>CM038463.1:95404479-96604479 GCA_021464415.1 Lonicera japonica | reverse complement strand
AATCTTCCTCTTGGAAAATCTGCAGTTGGGTGTAAATGGGTGTATAAAATCAAGACACGATCTGATGGTTCGATTGACCGATATAAAGCTCGTCTCGTAGCCAAGAGGTTTAATCAGGAGTATGGTATAGACTATGAAGAAACTTTTGCTCCTGTGGCTCGAATGACGTCTGTTCGCAGTTTTATTGCTATTGCTGCCATTCGTAAATGGGATCTTTTTCAGATGGATGTCAAAAATGCCTTTCTTAATGGGGATCTCATAGAAGAAGTATATATAAAACCACCTCCCGGTTATTCACACCAGTCCACTCAGGTTTGCAAACTTTGTCGTGCCCTATATGGACTCAAGCAAGCCCCCGAGCTTGGTTCGCAAAATTTAGCTCTACTATCACAAAGCTTGGTTATTCCTCTAGTTCGTCAGACTCAGGCCTCTTTATTCGAAAGACAGATTCTGGGACTATTCTTCTTCTCCTCTATGTGGATGATATGATAATTACTGGGGATGATATTTCTGGTATCTCAGATCTCAAACAATCTCTCAGTCAGTTTTTTGAAATGAAGGATCTTGGTCGTCTCAATTACTTCTTAGGACTGGAAGTCCTTTCTGATTCAACGGGTTACTATTTATCTCAGGTAAAATACACGTCTGACATTCTGGCTCGTGTTGGTCTCACTGACTGTAAAATTGCATCTACTCCATTGGACACCAATGTTAGACTTACTCCGTTTGATGGTACTCTTCTCTCTGATGGTACTTTATACAGACAGTTAGTTGGCAGTCTGGTTTATCTTACTGTTACTCGCCCGGATATTGTGTATGTTGTCCATGTTGTCAGTCAGTTTATGGCTGCTCCTTGCTCTACTCATTTTGATGCTGTTATTCGGATTCTTTGTTATCTCAAAGGTACAGTTTTTCATGGGCTTCACTAATCCTCAAAGTCATCTCTTATATTAAGGGCTTACTCAGATGCAGACTGGGTCGGTGACCCTACGGATCGTCGGTCTATTACTGGTTACTGTTTCTTCCTCGGGGACTCCCTTCTTACTTGGCGTAGTAAGAAACAGTTTGTTATTTCTCGATCAAGCACTGAGGCTGAATACCGCGCTCTTGCTGATACTTCACAAGAACTAATATGGCTTCGACGCTTCCTCGATGAATTAGGTGCTCCTCAAGACTCTGCTACTGCTTTTTATTGTGACAACCACAGTGCCATTCAAATCAGTCACAATGACGTCTTTTATGAACGAACTAAACACATTGAGATTGATTGTCACTTTATTCGCCAGCATATTCGTAATCTGTACATTCGTCTTATGCCCGTATCTTCAGATGACCAGCCTGCAGATCTCTTCACTAAAGCTCACCAGCCTAGCCGTTTCCAAACGTTGATTTCCAAACTCCAGCTTGTCTCTCACTTACCACCTTGAGTTTGAGGGAGGTGTTAGAATATACTATATATTATGTTTCCTATTCTACTTTCCATATTGTATTAATTGTATTGATTGTGTTCCCATTATACTTTTCAAATTGTATCCTAGATTAGGGTTTTGTCTCTAGTATATATATCCTTACTCTATTGTACATTATTCATCAATAAAGTAATACAATTCTTTCATTCTTCTTCTTCAATCTCTCTTTCGTTTCTATTTCGTAACAATCCAAATGACTCACCGTTTAAATGTTTAGTTAGATCAAATAGCCCTATACGGCTTTTAATTTTTGACCGAATTCCGAATCACACATCTCGAGAGCCTAAGCAGCTGTTGAAGTTATAAGTTTGCATGGATTAAAACAATGGCGCGCATTTGCATATGCAAACTCCTAACTTTAGTGTCTGATTATACCCTTGAGATGCGTGATTTAGAATTCAGTCAAAATATGAAGGTTGCATAGGGTTATACTAGAAAACAAAAGATAAGAGAAAGGGTTGGATTGGGCTAACGGGTCTACTAGATATTTGGTTTTTTTTTCCTATATAGCTAGTGGGATTGTTTAATTTTAAATTAAGTGCGGATCCGTCCGTACCCGAAACGAACTATATATATATGTACTTATATTACGCATGATACTATAAAATGATGTTATAAAAGAGATTTGAACTCATGACCTTTAATAATAGAACATATTTAACTATCACTACCAAATGCAATTATATGTCGTAAATGTGAAGAATTACTTACTATCCTATTGCACACACATATACTAGTATATATATAATTAAGTATCTCCCGCTGCCCTCCTCCCCCAAAGTGTACATGATATAAGAAATACCTTTATGTATAGTCTAATATATGATATTAACATTAATTACTAAAAAAAATGCAATATATATCACTGATATTCACATTCAATAGCGAATTTTTTATAAGCATAAAAATATATGAATGCAATTACATTATAATAATAATAGAAATGACTTTTTTTTAACGTTGAATGCATCATTGAAATAAGTCTTTGGTAAAAAAAAATCATTGCAAAATTGTATATTTGTTAAAATATCACCACAACAGATTTATTATATATATATATATATATGGACGAGTTTTCAATGGTTACCTTATCTTTCTACCCATTAATGGGTACTGACAATAAATATTGCATATTGGTGAGGTGTCAAATCCTTTAATCTGTTATAGCAGGTTAAGGTTGTGACGCCCCGAATCCCGTTATGAGATTTTCACCTCCGGGACCCGGTTAATCACGGATGCCGTGTGCGACGGCGGGTTTAAAATATAAAATTCACAACTTTTAAAAACTTTTCTCAAATAAAACATGATCCTGCTTAAAAGCTTATTTTACAAAACCAAGGCATGTGGAGTTTGTTCGGATAATAAACCAACTTGTAACATTTAAAATCATTTTTCCATACACATGGAATCACTTCAAACCATACTTAAATCAACTCCACATATATAAAACCATTTATGCAATTTTACAATACAAATCATTTATCAAATCGTAGTTCGTTTACAATCAAATGGAAACCAAAAATAACTATATAATGTAGTCCTTTCCCGAAGAAGGACTAGACGCAAACTATGGACATCAGAGGCCTCTATACACGTACATCATACTCCACCCAAGATGCTGTGCCTGCAAAACTGTTAGAAAACGGGATGAGCCAAATCCGGGCTCAATGGGAACTATATAGGTTTTGTATAGAAAATACTTTGCTTTAATGTATAGTTTGAAAACATGCAATGCAATGCCATGCAAACCCAAGTGCATGCAACCCCACTAGGATTCCCGTCCTAGCTACCCGGAAGCCATTTATCCAACTATCAGATCTCTCCTCTAACCATCCATAAGACAAACTCCAAGGAATTTTCATAACCCGAGGAGATCAATTGACTATAGTTGCCTCATACCAAACTATAGCTTCTTAGGGTTTGACAAGCCACGGATTATCAACACTCAGCAGTAAGTCCACACCATTCTATATTACCCGTCACTTACGCCATAGGTCATAACTATAAGTCAAGTATTCATCGTTTTCACTTTAATTATAATTTATTATGACTCTTATACTTGGCCACCTAATAGGCTTCATCCCAAGGTATTTAGCCTAAACCGTTATATTACGTTGTACTCTCGTCAGGCTATTTGGTTAGCTACAATTTCCCCTTCAATCGTGAGTATATCATTCCGTAATCCGTACGCGTCCGTATACCCATACATCCTTTCTAAGTTCAATAATTATTATCTCTATCCACTTTATATATTAATACATTATGAAAGGCTCGATAGTTCTCTACGTGTATCCTGTTCTGTTTAGATGTATCCGCATAAGTCTTTACATCAATTATATCATAACCGAGGCAACACACACACACATATATATATATATATATATCAATACGAGACATGATACGATACAATAATAATCACAGCATAATCACAATCTCATAACAACTCTCGTATCACGTCTCTAGTATAATGCCTCAGTTTCACCCCGCGTTCAGTCCAGGCCCAGAACAGAGAATCCAGCGAGTCCCGAAGGATCTAAGGTTCTTATCCATGTCTCCTCCAAGTGGGGAGTGGTTCATGGACTTAGTTCTCCAAGTAGGTCATTCAGAGATAACCCACGCGACGGTCACTTTCCCGGGGACAACACCCTGAATAGTTAACGAGGAGAACACCACATACAAACCACATTAACACTCTGGAGAAACTACACCAGGCGATACCTTAGTGGGTGATGACCATTAGTAGTCCAACTACTTCCCGGGGACTCACAATTTGGGAAATAGTGGCACACGGGACCTGCTCCGCTTGCCGGGAAAACTCATCTAACCAAGGACACATAGTCCAGTTGGAAGGCAAGATACCTAGAGTGGGATCTCCTTTGTGGGCACACACAACCACTGGCGGAGTCACCGACTTCATTTTTCCCGTGCACGGTTTAGGGCTTGTTCACCCATGGGCGGCAATAGGCGGCCCTCCTTCGAGTCACGGGGAGCTACCCGGTGCTCGGTATATCATCATATCCAGCCCATACGTGTGATCGCATCAACAAGAATATATCGATTCCACATTCAACAACGTATAATCATCCAATTATTTATCACACGTATGGCCAACAACATATATATATACAATCACATAATCATCATCATCATCATCATGATTATCGTTCATCGTTCATCATTCGTCACATCATTATTATCATCTTAACACAAGCGTCGACATCACGCTTATGATCCGTATTCCCATCGTTGGTCATTTCACATAATATAGTAATCCTCACAATTATGTGTACAATGTCATACCATTGCCCATTATTCAGTCAATTGATTCATGTTCTTAACTAAGGTAATACATGCCCTAATAAGTATGTTCTATGCGTTCTTAAAGAGTATCGAGGTCATATCCTCGTTGCTAATGCTTAGCACGCTCCACACAAGTCATTAAACCTGTATGTTATGGTATATCGCTTTACCGTAATGAGTTCTTGGTCCAACAACCATAGATAGAGTTAAACACTCTCAACTATATATATATCCATGCATATCTAATCCATATAACCCATAATCAATCATAAATCAAGCATAAATCCCAAAATCCTCTCTAGCCTAGTTCATTTCCTTAGCTACAGTGAGAATACGGCGTGTAAGTGAGAGAACAAGGCTCACAACATGGTAATAAGTGATGATATATGACATCTAAGTGATAACCTATCCATACGCATCATTAATCTAAGGTTCACCTCGCACAATCCCCATGAGATGCAAACAATATATACTTTTGATGAAAATCCCCAATTTGAGTTCAAAACTCTAATTCAACGAGTAATAATTTGAAAACAAGGGTTTAGTAATAGTGTTCCCACCTTAGAAAAGCAAGACTGAGGATTTAAGGAAGTGTAGAAGTCGTCTCGCCGAAACCCTAGCTCCAACACGAGCTCCAATAGAGGAAGAAGGTGAGAAAGATGATGAATAGCGAAGCAGGAAGCGATTCGAGGTTCCAATATTGTAGGAGGGTGAAGAAGTGGAAAGAATCTCCCTCTCTCTCTCTCTAGAACTCTCTAGAGAGTGGTGGAGGTGTTTGGCTCGAAACTAACGAGTGATGGGTGATAAATGGGTCAAAAACGGGTTAAAAACGCTCAAAACCGACATTCAGGTGAACCATGATCGATCATGGGTCCCCCATGATCGATCATGAAGCATTCTGGAACTCTTATGGAGGACCATGATCGATCATGGCCCTTCCATGATCGATCATGGAAGTCACTGCAACAGCAAATTACTTTCTGAGCCCGAAACGGACCTCGAAACGGTTGAATCTTAACTCGTCCCAAACATGAAAGTTGTAGAGGGAAAAGAAATGAAGATGTGACCAAAAACGGAGAGTGGTTTGGATATCGGATGAAGAAGTTATGGCCTCTCAAAATTGGCCAGAAATCTACGAAATGCGAAAAGTCGAAACACGCGATTTACGCCTCGGTTTCAACCCGAACCACCCGAATAATGAAACGATCACTCCCTCAAACTAAATATAACTAACATGACATACTAGAACTATCGGGTTGGGTGCAAAGGATACGAAACCCAATGCTCACTCTCTGACGGAGATTAAGCCATACCGGGCTTAAAAGAAGGTCAACGCGGAAAAAGGAACACGGGGTATTACAAAGATGACCTATTCTATTTTTATTTTTTTAATTAAACTTTAGGTGGTGTTTGGTTGAGATTTTAAAATCAAGTTTTTAAAATTTTTACCAAAAAGTCAACTTTACTTCACACTTCTCAAATTACTTTACTTTCTTTCTCATAAAATTTTTAAAATACCATAACTTTAAATTCAAAAATCAGAATTAGATAAAAAAAATATATATTTGAAACCTAATCATCGAGATCTATAAAACAAGATCCATTGTTACTATTTTTAAAAAAAAATTACAAGTTTTTTTCAATTGGTTGAAAAAAATTTCAACAAAAATTAGATTCACTTTTCAAAACATGTTTTAAAATCTCAACCAAACAAGATTCCTTAAAGATTTTATTTTCCAAATAGACCTAGGATAACCCAATTCCAAATTAGGATAAGTGTTTATGGGTATTTTCGTCATTTCAGTTTTATAGTTAATTAATAACATAAGTTTATGAAAAATAACACTTTCAAAATATATTTGACTTTGAATTTTCATCTCTATACAATATGTTTACAAATTACATACAACTCAACTATTTTAATAACACTTTCAATTTAATCATTTTATTATCATTCGTGACAAAACATATTACAATAAAATCCCAAAAAATAATTTGAAACATCTCATATAACTTGTGCTACTAGTTTTATTAGTCACTGTTCAACTAAATAATAATTTTAACACAATAACATAAAATAATATTAAAAAAACATATTTTCTTAATTTAAAGTATTTCAAACAAACTCAACTTTTAATAATTTGATAAGATACGGAGGTATGCGTACGACTTCCTAAATAACACTTAAAATATATCGTATTTAGTATTAAATAATTAATTATTTGGTTCAATTATCAATGAGTTGTGTTTGACAAACAAATTTTGTACCATTTTCAAAATTGAGAACTATATCCACTAACTAAAATTAATTTATAATTGTACTAATTTAGATTACATTTTAATTTAGATTCCTAATCGAAATCTACTTCCATTTTAATTTATTTTATATTTTCTTTTAAGGTGCATTTGAATTATATAATTGACTTTAGCTTTAAAATTCATAAATCTAAGATTTAAATATTACATATTTGAAATACAAGAGTTTAAAATTTTGTGTTTTCTTAACAAGTACAAGGAAATTGATTTATAAATATAAATATTATTTCGCTAAAATTTATATTTAGTTGATTAGTAAGCTATTTTTATTTTTTGACACCGTGGCGGAACTCATACTTACACAAAATTAACCGATTTGACTCGACCTGCTCTTATTATAGTATTTTATTTCTTATAATATAGTGTAATTACCATAGAGCGAGAGTGGGTTTATGCGCACACTATTCACGATGGATTTATATTTAAAATAATAAAACATGCACCGGGTTGGGATATGTTTATATGCTTGTTGGGTTTGGGTTTGGACAACACACGACCCTTTCTCATCTTTTGTATTATTATTATAATTAATATTACAAATATATTTATAATAATAAAAAATAATAATTTGCTTAAAAATTAATTAATATTTTTTTCAACTTCACAAGTTTGGGATCTATAAGGAACAACCATATCTCTAAAATTTGAAAGTTATAACTTTAAGATAAGTATAAAATCTTATTATTTGAATATATTTATAAATCTCAAATCATAATTTCACACCAAACAAAAATATTTAGATTTGAGATTTCAAATACAAATATGTTAAAATCTTCTCTCAAATTCACATTCCAAACACACCCTTAAAGAATTTTAAAGGGTTTTATTAATTTTTTTAATTGACTATGTTATACTTCCACCATTTTCTTTCATATAATAATAATAATAAAGATTTAAGAATCAAGTATACATATTCTTCTATGTTGACAATCACATTAGACCTCTTTCATGTTTATCAATTTTACAATATATAATCATATAAAGTATTCATGATCATGTAATTAATTAGCTAGCATGACATTTGGTACTGTAATTTACAATACGAATATTATTTTCTTTCACTGGAATGGTTTGTGAGAGGATAATTATGCAAACAACACACCATAAACCTTTGAGATTTATTTGGTGCCTCAAAAAATATATTTTTTTATGAAATTATGTGAAATAAATGAGTCTACAAACAATTCTAAAAAAATTCATCAAAATTTTAATTTTTTTTTGAAAGCTTCACAATTCTCAAGTATTTTTTTTTTGCTGTACATAAATATTTTTTCTTTTTAAAATTGTAGCAACTTATCATTTGATAATTAATTGGAAATTTAGAGTTTTTGGAATTAACAAAAAATATATATTTAATACTTAGAGCATCTCCAACCGTAGTGTATAATTTTGGTTTATGTAAAATTTACACGTTTTGTAAAAAAAATGTCTCCAGCAGTCTTTTAAGAAACTTTGATACTTAGGATATGTGTAAATAGGTTGTGTAAAATACAAACCCAATTCACACAACCACGCCAGATAATCTCATGTACGTGTCTATTTTCCCTTATTCCGTTTCTAGAAATAAATGGATTTGAAAAGTAAGGGAATAAATATAGGATAAGTTCCACTTGTGCGTATCAAATTGGTAGTTTAATATTTATACAAAAGTCTAAAACAAACTGTTGGAGTATAAAACGAATTCTTTATTATTTTTGTGTAAATCCACTTTGATACGTAGGATTTACACAAAATTTATACAAGACAATTGGATATGCTCTTATGTTCTTGGTTGACCTTTGTGATAATTTTTTTGATTACATTTTCAAATTTGAAATCTTTATTTGAGATGTTTAGCTTGAATTTGAGCTTTTTTTATTTATATTTTTTTAATTATTTTATTTTTTAATAATTGTTATCTTTAATAAGAGATAGTTTTGAAAATGACTATCTTTTATTTATAATAAATTAAAATTTATTTTGTCATCGATTAAAAAGTTATCATTGAAACTAATTCTAAAAATAGAATGTCCTTTGTTAGAATGAGAGTAATTGATTTGTAATTTAAAAAAAAACCCATATTTTTATTTATTTAATTAAGGTAGATGTACCTATTAATCTAATTTATTCTTTAATATTAAATCATTAATAAAATAATATTTATAAAATTAAATCAATAATATTTTTTTGTTAGTTTATCTACACTTATGGATTAATTTAGTAGGCAATACTAATTAACTTAACAATGTAGACTAACTGTTAGATATCAATATAAATAAAATCACCCATTTTATATGAGTAAGGAATAAGGATATCCTGTATTGGAATTACAAAATCATGTAATGAATATCTATTTTATGATTCCTTAAAATTAAATATAAAAAAAATGCCATGTCATTAGGTAACAACAAGTTACCCACTTAACCTTGCATTTAATACTTTTTATTTCTCCAATGTGCATTAATTATGTTAGACAACTACACATTTGATCACAACCATTGGTTTTTCATCCAATGGTTAATATTACAATAACCATCCATAGGTAAAAAGAGAAGTAGCCATTGAAACCTCACCCATATATATATATATATATATTTCGCACCCAAAAGGCCAATTCCTGACTCCGTCCTTAACTTTTAACAAACGAATTGTGTTGCTTAATAAAACATGTATGTTTCGCCACTTCAACGATTTTACTATTAATATATTATATACTAGGTATTGTTGGTGCCGGACGGTACATTGACCCTGATAAGATGTCTTACGAGGAGTTAAAGGGGATAATGAGTGTAGATTACGGGTACAATGATATGTGCAAAATATACTATAATGTCATGGGTAGAAATTTTGCAAAGGGGTTGAGGTTGATTGTTAATGATACATCCATTTTGCAAATGTTAGCAAAAGTGACTGATAATTGGGGTATTGAAATCGATACAAAGCATGGTATTGTGAGTGAAGGAGAGAGAGAGTGTGGTAATGAAAGTGAAAGTAAGGCATAAGTTGATGATGAAGATTCTGATAGTGATACTAGCGTGGCAAGTTTGGACAATGTGAGTGACAATGAAGACTTAATTAAAGTTAAAAGGATGGCTGCAATTAGAATATGTGGGAAGAATGTGGCTGATGATAATATAACGGATCATGAAGACAACAACATAACATATCATGGATAAAATGTAACACAAGTAGGGGAAAATGTAACAGAAACTGTAACAGAGCATGTGCAGGAGGATGACAATCATAAACATGGTGAGAATATAGAAAGTGATGGAGATGAAGGAGTATAATATGTTGGAATAAGTGATGCATTTGCTTTGGATCCTGAATGGAATTCAAGTGACAATGATAACCCAATTTCAAATGAAGATGAGTAACATGGTGAGAAGAAAAAGTTTATAGTTTATAAACACAAACCTGGGGGGCCACAAATGGAGCTAGTGTTATGTATGATTTTCTATAAGTCAGATGACTTAAAGCATTGCTTGAGATCTTATGTAGTGGCACATAGATATCCTATAACATTTAAAAGGAATGAGGGTAAAAGAGTGCTTGCAATATGTGCTGAAGGTTGTCCATGGAGGTTATGGGCTACTTACATGCAAAGTGAAAATTCTTTTCAAATAAACTCATTTAAACCAACTTAGGAACTTTAGGTTGAAGATAATAAACTCTAAATAGTTGGCTAAATAGTATGGGGCCGAGTTTATTAAAAATCCAAGATGAAAATTAAAAGATATTAAGGTTGATGTGTTGGAAAAATATTCAATTGATGTAAGTCTTAGTGTGTGTCACATGGCTAAGAAATATACCTTAGGTGAGGTGGATAAGTCATTAATTGAGCATTATGCTAAGGTGTGGGATTATGGGGCTGAAATTCTAAGGTCTAATGAGGGTAGTATTGTGAAGATTTCAATTGATATGCCTATCCCAAATGGACCTAGATATTTCCATAGAATGTATGTATGTTTGGATACAATTAAAAGGGGTGGCTAGAAGGATGTAGACCAGTTTTAGGTTTGGATGAATATGTCCTGAAGGGTTATTGCGATGGGGAGTTGTTGACAATTGTGGGAAGAGTTAGGAGCAATCAAATGTTCCCTATTGCATGGGCTGTGGTGGAAGTTGAAATTAAGGATTCATGGTTTTAGTTCCTTGACTTTTTACTTGGTGACATAGGGTTGATTGAAGGAAATGGTTGGACTGTCATAATAGACCAATAAAAAAGACTAGTACCTGTTATCAAAGAGCTTATTCCAATGGCAGAACATAGGTGTTGTGCCAGACACATATATTCTAATTTTAGGAAGACAAATACTAGGGCAGAGTTGAAGTCATTCTTCTAGCAAGCAATAAAGATTAAAGAGTGGTACACCAAAAGAATTTATAATAGTGATGGGTGAGATTAGAAAAGTAAAAACAGACGTTTATGTTTACTTAATGGAGCATAATCCATGGCAATGGAGTAGAGCATTCTTTTCAACTTACTACACATGTGATGCAGTTGAAAATAATGTGTGAGTGTTTTAATGCATGTATTTTGGATGCATGACAGAAGCCATTAATATCAATACTTAAGGATATTAGAATGTCTACAATGGTGATGATGCAACAAAAAAGGGATGCAGAAGATAAGTGGGATGATCCTATTTGTCCAAAAGTGAGAGCTAAGTTGAGGAAAACAAGAAGGCACACAGGTTTTGGCAATGCACTTATAATAGAGACACAAAATTTGAGGTGAAGCATGGTGAAGATGGGTATGCGGTTGATAAAAAAAACAAAACTTGTGTTTGTAGGATATGGGAACTTTCAGGCATCCCTTGCACCCCATGCAATTTCTGCCATATATTACCTGAAAGATGACCCAGACAAATATGTATTAAAGTGGTTCTCTAAAGAAGAATACTTGAAATCTTATAAATATTACTTGTAGACACTGAATGGACAGAGATTTTGGCCAAAAATAGGGATTAAAACATTTTTACTACCTCCAAGTAGAAGCATGCCTGGCAAGCTAAGGAAGAATATGATAAAAAAGTCCCATAAGTCTCCTAAGAAAACGCACCAACTCAGTAGGCAAGGTAAAAGATGAAGTGCCAAAATTGCATGCAATATGGCCATAAACTACCTGTAAGTATTTTTTTAATACTGTTTTTATACTTTTAATTACTGCTTATATACACACGCATGTACTTCTTTTATATTACTAATTTAGGTGAAAAGAAAGGCTCCAATGACCACAAATGCTCCAAGTACCTCAAATGATCCAACCACCTCAAATGGGAAAGGCAAGGGCAAGAAAATGTGTGGACCATGAAAGAAGAAAAAAGACAGAGTGCCTAATGGTTATGGTGCTTACATCTCCGCTGAAACTGGAAACACCTTTCACAGAGTATGTGTGGGATTATTACTTGTTTTTATAAATATAAATGTATATGATTATAGGACAAGTTTGAAATTATTATATATTCTCATGTCCAGATGCCATGTCAATCATTTATACCAATCTAAATTAGTACCCAAAGCCAAATAAATGCACCTGATATCAGAGCAACCAATTCACCAAAAGAAGGTAACATAAATGAGACTCGAGCTGCAGCACAACCATCTTTTCCCATTGTGCAAACAAGGTCTGCAAGAGCAAAATCCAACTCACCGAGTGTGCTAATCAAGGGTGCAGCCAAGGCTATACAAGATGAGATAGCATCAAAAAAGAGAGCTAGATTGGACTTTTAGTTTGAATTATGTCATGTCCATCTTTTTGTCCTTTTTTTTGTTTAGATGGATGTGTTGGTTAATATGGTGGATAATATTTATAGTTATCTAGGTACAAGACATAGTGCATACTTCAGGCTCATTATAAATTATAGAACTTCAGGTTCTTGCTTTAAAAACAAATATGAGACTTCGGGCTCATAAAAAATTTATAGAACTTCGAGTTCTATCAAAACTTTAGGCTTGTAAAATGTGGCCTTATTTTGATCCTGTGTAGTTGCAATCGTTTAATTATTAAGGTTAAAAGAAAAAGAAGAAAGGGTAGAATAAATAATAGCCCATAAAAGCAAAGGAAAGAAAAGCAATAGTGTACACACATATGTTCATGCAATTTATATAAAACTTATTAAGTTAGATTAACAAATTAAAGATTTTCATGCCCTGAAGGTAATATCAAAATTGCAGGTTTAATTATTGAAATATTTTTTTATTAAAACTTCAAGTTCCAAATAAAGATTACGGAACTTTAGCTCCTTAATATAATTCATGGATCTTCAGGTCTAGAATAATGATTATGGAACTTCAGGTTCCAAATAAATATTAGAGAACTTCATGTCTCTAATATAAATTTTGGATCTTCAGGTCTAGAATAATGATTATGGAACTTCAGGTTCCATTAGTATAATTATGGAATATCAAGTCCATATTATTTACAAAATATTTAAATCTATAATAAAAGACCAAATAAAATATTTAACAGTAATATAAATCATCAGAGTATTATAAAAGAAAAGACAAGCGTAAATCTAACCTTTATAAAGAGAAAATCCTGGACATTTTTTCGAACAGCTTCAAAGAAGTAAAATTTTTAACTATAATGGCTTGCTTTCGCAATGGCCGACCTATTTTGAAGGAAAAAAAATTTAGGGGCCTGCTTTGGCAATGGCCTCCAATGGACTGTGGTGCAATCATGCTAATCATGTGTTGTAATAATAGAGAGAAATAAGAGAATAAAAAAGATCTCATTTGACTGATGTGAAATATGGGTAGAGGCCAACTCTATTTATAGTAAGAGTTAACCCTCTTATCTCCATACAAAATTCATGTAGGACAATAATATATAAATAATATGTCGTAACCATATTTACCCATAGTATCAATGTCAGAAAAGTTAAACCTATATGAACATCCACGTATCAATATCTTGTAACAATTTTATAATTACAAGAGCATTTTCAATAATTGTGTAAAAATATAACTGTAAATCGTATATGTCAATCAATTTTTACATAAAACTTGAAATTTGAAAAAAATGCTGCAATAGTACTTTTGTAAATTCTTATGTAAATTTTGAAATAAACAATAAGATATCAACACATGTTTAATATTATTTTATATTTTTCCTTCATTTTTTTTATATATAATCTTATACTCATAATGGATCTTGATTTATAACTCTTGATGAGTCGATTTTAAATATGTAATTTTTATTAAAATATATTTTTATATTAAAAGTTATTATATTTTAAAGTTTTAGTAACAAAATAGAAAAATAGAATGCAGACGTGGCAGTGTAAAGTGATAGTGTAGTTTACACAAAACTCATTTTTAAATGACTATTGGAGACTAAATTTTTTTACAAGTTTTGTAAAATTTACACAAAACATAAATATAGAAAACTATTGGAGTTGCTCTTAAAGTATCTCAAATTATAGTGTAAAAATAAGCTTGTAAATCATGTGTCAATCTAATTCTACAAAAAACTTGAACACGTAAAAAGAAATGTTCCAGTTGTACTTTTGTGAGGTTTTATGTAAATTATGGAATAACTAATAAGATTCTAACACTTGTTTACTATCAATTTAAATAATTTTTTATTATTTTTTCTTGAATTTTTCTATAAATAATTTTATAGTCGCAATGGATCTTGATTTGTAGGTATTAATGAGTATGTTTCAAATATATAGTTTTTATTAAAATCCATATTTTATATTTTAAGTTATTATATTTTTTAATTTTATTTTAAAAATGAAGAGATAGAAAGCTGACATGGCATTGTAAAATGGGAGTGTATTTACACAACCATTTTGCAAAAAAAATTATTTTAAAAGACCGTTGGAGATTGTGAGAACGACGTCGGCTCCCTTAGCTGCGATTCCTCCAGCTTCTCGGTTTATTTGGAAAATGATTCGTTTTATTATGAGAAATGAGTGATGGTTTGTAAAGGAAATCAGAGTCGCCAGTTTGTCTTACTATACAAACAAAAATGCGTGTTGAAGAGGAACATTTATAAATTAAACGACATCTTAAACACAATTAATGCGAAACCAGTCGATTCGAAGGTTCGGGAATTAAGTTATGAATCGGGAAGGTGTCAGGCATCCAATTCGCTATTTTGGTCTTTAAGTAGCATATGCGTGTAATTATAATCGAAAATTTGTATGCTTATTGATATAATTGCATATCGGTCCATAATTTTAGGAAAACGGAATTTGGGGTGGGGTTGGAAAGCATCGTATTTCGCCCTTGGATTTTAGAAATCAATGTGTATGTGTGTGGTTTAAAAAATGATTTTGATAATCATAGAAAGCAAAACAAGTGTTTTTGGTGAAGTTCAGGGCTTTTTGGAAGTTAATTCGATTTGGAATAGGATATTTGGCAATTCTCGAGATTCATTCGTCAATAGTGTACCACAGTTTAATTACTTAAACCGACATTGAAGAATCAAGTACTCTTATATTGGATATTTCGGTAAACACCGCGATTTATAGATTAAATTGGGTACAAATGCGTATTGATTCTTTTGTGGACCGAGACTGATAAAATTGAGATTTTGTAATTTTAACTGATAAAAATATGTTTAAAAATGGTTACAACTCGTTCCACGCCTTTTGTTTTAAAAATGAGATTTAAATATGAAATCTGGACTATTTTGAGAAAACAGCAATTTTTAATGCGATTGATCAATTATAACTGATAAAATAAGCACATATAAAAAATTAAAGGTAGACTGAGATACAAAATACCTGAGAGTCTTGAAAATATTATAATATTATTTTAGAGCACTGTTCCTGAAATCTCAGAGTAAACTGATGCTTCAAATGGAGTTTGTACATGTGTATTTGTATCTAAAAAATATTTATGAGTTGGGCCAGAAGCATTTGTCTGGAAGAAAATGGTCTAGGACCATTTGCACACACGACAGTCACTTTTTGTGTCGTGTGGACAAATGCCCTAGGGCATTTGTCTGGCAGACATATATTATATCTCCGAGCCAGTTTTTGTGATTTCGGACAAACGAGATATCGGATTGATCTAATTTTTTAGTATGTTTATCTCCATAATACACCCTGACTATTGACCAAATTTAAGCTCATTTGGATTTCGAAAAAAGTCTCCGTTTGATTACCCGTGTTGAATTCCAAGTTTTTAAAATTTTTTAGAGATCCGGCCATCGGATTGAGCTAATTTTTGAGTAAGCTGCTCTTTATGGAACTATCTAACAATAATAAAATTTTAAGGATGATCATAAATCAAGAACTCTCATTGTACAAATACTTGTAAGATTTGACGGTTTTCGGTTCTAGGAATTTTTCGTAATACTGTTATTTTTCACCATGGTGTCATTTTTGCTTCCTTCTTTGACCTGTGCCACATGTATATAGAATGCATGCATGTATGAATGCCCGTGCATGTATGCATGTTCAATCTATTCGAGATCGAGATTCTTGCGAGGGTCGTAAAATGAGGTATTCACAGTCCCTCTTGGCCTAGGTTCTTTTTGAAGCAAATAAACTAGGACGACAAAGAGAACACATTATTTTGCGACACTCGCATGAATCATATGTGCTACTTTTTAAAAATGATGCCGTGTTTTGATGTTTATCTCCGCTGTGGATGGGTGAGTCTAGGATTGCTCGAGATACGTCCGATGCTTTGCTATAATGTGTTGAATCGTTATACTCCTTTTTGACGAGGACAACTCTATTAGCAATTCTGACTTGGTATATTCCCACAGGCAGGGATGGTTCTGTCAACGATTTGGTGTTTTGTTAAACTGATGTACTCCTACATGCATGGACTATTCCGTTAATAATTCTGATTCGGTGTTGAACTGATGTACTCCCACAGGTAGGGACAATTTTGTCAATGATTTTCTATCTTGTTAAACTGATGTACTCTTACAAGCAGGGACAATTCCGTTAACAATTCTGATTCGGTGTTGAACTGATGTACTCCCACAAGTAAGGACGGTTCTGTCAACGATTTTGTATATTGTTAAATTAATGTACTCCTATAGGTAGGGACTGTTCTGTTAACAATTTTGATTCGGTGTAGATTAGAAGTACTCCCATAGGAAGGGATAGTTCTGTCAACGATTTGGTATATTGTTAAACTGATGTACTCCCACAGGCAGGGACGGTTCCATTAACAATTATGACTTGGTATTGAGTTGATGTACTCCCACAGGTAAGGACGGTTCTGTCAACGATTTGGTATATTGTTAAACTGATGTACTCCCACAGGCATGGATGGTTCTGTTAACAATTCTGATTCGGTGTTGAGTTGATGTACTCGCACAGGCAGGGATGATTCTGTCAGCAATTTTGATTATGTTATTGTGTTTAAACCGCGTAGATGGGTAAGCCCTCTGGTTTAGAGAAGTGTGTGGACCACGTAGGGGGTGAGCCCCCTGCTTTAGCGAGGTGTGTGGACCGCGTAGAAGGGTGAACCCCTTACTTTACTGAAATGTGTAAGATGGTAAATGTCTGCTAGGGACATTGCTTTGGTTTAAAAGGTTATGTTTGGATAGATTGGGGATTTGCTGAAGATATGATGATTGATGGTATGCTAGAGAAATGAGAACTCTTACTGGCTAAGATAAAGGCTAATATGAGAATCAAGGATTTGTTAGGGGAGTATAATTGATGGTCTAGTTGAAAAATGAGATATCCTATTGGCTAAGATGCGAGGCTGCGGTGTGTAGGATTGATGATATGTTGGTATGATATCTTTTGAAAAAACAAGAACTTTTTGCTGGCTTTTTTCTTCTTTGAAAAATGATCGACTTATGTTCTCTTGATTCTCGAATCTCGTGCTTGAGTTTTGGACTTTGCCTCTTACTCAGCTTCCATTGCATTTTTGTTATTGTTTATTTGACTTCATGAGAGGAGAATTTTTTTTGTGCCTGCATTGTTTTCTGTTTTTTGATGCCCTTATTTCTCTTTGATTGTTTGAAAGCTTTTTTGATGCAGTTTATTTATTTTTTTCTTTTGCATGGTCAGCAGCCTTCCTCACACAAGACGTAGCCTTGGGCCTTTTGGCTCAGCTGTCACTCTTGGTGTAGCTCTTGCTGCAATTTTTTTTCATTTTTTGTTTTTCAATATTCTTTTCTTTTGGCACCGTGGGATTTATCCTCTTTTCTACTTTTTAAATTTTTTCTTGTACCCACTTTATTCCTTCTCACTTTGTTAGGTTTTCTGAGCATCATTGTCCTTGTAATTTGAGAATTTTTACTTTGAAAATTTGCATTTGACATTGTCGTGCTGTATTTGTGATTTTCAATCAGAGAACCTTAGGAAGCTTATCTTAGAAGATAAGAAATTGGGCTAAAAATCCTTTTGTGGGGCTTGTTCCCTGTATTTTGCGAAACATTCTCTCTCTAACTTTTCTCTTATGTCTTTTAAAATGGGTTTTTTGGTTTTGGAGAGGGCTTAGGTTTGCCTGTAAAAAGGGCTTGGCTTTCTATAGCAAGGTTGGGATTTGCCTATAAAAAAGTGCTTTAGGTTCTATATATGATTCGACTATTTGGGAGGAATTATGATGTGATTCGACTCGCTGGGAGGAATCATGAGGCAATTCGACTATTTAGGAGAAATTTTGATGTGATTCGAGTCTCTCGGAGGAATTCTGATATGATTATGATGTAATTCGGCTCTTTGGGAGAAATTTTGATGTGATTTGACTTTCTGGGAAAATTCTGATGTGATTCGATTATCTGAGAGAGAATTTGATGTGATTTTATCGTGATGATTAAGTGTGCACTAGTTAGAGTTGTGATGGTGTATGAGATTAACCATCGAGGTATATACCAGGATGTGGTGGAGAAGCCTGTATAGCAGGTCACGGAGCCTAGTGCATATGCATTATGTAAATGCTCATGTCATGCTTACCTAAATTTCGACAATTTGTATACTTCATAAATCATCGCATAATCGTTATAAAAACTTGATTTTGAAAATGTCATTGTTTTGAGTTGCTTGATTCAAAAAGTATGTTACGTTACTTGAAATTATCTAATTGCAAATATATGCATGTAAAACTGAGTATTTTTTGAGAATATAGCAACGCTTAAAATGCAAATATTGATTTCTAGTCAATTAGTGAGTGAGTGAGATCGGTCACAAAAGATGTGGCGGCTTCTGTCTTGGAATTCTGCTGATCCTGTGTTATACTTCTGTCTTGACAAGTTGCTCTATCCTTTTTGATTCTTGAGCTTGTTCGAGTCCGTGTGCATTGCTGCTTTTGCTCATACCCTCAGTTTCATGAGAATTATCGATGTTTTGCATTTTCATGAGTGGGTGTGGGCTATTCGGGGGCTTTCAGTTGGTAACCAACTAATTTCATTGACTTGATTCTACCTTAGAATTATAATTTATGGTTATGCTGATAGGACGACTATGGGGTTGTGATGGTGTGGGTTAAGGCACCCTCAGCGTGAATGATAAATTTAGAGGCTAGTTTTGGGAGAGCTGTTCAGGTCCTCTTGTTTGCACCCTCAGTGTATCTACCCTCGGTACCCTCATTTTGTGTGAATGATGAACGGAGAGCCTAGTTTTTAGAGAGCTGTTCAGGTCTTCTTGTTGATACCCTCAGTGCATGTATCCTCAGCACCCTTAATATGTGCGAATGATGATGGTGATGATAGTCATTAGGGAGCTGTTATGGTATTCTATAGTGCATATGCCCTTGGCACCCTCAGCATACACCCCTTGCACGGATCTGCATCAAGGCTACCTTGGGGCTTATGGTTTTGAAGGGGTTGGTTATGTTCAAGGTTCAACTAGGCAGCTTCGGGATCTTGCACTGGTGGTACAACGATGTTGGTAGGGGTTAAAGGAAACGGGTGGTTGATGTTGGCATGAACTGGGAGAATGTGTTAGGGAATGTTAGGTGGAGCTATTGGGTCTCAGGTTTGGTTGCCTTCGGCTGGGTATGAATTTGGATTGAGTTGGTTTGGTTTAGCAGGTGTTCTAACAGTGATTGGGGCTCAAGACGGGCTTGGTTGGTCACTTGGTGATCCTTCATGATGGCTACAGACTGGGTCAGATCATGGATTATATGGTATATATGTTCAAGGCGGATTCGCTGCACGAGAGGCATGATCGGTGGCGAGTCTGATCTCTTGAGTCGTCTGAATGTGATCTCTACCAGCCCAGTCGACTGGTGTTAACAGTAGATAATTTGAATGTAGTGAATAATAGGGAGAAAAAAATCGAAGATTGACCGAAAAATCAATATTTTGCTATGGATTGCATATTCTCGAAAAACTTTGACTCGACAGGAAAATAAAATCGAAAACCATTTTTTGGTGTTTAGTCGAAAACAGACCGACATAAATAATTTAAGAGCCCCGTGATAGGTTTAGGGGAGGAATACACATTCCTAAGGTGCCCTTATAACATTCCGATTTTGAAAATTAATTTTTGAAAAATTTGTTTTGAAAAACGACTCATTTTTTGAAAAACAATATTTTGGAAAATCGGGAAGTTCTCTCTTCTTAGAGCTGCTTTTCATGAAAATGGTGATCGAAAAGTTCTCACTAATGGGTTTTAGTGAGGGATTTATACGGGCAGGGTTAGACAGCCATCGGCCGTACTTGCCAAACCAATAGTTGGTATGCATGACAAGGCATTTTGTTCATTAATCTCACGACTGACGGTCAGAAAAACATATAGAAATTCACGTGTAATAAGCTGACGCATCTTATATGCAAGGATGGTTTGATGGGTAAGGTTTAAGCTCCCTCCTATTTGGCTAGGTCTTGCTATATATCCCAATGGCGAGTACGTGCAAGGACTTTTTGATATAGGTCCCAAAAACGTGAGTGTTTTTGTCACTCAATATATATCGGTTGGTACTTAGCCAAGAAGAGTGAAAGTAAAAGCTTTCGGTTTATGTTGACCTAGACAAGCTAACTCCATACTTACTAAGCAGTATTTTCAGGTTGAAAAGGGGTAATTTCACACTCGCGATAATGCATGATAATAGTGTGTGCGTGCAAAATAATGATTATGGAAGTACATTATGATAAGCGCTTTAAGGTTTGTTCGAATACTTTCAAATTTTATTTATGAAAAGATTTTCCTTAAACAATTATTACAAACAAAAAGGAAATAAGGATATCTACCTAGATAACATCCATGTTATCCTAATATTAAGGCCGAATAGGAAAGTATGCAAACATAATTCAATTATCCACGCATATTCTACTCTTGTTTAGAGTATAATCCTCTTAAAAGTCCCTAGAAGAGTCGCCACTGTGAGAACCCATGCTTTAGACGCCGGCTCCCTTGGCGGCATTTCTTTAGGTTTTTTGATTTATTTGAAAAACGGTTCGTTTTGTTATGAGAAGTTGATTTGAAGGTTCGGGGATTAAGTTGCGAATCGAGAAGGTGTTAAGCACCCAATTCGCTCTTTCGGTCTCTAAGTAGGATATACGTATAATTATAATAAAAAATTCGTATGCTTATTGAAATAATTACGTATCGATCCTTAATTTTAGAAATCAGTGTGTGTGTGGTTTAAAAAATGATTTTGATAATCATAGATACCAAAACAAGTATTTTTGGTAAAGTTCAGGGCTTTTCGAAAGCTAATTTGATTTGAAATCGGATATCAGGCAATCCTCGAGATTCGTTCGTCAATAGTGTACCACAGTTTAATTACCTAAACCGGCATTGACGAATCAAGTATACTTATATTGGATATTTCGGTAAGCACCACGATTTATAAATTAAATCGGGTACAAACGCGTATTGATTCCTTCGTGGACTGAGAGTGGTAAAATTGAGATTTTATAATTTTCACTAATAAAAATATGTTTAAAAATGGTTACAGCTCGTTCCACACCTTTGGTTTTGAAAATGGGATTTAAATATGAAATCTGAATTGATTTTGAGATAAACAACAATTTTTACATGCGATTAATAAATTATAACTGATAAAATAAACACAAATAAAAAATTAAAGCTGGACTAAGATAAAAAAATACCTAAGTGCCTTGAAAATAGTAGAATACTATTTTAGAGCACCGTTCCTGAAGTCTCAGAGCTGACTGATACTTCAAATGGGGTTTGTGCATGTGTATTTATATCTGAAAAATATTTATGGGTGGGCCAGGATCATCTATCTGGAAGAAAAATGGTTTATGACCATTTGTCCACACGATAAACACTTTTTTTGTCCTGTAGACAAATGCGCTTCCTGCAGACAAATGTGGCATTTGTATGGCAGACAAATGTTATTCATCTAAGACAGTTCTTGTGATTTCGGATAAACAGGACATTGGATATTTCTTATTTTTTAGTATGTTTCTTCCCGAAATACACCCTGCTTATTGAACAAATTTGAGCTTATTTGGACTTCGGGAGGGCCTCCGTTTGATTACCCAAGGTGAATTCCCAATTTTATGAATTTTCGGAGATCCGGCCATCGGATTAAGGTGATTTTCGAGTATGCTGCTCCTTATGGCACTATCTAACAATAATAAAAGTTTGAGGATGATCATAAATTAATAAATCTCATTGTACAAATACTCGCAAGATTTGACGGTTTTCGGTTCTGGAAGTTTCCAATAATTCTCGTAACGTCTCGCTCGGTTATCCTTTTTGCTTCTTTCTTTAACATGTGTCACATATATATAGAATGTATGCATGTATGAATGCTCGTGCATATATGCATGTTCATTTTCTTAGAGATCGAGATTCTTGCGAGAGTCGCAAAATGAAGTGTTTACAGAGATAAAAAAAGATTTACAAATTGTGTAAATTTCAGAAGTCTGTTAGAGATGTTCTAGGAGTTTAAGAGAGACAAAAAATTCTAAAATTTTGAATTTTGAATTTTTACTTTTTTTATCATTATATTAAGGTAGATAAAAGATATATTGATAATTTAATATCCTAAAATTATATTTAAGTGTTCATATTTTTATTTTTACTTGCAAATAAATCTGAATTATTAATTGAGAATAATAATAATAAAAAAAGTGTTGATTTTGTGTATCTTATGAGGGAAGTGTTAACATGTGCCCTAAGGGCACATGATAAATACCTAAATATAGAAAGAATAAGGTATTGCATGAAAATTAGTGTAGCATTAAGTGCATATTGGGCTTTTATTATTTCTATATTTAGGTATTTATCAACACTATCCATCTTATAATATAGATAGTAAAAAAATAAACATTTTTAACCAATAACATTATTTTGTAGTGTGACCCATACAAAGCTCGATTCCTGATCACAAATCACACCTAACTCTTAATTCACATTTTTTTCCCACATGCATATATAATTCATACACACTATTTCTACCTACCATAGTTTCTTAAATGGTGTTATCGTCTACCTAAATTCACACCAACCCGCTCGTTCAGTTATTATTATTATTATTATTATTATTATTATTATTACATAAAATTGTGTTTTGTGCAAATTTAACTTTGTAATAAAAAAGATTTAATGCAAATTTATTATGCATAATGTGTTTATATTTTTTAACAAGTATATTCTTATATTTCTTTCATAAAACTCTAAAATAACGTCAAATAAACACAAATATATAATAATGTTTTAGAAAATAAGGAGTTCAAACTTAACTTTACATAATTTTAAAAAAAATTAATATGTGCATTTTATTAATAAATAGGTTTTGAATATGTGATTTGTTAAAATTATTCTAAAGTATTGTCAATTAAATATTTATTTATAATAATATGCTAAAAGCATGTATTGCAAACTTATTTTTACATAATTTCATAAAAGAATACAATTTTAAAATATACTGCAAAATTAACTTTGCACTCTTTCTAGGGTTTGGTCAAATATAGGTCCTTAATTTACAAAAAATCTTATTTCCTCATTTTTTTACAAAAAACTTTTTCAAATAAACCCTATTTTTCAATATCCCGTTACTATTACTATTACTATTATTATTATTATTATTATTATTATTAAAGAAGTGCGTTGATCTTATTAGTTTTTTCTTTCTTTTTTTTTAAATTTTTTTTTGAAAAAAATCCTCTATTCAAGGACTAAAGTGTAAATTCTACAAATTACTCGTAAAGTGAGACCGACTATTAAATATAAGTAGTGTGTGACGACATTAATAAATAAAAATAAAATAGATTTTAAAATGTTGATTGAATTTGATGGTTGAATAGAATATGCGAAAGAAGTGAAAAGTGACAGGGAGAATGAGAGATGGGTTTGTCTCAAATATATTTATAACCTAGTTAGATAACAGATCATAAACTTGTTATGAAAAATATAACATGGCCTTGTCAAATGATAAAGATTACCTTTTTTTTAGTTCATTTGGCAAAACCGAAATTGACAAGTCTATATATTATGAAATTAACTAACTGATATACGACTTCTGAAAATGTGGAATTCTTTGGGAATACTAGTTATATAATACTCTTGCCACATTAATAACTTTAAAAAAAGTTATTCAGATAAGTTGCTTCATATATTTTACTCAAATTTATGATTACATACTACTGGGCTAACTTAACCATAGGTTGTTGGAACATGACTCACAGGGAAGATATGAGGAAGTTCAAAAAATGTCTAAAAGTTTTACTCAAATAAATTTGAAGCGCACTTTTATATTAGAGACCGGGAGAGATAAGTATGAATGATAGTAATTGGTTGAAGAGTCTTTAGTCATCACTTAAAAAGTCCTCGATCCAGGTTTGTCCAGGGGTGTAACTAGAGGGGGACAAGACGGGCTTTCAAGACAGGGTAAATTTTGAAAAACCAACTAATACTAGTAAAGAAAAAAGAAAAGAAAGTTAGTATAAGCCTACCCCTTTGCTAAGTTTTAGCCCACCCCTTAGCACAGCTTAAATATTATAAGCCCACTAATCTATATAACTCTTTTAAATATATCCAGTTGATTTCACTACTCAGGATATTCGTGTATTGAGATCTCAACTAATGCATTACAAGCTTGATGTTGTTTGTAATCCCGAGTTTCATAAGTTTTCTACCCTTGCCGAGTTATTCCAAGAACTAGTTTTGAGAAGAAAGTTGAAGAATTATACTATGCTTGACAGATTGATTTGTTTATATTGACTCTTCATGTTTCTACGACAAGTATAGAAAGAGCTTTTTCCCACATTAAAAACATCAAAACAGATTTACACAACTCAATGGGGGAAGTAGTTCTTGCCGATTGCATATTGCTGAACATTGAGTGAGACCTCGGTTTAAAAATTAATTTAGAGCCTGTAATAAATGAATTTGAATCATTAAAACTAGTCGAGCTCAACTTTGTTAAATACTTCTCGTTATGTATAAACTCAAATATTTAAATTGTGCTATTAAATTTTATTCACTATATGGTTATACTTTCGAATTTTTTTTTATAATCTTTTTTTGACTGTTAATATTAGCCAACTCCTCGGAAAAATCCTAGTTCCGCCTCTAGGTTTGTCTATATAATAGGTGCACAACTATTGCATAATGAACACATTCATAATCAACAGAGATATGGACGCAACTTCAAAGCCCCATGCGGTTTTTGTACCATTCCCACTATCAACCCACATAAACCCATCTCTAAAACTAGCAAAGCTCATCCACCAAAAGGGCTTCCACATAACTTTCATCACCACCGAGTCCCACCGCGACACCATACTCTCCTCTCGTGGCCCCCATGCCCTTGACGGATTACCCGACTTCCGTTTCCAAACACTACCCATTGACGTCCCTCCGTCCAACACTCACCCGACCGAGTACTTTGGCTCCCTCCTCAAGACCATTAGAAAGGCCTTCTTGCCCCTCTTCACTGAGCTCCTTCATAAGCTAAACGATGACACTTCGTCCCCCAAAGTGAGTTGCATTGTCTCGGACGGGGTGATGACGCAGTCTGTTTTGGCGTCCGAAGAGCTCGGGATCCCTGTCGCGCTTCTCTGGATATTGGGTGCGAGTGGATTTTCGAGCATTGCTCGGTATCGGGATCTTGTGCGACGATGTGTAGCTGCAGTTCAAGGTATATATGCGTACATTTTGGGTTCGTTCAGTTGTGTAATTAATTAACTCACTTATAATTATTTCTTTGTAAATTAACAAATTATAAATTTCATTTTAACAAAAAAAATTGTGCTGTGGTTTTTTCCACGTGAACTTATAAATGATTACAACCATATATTTGCGTTTTTTTATTTAATGTCTTAGATATTAATTTAAATGTGTGACTTTATATATTAGTTCATTTTGGCAACCAAACACTTAAATTAATTAGATGATTCATGAATTAAGCAATTTTAAATTATTCAATTCGTAAAATGGATAATAACCAAGAAGACTCTTTTAAGTAAGTCTATATTTATTTTTCTTAATTTTAATCCCCCCGCATTCTTATTCTTGCAGTCTTTTTTTCTAGTTACAAGTAATAATAACTCGGCAAAAAATTATAATTTTTTATAAACATATAGTACATTAAGAGATGCAATCTTTTTTACTTTTTTTTTTATATAAAATTCTTCTTCGAGTCTTCATATCTTGAAAACGATTAAATTCTTTATGTACAATACGACAGTTGATATCAACAAAGAACAAAACCTAAAGCTCCTTAGAATTTGTGGTCATAAAGTGAGAGTGAAGTGGCTAATACTTGTTGATCTGCAGATGTCAATTACCAGTTGAAAGAGGATTTGGACAATACGACAGTTGATTTTTTACCAGGAAAGAAAGGCATGAGCGTGAGGGAATTTCTCAATTTCTTACAAACCACGCATACAAGTGAATTCATAACAGAAAGTTGTGTGGGCGAAGTGGAGAGAACTTCAAAAGCATCGGCACTAATCCTCTTAACTTGCGAACACTTGGAAAGGCAGGCGATCGGTGAACTCAAAGCCAAGTTTTCCCGCGTATATAGCATTGCTCCTCTACCCCTCCTCCTAAAAAATCAAGTCAAAAACGAGCAGGTTCTCAAGTTAGTTGGTGATGATATATGGAAGGAAGACACTGAGTCTTCCAAATGGCTCGATTCAAAGCCACCAAAATCCGTTCTTTACGTCAGTTTTGGCAGTTTTGCGGTCACAAGCCAAAAGCATTTGGTCGAATTTGCATGGGGACTTGCCAAGAGTAAGCACAACTTCATATGGATCATTAGGCCCGATATGGTTGTAGGCGAGTCGGCCATGGCTTTACCACAAGAATTTATAGAAGAAACTAAAGAACGTGGGCTAATATTGAGTTGGTGCCAACAAGAACAAGTTTTGAATCACCCTGCAGTAGGAGGGTTTCTTAGCCACTGTGGGTGGAACTCAGTATTGGAAAGCATTTCTGCAGGAGTTCCAATGATTTGTTGGCCATTCTTTGGAGAACATGTGTCATCTTGTAAAATGGTATGTAAAGAGTGGGGATTCGGTATAGAGATTGATGAGGACGTTAAGAGAGGTCAAGTAGAGAAAGTTGTTAAAGAACTACTTGAAGGAGAAACCAGTATCAAGGTACGAGAAAGGGCAAAAGTGTGGATGAAAATCACCAATGAAGCTGCTGATCCCAGTGGGATATCAACGCAAAATCTGGACAAGTTAGTTAGTGAAGTGTTACTATCGCAAAAACGTAAGAGCTAATTCATCCGTTTGATTCTAATAGAGTTGTGGACATTTTACCCCCATGAAATTTGCCCGCTTTTCCACTTTTATACATGATGTTTCATTATGTCATGCTAATCTGTAAAGTTTGATCTCTTTGTCATTTTGGTTCAAAATCCAACATGTCATTTGTTTTTTGGACCGAAAATGCCATGTGCGACTGACGTGGTCTGAAAATCAAAGTGACATGTGGCATATTCATCCAAAAATCAAACGGCACATTGAATTTTGGACTAAAGTAATAAAGCGATCAAACTTTATGAATGGATGTGACAAAAAATAAACCTCATAGATAAAAGTGAAAATGTCAAACTTCATGAAGATTAAATGTCAATAACGTATTCATTATAATAAATGTCCAATTATCATATATCCATTTGAAGGTAGTATTTCTTGTTTAGAATGTGAAGTATTTGTGGTCATCTTATGGTTCAATGTACTTATATATGGTGGTTGCCATGAATTTGAATTTATGATATTTTGTGTCTCTTACGCCTGCTTTGTTTGTTTGTGTAAATTAATCGTCTAATTTTAATATTTGTTTATTTTCATCTTTTGAATCTTTGATTTGCGCGTGTAAAAATAGAATACTATTTAAATATGGAAAACCAAATTTTAAATATGCATGGTAAGTGTTAGGGGGTTGAGACTTCTTTTTAGCTTTCACACTAATGAATCATCAACCAAAATATGTTCTAAAAATAGACAGTCAATGGTGCAACGATTGCAAAAATTATAGAAATACAAAGTACGTGATAAATCATATATGTTCTAAATATTTAATGACATGTTACATTAAGTGGTGGACCGTATTCTTCAAAGTGAAAATTAAAAGTTAACGCAATTAAATCATCAGATGCTAACAAAGCAATAGCCTAGACAGCGAAATTCTTTTATTTATATAATAAAAATCTAACAAATTAAGCAGATTACATTATTTTCATCCGCAAATTGTATTAATTTATATATTTACCTACTTATATGCATGTAAAAACTTCTAATTTAAAGAGATCAAAACATGCAAACATCATTATATTATAAAGAGATTCAAAATAAAATATTAACAAATTAAAACAAGAATTAATTCTCCGATTGATTTAATTTTTGACTTGTACCTTGGACTTATACTAATCATATACCTAGTCTAATAACATATTGATAAATTATTTTCCGAATTAATAGTTTAAGTTTGCTTAAAAAATATATTTGTTTGTAGTTTTGATATTATAGTGTAAAGTCATGGTAAACAAAAACTATTTTTTAATCAATACAATATAATTATTTTGGAGCCTGACTCACACAGCTCAATTCCTGATCACAATTCACACCTACCTTAATTCACATTTTTTTTCCCTTTCAGATAGATATATTAATACATGCACCACTACTTCTACCTACCATGAGATCGTAGATGATGATATATACATATATATATATATATAAGTTTTATTGTGCAAGACTGCGGTTGGATAAAAAAATATTTGATAATTAAAAATAAGAGTATGCATAAAATGACATGATAAATAATAAGACTACTAACGTTACTTTATTGGTTGGAGGATAAAGGTGCTAGGTAACTTAATCTAAGAAAACTAATAATTATTTTACAACACCAAATGCAAATATAGACACCAAATGCTTAAATAGTTGACCAAAGTATGTATTTGCATAAAAAATTTATACAAAAACATATTAAAAGTTACACTGCAAAACATCTGAATATTGGATAAATAATGAATATTCATCTTCTTTTATAAAACTTTTATCTATATTATAAAACCTAAAGTTGACCATACTAAGGGTGCGTTTGATTGCAAGCGTGGAATTTGCATGGAAAGAAAATAAGTTACCGGCAATTAAATTGCCTAGAATTGAGTTGCATGAAAAATGTAGTGTAGTGTGTTTGATTGCCTTAATTTTCTACCCGAAAAATATTGGTTGTATTATGGTATTTTTAATGTAGAAAAAATTATTGGTATTTTTTGTTTACATAATTATATAGTCATGATGAATCTTGTTTAATTGATCTTGATTAACATATTTTAAATATTAAAATTTTATATTATTTTGAATTTTATATTTTAAGTTATGGCATTTTTAATGTAGAAAAAATGGTAAAAACCTTGTCTCGTGAACCATGCCCAAGCATGGAAAACAAAAAACCACCTTCCCCCCAAAGAAAACATTTTCCTCAATTGCCTTAAAAATGAACATGTGTGAGCCAAAAGTAGGAATTGAATTGCCTAGAAAAAAAAGCGAATCAAACACCTTAAGTTGTCAAATCGAATGAAAAATACTCATTTTTCATAGAAAATATTGCCAATCAAACATGTTGGTCAGAAAACAACCCTAAAGGCGGGGGGGGGGGGGGGGTGAATAGGGTTTTAAAAACTAAATGCGGAATTAAAACGTTTTTTAAAATATTTAAGTACAGCAATTTAGCTAAGCAACAATATCAAGAAAATAATAAATTTTAAGTAATCAATCTCAAGACAAGCAAATAAGCAATCTCAAAATACAAGCAATAATATAGCAATAATATAGCAATAAAAAGAGAGCTTGAGTTTAGAAAGATAAACTAATTTGAAACTCAAGACTTTTTGTCTTCACGGTTCGGATTCTTCAACTATACGTCCGCGCTCGGTTAGTTTCCCAAGAATTTTCACCATTCAATCTTCTTCAGGTGAAGATCAAACCTCAATACAAATATTGCTATGCACACAACACTCACAATGTAGCTATACCCACTACACTTCTCACAAGATATGCTCTCTTACTCTACAAAGAGACAAACTCTCTTTTGAAATGAAGAATGAATTGTTTGTGGTGATACACACCAATACAATAACTTTTAAGTGTATTTGAAGATTAAAAATGAAGTTTACACTAGAGTTATCAAGATTGATCAAAATATATAGGTCAAAAGATGAAAGATTGATCAAAATGTATTCTTGAATCTTTGTATATTTGAATATATGAATAATAGAGTATTAGAATGATTCAATGTGTGTTAAAACATGTCTAGGACCTCATATATATAGCTTGCAAAATCATATGGCTGTTAGGGATGATTAAGAAAGGTTTTGGGTCAAAGGTATACATTTTCAAACTTTCCAACAGCTAATTTTGACAAAAAATTCAAATTTGTTTTGATAATTTCTCCCAATTTGACCGTTGGATCATTATCGAATTTTAGTCAAAAGTACTAAGAGATGTTATCTAACTACTATAAAATTTCAAAATGATCGGAGTCCGGGAAAGCCTCCATCTTACCGTTAGATCAAAACTGTGCGAAAATTGAGCGAATTTAAAATGTAAAATAAAAATATTTTTGCAATTTAACAATTTAGTTTCAAATAAAATTTTAATGATTTTTGAACCTCAAAGATATATTTCTAAGATACCTATTTTTATTAGAGCTTAAAATATGATCATTTAAAACTAATATGAATTTATTTTGAAACTCGGTCTTTGTAAAATAAACGTTTTTCAAATAAATTCAATTTCAAGCTTGTTTGAATCAATCTTTAAAATATTCATGAATACATTTGAGCTATAGGTATTTGATCAATTAAGTAAGTTTACATAAATCTTAAGCACTTACTCAATTACTGAATTAACGAGTTTTCGAATGCTTTGATTTGTTTATTCGGATTGATCTTTATTTGAAACTTTTTCTTTGAAGCTTTTCATATAGTCTTTTGATCCTTTGTGCTTCATGATTTGCATTGAGAGATTTGATCTTCCTTGTCTTATCCAATGATCGAATAGTGAAAGATTGATCCTTGTCATGTTTTTCTTGAATTTTCCAAGTAAATGAATTGTATACTTATATCAAGAAACATGTTAAATTACACATGATTGATTTATTGCTATTATCAAAATAAGATTAAGACTGAGGGTTAACAATCTCCCCCTTTTTGATGATGATAATAAATTAATGTGTGTTTACAATAACAAGCATAAATAGCATATAAATGTAAATAAATAATATGCTCCCCCTCAATTTATGCAAAGATGACAATTAAAAAATATTGCAAATATTTGAGATAAACTAATATATATATATATATATATATAAATAAACCTTTCAAAAGTGTGAATGTAAAAAAATCATTTAAAATCTTACCACAATACTAACACCATACACACATTTTCTCCCCCTATGGCAACATCAAAAAGGGATTTAGGCCGTGCGAGGGCACTGGAATTTAGATGCACGCGGGCGCTATACATTTTGACTTTTTGCTTTAAGAAGACAGTTTTTCGTCATTGGAATTTTTTTTTTTTTGAATGACAGATAATTATTTTTCGACTGCAAAATCATTGTTAGTTTACAATAACATGCAAAATGAAGACTTCCAATATTAATCCAAGTCCAGCATAATTAATGAATTTTTTTTTTAATCAAACTAGATGTTACAAGCTCTAGTCATACCAAGTTCACGACGGATAGTACAAAAACGATTGTCCGGGAGTATTTAGTGAAAATATCCGTAAATTGTGATTCGGTGCTAACGAATTCAATATCAACATCACCTTTTTGCACATAATCACGAATAAAATAATGTCTTATCTCAATGTGCTTAGTATGTGAATGTTGTATAGGGTTCTTGGTTAAGCTAATAGCACTTGTGTTATCACATTTAATGGAAATGTAACTAAGACTAATTTCAAAGTTTTCTAATTATTGTTTAATATATAAAGTTTGTGCACAACAACTTCCGGCTGCCACGTATTCGGTTTCGGCCGTTGAAAGGGCCACCGAATTTTATTTTTTACTTGACCAAGATACTAGTGCGTGTCCTAGAAAATGGCTGTGCCACTAGTGCTTTTTCTATCGATTTTACAACCGGCAAAATCCGCATTGGAATAACTTATTAGGTCAAATGTGTTTTCTCTTGGATACCATAAACCCAAAGAACTAGTGCCGAAAAGATAACGGAATATACGTTTTACGGTGTGTAAGTGAGATTCTTTTGAATTTGTTTGGAATCGTGCGCATAGACAAACACTAAACATGAAGTCCGGCCTAGAAGCCATCAAATAAACTAAGCTACCGATCATACCTCAATACTTCTTTATGTCGACACTCTTACCACTTTCGTCTTTGTCAAGTTTCAACGTTGAACTCATAGGCGTACTCATTGATTTAGCGCCTTCCATGTCGAACTTCTTTAAGAGTTCCTTCACATATTTATCTTGATTGACAAAGATCCCATCTTTGCATTGCTTTATTTGCAATCCGAGAAAATAATTCATCTCTCTCATCATGCTCATCTCAAATTCCTTTTGCATACAAGTGAAAAATTATTTGCAAAGATTGTCGTTAGTAGAACCAAAAATAATATCATCAACATAAATTTGCACAAGTAGCATATCATTGGCATGATTCTTAATGAATAAAATAGTGTCTATTTTGCCTCTAACAAATTCATTATTAAGCAAAAATGAACTTAATCTATCATACCATGCTCTAGGTACTTGTTTCAAGCTATATAATGCTTTAGACAATTTAAATACGTAATCCGGATGTGTATAATTTTCAAATCCGAGAAGTTGTTTTACATAAACTTCCTCTTCAATAAATTCATTCAAAAAAGCACTTTTCACATCCATTTGATATAGTTTAAAATTTTTAAAGCAGGAGTAAGCAAGTAGCATGCGAATAGCTTCTAAACGTGCAACGGGTGCATATGTTTCTTCATAATCAATGCCCTCCTTTTGATTGTATCCTTGGGCAATGAGCCTAGCTTTATTTCTAACAATTACACCACTTTCATCCTTTTTATTCCAAAATACCCATTTAGTTTCTATAATAGTATGATCATTCGGTTTGGGAACAAGTGTCCACACTTTATTTCTCTCAAATTGATTGAGCTCTTCTTGCATGGCCATCATCCAATATTCATCTTGTTCGGCTTCATTTATGTTTTTAGGCTCATATTGAGAAACAAATGCTACATTATTGCAAACATTTCTTAAGGATGATTTAGTCGTGACCTTACTAGATGGCTCTCTAATAATTTTATCAATAGGGTTGTTGGAAATAAATTTCCAATTCTTAGGTAAATCATTTGAGTTTTGCTCGACCTTACTTTCTATCTCCTTAGAAGAAGTTTGAGCACTCGATGGTTTTTCTTTAAATGTATCATTAATTTAAATATTCAAAACTTTTTGGATAATTTCAACATCATTATCGGAATGCATTATGGGTGCAAAAGGATTAGACTTATCAAAAACAACATGTATAGATTCTTGAACAACTAAACTTTTCTTATTATAAACACGATAAGCTTTACTATTAGTAGCATATCCAAGAAATATTCCTTCGTTGAATTTAGCATCAAATTTTCTTAAATGATCACGATCATTTAAAATGAAACATTTATAACCAAAAATCTTAAAATATGCAATATTAGGTTTCTTGTCATTTCATAATTCGTAAGGTTCTTATATAACTTTTTACGAATAATAACACGATTAGTTACATAGCATTCGATATTAACGGCTTCTGCCCAGAAATATTCCGGTAAAGAATGTTTATTTAACATGGTTCTAGACATCTCTTGAAGAGATATATTTTTTCTTTCAACCACACCATTTTGTTGAGGAGTTCTAGGTGCCGAAAAGTTATGATTAATACCATGCTCATCACAAAAATTCTCAATATTAATATTATCAAATTATCTACCTCTATCACTTCTAACATGTACAATAGAAGTACCCTTTTTATTTTGAACTTTTATACAAAATTTAGCAAATACATGAGGTGTTTTACTTTTATAAGCAAGAAAGAATACCTAAGTAAATCTAAAAAAATCATCAATAATCACAAAGGCATACAATTTACCACCTAAACTAGCAACCGAATTAGGTCCAAATAAATCTAAATGTAACATATCAAATGGTCTAGTAGTAGTAATATCTTTCTTAGATTTAAAAGAAGACTTGTGTTGTTTACTAAGTTGACATGCATTACAAATTCTATCTTTAACAAATTTTAAGCAATCCTTTAACTAATTCCTTTTTAGATAATTTGTGAATTAAATCCATATTAGCTTGATCTAATCTTCTATGCCATAACCAAGAAGCGTTATTTAACACAGATGAACATTTAACATCTTGTTGAGACAAATCATCAAGTTCAAGAGTATATACGTTATTAGATCTATAAGCAACAAACAAGATAGAATTATCACTAATATTTTTAACAATGCAACATTCGAATTTAAAAATAACTTTATATCCTTTATCACACAATTGACTAATACTAAGCAAGTTATGTTTTAAACCATCAACAAGTAAAATATTATCAATATAAGAAGATTTATTACCAACTTTACATATACCAATGATTTTACCTTTGGCGTTGTCTCCAAATGTGACGTTGCCTCCTTGTTTAGGAGTGAGACTCAAGAAATTTCTCTTTTCTCCCATCATGTGTTTCGAGCATCCATTATCCAAGAACCAGTTTGTTTTGCTAGCTTTTACTCTCATGCAAACCTACACCAAAATCTTAAGTAATTTCTCTTTTGTTACCCAAAATAAGTTGGGTCCTTTGGAGTTAGCGTACATAGTGGTTCTTTTAGAAAATCCAAGCAAGTTTGTTCTTAGCAAAATTCTTTTCTTTGTAATAACAAAAATATGCATTATGAGTGTTTCTTCCACAAAAATGAGCAAAGATTAGTGGGATTATGCGGTGTGTATGTTTTGAAAAAAAAATTGTAATCCTTTTGGTTATGGATTTGATTGTAACCCAAACCGGCTTTATCAAAAACACGCCTTTGTACTCCCAATAGTTTATCCAAGTTATATTTTCCATTTGTGAACTTGGTTAGACTATTAGTTAAATCATTTACTTTTTCTTTCAAATCCTCATTTTCTAGTGCAAGTAAGTTTGAAGTCTCCTTTTCTTTTCCCCTTTTTCAAATAATTGATTTCCTTTTTAAAATCAATGTTTTCCTTTTCTAAAGTTTCACATTTGGTAGAAGTAATGAAATTTTCTTTCTTGAGACATGCATATCTTTTTGAGAGAATTTCAAATTTAATATGTAATTTTTCAAACATGGTATATAATTCATCATATTCATTATGCACACTTTCATTATCATCAAAATTATCACTAAATGAGTTATAGTTAGAGTTTACCTCATCTTCATTTGCCATAAGACAAAGGTTAGCCTTTTCTTCATCGCTAGAATTAGCATCCGATTCTCTTTCTTCGGAATCGCTCCATGTTCCTTTTAGTGCATGCTTCACTTGTTTCAATACTTTATCTCGTTTGTCCTTTTTATCCTTCTTTCTAAGTGGACAATTTGGCTTGATATGACCGGGTTCAAGGCAATGATAGCACTTTTTGATTTCATTATTTTCTCCTCTTTGTTGATTTGATCGATCATTGTTTCTTCTAGAGGATGATGGATATTTGTTATCCTTTCCTTGAGAATTTTTCTTCTTAGCTAGAAATTTTATAAATTTTCTAGATTTCTGCCATATCTTCATCACCATCCATTGATACATCATTATCTTTATGTTGGATAGTTTTGAGAGCTAAATTTTTCTTTAATTTTGTATCTGTTTCTTCTTCTCTTTGAAGTTCATTCTAATGAGTTTTTAGAGATCCCGAAAGCTCGTCATGCTGAGTGTTTTGAGATTCTTTGCTTCTTGAATCGCCGTCACTTTTGGTCACCGTTTCTTTGAAGAATCCTAAGAATTTTTCTTATCTTATCTTTATTATAATAAACTTTTCCAAGAAATCCAAATCATTAGTAATAATAGAAAATCTATTATACATGGAAGCAAGAGATTCATTAGGCTTCATTTTAAATAGTTCATAATCATGAACAAGCATATTTATGTTATCGTCTTTAACTTGAGTGGTTCCTTCGTAGGTAACTTCAAATTTATCCCAAATTTTTTTGGCCGTTTTGCAACTAGAAATTTTGTTATATTTATCCATGCTTAATGCACAATTTAAAGCATGTAAGGCTTTAGCATTATATTGAATTTTCTTAATATCATTTTCATCATAATCAGACGTTTTCTTAGGAACAATTTTTCCACTATCATCTCTTTTGGTAATTTCATAGGGTCCTTCAAGTATAACTCTCCATTGTTCAAAATTACTAGATTGTAAAAATATACTCATTCTACTTTTCCAATAGCTATAATTTTTACCATCAAATAGGGGTGGTTTATAGGAGGAGAGACCTTCGAAAAAATCGGTTCTTTAATATATAGACATGATCGTAAACTCTAAGATTGTTAAATCAAAATAAGAGTACAACCTCTGATACCAATTGTGAGGATCAAGCGCTTACTGTTGCGCCAAAAGCTATAACTGTTAGCGAAGGCGCAACTTTATTTCCTTATACGCAAGGCCCATTAGAGTGCCATGGCATTCGATAACCTGCACACCGGATATACCCTCTGGATTCACCATTGAGAGGAGCGCAATTGTAGATTTACTTCTAACAAAACACACCCTAATTTCTTTTGAAAGTCCCTCGATCTAAAGGTTCACGTGACATGTAATTGATATATAATCAATCTCAACCTTTCAATGTGGTTTCCCCTACATTGAAACATGATCAATACCATTCTCACACAGGTACAAGACGTACATCTAAATCTCTGCTCTTCTTACTCACTTTCTCTATCATCAACTTTATAAAACAACTTTAAAGTGTCATAATTTTAAATTCAAAATTTGAATTTTAATAAAATTAAAATTTTTGAAATCTATTAATCCATATCTATAAAATAAGATCTATTGAATATGAAATTGAATCAAACATTTTAAGAAAAATTATAGAATATTACATTAAAAATTGAATATGAAATTGTATCAAATAGTTTAAGAAACATTAAAGAATATTACATTAAAAACAATCTATGTGTTTGAATCTAAATCTAATTTCGACAATTATAATAATACGTAAGTTCAAATTATTTTACAGTAGAACATGTTGCAATGGTCTACAATAGGCCCACTATGCGGATATGATGGTCGGGAATATGCTCTCCTCAAAAATAGTGGTATAATTCTCCCATATGCCTTTGCATAAAAATAATTTTTTGTAATTATATATTTTGGACAATTATTTAAACATAAAATATTTGTTTTTGCATTTAGTGTCGTGAATAAGGTTTGTTTGCTTTAATTATATTTTAATTTGTGCCATTATTATTTGGCATGCCATTATACCCGTATTATTATTTTCAACTATCAATTTATTTTCATTTTACCGTGTCCATACCTAGTGTTTTATAAATATTAATTAGCATATTTTGAAAATATAAATTTTATTAAAATTCAATTTTTTAATCCAAGGTTACAACATTACTAATTTTTTTTAAAGATTGATAGAGGTTACAAGTGGGAATCGGCATAGGGTGCTATAAAGGCCATTCTTTAAAAAAGAAAGGTACGTGAAGTCCTCTGTCAATGTTCGGAACCATGAACGCAATGCCCTCTGCGTTCCCATCGAACCGCCGATCCTAGTGGGGCCCGAACCCACTGGGAATAATAGACCTTGCCAGAGTTTCTTGATTTTTTTTGGTTACAAACAGAAAGCAAGAAAACAAAACAACAAGACCAAGTCCACAAACACAAAATTAAGTTCCTTTGGGGTATGACACCCCTACTAAATCAGCCATCAACTGATCCACCACTTCATTAGGTGGAATAAGTATCTTCACGTGAATATCCCTTTTAGCTCCTCCCAGCTTTTCCATGATATTGCCGCATTTGTTCGCTTCTCGAAGAATGTGATATAGCTTTGCCCCTGTTTCCTCCTTTAGCATTCTACAATTCTCTATGAGAGCTATTTCTGCATGGTGATTTACATAACCCATGTCATTTATAAAGTGGTCAGTCAAAAGGGAATCACTCTCCACATCCACTGCATCCCATCTCCTATCATTGGCAAGGTTGAGAGCTTGTTTAATCCCCCACAACTCCGCACGCAGGACATCCGCTCCTCCAATGAATCCGCAAAATCCTTCTATCCAATGCCCTTCTTCGTTTTGAACCAGTCCACCAAATCTGCCATAGTCGAGAGGTTTGCTACTGCTACCATTCGAGTTTATATTTATTCTTCCTGTACAAGGTAAATTCCAACCAATAAGAGCATGATTATTAGCATTGCCTTCCACCGAGTTGTTTCGAAAAGCTTTACAAGTCTGGACATCCATTGTATAGCTTTTCTTTGTAACTTGGAGAAGGTTTTGTTGAGAATTCCTAAACACCAATTCATTCCTCGTTAACCAAATGCACCAAACAGTAGTGCGAAACATTGTGCTCTAGGTAACCTCACTTCCAATCTTAAGGTTAGTTTCCTTAAGGTTGGCATCAAACCAAGTCACAAAATTGAGATCTCCATCCCATTGATCCATATTCATGCCGATCTTGGATTAAACATTTTTCACCCTCCAACATTCATTGAAAATGGGGAGGAGGTTTTAATTTGGCCAAAAGCTTTACAACTAAGATTAAGTCCCACTCCTCTCCTGGCAAAATTAACGGCAGACATGATTTTGTCATACCTTAAAAGCTAGAGAAAGTGGGTTATTTTGTGTGGGATTTTTAGTTTCCACAGCCATTGCCAGTTCTCATCCCCAACGTTAATGACACCTTTCTCTTTAAGTACTTGCTGATAGCATGTACTGATAGAGAAATTGCCAGACCCCTTCCTAAGCCAGGACGACTTGTCCTCCAGCCCAATATCCATAGGAATAGGCGTGCTTAAGATAACACGTTGAATCTTGTGAGGGAACATTCATGTATTTTTCCAACATCCCAGCCACCATTAGGTGAGATTATCTCTTTAACTTTGAAGGCCGAAAGGTTTGGGTCATCACTTCCCACCCTCTCATCCAACCTTTCTCCCCCCGTCCACTAGTCAGTCCACAAGGACACATTATCACCATTTCCCATATTCCATTTTATTCCTTTTTAAAAAATACTCTTGGTTTTGAAAACCCCCCTCTAAATGTGAGAGGCTTTCGTTTTTTTTTCCAACCAGTAGGATTAGTAATGATTTTGTATTTTTCTTTAAAAATAGTCGTCCACAGGCTTTTTCTATTGGAAATCATGCTCCACCCAATTTTAGCAATAGAAGCCAGATTATTATTTTCGCAGGTTCTAAGGCCTAAGCCTCCAAACTTTTTTGGTTTATAAACCTTCTCATTTGATAAGGTGGTTTTTTTTTATTTTTATGAGTGTCACCCCATAGAAAATCTCTATTGAGCTTATCAACCTCCTTGCAAATACTCTTGGGGAGGATAGCTGTTTGCATATTATAATTCGAAATAGAGGATGCCACGGCTTGCACAAGAGTGGCTCTTCCGGCCATAAAAAGACTTTTGGCCTTCTAACCTGCGAGTTTTCTTTGGACTTTCTCCACAACAAAATTAAAATTACTTTTTCTTGATCATTTTACCATGGACGATGGGTGCTCCAAGGTACATCCACATTCGCTTCGGCAAATAACATGAGGTCATCAGCGAAAAATAAGTGAGATATAGCAGGCCCTCCTTTCGAAGCCCTGAGACCAACCCACTTTTTATCATTCACAGCATTTAACTTTTCAAGGGGTTCACCAATCCAAAGAATAGCAGTACTGCCCTCCGTAACGCAGCTCAATGTAAGGTTGACCCGATTGGTACTAAATTTGAAGTTTTCAAGGACTTTTTTTTATAAACTCCCAAGAAACTTTATCGTAAGCATTTTCCAAATCAATTTTTAAGATAATGCCTCTCTTTTTGCATTTCTTACTCTTCAGGGTGTGAACGATCTCCTGTGACACAATTATGTTATCAGTAGTTTGCCTCCCAGGAAGAAAACTAGCCTGGGAGGGTCCTACAATTTTATCAAAGAGCGGTCTAAGCTTGTTAACAAGAATTTCAGTAACAATTTTGCATCTCACATTACAAAGAGTTATAGGTCTAAACTGGGCAATGCACTCCGGGTTATCCATTTTAGGTATAACAGTAATGTAACAATTATTACTATATTTAGGAAAACTCCATTGCGTAAAGCAATTAGTAATAAAACTCATAAGATTCGGGGTTATTTTCTCCCAATAGTATTGATAAAATTTAGGTTGGAATCCATCCGGACCTAGGGCCTTAAGCGGCTGCATGCCAAACACAGCCCGCTTGACCTCCATCAAATTAACAACTCTATTCAGCCAGGTAGAGTCCTTAGCGTTCAGTACAGGACCTGGGGGAAGACCAATCCCACCAAATCTTGCTTATCAGGAGCAGCAAATAAGCTATTAAAATAACTTTGGATGTGATTTTTAATAACAAAGTAGCCATCGCACCAATTACTATTAATACGAAGTTTTTCAATACGGTTCCTTTTACGTCTAATGATGGTACATAAATGAAAGAATCTAGTATTTCTATCCCCTTGTGATAGCCAATTGATTCTAGATTTTTGTAACCAAATAAGTTCTTCCTCATTAAGGGTTCTTTTAAGCTCTTTCTCAAGATTCCTTTCAAGACAGTCCAAACTATGAGAAAAGCCAGCCTCTTGAGCAATTTGAATACCCCGTAGCCTGGCTTTAATATTTTTCTTATTTTCGAAAATGTTTCCAAAAACATTTTTATTACATTTTAAGACCTCTTCTTTATAAATGTTGAGGTTGTCATGGTGTTGTATATCATTCTTCCAACAGTTACTAAGAACCGAGTCAAAATTCGGGTGTTCGAACCAGCTAACAAGGAATCTAAAAGGCCTATTTATATTTAAAGCAGGAATATAAGACATACCTTCAATGTTAACTAGAACCGGGCAATGGTCCGAGTATGTGCAGGGTATGTTGGAAACAGAAGCTTCAGGAAATTTTATTCTTTAACCCTCGTTCGCAAGTGCCTGGTCCAATCGAACCAGCGTATTTGCTATTCCTCCATAGCTGTTTGTCCAAGTCAAGCAAGGTCCATTACACCCCAGGTCATTGAGATTATATCGGTTAATGTTGGTGGCAAACTATTGACTTCTTTTGTTCGTCTGAAAATTCGAAGTGCTGGCGTAACTTCTTCTCTCAGAGCTATCGAGATGATCATTAATGTCGCCAGCAACCAGCCAAGGGACATTATAAAAATCAGCTACAACTGCCAAATTTCTCCATAGTTTGTCTCTTAAGTTGTGATTCGGGCTAGCATAAACCGTGGTCAAAAGCCATTCTTCAAAATTATTTTTGGTAACCATGGCATGAATGCACTGGTTTGAGGTGTGAAAGGGTTTGAGATTTATGGTCACTGGGTTCGAAAGCATCCATATCCCTCAAATTTTACCACTAGGATCAACAATTATAGAGTCAGTGAGACCAAATTATTAGAAATAGTTACCTAACGTCTGAAAAGGGACCTTGGTTTTAAGAAAAACAGCAACATCAGGCTTGTGGTCTCTGTACAGATCTTTCATGGAGTTTCTAAAATTTTGGTTGCCAGCTCCGCGGCAATTCTAGAATAGTAGCTTCATTGATACACAATCTTTAAGAATCGGAAGCCTTTCGTTTCTCGGCCAAGTAGTGACGAGCTTAGTTCTCTGTTGGGCTTCCAACGTCGACGACGTTTTTAGCACAGGGAACTCTCGGGGATTTTCCCATCTGAACTGTTCCAGTTCAATATTTAGTCGCACTTGACTGATGCTCCAAACCACGTCCATGATTTGAATATCTTCGTCCACAGTTTTTATCGAGTTCGCTATCCCGTTCTTTTTTAGCAGGTGACATGTTGGTTCCATGTTTAACGGGGTCCAGTGGTTCGAGTGAGTGCATAGCGGTGTCGTTGGAGCAACTGATGATGGTTTTAGAGTAGGAGGACGGTGGTGTAAGAGATGAATTTCTGTTGAGAATAGGAGTTATTACAATAGATTTTGAGTGGTCGAGATCTGGCTGAGTTGGTTCCTCTCTGTCATAGGTTTGGTAGTATCAGATTTGGTGCTGCCTGGCAGATTTCTTGCGTGCTCGGAGCGGCTATCAGAGCCCTCTTCCTTATTGCCTTTCTTGGAACTCTTTTCACCTACCTGCACAAAGTAAATTTCTATTAAAACTAGAAGTGAGGTGTTTAATTGAAAATGAATTGATATTTTGATAGCTTGCTCCACTCGTGTGGTCATTTAAGCTCGGCTCCATAGATGGAACCTCATTCGATAATTTCCTTTTCCCTTTATCCATCTCATCAATTTTACCCTAGTTAGAGAGGACATTAAATCTATTTTGAGAAGCTTTAATTTTGGGTGAATCATATTTTTTTTGGGCCGTATACGGAATCTTTTTTTTGTTTCTTCCTTGGCCCAGCATCCAGGGTCCAAACTCATTGTTATTGGGCTTGTCGAGGCCTAAAGAGCTGGCCCCATTCCTTGTCACACCATTGTTCATATCATCTTCCCCCACATTACTATTGTTGTTAGCAACGTTAATATTTTTCTCTGGTGGTGTTCTCCGGTTGCCCGTAGGAATTTGTACAGAGTTAGAATTTTCTCGACAAAGTTCACTATGGTGGCCGACTTTCCCACATGAGAAACAAAGGTAGTGTAGAAACTCATATTCTACACGATATTTTTTTCCCCGCAAGTAGGTAAGCCTGAATCAATGGTTTCGAGAGATCAACTTCAACACACACTCTCGCAAACTTCCCTCTCGTGGAAGATGCGGTGTTAAAGTCAGTTTTAATAGGTTTGCCAAGTCTTTTGGCAATTTGGAACAATGTTTTCTCCTCATAATATTCTATTGGCAATTCCGATAACCTCAACTAAACGGCCGTGGTCACCTCCTTAGCCTCAGATGGTTTAAAATTTGGTTCCCACTTCCTGACAGTCAGGTATTGGTTCATAATGATCCATGGTCCATTAGTGAACACATTCCTGTAATTTTCTTTCATGTGGAATTTGAAGAGGAAAAACCCCTCATCTAGGTCCACAACCTCAAAGTCGCCTTGCAAGTCCCACACACACGAGTAGTGAGAGCTTTGTACCCAATAATTTCACTATTAAGCAATCCTTCCAAAGGAGATGGATTTTCTTAATTAGCTGTTTGGGGAAATCAATATTAGGTAGCATAGGATCCACATTCAGTGGGTTTTTATTAAGGTCGAAGGACTAATTATCCTTCGTAACCTCATCACCCTCCTCCTCTTCACCCTCCAACCATTGTTCCACACTGTCGTCGAAGAGAATGTCCTTGGGCACATCATTCCTCACCACACCCCTGTAAGACAGGGGCAGTACAAGTTGGTGTTTCAACACCTTAGAAACATCAATTTTCTCTGGGTCCATTAGAGGGTCTATGCCCTCTTCCATGGAGCAAAAATCCACATTATTTTCTATGTTGATGTTTGGGATTTAAGTTACATTTTCCTCTAGGTCCATGTTGACTTCAGCAGAAAGCACTGTTGGATGATTACTTTTCACCTTCTTATTACTACGTTTAAGGTGAGTAGCCTATTCGGTGGATATGCCTCGGTTTAGATTTTCAACCGTTTGAGTTTCAGGGGGAGCTCTTGCTCTTTCTTTCTCTACACTAGCCATGAATCATGCAATGGTGATATTAGTTCCAGAGTTTCTTGATAAGGGGCAGCAGGATGTTGAGGTCTGAAATTCGAAGTGAAAATTTTGATTTGCCGACTCCCGCTTTACCTTAACTAGGAATATGCCCGAAGGAATCTCGTAATCTAAATCCGCAAAATGCCTTACTGCAACCCACTTCCTCAACCCATGGCCTTTCGCCTCTAAAAGCGACCTTCCTTTCTCAATGCCCTAGGCATCCATCCAATGCATTTCGAACTTTACGACACTTTCTCTCTCATCAATCTAAGTTAATAAAAAAAGGACCATGCTATCCTTAAAGGAACTTTATTAAAAGTTACAGACAAATTTCAACAACATGTTCGGTCAACATTAAGGTCAAATAAAATTTTTAATTTAAGTTTTATAATTGTTCAATCTCACCCCATCTTTATATTGTTAACATTTTAACCCTTATTATTAACCTCACGTAAGCATTTCTTATTATTTGGTTTATTAATTAGATAATTTTATTATTGTTTCATTTACAAATTATGTTAATTACTTATATATATATATAATTGATTCAAATAAAATATTTATGGAGTATTATAAGATGTTCCAAATTAAGAATTTTGTATTTTTTTTCCATGTGCTAAATTAGAAGTATGTCAATTTCTCACCACAACTTTGAGGAAGTTGACCACTCCCACTCAAACTCTATCTTTAATAAGAAAACAAAAACCTATTACAATTAAAATTATAATTATAGGATTAGAAGTCTATTTGATCTTTTGCACAAATTCAACCATCTTATATCTATCTAAGTATTAAATTTCTCCATGACCAATTATGAATAGGTAATGCTCACATACTCCTTCAACCTACGGCTTCAATCAATAAAGCATAAAAAATCTCTAATGGCGCACAAGGACACTAAAATTTCTTCCATAGCGACACGTTTATTTACTTTTGCTCTTATGAAAAAAATCTAGGTATGCCATTCTATAATTTTTTGCTTCTACTAAATTTGTACAACATACATATTTTTACTTGATTATACTTGCTATTAAGGCGCAAATAGAAACACTTGCAAATATATTTGTTAATCAAAAAGAGCACGTCCCCCCACCCCTGGTTTCACTCCCTCAACGCCCACTTACATATGTACACACTTCATGGTATATTACAATTATGTCTCATATAAGGAGGCATTGTTTTCATCAATTAGTGTACAAAGAAGTTTAGATAGAAGAGTATACCTACATAATACATATATCAGTACAATGATTAAAAAATATTATTTAATCTGATCAATATACAATTAGGAATAAAAATTATTTTTATTGTATAATTGGGTGGATTGATTTTGTCCAAAAAAATTAGGATTCTTAATCAATTTTAAGATATCCAAAAACTAGTACACAATTAATTTAAAACAAAAAGAGTAGTGGATTACAACATAATTAGAATTTTTAAAAAGTTGCATATTTTTCTTGTCAAATGCTACTAAAATGTCTATGACTACAACAATTATTTGTGCCTATGACAAATTAAATCCATCACATTATGTGAAGTTAGATATGACTATGGATTTGCTTGTGTATCTTATTATCATAGCAAATTATCCATGTTTATGATGATCCATTTGTAATGTTAAAATTTGTTTCATTAATTCATCATACTTATAATATTTTTTAGTTTTGGTTAATACATCACCTATTGATATTAGAATATCCCTTCCTACATGTTAAGAAGTGCCCCTTTTGACATGAATTTTATATAATATTTGCCACATGGTATCCCTAAACTTGCATTGAGATTTTAATTATTTTTTTCATTGCCACGAGATATTCCTACATCCGCATTATCATAAAAGTAATTGCAATATCAAAAGTAAAAAAAAAAATATAAGTTGTATCATAGACCATTAATTATGTTAAAATTAGTATTTTCTTAAAAAATGTTCAATCCATTTTTATATTTTTAAAAAAATACTGAATTTAACAACTAAAAGTGAAGAGTTACTTCAATACTTTTTTTAAAAAAAAAACAAATGATAATAAATCTGGTTGGTTCTTTTAGCAGAAAGGAAAAAATGGGGGGTTAAGCTCAGATTTAAAAAAATTAAAGATAATTTTTAAAGTGAAATTTATAATGTCTATATGGGTTAAACTGCTAATAATAAAAACAAGGGTAAAATTTGGTAATTATTGAGAAGTTAATTTGAAAAGGAAGGCAACATGTAACGTGATGCTGTGAATGGTCTGTAAGTTTGAAAGAAACTTACAGACTTTCACTTAATCATTTTCCAAAAAAAATTTAAAAGATTGATGAGAAAAAAATTACCGTAATGTTTTTTTAGAAAATTGGCGAGGTGCGCGAAAATTTGCCCAAACACTCCTGTAATAGACAAAAAAGATATAAAATTATTTTTGCGTATAGCATTATTTACATTTATTATGTGCACATAACCAGTAGTATGCATGTAGTATACAAGATGAAGCAGGGGCATAGCCAGGAATTATAAATGACCCAGGCTAAGAATTAAACAATAACAATGTTAAAATAGAATAAATCAAAATGTAAATATAATATATTCAAATACATACAAAAGTGATTAAGCCAAAATATTGCATTTTTATACGTATTTAAATGGCTTAATATGCATGAATTTGATTTTAATTATCCTAAATTATTAAGAATTGAGTTTAATCATGAAACAGGATAATATATTTGTTTCTAGTGCATTTTACCCTTTTTACAGGTTAAAAATGAACAAGAACGAATCAAGAAGCAAATTCTCCAAAATTAGTCATTGCCGGTCAAATTCGGAGCTAAATTGAGTTCAAGAAGTCAACCGAAAGCAAATTATAAAACTCAAGCATGAAGGAAGTTGATGGAAGAGACTAAGAGAAGCCAATAGAGCAGTCCCAAGCAGAGAAGAGTCATTTGAATCAAACCGAGAAATTTTTGAATAAAGAATAGATCCACCGCGCGCAACATCTCTGTTCCGGCTATTTCTGGTATTTATCCGTACAGAATCTGAAGTAAACTCCTGAGACAAAAGTTATAGAGCTTTGAGTTATCTATGCGTGAGCGAAAAACCTTGCGTCAATCGGAGTTCGGAGTGCAAAGTTATGGCCGAAATACGAACAGTGCGCCGGAGGAGCAGATTTTAGCGCGAATGAATAAAATAATTGAATGTGCAAGAATTTATCAAAAGTGGGCTTAGCCTAGATGGTCTGTTTGAGAAATACTTTCCTTATGGTCTCGAGTTCAAGTCTCATGCGCTGCAATATATTTTTGATCAATTTTCACACCTAATTAAATTAGGTTTATAATATCTATTATATATATAAATCATCATCATCAAAAAGCAGCTGAGCAATAGCAGCAGCCAAGCCGTGGCTCTCTCTCTCTCTCTCTCTCTCTCTCTCTCTCCTCTTTCTCCATTTTTTCTCTCTCTCCATTCTTTTCTTCTTACTTTAATTTTTCTTTTACAACATTAGGACTCGATTGTGCCGCTTTCATTTATTTTTCTTTGGTGTTAATTCGAAATTAAAGACGAAGGGTTTGAGTTCATTATTGAAGATTAATTTTAGAATTTAATTATTGGTCTACACGCATATTTCAATTTCAGGTTCTTAATTTATTTTACTGCTTTATTAATTCTTATTATAAATTTTGCATGTTTATGATTTTAATTGCTTGTCAATTTATGAATTTATATAGGCTGTTTTATTTAATTATTTTATTGAGCATGAATTTATTAGATATGTTTGGCTAGTTCGTTAGTTAGGGGTCCGTAAGGAACGGGTATGCCGACGCGGTAATTTTTAGGACCCGAATTCAATTCTAATTAATTTTTCATTGGTTAATAGGTCATTATAAATCTGATTTTTATTAAATTATTATCCTAGTATGCTAATCACATATTCTTATAATAAATTTAATAAAATCTTTCCGACAAAAGAACTAAACTAGTTTGAATTATTATTTTTGCGCTAAACCCTAACTAATTGACTTAGAGAGCGGTCTATACTCTCTAAATTAATTGGTTACGTATCTTTATAATTTCAAACTAGAGCGCACTGTTTTCGGTAATATTTTTAATCCTTACTTTTTGATACCGAAATTGCCAATTTTGTGTTTCCACCGCCCGTTTTCGTTCAAATTGGATTTTGATCATGTTTTAACATATTTGAATTAAATTGTGGCTTTTACTTAATATTTCTAAACTCACTTTTAATAAAAGATTTTGTAGTGTCAAGCACTACTTCACTTTAATAAACAAGTGTTTTCGGTAAAATTAAGTAATGCGAATTGATTCCATAATTAGTATTGGTACGTATAGTTCATGTCACGCATGAATTATTGCGAAAAATATGAGTTTATGAGATCAATTAGCTCGTGGATAATAGGCTTATTTTTTTAAGAAAAATTAATTAGAAAAGGATTCCTGGTTCACCGAATTGCTCGTTGTGTTGCCCGGAACTTTTGGATACCCCTTGCACTTTTTATTATTAATTTTAATTAAATTTTTTCACGTGTTTAATTAATTTAGTACGCTGTTTTTATTATTTAATTTATTTAGCTTTATTCCATGTTCATTTTATGTTAGTTTAGTTTCTTTTAGCATAGTAATGTTTTGCTACTTTTATGTTTAGTTTTATTTGCATGTTTTATTTAGTTATATTGCCTTTAGTTAGTTTACTTATTAATTCTCATCCCATTCCCTCCATATTTCATCTTTTCTTTATTTTTCTCTTCTTCTTCTTGAAAGAAATTTTCCTAAGTCAAAGAACTACCCTCCTCCTCGTGGATCGACCTCGGACTTACCGAGTTTTTATTATTTGACCGACCACCTGCACTTTGGTGTAATAACTCGTGTTGTTTTCGCGTAGTCAAAAAGATACCAACTTTTTATATACGTTAAAAGTGTAGATATGAAATATTCAAAAATATACAAAAATTATAATAATTTTCCCTTATATCTAGCTACATACGTGGTAAATGAATGGATAAAATTTTAATAGATGTAGAGTAATAATACTAAAAAAAATGAAGTGGGCTATACACATTTATATACATATATATTTAAAAATAAAATTTAAGCCTACTACTAAAAAAATTTGAAAAATTAGACCCGGGCTACATTCCGGGGTGGCCAAGGCATGGCTACGCCCCTCAGATGAAGTAAAATCTTTTCAAAAATTGTCACTTGTGATACACATGACCACTTTTCGTTTATTTTACGGTCAAAGTGGATCTCAATCAATAATTTGAGGGGTTAAAACGTGCGATACACATGAGAATAAACAAATTTTTGTTCTACAACTACAACCAAGTACTTTACTTGCCACCTGCCCTCGTGACAAGAATTTTTCCCTTAAAAAGATATATATATATATACTATTTTTATATTTATTCAAGTCTCACAAGTGGAATAATAATTAGGTTTTTGATAGTAAAACTTCGTTAACTAGCTTGTCCAGATTTTGCATTGATACACCGTCTGAATAAGCGGCCTCTTGCGCTATTTTCATCCAATCTTTCGCCTTTTCTCGTACTTTCTTACCACTTTCTCCTTCAATTATCTCTTTCACAGCTTTTTCGACTTGACCTCGCTCGACATCCTCAGCAACCTCTATGCCGAATTTCCACTCCTTACAAATCATTTTGCAATTCGTTATATGCTCTCCAAAGTACGGCCAACAAATCATTGGAACCCCTGCAGAAATGCTTTCCAGTACTGAGTTCCACCCGCAATGGCTGAAAAATCCACCTACCGCCGGGTGATTCAGGACTTGTTCTTGTTGGCACCAACCTGTTATTAGCCCGCGTTCTTTGGTTTCTTCGATGAAACCCTGTGGTAATGCCATAACCACCTCACCAACAACCATGTCAGGTCGGATAATCCATATGAAGTTGTGCTTGCTCTTACCAAGTCCCCATGCAATTTCAACTAGATGTTTCTGGCTCGTGATTGCAAAACTACCAAAGCTAACGTAAATCACCGAATTTGGTGGCTTGGAATCCAGCCATTGGGAACATTTTGTGTCTTCTTTCCATATATCATCCCCAACTAATTTTAGAACTTTTTCATTTTTCACGTGATTCTTGAGTAGGAGCGGAAGAGGAGCAATGCTATATACCCGAGAAACCTTGGCTTTGGCTTCATCCAACGCTTCCTTTTCCAAGCCTTCGAAAGTTTCAAAGATTAGTGCGGATGCTTTTGAAGTTCTTTCTCCTTCTCCCACACAACTCTCGGTCATGTATTCATTTGTAAGTGTCGTTTGCATGAAATTGAGATACTCCCTCATGCTCATGGCTTTCTTTCCTGGCATGAAATCAATGGTAATATTGTCCAAATCCTCTTTCATCTTGTCAGTGTCATCTGTACGTGGAATACACAGAATTAGTTATTTTTCAGCAAATGTACACTACTACATCAAGGGGCCGGGAAGGGGGGGGTATATATAAAAACTGCACACTTGCAACAGGTGAGAGTCGATCCTGCCTACTGACAACAGGATTCAAATCTAAACTTTACGAGCGAAGCATTCAAATCCTTATCAAATCAACCAAACACAAATTATTCTAATACAAATATATATACTCATAATCTTGCTTTCATAGTCGAGCAAAGTCAATTTTGCAAGCTTGCTATTGTACTAGCAAAAAGAAAACAAAGAGGAAGCAAAACTATAAAATAATAATTGTTGTTTATTTATATTATTTGATAGTTACCTTTCAATCAATTACTTAGATATGTAAAGAATTCTCGAGTTTCTTTAGAATCTTCCAACTTAGATCGTGTATACTATAGACATTTGCTTTAGAATTACAAAATGATGATCCAAAACTACACGAATTAGTGTCATATCACCTTGCGATAAAATTCACTGAATTTAAAGGATTAAAATTAAAAACTAATTAAGGTTTTATATTTTTATCTCATCTTTTTCAGCGAATAGTGCATTGACATGTTTCCAGAACAAAATTTTATACTTTTAGTCTATCTTTCTCCAAGAACAGCGTTTTGTTACAATTTAGTGATTCACGCAACAAAGTTTTTATGTTTTCTGTCAAAAATATTTTCCCAATGAACGAGAAGAAGAAACTAATTAACGTCCATAAAACAATTATTGCATGTCTTAAAAATAGAAAACATGATCTAAAAAATAAATAGGGACTAGCAGTGAATTTTTCTTTATACCTTTAGCTGCGGCTACACATCTCCGGACAAGATCCCGATAACGGGCAACGCTCATAAATCCATTTGCCCCAGTGATCCAAGAAAGCACGACGGGAATCCCAAGCTCTTGTGCCACCAAAACGCTTTGTGTCAAGGCGCCATCCGAGACAATGCAACTCACTTTAGGGGACGAATTAGCATCATCGTTTAGTTTTTCCAATAGTTGTTTGAAGAGGGGCAAGAAGTTCTTCCTAATGGATTTTAGTATCGAGCTGAAGTATTCTGCCGGATGAATGGTGTTGGCTGGAGGAATGTCGATCGCTAGGGTCTCGAAACGAAAGTCTGGCAGGCCGTCGAGGGCATGGGGTCCGAGGGAGGAGAGTATGGTTTTGTGGTTGTACTCTGGGGTGACGAAAGTTATGTGGAATCCCTTTTGGTGGATAAGCTTTGCCAGTTTTAGGGCTGGGTTTATGTGGGTTGATATTGGGAATGGTACAAAAACTGCATGGGGCTTTGAAGTGGCTTCCATTGCTAATTGGTCTCTCTCTCACAGTTAATGTGTAGTGTTCAAACAATTGTGCTTGTAGGTCTATATATAGACAAGGATGGCTAAACTCTTTTTAGTGAATATACTACTTTCAAGGACCCAAAGAAAACGTGGAGTTATGTACTTACTTGCATGTGTTTTAGTATACACTGCAACTAGTTTTTTAACCCGTGCGATATATCGGCGCATTTATATGTTTTCTAATATTTTAATTTATTTTTTCTTTTCATTAGATGGGCTATAAATTTCATGTCTATAATGTAATCATTCATTAAATATGGGAGGGTCATAATTTTCATATACATCCACCACTAATTAAGTAGTCAACAATAAATTTTGATCAAGATACAATTTAAGAACTTAGTATAATAGTGAGTTTAAATGCACTAATTTAATTGAATGAGCATCTAAGCACTCAACTTTTCACAACAAATTTAACCTATATTAAAATAAATAAGAACAACTCCAGCAAATAAAACTTAATTATACCTTATAGTTTAGGAACATACTGTTAAATTTTAATTAAGCTAATAGCTTTCACATAATAACACCTGGCATTTCTCAAGAATAACAATTAAAAAATTTGAAATTAACGTACTAACAGATTAACAAGAGCAAGTACAACCTGTAAATATATAAATATAATTGCAAATCTAACTCAAGGAATAATTTTTTGGTGAACTCAAGGAAGAATTGCAAATATATACATAAATAGTTTTTGTTGCTGGACATGCTTCAACATCCTCTTTACATAGTCTCATGGAACAAAAATTGGCACTCATCCGTAATTTGTATTTTATAGAACAAAGGATTCATAGTCTGTAGGCATTTATAATACTTTACTTTGGAAGAAGGAGGGGAGACCATTGAGAAATCCAAAAGGTGACTAATAAATTAATGATGTGAGTTATTATTAGAGTGACAAAAATTTGAATTTCGCCACATAATGTATTCTCTTAGTGACAAAACTTAAAATTCGTCAGAAGAGTTGATATATCCGACAGATTAGTGATGAAGTTGATTGTGTTTTGTCTCTTCTTATTTCTTTAGAGTGGCCAAAATTTTAGTGATGCAAAAACCTTGGGGTTTTGTTTGACAGTAAGATGAAAAATGATAGAAAAAATAAATTATTTCTATGAATCTTTTTGGATTTTTTTTGTCATAAATGTAATTTTGCAGTAGTAGAATATATTTTTTCAAATGTTAATATCATTATTCTAATAATAATAATAATTCTTGTTTATACTCCGAGGGTCCGAGCCACGATAAAATGGATATCATTTTTAAATGGTAATTATGATATACAAAGGTCACATCATGTTAATTATAATACAAACTCCCTTGTAAATATAGATAAAAATTTAATTTAATTCTTCAAAAAAAAAAAAAGTGAGGGTAAGTTGTGCATGTGGTTTACACTTAAGCCTGATATCACCGTCTAAGATCTTTTTTCATTTTTTTAATACACCATCTAAGATCTTTTGGTAGGTATATATATATATATATATATATTATTATCTAAAAAATTCATTATATATAAGTGAAAGTTACCTTCCATGTAGGGCAACTAAGGTGGCGTTTGATAAAACAACTGAAAATAGAAACGGAAAAAATTATTTTTTTACTTTTGAAAATTGTATATGAAAAAATGTTGTTTGTTTCAATATAATACATCTGAAAACTGAATTTTGTTTAATATGATAATTTTTCCCTTATTAGTTTATTTAAATCACATGTAAAATGAAAAACAAAGAAGGTAAAATAGGTATTTTACAATAAGGTGTTTTAAGTTTTCATATTTAAGTGGAAAATTTTCCGCTTAAATTTTTTGCTCAAAATTTTCAATCTTAAGTGGCAAACCAGTTAAATTTTTTGGAAAACAAACAACTTTGAAACTATTTAAATATGAAAACTTAAAATTTTCAAATTTAATTAAGTGGCCAAAACAAACAACCCCTTACAAAATTTCACAACAAATTAGAGTTGGTACTGCCAACCGCTAATAAGTTAGCACTTTCATAAGGTATTCGATTATATATATATATTTTTTATGAAACTGGTGATGTATGTGTAATATAATTATACATAAATTAAGCATTAGATTTGGTCCGGTGGTTGCCACCCTAGGTTCAGCTCTCTGGGGTCGACCAGGAGCTACCTAGGTCGAGCCCCAGCAATTGCAAAAATATTCTGAACGTGGAGAATTAATTGAGGTGCATGAAAGTTGGCCCAGAACTCGTCTTTTTTTTTTAAAATAAAAATAAAAATAAAAATGCACTGCTGCCTTAAGTGGCCCAAATTTTAAAAATTGAAATTGGATTGTTAGTAGATCCAACTTACTCCTATAAATAAATAAATTGCTTATTGAACACCATATAACTGTCAAAAAAATAAAATAAAATGATATACCTAATTATTCCAGATTATATTTATTTATTGAAATTAATGTATCTAAATTTTACTTTTGTTCCAAACTGTTGACGTGCTTTGTCTCTTTCACGTGATTGTTACTGTAAACCATACAACTAAAACATCTATATTATTATATAAAAGAAAGAGATTTTAATCGGATTTGAACTTTCACCACTTAGCAACTTAAACATATGTTTAACTACTAGGCCATTATCATTTTATTAAACTATTCACTCCAAGTCATGTTCATGCGGATTTTAGTTTAGAAATACACACATACATATATATATGTGTGTGCGCGCGCGAGCGCGCACATATATTGTGTTATTATTATTTTTATATACAAAGCGATTATTTCAATTCAAAACACATTTTTTTTAATCTGCAACAACGGATGGAACATACAATTATCAAAACCAATATCATTTGATGTGGTTATTCAATTTGTTTTAAAAATGTATATATAATATTAAGAATTATTAGGTATCATATTACGCATGAAGAAAGTGTGCTCCCGATAGACACTACTATTAATTACGTATTCAATATTTCAAATTAATTAAATAGCGGTAATAGTTTAATTAATTGATTTGTATTCTGTTGTAATTTTGTCTAACACAGATTATACTGATAAGCTTCTTCGAATTTACAATTGATTTAATTTTCCGCTTCTACGTACGTTTCAACTTATAATGTCTATCCAGTGTGATGGATTAATGAATTATGATCATTATAGAAAAAAACTGTAAGTCGAAAGGTACACTGTGCTTTGAAATTTTAAAAAATTGTTCTGTTAATCTACTATCATATTATATGAGGCCGGAATGTGTTTAGGGAATTTTGAAATCGTGTTAAATTTTTGCATTTTTTATTTTGTCTTTGTAATTTTATTTTAGAAAAAAAAATTATTTTTATAGCGTAAATAAGGTGTTTCAAATTCTCACGTTTTCGAGGGCACGGGAACCCTTGACCAAAATATTACTTATTACTTTTTTAACATTTATTTTTTAATTTATATATAACTGAATGGCACATGTAACGTGTACATAAAAATCTAGTACAAGTAGTAAACTAATCCCTTTTTTTCATCCAATTAATTACTAAATTGAGGGAGTATTATAATTAAATCTTCTTCTTTTAATTTCTTTCCGGCCATTCTAAGAAAGAATGTTATCACTATTCTTTTCCCTGTTAAAATAAATTACTAACTTCACTGTGCATACAACTGGATTTGTTTATGCTTTTCTCCTTATTTTTTTTAAAAAAAATACATATACGTGTAACATTAATTAATTAAGGGTAATTTTGTTCTCACCCACAAAATTATTCTTTTCACCCCGACTAATTTTTAAAATTTGACAGATAAACGTAAATTTTACTAACCAAACAATCCCTTATCTAATTTTTCAATTATCTCCATTCTCCCACTTTTTTGTACTTCTCTCAAACACCGATTCCTTGGAATTGATCATCTTTTTTTATTTTTTCAAGAACTCTGAACAATTAAATCACCTTTCTAAAATTAATTTCACCTTTAAAACTCACAATCCTATAATTTTCTGTTTTTGATAAGTAAATTAGGGTGAAAAAATGGAGTAATGGATGAAATTGAGTCTAGCCAAAAATTGGAAGCTGTGGCTTTTCGAGCGTAGATTGCCCTTAGTTTTAAAATTTTGACAATACATGCTATATACATATATATATATATATGCCTGTGTATTTAGCCAAAAATTAGAAGCCATGGCTTTTCAAACAAGGATTGCCCTGAGTTTTAAAACTCTCACAGTGTATGCTATATACATACATATATATATATATATATATTTATATGTCTGTGTGTCCTTATTTGTGTACCTTATTTTGGTTGTATTAACTTATGCAAATTAATCTAATCAAATTAATTTACTCATTGTAAATGAAATTATGCATTCTACATCACACCATAGATTGGGTTTAGAGGTGAAAATCCGGTGTTGATGTTTCATTAGCCGTCGTGTTTTGGAGTAGAGAGTTTGCTGGAGTGTAGTTACGGGTCCACATTTCGTTTCTCCTACGAAGACGGTTCAAAGTCTAGCCGACACCAGTGATGCAAAACTAGAGAGATATATTAATGGAGAGAGAAAGAAAGTCTTGTTTGGCAATTGAAAAATAAATGGGGTGAGTTTACGGTATTTGAAAAAATTTGATGGGGTGAGTTTTAAGTATTTTTAATTGGGGTGAGAAGAATAATTTCGTAGGTGTATTTAAGAACACCCTTAATTAATTGTACATTTGATGAGCTAAGTGTACGGAATTTCTAGTTTCGCATTGCATGTATGCTATATGATACTTAGTAATTATTACAACAATAACACATAATGACATATGATTTATATAGTGGTGAGTAAATATATATGTTATACAATGTTATGAGTTTAAGTCTCATCTTTTACATTATTTTTAAAACAATTTCAGCGTTAAGGGATAATTTAGTAATTTTATATGCATACCAAAAAATATTAAGTATAAGCAAGAATTTGGTAGGCCCGAAAAATTACGAATTACTCTTCAAACCTCAAAAATTGCAACAAAAGTAATACGTATATAATTATGAACTTGAATCCATGACCTTTAATTAACTTAAGTAAAACACTTTATTTTTTAAATAAGAATATAATATCATTAATAATAAGGTTTGAACTTTACAACGAGAACAAATGTCGAAAAGATATAGACCACGTCAATCAAGGATCTTATGAAACAAAAAAAAAACCATTAAAAAAGTAAGGGACATCAAAGATAAATATTCATAAGGCACACTCCGAACCATAAAAATACGACCAAAAGAAACCTTCCAAAAGAATCTTCATACACGCCGAAATACCAATAAATGAGCGAGTACAAATCTTCATACGTAGCTTTGAGTTATATCCCCGGCCACGGAAAGAAGCAGATCTACTCATTTCCACTCCTATCTGTAGTAGTCGAGACAAACCTCCGTATCAAAAGATAGACAAAAACCTCGTAAATTTGAAAAAATATCAAAAGACACTCTAATCTACCTAAAGGTATTATTATATATAGTATAAAATGGTAAAGGAAAATGGGTCCCTCCCCTCTTCCTCCCACGAGACAAGTAGGGGAGAAGAGAAAGTAGAAGAAGGGAGATCACAAACAGCTAGATTTTTTTTTTAAAATATATTAATAGTAAACATGTAATTAATACTTGACCAAATAGCATTTAATAATCTTAGTTTCTTTTAAAATTATATACATAATATCATAAAAATATTTATTAAGTATTATATGATATACGTATAAAGTTTGTTCCGAAATTGGTATAATTAATTTCTCTCTTAATAGTTGAGTATGCTTAAAAAAATATTTATTTGTAGTTTTGATACTATTGGTCTATATCCATGATCAATACAATTATTTTGTCGAATGACCCATACGAGTTAAGTAGCATTCCTGATCAAAACTCAAACCTACATTAATTCACAAATTTCTTCTTTCCCCATGCATATAATTAAATACACATTACTTCTACATAACATATAGGCCCTACTTAGATGGTCATATCATGTGCATCAAAGCACAGGCACATTTTCTAGATTTTTTCAATAACAACGCAATATATTCGAGTACAAAAGATATTTACGACAGAAAATTATCGACATTTTTTTATATATTTGGCTAAATAATGAATCTCTGAATAACATATAGGTAATTTCCTTTCAAGTAGAGTCGTCCGAACACTGTCCTAAAACTAATTTCGCTGCCTGAGTAGTAGCAAAAGTTTATGCACTTTGAACTTCAATCAAATAAAGCAGACCTGGCTTGAGCCCAACAAGCTTCAGCTTAGGACAAAACATTAACTAGAAATTAGGTAGAAGGGCTTATTATACATTGATTTTTACCAAAAATCCAATGAATAATATTTTTTTGAATGAAGGGCCTATTTTTAATTGGTAATTTGAATAAAGGGCCTATTTTTAATTGGTAATTAGTGTAAGAGGCTTATTTTGTTTTATATTTTAAATGAATGTATTTGAATAAATTTAAATATCATTTAATTAATAAAAACATGTTATGTATTACCTAAATTACCCCTTTTTATGAAATTTTCACAAAAAATATGGACTGCAAGGTTCATATTGCAATAAAATATGAACTGCAAAGTTCATATTGCAGTACATATTTCACTGCAATATGAACTTTGCACTAAAAATATGGACTGCAAAGTTCACATTGCAGTAAAATATGGACTGCAATATGAACTTTGCACTAAAAATATGGACTGCAAAGTTCACATTGCAGTGAAATATGGACTGCAAAGTTCATATTGCAGTGAAATATAGACTGCAAAGTTCATATTGCAGTCCATATTTTAATGCATATTGATATTTTTTTAGTTTATTTTAAGGGTTGGGATGTCATTTTATAATGAAAAAAAAAGACACATGTCATATTATCAATAAAATAAAAAATAGGCCCTTTATTTAAAAAAAAATTATTCCTTGGCCTTAGTGTGAAAATCTTTCTCTAGTAAGCCCTTTTTTTTAATTGCCCCAAACATTAATTGTATTTTTCCACCGTGGTCAACACACTTCGTATTTATATTTTATCAGACATTAAAATAGCCCAAAAATTAATTAAATAACACATTTTAGTACTCATATCAAATTCACACGCTTCATCGATCTCCTTTCTTATCTCTACCGACTTTTACTCTATCAGAAGTCAGGAATACAAATTACAACAATATGCATTTAATTTTATTTCGACAAACAATCTTCATCTCTAAAATAATTCAAAATTAATAAAATTATCGACAACTATTGTCTTTTCATAAAATAAAAATACATTTCACTAGTTTGTCCTTTTAAATTAACATTGTGGAAACTACTTCCTCCATTGAATTAAACAATCCCTTAGCTTCTTTTCTCCTTTTTCTTTTTATGAAATTTATACTTAGCGCATCCCGTAAAAACAAACAGCATGCAAAAGAGGCTAGCAATGAAAACTCAACCATAAATTACAAAGTACGCACATTGTCCCTTACTTTTTATTTTATTTTATTTATTAAAAAATATGTTGATCTTATTTGGATTATTGGGACATTATTTTGGAAGTTAACAATGTTTCGGTAATGGAATCAATTTCTAGTGGTGTAATCTGAAGTTAACAATTTTGCTTCTTCCTTTGTTAATTAAGGAGTGGCAATGTTGTTAGCCAAGGATGGATCTTGGGGTTGGATTGGGGAGTGGATTAATTTTCTACTACTATATTAGTATCTAATTATGAAATTTTTATAAGTATGATGATTCACGTACCCTCCCAAAATTCTTTAAAAAATTAAGTATCGCCCCCCCCCCCCCCCTCCTTTTCCCATCAAAAATATAAATAATAAGTATTGTCTTATGTATGGCTAAAGTTTTAGTATTAATATTAATTGCCACAATAAAAGTTTTTTTTTTTTTTGGAGGGGGGGGGACGTGCAGGAAAAAAAATAGCTCTAAAAATGAGCAATTATGTTATAAAGTAGTAGCATCAATTACTTTTTGCCACTAAATATTTAATGAAGACCTGGAAGCAAAACAAAATTCCGCTAAAACAATTAATTGGATAAAAAAATCGTATCAAAAAAAAGGTATTTTTTTTACTAAGAGTTACTATATTTTCACCCCTTCAAAAATCCTAACTCCGTCCCTTGTTGTGGCTCACTTCTTAGCTGGACATGCCAAGACTGTTTCAGGTTTTGAGGTCTGATTAGAAGATCATCCTTTATGGTTGGAGGACTATCGCTGTCTTGATGTATCTTAAATTTGATTAATGTTAGTTGCTATGTTTTCTTTTATTTATTTATTTTTTAAAAAATCATTTCCATTATCTCATATTTCTTCGATTTTTTTTAATGAAGTCTATTTTAAGGGCCAAACAAATAAAAAAAATCACAAAAATTAGTGGAGATAATATTTATAATAAGTCAATCATTTTCGTAAAATTTCATTGAAATTAAGATTCAAATTAGAAGTAGATGTGAGTATCAACTAAAATTTCAATGGATCAAAATTAAATAAGAGCATGATATGTATTAAATTTTTACCACACCCACAATTTGTTGTTTAAATTTTTGTAGAAATTATCTCCTTATTAAAGAGATCAACACTACCAAAATGTAAAAGTTCGGCTGCAATTAAATAAGTGAAAATGATGATTTATTCGGTTGAAGATAAGTCATGTGTGTATAAATAGACACGAAGTATATATATATAGGAGAAAGTAGTCAAAAGAAAATCATTGAGAAAAGAAAAAAAAAAGGGAGTAGAAAAGATACTCATGGGAAAAAGAAAAATATAGAGTAAACAATATTTCAAGACATGTTCAGATCGTAAGCGAAGATTAGTCATACAGCTAATATTATACCTACAAAAAATTATCCAAATTTTATATTAGTAATTTCTTTTTAACATTTGAGCCTTTCTATATCAAATTAAATATACAAAAGACCATAAAATAAATTAACGCAATTTAGATATTTCTAAACACAAATTTTAGTACATGAAAATTGCGGGAAAAAAGAAATGTAAGAACTCAAATTTATAAAATAAACAGAATACATAACAACCACTACCAAGAGTATATGAAATCACGCATATATAAATACAACTAGGAGTATAAATTTGTTGACCCTTTTTAGAGGAGGATCAACAAATTTCTACTCTACGGCGGCACTTAAGTACTTTACTTGTCACATGTACCCGTGACAAGAATTATTCCCTTAAAAAGATATATATATATATATATATATATATGCTATCTTTATTTATTCAAGTCTCACGAGTGGAATAATAATTAGCTAGGTTTTTTTTAGTAAAACTTCGTTAACTAGCTTGTCCAGATTTTGCGTTGATACCCCATCTGAATAAGCGGCCTCCTGCGCGATTTTCATCCAACCTTTCGCCTTTTCTCGTACTTTCTTACCACTTTCTCCTTCAATTATCTCTTTCACAGCTTTTTCGACTTGACCTCGCTCGACATCCTCAGCAACCTCTATGCCGAATTTCCACTCCTTACAAACCATTTTGCAATTTGTTATATGCTCTCCAAAGTACGGCCAACAAATCATTGGAACCCCTGCAGAAATGCTTTCCAGTACTGAGTTCCAACCGCAATGGCTGAAAAATCCACCTACCGCCGGGTGATTCAGGACTTGTTCTTGTTGGCACCAACCCGTTATTAGCCCGCATTCTTTAGTTTCTTCGATGAAACCCTGTGGTAATGCCATAACCGCCTCACCAACAACCATGTCAGGTCGGATAATCCATATGAAGTTGTGCTTGCTCTTAGCAAGTCCCCATGCAATTTCAACTAGATGTTTCTGGCTTGTGATTGCGAAACTACCAAAGCTAACGTAAATCACCGAATTTGGTGGCTTGGAATCGAGCCATTGGGAACATTTTGTGTCTTCTTTCCATATATCATCCCCAACTAATTTTAGAACTTTTTCGTTTTTCACGTGATTCTTGAGTAGGAGCGGAAGAGGGGCAATGCTATATACGCGAGAAAACTTGGCTTTGGCTTCATCCAACGCTTCCTTTTCCAAGCCTTCGAAAGTTTCAAAGATTAGTGCGGATGCTTTTGAAGTTCTTTCCACTTCTCCCACACAATTCTCGGTCATGAATTCAATTGTATTTGCCGTTTGCATGAAATTGAGATACTCCCTCATGCTCATGGCTTTTTTTCCTGCCAAGAAATCAGTGGTAGTATTGTCCAAATCCTCTTTCATCTCGTCAGTGTCATCTGTGGAATACAAAGAATTAGTTATTTCAATAATCATTTATGATCATAAAGTATTCAAATTTCGGTTATGAAATAGATTAAGATGCTAGAGATTAGACCAAAACATTAATAAATAGTTATTGTATTAATAGTTACTGTAATAAAGCATGATTATGATAAAAACACTATATATTAACTTATTTTTCAGTAAACGTACACTACTACATCAAGGGGAGGGGGGTATATATATAAAAACCGCACATTTGCTGCAGGTGAGAGTCGAACCTGCAATCTCCGAATCAAGGTCGATCGGCAGTGCACCCCATGAGGGGATCCCGCCTACTGACAACAGAATTCAAACATAAACCTTACGAGCGAAGTATTTGAATCCTTGTCAAATCAACCAAACACAAATTATTCTAATACAAATATATATATATATATATACTCATAAGCTTGCTATCGTTGTCCAGCAATGTCAATTTTGCAAGCTATTGTACTAGGAAAAAGAAAACAAATTAAGAGGAAGCAAAACTATAAAATAATATATGTTGTTTATTTATTTTATTTGATGGTTACCTTTCAATCAATTCCTTAGATAGTGTATACTACAGAAATTTGGTTTAGATTTACAAAATGATGAGCCAAAACTACACGAATTAGTATCATATTGCGAGAAAATTCACTGAATTTAAAGGATTAAAATTAATTAAAAACTGAGATTTTATATTTTTATCTCATCTTTTTCAGCAAATAGCGCATTGACACCCTTCCGGAATAAAATTTTATATTTTTATTCTATCTTTCTCCAAGAATAGCGTTGTGATACAATTCAGTGTTTCACGCAACAAAGATTTTATGTTTTAAGTCAATAAAAAACCCAATGAACGAGAAGTTGAAACTAAATAACGTCCGTAAAACAATTATTGCATGTCCTAAAAACAGAAAACATGATCTAAAAAATAAATAAGGACCAGCAGTGAATTTTTCTTTATACCTTTAGCCGCGGCTAGACATCTCCGGACAAGAACCCGATGACGTAAAACGCTCATAAATCCATTTGCCCCTGTGATCCAAGAAAGCACGACTGGAATCCCAAGCTCTTGCGCCACCAAAACACTTTGTGTCAAGGCGCCATCCGAGACAATGCAGCTCACTTTAGGGGACGAATTAGCATCGTCGTTTAGCTTTTCCAAAAGTTGTTTGAGGAGGGGCAAGAAGTTCTTCCTAATGGATTTTACTATCAATCTGAAGTATTCCTCCGGATGAATGGTGTTGGCTGGAGGAATGTCGATCGCTAGGGTCTCGAAACGAAAGTCTGGCAGGCCGTCGAGGGCGTGGGGCCCAAGGGAGGAAAGTATGGCGTTGTGGTTGTACTCTGGGGTAACGAAAGTTATGTGGAATCCCTTTTGGTGGATGAGCTTTGCCAGTTTTAGGGCCGGGTTTATGTGGGTTGATATTGGGAATGGTACAAAAACTGCATGGGGCTTTGAAGTGGCTTCCATTGTTACTGGTCTCTCTCTGTTGAGTTAATGTGTAGTGTTCAAACAATTGTACCTGTATTTCTATATATAGACGAGGATGGCTAAACTCTTTTATGTGAAGCTGAGAGTGTTTTGTCACCAGAGAGATGTCTCTTTAACGTGGCCAAAATTTTAGTGATGCAAAAGCTTTGAAACATGAAAAATGATTGGAAAAAACAAATGATTTATATGAATTTTTTGAAACATTTTTTTGTCACTAAATATAATTTTACAGCAGTAAAATATTTTTTATGAAATGTTAATATCATTACTTTAATAATATTAATAATAATTCTTGTTTATACTCCGAGGCTCCGGGCCAAGAGAAAATGGATATCGTTTTTAAATGGTAATTATGATAAAACAAAGGTCACGTCATGTTAATTATAATACAAACTCTCTTGTAAATATAGATACAAATAAAATTTAATTCTTCAAAAAAACAAATAAAAAGTGAGGGTAGGTGGTGCATGTGGTTTTTACTTAAGCCTGATATCATGACCATAAGATCTTTTGGTAGGTAGGAATATATTATTATCTAAAATATTGGCCACTAAGAAAATTTCACAACTAATTAATTAGAGTTGGTACTGCCAACAGCTAATAAGTTATCACTTTCATCAGGTGTATTCGATTATATATATATATATATATATATATATATTATGCGTGTGTTTTTGTGAACAAGCGATCGATGTATGTATGATTTGATTATGTATAATCTTTTTTAAAACAAAAAAAAAGTAGCAAGTAAGGTAATGATTTAGAACCTTATTGTATCTCTGTTAAGGATTTCGAATCTTAAATATAATAAAAATATTTTTTGTGAAATAAAAATTTGCACAAATATAAAATTAAAAAAATAAAAATTTGACATAACTTCAAGAACCCGAAATGCATTATAACTTTATGTAATATATCATAGGGTGGAGATATTGGTACCCATGCAAAAACACTTGGTAACATTCCCACTTTCATTAGATCCTTCGCAACCGAGTTAGGTGTCAGTTACTCGATTGTAAAGGGCCAAGTATAAACCTATATACGAGATTCTTTACAACCGAGTAAGGCATTATCAAGTTTATACTAAATCTTTTACAACTAAGTAACATATACCTTACTCGGTTGTGAAAGACTGAATAAAAGTGAGAATGTTGTCGAGCATTTTTTAGGATGCCAACATCACCACCTTACATCACAAGTTTGTTTTATGCTATATAAAAAAAAAATAGCGCAATGATTGGGTCCAAATTATTTTGTGCAAAATCTCAAGTAGAGGGATGCACTCCTGTCTTAAGTGGCCCAAATTTTAATTGATTTTAAAAGTATACCCTAATTTGCCTTTTAATTTTAAAAGTATACTCTAACTTGAGCACCGTAATACGAATTGTTACAACTATTTTGAAAAAGTAATTAGGAACGAAAACAATTTCTTTGATTTGCTTTCTTTTTCATATTCTATCACAAATATGTAAACGAATTGGAAAATGCGTATAGTGAAGACATGGATTTTATTCTAGTTGTTATTCCTTGTTTTATTTTTGGTTTTAATACCAAAAACACCTAAAATTTGGTTTTTAATTTAAAACTATACTCTAGTTTGAGTACTCTAATATAAAAACGAAATTAGTCTCTCAGTTACAACTATTCTGAAAAAGCAATTGGAAGTGAAAACAATTTCATTAATTTAATTTCTTCTTCATATCCAATCACAAATTGAATTAAAGAAATAAATTGAAAGGTTGAACCCAACATATATAAACGAATTGGAAGATTTAGTATAGTGCAGACAAAGATTGTTATTCTATTTATTTTTCCTTGTTTGATGAGAATTATTGGTGCTAAAAACTATAAAGGTATTTTAGACTACACAGTCAAATGATCGGATCAAATGATTAAAATAATAAATACAACAAGCCAACAAATTAAGTTAAAAACGTATAGAGGAGGTTGGCCTCGTATAAAAATACGAGTTAATCATCCTCTATAGAATAGAGCTAGGAACTCGGTTTTGCTTTGTTATTGATATAACTAAGTGGCTATTACAAACTCACAGTAACCTCTCTAGCTAGTCTATCCTTATAATATTACAATGAAAGTATGTTTTTAGCTTCACGAATTCTAGCATCTCTGTATCAAAAGCTTTATCGTGTGCTCGGTACTTACATCTCTTTTCAAGCTGTTGGTCACCCTTTTTTCTGTTATCTCTTTGTTATTCTTGGTTGTTCAGAAGTTATTAGATTAGTTGACAGAAGTAAATGCTTCTTCTATATATATGACTGGGAGAAAACGTGTGTGAGAATTCCCAAAGCAGGTCTGAAACCATGTATTATCATCACCGACTCTGGCCTTGCTTCTTCATTAATTTCGGTGCAATAAATGCAGTTGGTGTGCATTTAATGAAGGTAAGGGAGGTTCTGCGTGTTCTGCAAAGTAGTCGACAGTTTCCCATACCGTTTGTCAGCTACTCTATTAAAGTGGTTGGACGATGGAACTCCAGAACTCATCAAAAGAGTTCTAGAGCTCAAGCTCCGTAATCCGCTGTGCGAAATTAACCCTTGAACCGGTACCCAACTCATGCAGGGCTCCATTCTCCTTGTAATACTTGAACAGAGCTCCTCAGAGCTCCCTCTTACTACAACAGATCGCGTTGCCAATTTGGACAGCCACGTGTCCCCTTATAGTTGGCGGAGTAAAGTAAGCAACTAATTTGCACCATCAAGAATGATCAAGATGTTTTCATTTTTTAGTTCATTTATTTAGTAGATTTATTTGAATTTCATATTCGTCATTACCACAATCAATACTTAACCATATCACTAGTTTGAAAAAAATAAAATTTTAACTATATCACTCCTATGTTGGAGAATGGGTAAAGGAGTAATATATAATTATGGAGAGAATTTACAAAAACTAAACTATATCAAAATGGGTAAGTATATAACTACAAGAGGAGTATGTAGAGAGAGAAGAAAATGATTGAAAAAGTGGGGTTTTTCTCTCACAAGAGTGGTAATGACCGAGAGAGTTAATTGGTTCGTTTTTAACATGCGTGCTCAAATAATTAGGGTGCTTATTCAAAATTATAAATTAAAATTGGGTGCTTAAATAATTGGTGTTAAAACAAGAAATTAAGGGTGCCTTTACTAACACCCTGATAAACGCTTAATATTGTCATTCATATGCTCATTTTCAGAGTTGTTTGACGCGTTTATTTCTCTAAAACTACTCGGTTTGCCAACCTATTTCGCGATTAGTCTCGTAGCACTTTTGTATTTAACAATGCTTGGAAAGGCACATTTTTGTGTTTATTTTGGTGTCTTTAGATTTCAAGAAATATTGTATTTAATACAATGGTGGAATTTTTCATGGGACAAAAGGAATCAAAGAAAGTGGAAGTCTCCATGTCCATGTGATTAAAGAGCATCCAAGAAAGTAGAAGTCTCCATGTGATCAAAGAAAGAAAGTGCAAGTCTCCATGTGATTAAAGAGCATCCAAGAAAGTGGAAGTCTCCATGTCCATGTGATTAAAAAAAGAAAGTGGAATTGTCCATGTGATTAAAGAGCATCCAAGATAATGGAATTCTCCACCAAAAATAAAAAAAAAACATTGTTTATTTTTGGCATCCAACACAACTCTCCTATTTATAGTCTTCATTGTTTCTTTGGAGAGAAGTCTTTTATTTACTTCTCATTTCTCAATTTATAGAGAGCTTGTAATAGTTTTTCTAGAGAGAGAAATGGAGTTCACTTTTATAATTCTTGTCTCTACATTTATTATGGAGTAAATCTCTTTGCTAAGACTAAAAGATGAAATTTGCAATGCATTAATTATATAAGTTCAATTCTCATTCCATTGTTAGTATTGTTAAATACTTTTTGAATCCTTCATCTTCTACATTTTCCAACCGTTCATAAGCTAGTAAGATAATTTTCATATGATGATTTGACTTTGTATGCTTTGTATACATAGATCTCAAGCATTAATGAAGAAATGATACACTTGTGTATTTCTTACTAACCTATGTCCATTCTTTCTTTGAATGAGATACTTTTCATTGCCAAGCATGATTAGTCTTTGAATATTTATGGAAACACCATAAATTTGATATTTTAATCTTTAAATACTTTAATGATATGTTGAGTGCTTTCTACACTTTATGTGATTTTAAGACTCATCATCTTTTTAGTTAAAGTGTTGCCAAAGAGGATCTTTTAAATTTATGACATAAACAACTTCATTAATCATTTTAAAGATTCAATTTGTATTTATCAAATAAGTCTATATAGGACGGTTTGACCTCCACCTAGACCTCCAAATCTTAGACAAATGAAATGTTATGATTTATCGAGCTAAATTCCTTGTAGTTGGCCATTTTCATAATCAAGTCATTTGCCTAGGGGAAACTAATAATGAGTTCTTAAATGCCTAGTTTAAATTTATGCATTTGCTTTTTGTGTGTTTTAAGTTTGAATCTTGGTTGACATTATATGGGAATGGGTTGCACTTGCTTCACACCCTTTGTCACAAGATAAAAATGAGAGATACACTTGTGTTGATATTTGTTTACACCCTTTCTTTATATGGCATTTTTATGGGAATGGATTGCTTTTGCTCCACACCCTTTTGCTTAGAAATGGATAAAATATTCAACACTTAAGAATTGCATTGAGAACTTTGAATGAGGTTGATTTTACTTAACTTTGCAAAACAAATGAATTCTATAATGCCTTAGCCTTTTCTCATCAATTGTTACATCATTTTAATTTTTATTGCAAGACTTTAAAATTAATCATTAAAATCAACCAATTAAATTCTCTTAACAAAACATTGGACTCATAATCACCACATCGTCTTTCCGACCATCCTTGTGATTTTTCACTTGGACTTACCAAGTATAAGAACTTGACAACCTACACTTGAGTACCTAAGCACGGAAATATTTTCGACGCGTCACACCCCTTTCGATTTTGTCTTTGCAATTTTATTTTAGAAAAAAAACTTAATTGTATAATATAAGTGAAACGTTTCAAATCCGAATAAGGGCAAGAGAGCTCTTGACCATAACACCACTTATTATACCTTTATAACATTGTTCTTTAATTTATATATAATCGAATAGCACATGCAAAGCGTGTGCATAAAAATCTAGCACAAGTAGTAAATTAACTAATCACTTTTCTTTCATCCAAGTACTAAATGGAGGGAGTATTATAATTAAATCTTCTTCTTTTAGTTTTTTTTCCATTCTAAGAAAGAATGTTCTCACTAATCTTTCCCATCTTAAAATAAATTACTAACTTCTGTGTGCATACGTCAGGATTTGTTTATGCTTTTCTCATTCTTTTTTTACTAAAAAATTACATATATCTGTAACATTAATTAATTATACATTTGATGAATGAGTGTATTGTTCTAAAATATGGTCCCGTGGTAAAGTATGTTATATATGTTGAAGGTTATGAGTTTAAGTCTCATTTTTAAAATTATTTTAGAACAATTCTGGTATGAGGGATAATTTAGTAATTTTATATACATACCAAAAGATATTAAGCATAAAGCAAGAATTTGGTAGGCCCATAAAATTACAAATTACTCTTCAAACTTAAAAAATTGTAGCAAAAATAATACATGATTATATATAACTTGAACCCGTGACCTTTAACTTAAGTAAAACACTTTATTTTTTAAATAAGAATATAATATCATTAATAATAAAGTTTGAATATTACAATGAGAATAAAATAATGTTTCAAAGGGCTTAAAAAGGTCGAAAAGATATATACCACATCAATCAAGGATCTTATGATACAAGGAAAAGCCTTGAAAAAGCGGGAGATATCAAAAATAAATATCCATAAGCCACGCCCCGAACCATAAAGAGACGGCCAAAAGAAACCTTCCAAAAGAATCTTCATTCACGCTGAAATGCTAGTGAATGAGAGAGTACAAATGTCCGTATGTAGCTTTGAGTTAGATCTCCACACAAAGGAGCATATATATCTACTCATTTCCTCTCTAATCTATACTACTCGAGATAAACCTCGATATCCAATAGGAAAGATGACAAAAATTCTCCCATAAAAAGATAGACAAAAACCTCGTAGGTTTGAAAAAATATCAAAAAACACTCAAATCTAGAGGTATTATTATATATAGTATAAATTTGTAAAGGAAAATGGGTTCCTCCCCACCTCCTCCCATGGGAGAAGAAAGGAAGAAGAAAGATCACGAGTGGTTTTTTTTTTATATATAACATATTAATAGTAAAACATATTATTAATACTTGACCAATTAGCATTTAATATTCTTATTTTCTTTTAAAATTATATACATAATATCATACGAAATTTATTAAGTATTATATTACACACAGGTAGAATTTTATTCCAAAATTGGTATAATTAATTTCTCTCCTGATTGTTCAGTATGCTTAAAAAATAATTTATTTGTAGTTTTGATACTAATGGTCTATATCCATGACCAATGCAATTATTTTGTAGAATGGCCCATACAAATTAAGCACCATTCCTGATCACAACTCACACCTACCTTTAATTCACCAATTTCTTCCTTCCCCATACATATAGTTAAATACACAATACTTCTACCTAAAATATAGGCTCTAATTAGATGGTCATATCACGTGCATCAAAGAACAGGCACATTTTTTAGTTATTTTTCGATAACATTGCGCATTGAGACAGAAATATATTCAACTGCAAAAGAAGTAACAAAAAATCAAGAGCGCGCTTCTTCTATTTACAACATAAAATTGTCGACATTCTTTATAAATTTGGCCAAATAATGAGTCACTGAATATAATTGTCTTACGGCTAATAAACAAGATTGTCCGCATCTTACATGCATTCAAAAATCTTTCAACATCATTTATACATATAGTTTTCAGCGTATCATTTATAAATTTCATCACGACCCACAACTTGAATAACATATAGGCAATTTCCTTTTAAGTACGGTGTTGTCTAAACACCGTCCCATAGTTAATTTCACTGTTCAAGTAGCAGCAAAAGTTTCTCCACTTTGAACTTCAACCAAAATAAGTGTCAATTCATATTCTAGGGGCGGACCTGGCTTGAGCCCAACGGGCTTCAACTCAGGACAAAACATTAACCGTATTTTTCTACCGTGATTAACACAATTCATATTTATATTTTAGCAGGTGTTAAAATGTCCCAAAAACTAATTAAATAACACACTTCCGTACTCATCAAATTAACACACTTCATCAATCTCCATTCTTATCTCCTTCAACTTGTACTTTATCAGATGTCAGGTGAATACAAATTATAGCAATATTCATTTTATTGCGACCAACAAACTTCATCTCTAAAATAATTCAAAATTAATAATTGTATCGATCATTATCGTCTTTCCATAAAATAAAAATGCATTTCATTAGTTAGTATTTTAAAATTAACATTGTGGAAGCTACTTCCACCATTGAATTAAACAATCTCTTAGCCTTAATTTTTTTTTTATGAAATTTAGATTTAGTTTGACCCCATGCACCCCCATACACAAAAAACAGCAAGCAAAAGAAACTCCCAAAGAAAAATCCAGCATAAATTTTAAAGTACCCACATTGACGCTTGCCATTTATTTTTTTCATGAAAGAAGTACCTTGATATTATATGGATTTTTGGGACATTATTTTGAAAGGTGACAATGTTTCAATTATAGAATCAATTTCTGGTGGTGACTCGGAGCTCAACATGCTAGGAAATATTTTGATTGATACTGATCATTTGAAGTCGAGAGGTAGATGTTTTTTTCTTCTTTGTTTCTTAATTAAGGAGTGGCAATGTTGTGCGAGTATTCCACCCCCTCCCCCTTCAAATTTAAATAATAAGTATATATTATCAAGTATAGCAAAATTTTTGGTATTAATATTAATTGTCACAATAATTATGTTATAAAGTAGTAGCACCAATTACTTTTGGTGTTAGCTTTATATACCCCTTCAAACTATCGACCTTTGAATTTATTAGTATATTTTACATACTTGGGAAAAAGAAAAAAATTGGCCCCCCTTAAGATTAATTTCTAATTTCGTCCCTACCCGTAAGATTAAATCTTGGTTTCTTCCCTGACTATATCATAGGCACTATGAATGCTCCTATAAAATATAAATAATACCAAAATACACTTGAAACTTTAGTGACATTTTTCTATAAAGAAAATTACGGAGTATAAATTTTTTTAACAAAAGAAGTACGACATTAAGTTTGCATTAAGCTTTTGGATTGCAATTTTTCTAATTTGGCATTTTTAAGTTTGCACTACATGCATGTATTTTAATCACATTACCATGTCTAAGTATTTCGTTGACGGTGTTTTAGAGTTATTCCAAGGAGTTACAAACATAAACCCACTTGTTAACATAAATACACGACACGAGAGAAAATTTGTAATTAAATTTTTTGGATTGCAATGTTTTTCAGTTTTATGCAAAGTTAAGTCTAAAGTCCCTATTTTTTATTTGATTACTAGCTATTAATGTTTATTTAGTAGAGTTTCAGATTTACATCAATGAGTTGTGCACATAAACATGCTTATTAAAAAACACATATGATGCTGAACAAAGATTCCATTAATTTTTTTGAATTGTAAAATTTTCTTATTTTGTGCAAAATTAAATATGCAGTCTATTTTTTTCAGCATATGACTATGTCTTGGTGTTTATCTGAGTAATTCTTCATTTTTCTACCTTAGTTCTTTAGTTTCTATAAACACAAATGCAACCAATTCCTCTGGCAATGACTCAAAAATTTAGTAGACATGTTAATTTGTGCTTTTAATAACTCTCTCTCTCTCTCTATATATATATATATATCTCCTTCTGTTATTTATCTAATTTTATGCATTAACTATTATTGAAATTCAAAGCCTTTGGCGAAGACTTATACCATTGAGATCAAATATATCAATAAATACTTAGGCTCCATTTGATTGCAAAGATGGAAAAGGAAAATAAATTTAGTTAGTTTGTGTGAAAAAATAGAAAATAAGGTGAAAGATGTTACTCATTCTATGAGTATATATCATCCGTCCTTCATTATTTTTGGTGAAAAATTTTTACTCACCACCAAGTAAAGAAAATTTCTTCATGGAAAAACTTAAAAATCAAGAGGATATCACCTCTATCACCCAACTTATTTTCTATCTTTTTATAAAAACTAACTCAATTTATTTTCCTTTTTCACTTTGCAATCAAACGGAGCCTTAGTTTTAAATTAAAATAAAAGTGTTTATAGAAAATGTACGTACTTTATTGTTTGAATCCTCTCCAAAGACCTTCTAGAGAAGGACGCAAATGATATAATATATTACCCAATTATTTGACACAAATTGGACATTTGATTTCTAATGATCTCTTAAATGCTGAAAATTAGTAGTATGATTTCACAATTTTCTGTTTCAGAGCCTGATTCAAAGTTTAAGGCGTGAGTTCAATTTAAAAACTTGAAATTCATTTAACTTTCTTTGCAGTTATATCAATCTTTGTTATTAATTTTTTCATAGTACTAGACGCTCAAACACACGCAAAGCGTGTGCACACTTTGTTTTTATGCACGCAAGTATATAAGTAAAATGAAAAATGTTTAATGAATGAAGAAATAACTTAATCATTATATATATTTGTTTATAACTAAGAGCATGCGAGTTCATATATTCAATATTTTTTTGTTTAGAAAAATAAATACAAGTTTAATATAGGAAAATTTTAAAATTAGTGTAATAACTACCAAAATAAGTTGGAAGAGGTGTTGCTTATATACCTATATTAAAAGTATTAAGTTCTTTAAAGAAAAAGAATAAAAGTGGACTAAAGCGAACAATAAGAAGGGTTTAACATTTGGGGTTCGACTCGGAGAGTTCTCAATCGCCCCTAAAATTGAACACAGTGTGATAACTGCTGGGCCAAGTCTAATAATTGTTAAGTGGAAGATTTAGAACATACTACATGTAACTTTTTTGGGGAATTAACATAAATGACCCCAAAGTTTGGGGTAAGTTTCGATTACGGCCCTGATGTTTCAATTTTTGCAATGTAGGCTCTGAAGTTCTTCTAGTAGAACAATGTTGACCCTTCGTCCATCCCACTTACGGAAACATAACGGAGGGCTTATGTGGCTGTCCTAGCTGGATCCTACGTGTAGACGTGTGATGCCTATGTGGATCCGACGTGGATATCTACAATATTTAAAGGTTCCATCTTTAAACACAAACCACGTAATACCATTTCCCTTCATCAGTGAAAGAGGAGCAGGGTTAGAAAAAGGGGGAGACGATTACATAAAGAGCACTTAAAAATCATTAAAATGTGTTCTGATCTTCGCCATTTGAGGCTTTCAGGGGAGACAATTTTGCCTGAATATGGTATGTATGCATTTGCTTGATTATATTAGGGTTTAATAATTGTTTATTATGTGTTTAAGCTTTGTTTATTTAGGGTATTTTTTGTTTATTTGTTTTATGAATCCTTAAATACCCTAAATGTGTTATTTTATTCATCATTATGAACTGTATATGTGAATTTTTTTTATATGTTTGCACATTCAATGGCCCAACTTGTTTTTTTACAATATTTGTTGGATGGTGGTTACACTTTAATACACTAAAAGTTGGCATTTTGTTGTTTGATTTGTTTCCTTTTGCAAACAAACATGATTCATTTTTCACACTTGTAATTCATCATAAAGGGGTGTTTGTTGGTAGTGGGGTACAAAAGTGTTATAAAAGGGGTATAATTGATTACTTTGACTACTGTAACATGGACTTAATGTCGATGCTTGAAATTAAGGATATGCTTGAACAACTTGGATATGATGCTACTGTAGATAGTTATTATAAAATGGAAGAAAGTACAGCTACTTGGGGGGGAGTGTAGAAACTTGGGTGAAACTAGTTAGTGACTCTCAACTTATGTCTTTGCTAAATACTAAGTATTCCCAAAATAAACCTTCCATTGCCATTTACGTAGAGTCGCCTGTCCAAACTGTACCTATTAATGTAGGTGATGTTGATTTACCACAGTCACATGATCAGGTGTATGAGAAAACAGTTGAAGTTGAAGTTGATGAAGATGGCAGTAGCAGCGATTCTAGCAGTTCACTTTCATACTTTAGTGATAGTGGATATGAGGAGGATGATAGGTTATTTGATGAGAACATTGATTTGGATGTTGAATGGGGTGGACTGAAGGAGAAATGCAAGGAAGTTATTGGGGAGTATTTTGATGAGGGTAATGAGGAGAGTGAATACCCAATGTCAGATGAGCTTAGTATAGATGACTCATCTGATGAGGAAGGTGGTAAATGTAGAAAAAAAATGGCATGAGTTCAACAAAAACACAGATATGGAGAAACCAGTTTTTAGCTTAGGTATGTTATTTCCATCAGCTGATATATTAGTTGAAGCAATTAGGAACTATGCAGTAAAGGTTGGGAAGCAAGTTAAGATTAATAAGAAAGAAAAAAGAATGGTGAGGGCTATTTGCAAAGAGCCATGCAAGTGGACTCTATATGCTTCTATGTTACAAAATGAAAACACACTGCAAATTAAAACACTAATTCCTGAGCATACCTGCAATAGAAGCTTTGTGAATAGCAATGTAACTGCCAAGTATCTTGCTAAAATATATTTGAATAAGATTAGGTCTAATCCCCAGTGGCCAATTGAATCATTTCAAGAGCATGTAATGGCAGACCTTAAAGTAACTGTGTCAAGGGCTATGTTGTATAGAGCCAAGTCATTTGGCTTTAATATGATTAATGGTAGCTTCAAGGAACAATACAATAGGCTCATGATTATGTGGCAAAGCTTAAAAGGTCTAATCCTGATTCAACATTTGTGTTACATGGTGATGGTTTGGATTGTAATAGATTTTTCAGAATATATATTTGTTTGGGGGCTCTTAAGAAAGGAATGAGGGAGAATTGTAGGCCTTTAGTAGGTCTAGATGGCTGCCACTTAAAGGGGTGTACTGGAGGTGTTTTATTAGCAGCTGTAGGAGTAGATGGTAACAATTCAATGTACCCAATTGCCTATGTTGTTGTTAAAAGTGAGAACAAGTCATCATGGAAATGGTTCATTGAACTTCTAAAAGGTGATATTGGTATAGTGAATACTCGTGGGTGGACTTTCATGACTGATAAGCAAAAAGTTTTGCTTCCAGCAATTGATGAGCTGTGTGAAAATTCTGAACACAGGATTTGTGTAAGGCACTTGTATAACAACTTTAAGCTTAAGTATAAAGCGCTTGCATTGAAAGATGCATTATATGCAGCTGCAAGAGCAACAACAGTGCATGCTTTTAATCATGAGATGGAAGAGCTACAGAAGCTTAATTCAGATGCATTTAAATGGCTAGCTGAAAAGCCACCATCAAAATGGACCAAGTCTCATTTCATGACATTTACAAAAAGTGACATGCTCTTGAATAACTTGTGTGAAAGTTTTAATAGTATGATATTGAATGCTAGGGACAAACCAATCCTTACAATGCTAGAAAAGATAAGGTGTATTTTGATGAAAAAGATTCATGTGAATAGAAGTAAAATGACGAAGTATGGGGGGTTCTTGTGTCCTAAAATTCAACAAATCTTGGAGAAGACAAAGGAAGAGGCTTCCCACTGTGTTCCTGATTGGGCAATCACATAAACTTGCAAAACAGGGGAACAATCACATAAACTTGGCAAAAAGAATCAAGTCTCCCTCAAATATGGCAACTGTGGCAAAGTGGGACATAATAAAAGGAGCTGCAAGCAAGCTGTAAGCATCAAGTGTACTTAAAGCCATTTATTTAGATTTTGTATATATATATAGTGCTACTTAAAGTTATGCTTTTATGTGTATTAGTAGGGGAAAGTTAAATGATGGAAGTGGTACAATAGCAGTTAATGCATCACCAAAGCTTGCAAGACAGGTAATGTATATATATAATAAATGCCCACCTGCCTTTGTCACAGAATATTAATGTATTATTCATTCTTTTTAGCTGAAAATGAATGTTGTGCGTGGAGTCAATTCAAGTGGTAACAATGAAAAAAGACAAAAGTTACCAACTAAGAAGGTAACTTCACTTGACAGTCTTATTTTAACTTTTAAATATGGCAGACCTTAATTAATTTGCTTCGATGTAATGTGGGATTTAAACAGAGCGCTGGTGCAGTATACATGGGAAACACAGGAGCAGTTCACAGTCCAAACAATACACAATTCAACACCAATCCCAGCCAAGTGACAACCAATAATAGCACAGTCATCCAATCCCAACTATCTCAGTCAAACTGTGGCCAGTCATCACAACCAACACCAACAACAGCAATTTTAAGAGGCCAGAAGTTACTTTTCAGTAAAAAGTGTGCAAGCTCAGAAGGTCCAAGAAAAACATAGGGGATTTAGGATATGATATGGGATTTTTTTTTGTAATTATGTGTGTGACTTATAAGGTCCAACATGAAAAAGTTTGTTGGTTTTTTTTTTATAATGTTAAAGCACACACAAAGAATATGAAGTCAATTGTAATATGTGTGATTTTTTTTGTAATGTTAAAGCACACATAAAGAATATGAAGTCAATTGTAAATGAAATGGCTTGTTCTTTAAGAGCTCCAATGTAATGGTACACTGGGCTGCAATGAAATGGCTTCTTTTTGGTCTTTCACTTATGCTTCTCTGTTCATCCATTTTTATATTGTTCTAAATATTCTATTTTTGAAATGTTTGTCATGGTTCTTTGTTGGGAAAGCATACGCATATAGTACTTTTTTGTAAAGTTAAAGCACACACAGAGAATATGAAGTCAATTGTAAAAGAAATGGCTTGTTCTTTACTTTACAATGTAATGGTACACTTGGCTGCAATGAAATGGCTTAGTTTTGGTCAATGATTCATGCTTCTCTGTTGATATGTTTTTTAATTGTTATGAATATTCTACTTTGTACTTGTTTATTATTTAACTATACAAAAAAATTGGCATAATAATAATTAAAAATTTGCTTCATTTCATTACATAAACCACCTTCAATACATTACTTCCATCCTTCACTTCAGTACACAAAAAAAGAAAAAGAAAAAAAAGATGTTCATTAATTCCCCCAAAAACCCCACATATTTTCATTTGATAACATATTAACTAAACTAACATATTAATTAAACTAACTGAAGAAATTAACCATTCTTCTCATTTGAAACAGACTTGATACACAACAAAAGCACAATCAACACCCACGAAATTCCTAAGCAGATCCAAAGCCATTTCTCTCTTCTTTTGATGTACAACAACTGCTCCTCATATACAATCACCCTCCTCAGCAGTCCAGGTGTTATTTGACTCCATCTAGGGCATATTGGTGGATCAATCCACATGAAAAGGCTACATCCAAAACCAGTCTACAAATTCAGGGGAATTAGCATAAAAATACCATGATATTTCAAGAATAAATGTGTATATAATGCTAACCTTTACTTACTTGGGATCGAGAACAACCTCTAAATCTTCTACCCAGATTCAAATCGGTCCATGGAGTCCTAAGAACTGAAGGAATACCGCAATGGCAAGTTCGCATATCCATAAAGAAAGATTTGCTTGTATATATATTATGTGCAGTTGCAAACAATACAACAATAACATGTATGTATATGTATATATATATATCATCATCTTTTCTGCTTACTTGGGTATTGGAGGGAAATGACCCGCCAAAATTTGCTTTAGTCTACGTAGGATCCAGCTACGACGGTCAGATAAGCCCTCCGTTATGTTTCTGTAAGTGGGATGAACGGATGGTCAACATTGTTCTACTAGAAGAACTTTGGAGCCTACATTGCAAAAATTGAAACATCAGGGCCGTAATTGAAACTTACCCCAAACTTTGGGGTCATTTATATTAATTCCCCAACTTTTTTTATAAAAATTTTAGGGTTCAATTTGTCATTTTTCAAATTTTTTAATTTTTATTTATTTATTTATTTATGAATTACTAATGATTAAATTTGAATTTCGTAGGACCCTTAATTTTTTAACGAGTCGAACCTGTAACATCCGGCTCTAATACGTCCACGAGGTCACGATCCTGACCACCACCCACAAAACCCCCCACCACGACGGAGATCCGCCGGCGGCCCCTTCTCCCCGGTCTCCCCTCTCTCACAGAAACACACACGCATATATGTAGTTATATCAATCAATATTTGAATAATGGATTACTACAAGGTACTAGGAATAAACAGCAACGCGAGCAAAGAAGAAATAAAGGAATCCTTCAGAAAACTCGCAATGCAATTCCACCCGGACAAGCACTCCGGTTCTCCCGATTCCGTCAAGCATGGCGCCACGCTCCGATTCAAGCAGGCCTCCGAGGCTTACGAGGTTTTAATCGACGATCGCAAGCGTGCCGATTATAATAGTAATCTCCGGTATAACCACCGGGGAAAAAGTGATTTTTCTTCTTCTGCTGGTAGATATGGATATGGATATGGAGGATACAGACATAATAATTCTTATGGATATAATAATAATAATAATAATGGATATGGATATGGATATAGTAGGAGTGGTAATGGGGATCAGTTCGCTTCGAGGGTTGAGATTGCTTTAAGGTTCCTTACTACGCGTGCTTTCCTTCTCAATCTTGCCTTTGCTGGGTAATTTTTAAATTTTTTTTTTTCTATTCTCTGACCTGTTTTCCAATTGAATTTGTTTGTTCTTTGTTATTTTTTACTTGAATGTAGTTATTATATATCGCATTTATGCGAAACTAGACCCGCCTGCACATGCATGTGCTATTGAATTAAAGTGAAATGTGGTCTGGTGGTTAATTATGAGTGTGGATTGTATTAGGTTGAGGGTTTGATTCTTCTTGCTAACTAAGTTTTTATGAAAAAGAAAATGCCAGGGGTAAAATAGGCATTTCACAAGTTTAACACTCCGGCTGAATAGGTCTTGCCTTTATAATATAGTATAGATGTATGACAATGTAAAATCTGGTACAAGGTGTTAATATGTCAAATCAATTATTTCTGAATGAGACTTTTTTTAGGTAGTTTAGATTTTCTAATTCTCTGTTTTGAATCTAAATGGGGAGGGCGGGAGGGAGACGAGGGCCAGGGAGGGGGGTTTTAGGAGAGGGATAGGATTCTGAGTCTCCTTTAAGTTATTCCCTTTGCTGATTCTTTGTGCCACTTAATTATGGGGGAATGGGTATGTTAGTTTTCTATCTTGTTCTAGAGTTGTTTTTCCCAATTGAAGCTTGCACTGTCTATGATTCTAGGGATATCCTTGATCATATGTTGGAAAAGAAAGGGTTCAGTGCACAGTTCAAAGATATGGTTTTGGCTAAATACTAGGTTCTCTAATATTTTACATGGTATGGGTTTGGAGAGAGGGATCTTACATTGGCCATGGAAATTCATCTTGAAAGGCTTAGACTAATTCCTTGAATGCACTTGGCTCATGCGGGTGGGGGAATAAACTTTGATTTGGGGAAGATTTATTACTGCATAAATGTTCCGTATCTTCTTTGTTTCCATCTCCTTATAGAGTTTCTCGACATGTTGATCATTAGGTTTACTCTTAGTGTAATTCTTATTATTGTGATCTTTCTTTTAGGAGGAATCTCAATGATTGGGAACTTAATATCTTCTTGTCCTTGCTTGATTTGATTATTAATGGTCATTTGTCTTGTTTCATGGATAAAAGTGTTCCTTGCAGGCTGTGCTTCCGTTTATTATTCAGTTTCTAAGTTTATCAATCTTTTATCATGGTATAATGATTTGGAGAGTGGGTATCCCATCAAAGCGCAGGTCTTTGCTTTGTTAGAGTAGGTTGAATACTTGTTACTTATTCCAAAAGTAGAGACTTTGTCTTTCGGGTTTCTCATTCTTTGTGCATCTTATGCAAGGCAACCAGTGTATCTATCATGTTATGTTGCATTGTAATACTGCTAGGTTTATTTGGATCAGATTTGGGCAAATTGGGAGTTGTTGCTTTGGGCGATTCATGGTATTGCTTTCTTTCCATGGAATTAGTGTAAATTAAGTGAAGCCTGAAGTCCAAGAGGTTAGCGTGATGCATTGTTATCTGATTGATCATTGATGTGCTTTTTGGTGCTAGTGCAACAGCAGAGCTTTTAGGTTGTCTTCATGGATAGAGGTGACATTTTGGAAAAAGTTAAAATTATAGGTTCTTTGTTAGCTGTTGTACCAAAGCCTTTAAGATTTGTGGATGCTTCTTTTGACGAATTGATGTAATGGTTGCATTTTCTCTCAAATTTTATTGGAAAAATGTTTCTCTACTTTCTGTAATATGATATGTTGTAAGATGATGGAACGACTTTAGTTTTGAGTTCTCTTTCTTGTTTTGGCTGGACTTCTTATACTCTGCAACTTTTATACAGCTTTCTATTGATCAGTGAAATTTCTAGTTCTGATAAGAAAGAAACAAGAATGATATCTCAAGGATATAAGAGGACCATTGTGAAGTTTAAAATTATTGTCTAAAAAGGAATACATCATATGACAGTTGCTGAAGGGGGATGTACTAGAAATGATTATGGGAATGGGGAGCAGAGGAAATTTATATATTTCTCAATTGATAAGGATATGACCCCAGGCCTAGATGGCTTTCCTATGGAAGCCTTGAAGACGGTTGTTAGTGGATAAATAAGATGTTGTAATCTATAAAGGTCTTTAATAAGTTGTTTGAAATGAAGTGGTGAATGTTCTAATTAATACAGCTTATGTATGTTTGATTCCCAAAAAAAAAATGGTCCTTGAAATTGAAGGATTTGCATGCCATTAGTTTTACAATGTTTGTGTTTAAGTTGTTGAAGGGGCTTTTCCTTGAGGCTAGAAAGGCTTTTAGTGATATCGTTGCTCTCTCAAAAGGGACTTTCATGCATAATAGGAGGATTCTTGATGTAGCTTTAACAGCTGATGAATGTGTGGAAGAATATTTGGAGAAAAAGAACAAAGGATTTGATTATTTAAATTGATTGTGGAAAAATCTAATGATTCCAAACAAGCGTTTCGGGATATATGGATAAGATGGAGCAAGGGATGTTTGACTTTGGCTAATTCCTTATAGTTTTGTGAGCAGTTGTCCTACGGTTCATTTTTGGGCATCTACCTGGGTGCATCAAGGGGACACGGTAACCGTTTATCTTCCTGTTATCTAGTTTTTTATGGGTTGAGTACGTTAATATTGTGATAGAAATTTTGGTGAGGTTTTTTAGTGACCAAAATTATTGGATCAGTTTTGGTTTAGGGGTCTTAAAGTTTAATCCGAACCAAAATTACATATATAGTTTGAAATTACCATGTGTCCTATCATAATTTATTTATTTTTTTCGTGTACCTTTAGTACACTGTATCATCACCGACAACCGTTGAATTTGAGACCAACTGAGAAAAAGTAGAAACCCTAGGTCACCTATTCTGAAGTTCCAGTTTATTGTGAGGTTAGAATTGACTGCCCTTCAGCCTTGTTGTACCAATTGGTTTGCCAGTATACGGATTGCCCTTGTGTACCTTTCATTGCCTTCATAATTTTGCAATCATAAATCTCAATTGGATTGTATTGGATTCTTGGATGGCTCAGATTGGGTTAGATCAAAAATTCCAAAACCAAAGTTGGATTGGATGTGGTTGCTTAAAACCCACTGGCTTCAAACTGATCAACTCTCCTACCGAATTGTTTGATTACTTAAATGAGGATTTTTTTTGTTTCATATCCAAATCATATATTTTGCAATGCATAAGGCATTTAGAAATTATTTATAAACAACAGACGGGATGCTCAACAATCTCTGTTCAATTTTGTCTTTTGGTTCTGTAATTCTGTTCGGAAGGTCCTGAACTTAATATTTGAGATATGTAAGAGGTACTAGGTATAACCCATGTGTATGGCAGTTATCACATTTATTGAGAATTAGTGGTTATCTATATTCTATACTACAAATGACTGGTGTCTGCGGCACTATCCACATTTTTAGAAAATTGTTTGTGCCTGCGACACTATAAACTACACCATGAAGTAACAAATTACTTGCGGCTATGGCACTATCCATGCCTGCAATAATTTCTTCGTACATATTGTAATAATTAAATAGAATAATTTAGTAAAGATTAACATAAATATTTATTTCGATGATGCGCTATTGGGTTAGAATCTTAGAACCAAGCACATCATCGAAGTGTTTGTTTTGCGTGCTGGAAAGTTGACTTGTCACACTGTGTAAGCGCATTTTGCATGCTATTCTCAATAAGGCATAACTTGGGTACCCTAGTTATGCTTGAGAAAAAGAAAAGGTAAGATTCTTAAAAATCCTACCTCATATCACTCTATCTGAATGACTGAAATCACTTTTGGCCCTCTGTGCTTGTCAAACCTAATTCTTCTCCCCTTGGCTTGAAGATTGGCTGCTTCTAAGTCGAAAATGGAATCCTTCAAAAGGTCTCTCTCTCAATCTCGTGTCTTGCTTGTAGACCCTCGTTCTTCCTTGTACGGGCAACTTGAGGTTGTTTTCTATAGTGTAAGATACATCACTTCTATTTTCTTTTTTTTCCCAATGTTCTAAAAAGCGCTAGGCAGTACTTGGGCTGCAGAGGGGCACTAGGCAGAGACTAGGTGGCCGATAATTTATTGATTTTTTTATAAACATATAATACTACAAAAATGTAACTTATAAAACGAAGAATCCATTAACCAAAACATTCTCCTAATTCAAACATGGAAAAAGTAATTTTCTGAACAAAAAGTAGTATAAAGCTCCACCAATCTTACCCGATAGCCATCCTATGCACCTAGTGTAGTTAAGCATTAGCCGTTATGTCACCATCTGGTGCCTAGTCGGGGATTTTTTTTAACACTGCTCTCTTTTCTTCTTTTTTTTTTCAAATAACATTTTCAACATGAGGTATTTTTTGGAAAAAAGGAAAAATTACGGTTCTTTTTTCTTCAAACAACTTGAGTTTTTTTCCACTTTTTATTTCATACTTGGCCACCTAAGTAAATCTTGAAAAAGCTATGGTAGTTTAGAATCCATGTTTTTTTGTAACCAATTAAGCTATTTTTCACTTATTTATACTCAAGTTTGCTTCAATTCAGTTGCGATTTGTGAAAATTTTGATAAATAAATTTTCTTTTGCTTGATATACTGCTTTTCCTTCATATGGAATGTTACAATATGCTTATATGCATGTATATATATATATGAATATATCAGTTGCAAAATCAATTTACAAATTGCTTACACAACACACAACATTGCTTACGCTACGTGATCGTGGAACCAAAACACAATGCAACCCGCAAGTGCAATTTAAAATAATGGTATATATACACAGTACCAATGGGGTACTTAATTTTATTTTGTGTATTTGTGCAGTTGAAGTGAGAGGGAAGCTCTTAGAGATGTAATTAAACCTTAGATTTTTTGTAAATAATAGCCCAAATTTTATTTTATTTTTTATTATGTTTGAATACGAGTATATTAGACAACTAAATACTCTCTGCATTAAAGGAAATTCACTGATAGGAAATTTCTGCAGTGTTCTATTGGGTGGATCAATTATCATTGACAAGAGTAGGGATGAAATCTGGAAGATGCACAATTCTGGGGTATGTGACTGCTTTCTTCCTTGTCTGCTTTACCATCACCAGAGTGTGTCTTTACTATCTATTTTACTGTTACTGCTCACAATTGCTGAAATAGCGTGTTATATTTCACAACCAAGAAGCAGGGGTATGATCACGCGATACAGATACGGATACAGTACATTAGGAATACTGTGTTTAACAATATGTCAGCTAATCCAATACAATGCGAACTTTATCTTTTAGCATCCAATCCGATCGAACTTGATAGAAAGTCAAATCCAGGCCAATCCAATTCGAGGTTGATTTGGATTTGTTCAAAATCCATGTGTTTTCTTTAAACCCACTTTTCACCTTAATTACTTAAAATACTTTTAACGTATTATAACAACCAATTGTGTATTAACGCTTGTCACTTTTTATAATAGTATAGGATTGGTTTCTTTGAGGTTGGTACCTCTCCCCTACCATTTTATCTGACCAATCAAGAAGAGGGCCATCAACAAGAATAAGAATGATCAAACTAAAGAACAAAGCTCAAGCAGCACCGACCCCTTACCTCTCACTTGGGACTTGCCACCCTCCTCCATTTTCAGTTGAATGTTTGTAAAAAGGAAGACTTAAACATAAGTATATTTACCTCAAACAAAATAGTAATAAATAAACAACATCCCAAAACCATAATTCATTTTTTATCATCCTTTCTTCAACTTTTCCCTCATTGTTTATCCACATACAATGTAGAAGAAATAAAAAGAACACCCCCTACCCTACCCAACCCCACCCCACGCACGCCTCCACCAACAACAAAAAGAAAAGGAAAGTTATCTGATTTGGAGGAATGGAGTATGATCAATGGGATAAGATGGGGGAGTCTGACTAGAGAATAAATTCTAGATTTTGATAAGAAATCAAGAAAGGACAGCAAGCCTGAATGTGGAAAGCTGCGGAGGAGTTGCCGGCCAAGGTTGAATTGTGGCTCATTGAGTGGGGCCTGGAGTCATGAAAATAGAAGCAGCGAGCGGAGGGTAGGAGGGTAGATATGAACTGTTTCTTGGTTCGACTTTTGTTTTAGATTTTGCTTATAATTTCCATGTTAAAATTGTAGCAGGTTTTATGTTTGAGTACCCTGACTATTGTAATATATATACTCACACAGTCCGGATCTGGTACAGACTGGCCTTTAGAGACAAATTTTCATCGCCAATACATCGGGAAGAAAATTCGTCACTAAGGTTCAGTCCGTACCAAATCCCCTCTGTATACTTATACATATATATTGGTATTGTGTCTATTCGTATATGCAGGTGATGCACATGCTAATTTTTCCTTTTCCTGCATTCAGAAATCATTTGAAGAAGCCATGGAGTCTTTAGAGAAGGGTAAAGCACTTAAAGATAAGAGATAAGGCCTATTTATATATGTGTGTGTATATGTATTACATTTTACTGATTGGTGTTCCACTAGTCGGATGTCAAAGTTGAGGGCTACTAAGAACAGCACAGCAGAAGCCAGTTCCAGATATGGCCACTGAGGCCACGTATATTGTGCAGTGTTTATGTATGGGCAATACTATTGCCAGAGCAATTTTTTATGCACATAGACCAAAACGCCTTCTCTGGTAAAGAACTATTGCTCTGGCGTAAGCACTTTTTGATCGATGCGCGTGAAAAACTGCTCTAGCAAAGAACTATTGCACTGGCAACAGTATTTCTGTTTAATTTTTTACCAATAATTTATTTAACATGCGTATACATGGATATGTAAAAAGTATTTGTTATATGTATAGAATTTATAGAGGCGGATCTTATCAATGTAAAAATGCAAGTAGAAATGTGGGGCAGAGCTCCATACGAATTTTTTACACTTTAACAGAATACTGTATATGGCACATTTGGTATATTTAGCCAAATCTTTAGGTGAGTGGGCTCTGTGTGTATCAAGTAGTACTTTCTTTCTCAAATTGATATCTTTTTCTTTTTCCGGGACATCTCAAATTGATGCAGTGGAGAAAAACCTCATAAATCTGTTTTATATATGTAAAATGGAACCCTTTTTACTGCAGGGCTCCATGCGGACATGTCTAAATTCCCGCTGTTCCTCTTTACGTTCTCCACATTATGGTCTCCTCCGTTTACAGTTTTCAAATTAGGACTTCACTCTATGGCATCGTTGATGCACAATCATTTGTCGGAAAAGTAACCGACACCTCAAACGGCTAAAAACCGTATGGCCGTACTATAACAATTTTCCTGTTCCTTTTCTTCCATTACAATTGTGCTTCACAATACACACACTCCCTCCGCCCTCCGCTCCTACAGCTAAAGGAGGTAATTTCTTTTCTTTCTGATGATTAATTGAATAGTCTCGTAATTTTGGCAGTCAAAACTGCCAGTTCTAAACTCTTCTTATCAAAACAAGAAAAAAGAATTCAATTCTAAACTTTCACCTTCTCCGATATATAGCTTTATCTTATCCTCTGGTTTTATCTTCTCTGCTTTCGAAACTTTCATATCTTTTAGTTACTTGAATGTTTTAGCCTAATATAGTTAGAATTCTTATTGTTTAACTTATAAGGGTTCTTGTAAGAATTAAAATCTAAATTGATAAATTCAATTTGATATTGGTCTGGAGTGCTTAAAAGTTTATAAATAATTATGATTTGGTTTTAACCTAAGATAGTTAGACTTCTTATTGTATAACTTATTAGAGCCCTTATTATAATCAAAATCCATAATGATAAAGTCCATTCGAGATTGGTCTTGAGAGTTTGAAAGTTTTTGAATCTATATACTATACGATATATAAAAGTATGAATAAGCGTTTGGAAAGATGTATTATAACTTATGTAAAGTAATAAATTTCTTTTAGTTTTACTTATCTAATGATCCATTGGTTTAGAGTTCACAAGTTACTTGATAATAAATCATCCAAGACCCAATTGTCCAAGTCTTTCTTCTTTCTTTTTGTGCATTTTTTTTTGTGTGTGTTTGTTTTTTTAAAAAATAAATTTGTACGGTATAGTTAGTATCACAATATATGTTAGTATTTTTTACAGAAAAATATTATTTTGGCGTTTCATGGTATAACTTTATATATTTTACTCGTTTTTATGTACTTATCTTAGTGTACTTTTTCTTCTAATATCTTTTTAATTATTGTTTTTCATTATTAATTATTAAATATCTTCCGATTGGATATTGGTGCTGGAGTATTTTTATACAGAAGGTGTACGTACGTCAAAATGTGAAGAAATATTGTAATTCTTAGCGAAAATTCAAATATGTATTTTAATACTTATTTTAGTGAGTACGGTAAAGATTAATTTTCAAGAAACCATATAACTAAGCAACAAACGGATCCTAATTAACCCAAACAATCATTATTCTCAATTTTTTATTTTAATTTTTTGCTAGCCACATAATTTAGTCCAAAACATGATTGTAAAATATCTCATAATAATTTAATTTTTGACAAGTATTTATTTGATCCAATGATATGATTGATGAAATACATCCAATAGAAAATGATATTAGTGGGTCTAAAACAAAAACTCTTTGTTTCACACAAGATGTAAATTGAACTTGTACCACATAGCAAATATGAATTATTATTATATTTAAACAAGAAAGAAAGAAAGCATTGATTTAGAAAACTTTAATTAAGACACATATGTAATTATGTATAATTTGGTAAATTGATTGATTGTGTCCCATGTATATAACTTTTTTTGTTGTGTTACTTGGTAATATGATTATGTTTTTGGGAAAAAAAAATGAAATTGGACTCTTAATATGAGATATTCCTAAAAAAAGATTGAAATTAATATTAGTTCGAGATCAGGTTATATTTATGATGAATGACATGACATTATACATGTTCATTTTATACATTGATGAATTGACAAGACAATTTGTACAATCATTCAAAAGCATTAAAAATTTTACACATTACTTATATTACAATATATTTACACAAATATTAGAAATGTTCTTATATATTTGATGTATATTTGATACACTATGTAAAACTTAAAGTTATCCCAACACTTATAAAGGTAAATTAAAATTCAATCTTGATGACAGTTCTCCATCGATCTTTCAAATAGTATGTGTTTACTTTCATACCAGTGACATATTGTAAATAATATTTATTTTATGTATTGTATTAATATAGCTAATACTTGATAATTCTTAAATATATTGGCAGTCTCACGTTTTTTTCCCTTTTTTCATTTTTTTTGTGCGTGTGGATGTTTTAGATTGATAGTCCCCATTATTTTGCGTACTAAATCTCAGTCTCACAATAGATTGAAATTAGGTTGTGTTTGGCAACCTAATTCTGACTATATATTAGGGTCTTTTTGATAACAAGATTGAAAATGATTGCAAAACCAATTGATTGTGTAGGAAGTTGAAAAATAAGTTGAGAGACGTAGTAAAATACTTTTCATTTCATGCTCACACTCTAATGAATCATAGATTATGGGACTCAAATTTTTCACGTAAAATTATTATTTTAAATTTAAAGAATGAACAAAAACTTGAACCACACTTCTAAGTGTATGGAATGACAAAATCAGTATATTTGGAGGTTAGATCTTTTAAGCCATTTGCAGGCCTAGAAGATTAATTAATCTTGTAATGAAATTTGGTTTGGTTGAGTTGATGTGATGCGATGCGATACTTATCATCCATTTTCAACATAGAGGTATATGGATATGAAATTAATATACATGTAACATTTTTGGTTGCAACTTTTCACAATTATGACATATAAATTTTTAATAAAATTTAGTAGAGATAATCATTCTTATTACGGCAGATATAAAAAGTTCCTACATTGTCAACGCTATCTGTGATTGGTTCAAAAAGTACCACGTGTTATATATACATGATACTTTAATTAATTGTACCTTATATATATTTTCTAGCAAAACATATATTTTGTTTTTGGGCATTTATATAGCGAAACATAGTTGATTATTATTCTAAGATATCTTCTACCTACCCCCCCCCCCCAAAAAAAAGGAAAATCTATCAAACAACAAAAAAATAAAAATAACAAATCAGTAATTAGCATTAGAGAGACGCAAAGTGCATAAAAGTGGTTACATATCGATACTGGATTAATTGATTAAGAATTAAACGATTTTAACTATATGGTGGTAGTTTGTCCAAACTCTTGAGCAATCAAATTAATATATTTGGCATATCAAATCTGTTTTGTAGTACGTACGTCTTAATTTGTATGCCTTACGTAAATTAGAAAAAGAATCTTGTAAGAAAGAGAAAACGACTAAAACTCCCGTCAAATTTTATCATCTATATAGCAACAAAAGTACAGGCGAGGGCGCGAGCCGCGCATAGATCATATCCAGAGCACTTGAATATATTACTTACACAAAAAGGAAAAAAAATTCACATAATAGTGCATGCATGAACATTATCCTCACTAAAAGTATGAACAACTTCATCATCAACGGTCGAGTAAGCTTGATCGGGGAAGTAACCATGAATGGCTTCATTATAGCCATGCATGTAATAGTTATACGAGGATGAGAAAGTAGACTCGTCCAAATACTGAGATGCATACGGATAGTATTCGCTGTCGTAGGGGTACGGCCAAAACTCCGCCTTTCTTCCCGTTCTTCTCACCACTTTTAATACCTTTCTTTGATCCACGTACCCAGTCACCGTCACCTTTTGATTGTCCATGTCTATATCTAGTTTATCCACTCCTGTAATTAAGGTGACAAATTCAAAAATTTGAGTAATTTGTGGGTTCAATTAGTAGAAACATACGCCATAATGCTATATAACATTTCATTATCATAAATTAATAGTTTCACTTCGAATTTAGCTAATATCTTATGGCTACACCACCAATATGACAGCTGAAGCTAAGGCATTGTACGTTACAAGGGCTCCAAACATGTATTAATAGAGACTATATGAAGATTGAAGTGGAAGTAGAATCTACAGTGCTGAAGCAAGTTATTCTGAATCAAATTGCAGTTCCATATTGGGAAAATCAGTACTATGAAGTGAGACAAATTTTGTGTTTGCTTGAAAATATAGAATTTTTATATAGTTCACACTTATCGATAAAATAACAAAGCTGTGGATTGGCTTGCAAACGAAGGTTGTAAAGAAGGGAAGTTTCTTTTATTTATTTATTTTTCTTATTGAGAGGTTAGCTTTGCCTAAGGCTCCTAATTTTTTGTATAGCTAAATTTGGTTTGTGTAAGTTCAGATTTTGTAAGATGTTCAGTTTTTCTAAGCTTCTGTTGCAATAAATTTTTTTAGGGCTGGTTGGCTATTGCCTCCTTGTTAGTTTAAAAAATTTTTAAAAAATTAAAATGAAATCAGAACTTGATATGATATTTAGCTACAAAGACAATAATATCAAATCACAGGATGGAATCACAAAAGAATTAAACCAAGGAATAAACATCATATATTCTAATATTGCACAAAATCAACCACTATTGTAGATCTTGAAGATTATAAGTACCCTTCAATAGTTCAATCACAAAATCGTGATGATGTTCAACCAAAAATTAAAATCTTGCAGTTTATATTAAGGAAAAAGATGGAATTTACTTGATGCAAAGGAGATAGAGGGGCAAGCTAGGTAATGCTAGACTACTAATGGTAGGAAGAAACTTCGAAAAACCCAAAAGCAAAATTGTCCCTAACTCCGTCTCAAACTAAAAAGTATCATGTTAAGACTCAAAAACTCGGACATTAAAGGCTTTGCCAAGCTAAATTTTCACTCGAATAATTCCAGAGATGTCATCTCCAGTTGTCGTAATAGTAATAATATCATCAAGATAGACAAGACGTATATATATGATACAATGAACAAAGTGAATCCGGCAATAAAACATATATGATCTATCTAGATGGCACATAAAAGATTCCACAAATAGGCCGGATCACATTACTGAATCGACTGATATAAGCTCATGGAGATTATTATTTCAACCCATACAAAGACTTCTTGAGTAGACAATATAAAATGTCCAACCTGGCTTGCCAACTCAGCCCCAAACCTAGTGGAGGATCGAAAACAGTTTCAATAAGATCACTACTAAGAAAAAGGATTCCCAACTTTGTGCAAGAAAGCCTTGAATGACATGCAAAAGGCATCATTAAAGTCTTTGCCAGGAACCTGGGTAGATTATTTGGCACCTTATTCTGATCAAAAGAGCCATCAGCATTCAGCACCGCGCATTAGCAATTTTTCCCTTATAACTTTTTTTTAAAATAAATAAATAAATATAGTACTAAATTTTCCTTTTTAATTACACAAAAAGATTAATATAGTAAACTTGCCTCGTGTGAAAAATTCTTAATGCGCCCTATCATATTAATTACAAATTGATTTGTTATTAAGGTAATATTATTATAATGTATTTTGTGTCATAATTTATGGCTTAGTGTTAACTAATTAAGTTCTCACTCACCTATATTTCTGAGTTACACTATGTGTGGCACACTTAGAAACATCTTGGAAGTTAGACCTAAAGGTTTGGCTAATACCATTTATTTCTTCGCATAATCAACAAGAGAAATCTCCCCTAGCAATGATACAAGTTATTTTTCATCCCAATACCCTTTTACGCCTCTGAATTTGCAATTTTGCTGTTTTAGGAAAGATTTTGATTTGATAAGATAACTCGAACTAGGAAAGATAGATTTGACTTCTGTCAGTTCCAGGATTAGTAAACTGTTAGTAAGTGTAACCCTTGGTTTGTAATGTTGGCAACTTTCTTGTAACTTTTTTCTTTTATTGCTTATTTCTTTTCCTTTAAGTATTACTATATATGTCTAATCAGTGAAGGCTTATTTTCATCGAATATAGTTGTCAATTTTTCTCGATATTGTCCATTGATACAATATTAATTGTGGACTCAAGAGTTGATTCTTCGGATAGTTTTCCGCTAACTAATTAAGAAAATAGGAAAGGGAAAAAGGAGGGAATTGAAGGGATGGAATCATGGAAGAAAATAAAATAAAAGAAATTGGAGGACTAAGAAGAAAGAAGAAATAAGAGAATTAGAAAGAAAGAAAAACTAAAGAGAGGGAAATTACAAAAGAAGAGAAGGACGCGCTTCAAAAAAAATATAGATAAGGAAAAAGAAAATAAAGAAACTAGTGGTTGCTCGAAGAATTTTAGGAATCAATACCAATTAATAGAATCAACTAAATTATTCCTACTTTAGATGGTGGTGACAAATTATTGATCAAATACATACAACCATGCAAAAGAATTTTGTCTCTTTTATACCCAACTGTATACATAAGAGCATAAACTAATTATAGGATAGATTAAGGGATGGTGGGAGAGTTGTCTAGTTTTTCCATACACCCAAGCATATAGTGGCAAATATTTCTACATATGTGTGGTCCTCACAAAGAAGAAGAAAAAAAAAACTCATCAATTGACGGTTAAAATTGTAGTCCTAATTGTGAGAGACCCAGTTTTAGGACATTCTTTGATAACAAAGTGATGTGTCACACTTGTGCATTTGCTCGGCAGTAAACGAAACATGCTATTTGTTTCAACAAATTAAGAAGTTTGTGTTTAAATGACGCAAATTAAATGCATTAAAATATTCAAGTTTTTGGAATGGAAACATATATTATCCGCTTTGTCAGCTAGTTAGTCATACCAAGTGCATTGATGAGTTAAATATTCCCAACAATGTTCTCTTAGATTTTCATTTGGGATGAGTGACACTGCTCGCGATCCGCATGCTACACTCTCTAAACTTATCTCTCATCTCTCAAACTCCCTTTCTACAAAATTAAATACCTAAACCTTAACATAGTACAACAAATTGTTCAATTAGTGACCAAATATTTGTGACGAAAATGTATTTTCCTCACAAAATGTGCACCTTTAGCAATGAAATTCTTGTGACGGAACACATTTTCGTCACAAAATGTACTTAATTAGTGACAAAAAAATTGTTTCTTCATCTAATGTATTCTTTTAGTGACAAGGCTTAAATTTTTCACTAAAGCTGAGATAGCCTAGAGGGTAGGTGACTAAACTTGGAGTTTTGTCACTAGAGTTTTTTTTTCCTTTCAATGTGGTCCAAAATTTTAATAATACATGCATGGACTTTTAGTGACGAAAATCATTTTTATCACCAGAGACTTTACTAATGCAGTTTTAGTGACAGCATTGTGGTGAAATCTTTTTTCACTAACGTGATTTGTAACGAAAAACATAATTTTGGTGACAATTTTTTTCATCATTGAAGAGTTATTTTGTTGTCGTGACAATTATTCTCCTCTCTCATAAAACAAACTACAAAAATTGTTGGAGAGCGCGCATGATATGCATTATTGGCAAACTACCTAACATATTATAGTATCAGAGCTTAATTTGGTTATTGTAGTGACAAGTATTTACATTTGTTTCTCCATTTGCATTAGTAAAAAATTGCTTGTGGACCTTAGTTTAATTGTCTCTCGATCCACGTGTAACTAGAGAAATGTTGGAATTGTTGGTCCACTACCTAACCATCAAAAATAATATATAATAGTTTGCGATTGACGACGTGAAGTATGCGTGGTACTTAGAGACCTAACACAAGGGCGATATAATCCACTCTAATATCATCTTAGAGTTGGAATATCCAAAACAAATTAAAACAACTGTCAATATATGAAATAACCTCAAAATACTATTTATTTCTTTTTAATGCATATATCTGGATCTAATATTGTAATAAACTTTAGATATGTTACAATTTCACCATGTTTTATCCTTCCCATTTTCTTTTATAATTTTCAAAATCCAAACATAAAATTCCAAGTCCCGTTATATTTCCTTAATTGAAAAAGAATTTGAAATGAAGTTGGAGAGAGAGACAGAGAGTGAGTGAGTGAAAGAGAGAGAGAGAGAGAGAGAGAGAGAGAGAGAGAGCGAGAGAGAGAGAGAGAGAGAGAGAGAGAGAGCTTAATTAATTGCCTTGTAGTTTGGAGACTGCTCTTCTTATCCTCTTCTCACATCCTTCACAATCCATATGCACCAAAAGCTCGACAATCTATCAATATGTAGGTGTAAAAAGTTAATTAATTAATTATAATAGCTAAGAGAAAGCATCAACGAATGATATAAAACAAAAAAATAATTTATATAAATAGAAATAGATAGATGGATGGATGGATGGATAAATTAATGTACTTACAGATAGTGCATTAGATAATGGAGTGGTCTGCCCAAAACACCAACCTAACATAATATATATCAAAAAGCTGTGCTTTAATTTGGTATGGTACTTATATATATATAGCACTTGAAGATATATATATATATATGAGAAGGAAGACTATTAGTTATAACAATTCAAAAGGTAGATGTCCCTCTCTCTCTCTATATATATACGTGTGTGTACAAGTTGATATGTGCACTTTCAATTGGTACTAATTATATCCAACACATGCTTTTATCACAATGCAATTTGATTTGTTTGAGTTGCGAAAATTCTCTCTCCCTGTCACTCTCTCTCTCTATATATATATATAAATATATGTATAGTGACAGCTTGTGCAAACCGGGGCGAAACCAGAATTTAACATTAAAAAAATGACCAAAAATTTACTATTGTCCTAAATTAAGAGTTCAATTATTTTTTCTTATTAATAGCTAGAACTAGATTGAAATGCATATATATATTAATATTTTTTTTATTACTTCCAGAAAATTAAACCCAAATAACCTTCAGTATGAAAACCTGACAATTTAGTAACAAAAACTACCAAGTTTAAGCTTGCAAATTATTATAGAATACCAATTTTTAAAATGAGTTATTTAAGTAAGTTCACCCTTAATTTAAATGAATGGTATCGTCAAAATAGTTTTATTTTTTTAAAGAATTACTGTATTTTCTTCCATTAGATTTATTTATTGTGAGTAAGAAGAATTTTGATACTCCTAGATACCCACGTGCCAGACTCCAGTCTAATATATGGTGATGTTTTTGGTAAGATTAGTCATTCATGCAGGAGTGCTAAAAATATATATATAATAAATGAAAGTACGGTTATTTGGTGCCCTTTTAGTAGTTCTAAAATACAATTACGTGAAGATAAAAGTCGGATAGGATAAGAGTCAGAATTAGTCGGATAGGATAAGAGTCAGAATTAGTCGGATAGGAATTATGTGGAATAGGATAGGAAAGGAATCAGTCGGATAAGGATTAAGCGGGACTGGACAGGATAAGGACTAGTCGAATAAAGATTTAATAAACTTTACATTTGATGGAGTTCTGGATTACAAGTCCAGATATTATATAATACAATTTGCTTTTCTTTTAAAAATATATGCAATTTTAATTGTTGTGCACAATTTTTTTTTAACTAATGCATTTCTTCTATTTATAAATAAGTTTTGTAAAAAACTCTTTCGAGAGAAAAGTTCTATATCACATACAAAATTTACGAACTAGACATTAAGTACAGTTTCAAATTCTAATATTACCATTTTTTCTAAAATTAAAGTTTCTTATAAATACCTTCATTTAATACAAAATAAAAAATAAAAATGCCATATTATAAAAGAAATGAATTTTATTAGTTGAGTTACTCTGATTTTGGGTGGTTGAAAATTTTCATTAATAAATTTGATTATCTAAAAGGTGTAAAGAAAAAGACTAAAAAAAATTAATTAAAACTTAATTTTTATATTCATTTTGTTATCCGGCAATCATGGGATAAAATAATACCACCTATAGGGGTGGTATATATTTATCCGGTTCTAAAGGGATAAAATAATAATTAATCCTGAATGCAATCAAGTCCCGTGTTGCGCCAAACGTGGGATAGGATTAAAATATCCTATCCACCCTTGGGCCAAACACATAACAGGATTTATTTATCCTATCCTTTCCGACAACAAACACCGAATAGGATTAATTAATCCTATCCTACTTATAATCCCGCGTGACAAACACAGGAGTATTAAATATTTTCTAATTGTAACATATATATATAGCTTATATTTCAAAATCTTAAATCGAAAAATCTCAGTTAAGATAAATAGTTAAAAATATTAAGAAGGAACATAATGTAAAATTAAAACAGTAACTATTAAAAAAAAACCATGTATATATAAAGGCATGTCAAAAAATTGGGAGAGAGTGGGAGACCATGCCCCCAAGCCAACCCTTAATTTCGTCCCTGACTGCATGTAGATCTTCAAATAAATTTACTGTAGAAATAAAACCAAAGACTTTGAGCATTACTTGAATGGTAACAGTATATGTCTTGCTTTCATATGCGAGACTGCAGATACTTGAGCTACATGCAGATTCTTCGTTCTCGATCAATCCCTCTCTCCATGTGTGACTCGAATATTTAAAAACTTTAAAAAGAAACTAAAGGGTAAAGTTGGTTTTATTTATAAGCTTCATATGTATAATTATTTTATAAATAAATTTACTACACAACAAAAAAAAAGGAAAAAGGTAAAGGGTAAAGGGTAAAGGGACAAAGTTGGTTTTATTTCTAAGCTTCATATATTAATTTTACTAAATATAAAACAAGCCAAAAAAAAAAAAAGAAGCCAAAGTAGGAAAAGGAAACAAATGGAAAAGTAGAAAAAGAAAAATTAGGAGGCCAAAGTTGGGTTTTTTTACGTTTAATCTTTTTTTAATTAAATCTACTACAAAATATGATCATTCTATCATGCAAATCCTGCCATATATTGTGTAAATTGATTACATCCTTAAAAAAATAAAATAAACAACCCAAAAAGAAATTATAAAGTAAATAAAAGGGGGGGAAGTTTTATTATCATTATTAACCCATGAAAGTTACGGAGTATAAGCAAATGAAATCAATATGATCGAAAAACCATGTTTTGATGTAATAATATATTTAATTAGCTCTCATTATGCTTTGATTTTACTAGATGCTCAAGTATACAACACACGCTCTTTTTCTAATGTACGCAAATATTTAAGTTAACGTAAAAATATATACTATGTGACGAAGTAGCTTAGTAGCAACTGGCAAGTGTCTTTGTTTCTAGAGTGATGATAAAAAAAGCACCTCTAAAGTGTATATATATAAAATCTCATGACTACATGTACTACCATTTAATATCTTGAAGCTCGTTGGTTCAAATCCCACCAAATACTTTTTTTATTTTAAAAAATAAATATGAAGGCGGAAATAAGAAAAATACTAGAATTTACTAATTTAGTGTCATCATCGAATTCGATGGCTCTCAATTTATATATGGATATAGATTATCTTGTTGCTTTCATACTGAATTTCCTCCGGTTGCTTTGCTGCAAATTGAGTGTTGGCAGATTTTATGCTCTGTCTTACCATTTGTACCGTTCAGCCAGCATCATATATCTCTCTTTTAATATCATGTTATTCTGTATTTTAAACACAGCCTAAATTCACGTTCAATTTTAATGCATTGTTTTTTTCGCAGACACCAATTTAATATCAAGTGTTGAAACAGTGCAATTAGACACCAATTTAGGGAATTTTCTAACTGACGCATTCCTTGATATTCTAATTAATGAAATTTTAAGAAATATCAAATGGTTAAAACATTGTAGAACATTTACAGATATTCTATAGAGAATGTATTCGATTGCTGTACTTATTGTTCCCATCTTTAGAACAGTTTGTCCATCTCTATGCAAAAAAAAAAAATGTATCCATCTGGAATTAGAATTAATGTTGAGATGAAAAGAATGAATGTAATGCAAACCCTAGTCCAGTACTTTTTTCAAGTCTCTTCCTTTTTAACTATATTAGGTCAATCACGTGTGTTACTCAAATATATCTAATTCAAACTAAAATATAAAATAAAGATGTTAAGTGGTTTGTGTGTTACTTAGATAAATCTAGTTCAAACTAAAATATAAAACAAAGATATTAAGCAGTTTAGTGATCTAGTGGTTAAGTAGCATATTAAACATATTTTTTAATTAAAAAAAAGACAGCATGGGTCTAACACAACTCATGATGAATGCCCTTTACCAATAAACCTTCCACGAAATCACTCTTTTTCCATTTTTTTTTTAATCTCTTAAAAATTAATTTGTCTTTACAATCGTTTCTTAACTTTGCAATCAAATGAACCCGTAATTTTTCTTCTTAACTAAATTGGTATAATAGTGTCTAGGCAAAGAGGATCCATTGCAATATACACTATATATACAAAGGTCTATTACTATTATTATTATTACTATTACTATTACTATTAGTATTAGTATTATTATTATTATTATTATTATTATTATTATTATTATTATTATTATTATTATTATTATTATTATTATTTTGGAAGGTCAAGTTGTTGTCCATATTGCATGAGAGTACTTGTTCTTTCCTTTATGCGTGACCACCAGTCCACTTATATCACAACTCACTCTCAACTCGATCCTCTAGATCTAATACATACATACAAGTCGATAGATACAAAATGGACAATCGCACAAGACACTTATCAAAAAACGTTATAATCATTCGATCCCAAATTAAGATTAAAAATAAGAAGAAAAAAAATGGACTCAATTAAACTTCTAATCTGCAAAAAATGCTTCAACAAAAGGACTGCTGTAAACCTTATTCCAACTTACTCTTTTTTTTTACTTTAGGAACTTTTTTTTGATAATTTTTACTTGAGTGATTGTGGGTTCGATCTGCTATCGCCCTTTTCCGTTGAATAGCACAAAAGAAGAGAAAGAGAAATACCCTTCTTTTTGGCAAAAGAAAATAGGCAGAACCGATTTTGTTACATTATCAGTTGTTCTTGTATGGTAATAATTTGAGAAATGTGACGTTCCAGTTTGAGCCGTCGCAAATTAAATTCTTCTTTTACTTCCCAGCCCTAGGAGTAGAGCAGTCAATGTCCAAGAACAAAGCCTACTTTACTATCACAGGATATGATACATCGAGTTCGCGAATGTGCTGCTTAATTTCGAACATTCAGAAAGTTACAAATGCTACACTATCTCAAATTATGTATCACGAATGCCACTTTGTCATTCTTCGTTGGTTAGTTGTTCTATATCATTTGGATTCTGAATCACCTGCCTATGTGGGTGTGGGTGTGGGTGTGGGTGTGGGTGTGTGGTGGTGTTGTGGGGGGGCCAGGAACGATGCTGAATAGATCAACGGCTTTGATTTGTATTTTTATACAGCGCAAATCCTAGCTGCAAACACGACTCGTCGTCCACCCCATCTAAAGCACACTAACTTTTTCAACCGAAAGGACTCAATTTTGATAGAAACTTTTTGAGGCATAAATTTGGAAGTTTCAGTCATTCCTCAAAAGTCAAGACGTTCAAAGTCTACATAAAATCAATACTACATTTTACAGAGGAAGAACTCAATATTGCAGAACAAAATAATAACTAGAATCCCTTTCAATATGTATGATTTACTACCAAGAGTCACAGATTCTAGCAATCCACATCCGTTCAAAGACTACAATCCCCAAATTGGATAGCACTTGCAATATACATAACCCACAACAATGTGGTAAAGGAAAAAAAGAATGATGAAAGAACGAAAGGAGGGCATACTATTTCGTGTCTGGTGAAGCTGATTCCATTGTCTGGACTGCAGGAGGGTTGACTTGTGAGAAATTCTGGTCTGAGCCGCTGGAGTCGCCCGACCTTTCACGGATTTCACGATATTCTTGGCAAATGGCACACATGTGGCAGAAAAAGTGAGTTGCACAGTCTCCACATGGGGCTTCCTGCATCAGAATGCAACCCAAAGAAAATGGTGAAACGGGTGAAGAAAGACCAATATTTATATCAACCGTAACTTATTGGTGATGTGATCTGGCCAATTCTCTTCATTATCATATGAAGAAGAAATTAACGATAGTGAAGTAGATAGTAAAAGGACCGCTCATTGCATGAACGATCTATCTACTCCCCCCTCAAATTGATAGTCCCATTTTATTTTTGAAACATTATCAATATACCAAGTCTCACAATAAAAAATGATTTGTATTCTTGACCATTGATTTTAGGTTGAAATTAGTGTTTCCTTAAAAAGTAACAAAGTCAAAGAGGGAATAATAAATGTATCGTGATCTATTTTAAAAAGAATTTCAGATGAATTCAAATAACAAGATTTTTAAACTCATGATTCTGGATTATTTCCCCTTTTTTTCTCAGATAAAAGTAGTGCAAGATAGGCTTGATCAGTGAGTTTCATATCCAGAATAAGGTTCAATGGAAGAGAGTGCTGACTAGGGATGACAAAGGACGAGAGATAGAAATGAGAGTCATATTGTGATTGAACACTTTAATTCAAGAGCTATTCCTGAAATTACTCCTCGTTGGACTTTAATTGTAGGGTTCTACCGTCTCACAAAATTTAAGAATCTTGGAATTTTGTCAAAAAGTACAAAGGAACTTGCTAAGTATGGGATTCTTCAAACTCCACACTAGAATGATGTGGAAAGAACATATTCTTATTGAAATTTATCATAATTTTTTTATTGGAATTTATCATAATCTTTTTTTCTCCCAAACAATCTCAAGATTGGCCCAAAGATGATATTGAAAAAACAGAGAGTTCGAAATAAGTTACCATTCAGTATCTGCTTCAGAGTCAAACATATTGACTAAAGCATACTGAAATTTGGTAAGTTGATCATTGATCTTAAAAGAGAACCGGACTCCTAATTCCGGACATCCCAAAAAGGAATAGTGGACTCTAACTTGAGATGGAAGGAGTATTTGCTTACGGTTACTAGTTCTTCACCACTTGGAAACTCAAGGTCGAGTTTATCTGAGTGGTGGGGATAGTGATGCAGCACACACTGGAGAGCCATTGACAATTCTGGAATATTACACGAAATTAATACTGTGCTACAGTGAGACTGGACTTAGTTTCGCTTTTTGAGTTTTAGTTTGTCCCATATAATTTAGGCTAACGAAGAGGATTTCTTAGCTTTGACATGAAAAAATTTTGATTGTAGAATCATCTCTGCCTAGTTGATTCCTCTCTCCCTCTGTTCCTTTCCCCATCTTTCCATTCTCTTCTAGTCACTCCTATAATCCTATTCTTTTCAATATCTCTTGTTTCAGTTTCAGTATTCATTCCGCCTAAGGTTGGGGGCATGTAAATATTGGACAGGGTAAAAAAATTTAAATGCCAAAGCAATGGTATATAACATACTCTACCTGCAAATTATACTTTGACCTCAGTGCCTTGCGGTAGCCACAGGCATAACATGCAACAAAGCATCCAGGTAGCCCCAGAAGAAGGCCGTCAGTTAACAAGCAGCAAAATGTGTTGACGAGAGCCCACAAAATGAAATGGGTTGTGCATGATCCCACTAAAGTTCCAGACCCCAAAAACTCGGCATTCTTTCCGAAAAGAAAGCAAGGGCAAATAAGACCTACACAACCTGATCAGAGATAACGTACTGAAATTAGCTGATTGGTAAGACTATCACTGTTTCAGGTTATATCAATTAACAGACCAACAGAAAAAAGAAATGATAAGGAGTTCATTTTACACGGAATATGTTACTATAATACTATGTAGGATACACTTTGGTTCATTTATTGGATACACAGCTGAACAGTTGTACTCCCTCCGCCTAAAATTGATAGCCCCACTTTGACTTTGGTAATTTTTAAGGGAAAACTAATTTCAACCTAATCAATGGTCAAGAATACAATTTATTTTCTATTGCGAGATATGGTACATTGATTATGTCGCGAAAAGGAAATGGAAATATCAAATTGAGATATATGGAAAAGGAAAGTGGGACTATCAATTTGAGACGGGGGAGTACTTGAAGAGACAGAAGTACATAAGCCAATTTGAAGTCCAATGTTAGGCTTTGGTCAATGGCCACAACACCATTCAACAAGTCTTTTTGTCCTAAGCTGTTATGTTTCTCAGAACAAAGGCTTTTATCATAACAACCATAAAGGAGGTTACAGCATATGTGTACTAGAAGTTACAGTGCGAGAAGCCACATAAAAAGGAAATCCTAGAAAAAACATTGCACTTTGGGCCCCGTCTGAAAGCAACATGGAAAATGATAGGAAAAACAATTGATTTATGTGAGTAGTTGAAAAGTAAGTTGAGGCATGTGGTGAAATTTACTCCTACTTGTTGGCTTTTTTCATGGAAAATTTCCCTTTGGGGGGTGATGAAAAAAAATTCCACACAAAATCAAGAAGGATGGGGATCATATACTCGTAAAAATGATCATGAGATGGAGAGAATCTCACAACATGCCTCAACTTATTTTTCAACTTCTCACTCAAATCAGTTATTTTTCCTATCATTTTCCATGTTGCTATCAAACAGAACCTTAAAAACGGAAAATCCTGACTTTCAAATTGCTTTCCATCACCGAAAGCAAAATCATTTTTAAGGTTCAAAAATCTTAAACAAGGGGGACTCAATCCAAATATCAACAACAACTTGCAACAAAATATTCCAGAATATCCAATGAATTTTGACATTGCATAGCACCCTCTAAAAATAAAACAAGAGCAGTGAAATACCCATATCCTTATCATTAAGATTCCTCGGGAAAGATAAATTTGAAGAATGACATGTAGTTGAGACCAAGAAACCAACAATCTTCACAACGTAATCCCTCCCTGACAAATAATCGAGTATATCTGAAAATAGAATCCAGCTCTTGGGAAACATTATACCATCTCCCAGGGAATGCCACCACACTCGAACTCTCTTCAATTTTGCTCAAAGGAATTTCGAATAAAGGGCAATAGAGCAAATATGATCAAAGCTCATTTCCTTCTGCACCATCGAAGTGACAGCCAGAGATAAGGCCTCTTAAATTCAACTAAGTTAGAAGTGTTCTCTTTTCCGCCAACCATGAAGAGACTTGTATATTTGAAGGGATTCAAAATTTCTAATCATTTTATACAGATCAAACCCATAGTTTGAGCTATTAGTTCTTTATCTTTGGAGTGCTACTATCAAACACTATTGTGCCATTCTCGAGATAAGATATGTATTGTGTTTTAGCCTCTTGGATTGACAAACAGTTTTGTAGCTAAATCCTACTTTGAATGTTAAAATGTTTCCTTGTTGAAAATATATATTATAGTCACATGTTTGATGTTACCATTGTTTGAAAAGAAAAAATTAGCCAAATGTTTCTTTTTTCTTGAGTTCCTAATAGATGAGCATAGGTTCACGTCAGAAACTTGCTAGCTCATACTTGCCTATTTGCTAACGCTATTTTCATTATCGAGATATCCATGGAAGTTATCCATTTTGGAAATTCCATGTATAAAAGGCGCCGCAGAAAAAGACAGAGATACAACCCCTATGCATAGTTGTCAAAAGCGCGCCTAGGCTCCAGGCGCCTCCATACGCCTACTACTAGGCACATCCCATTCGAAAAGGCGATTTTTGCGCCTAGGCTCCACACCTATGCATCTACAAGCAGAACATTTTATAAATGTACTCGAGAAGATGATCAACAGAAAATGGAAAGAACCCAAAGTCCAAAAGTGATGAGTTTATGTAAATAGAGCCCTCTCTCAAAACATGTTGAGTGATCTCTCTTCTTTCTATCCTTACCAATTCCGACTCCTACTCCAAGACAATATCAAATTCAACAGTAAAGAACCCAAAGTAAAAGTGATGAGTTTATGTAAATAGAGCCTAATGTTGAGTGCTCTCTCTTCTTTCTATCCTTACCAATTCCGACTCCTACTCCAAGACAATATCAAATTGTATACCTAATCACTAAGTGGGCATAACACATATCAATCCACCAAGGAGATCTCCACAATCTATTTAGATTGTTACTCCAGATAAGATATGTTAGAAACCATCTCTTCCAAAAGCCTAAGCTATTAGGAGAAGGAACCGTAATGAATATCATGCTTAACACCCTCCCTCACATGCGACCCCATACTCGCACGTGGAGAGCAAATTTTGGAGAACAGACAAATTTCGGATTAGCTGATGGGAGATGGAGGTGCCAAGGCTTGAACCTTGGACCTCTCAGAAAACCAACTTCTGATACCATGTTAGGAACCATTTCTCCCAAAAGCTTAAGCTATTAGGAGAAGGAACCTTAATGAATATCATGCTTAACAAGATATAACCTGGAAGATGGTGAACAGGTCTCCAGTTAAAGTACCTAAATTCTGTCTTGGACAGGGGAATTTTTTGTCACTGTTCACAAAGGAGATCCTCCCAATGTATTTATGTTATTACTTGCTTACTTTTGATAGAGATATAACCTAGAAGAGGGTAAACAGGACTCCGGTTACTAGCCTCATACAACCTACATAGATATCAGTATATACACACATATATAGATAAAACCCATATATCTAATTATCAAAAAGTAGTTAGAAGTAATTTACCACAGGCATGGAAAGTGGTGTAGCGACAGGAATTAAACCTTTATCATTTATTGCCCCTTTCTAGGTTAAACAGAATCAGGAATAAGTGCACAAATTGGCAATTAGAACGTCAAAGCAAAGTATAATAAGTCATGATTTAATCTAAGAAGTGATTATGTTGTATTCAATGAATATTCACCAATAAGATCAACAAAAGCTGAAGACAATGTATTTTAAAACGTCATATAAAAATGTAACTGTTACCCTACAACATCAGAGTATTAATCAAAATTATTGTAGCAAAAGAGGATAAACACTCATTTATTTTATTTTATTTTTACTTCTCAAATGCACCTTTCATTAAATTTTTTTCCTTCCGATAAATCAAGGTCACAAGTCAGAAAGTAGCGTACAGCTCTGCATATCATCGCAACAAGCACAGATTCCAGAAGACCACTGGGACGGACCACCACTAGTGCTACGTTCGGCAGGCGTGTCATTATTGCTCGGCATAACATCTGCTTCTGGATCTGACTGATCCAAGGGAATATAAGGAGGTGGCACATAACTACTTCCACCTTTCATTTTTATTTTATTTTTGAAATACAAATAATGTGTATCTCCAAGCTTCCTTCTAATCAATTGAGCGGCATTCTGTAGCAAAAATGCAGCACAAATGATGAATACAATACAAAAGAAAGAGCAAAACATTGATAAAACCATATAAATAAATTTACAAATCTACAATAAGCATGGACAGTCAACTACTTGAGAAACTTCAATAAATGACCTGAGGAAAAAAGATACAGAAAAGAAAAAGAGAATGGGGGAGGAATGAGGATAATAAGAGAACGAGGAAGAAGAAGAAGATGAAGATGAAAGAGAATTAGAGAAAGACTGCTCCAATCAGTATCAATTCCAGTATGTCTAACCCATTACTTCTCAAGGCTTTAAATAGCCAAACCAAAAATCAAAATAAAAACACAATCAAATCCCTGAAGACAAGACCTATATAAATGCATATACGTCTAGATTACAAAATTAAATTATAAGACATCCTTATTTACCGATCTCTATTCAAATCTCTATACGATCCTTTCTGACCTCCATCACTACCCTTGGAAAACAACCGAGACGCAGGACCAAGTAAGTAAGTGGAAAAATTTAATAACATTTAAGTTCAGATTTTAGAAATATTGACCATGACAAATTAATGAAAGAGGGCCTAGTCTGAGGAAACTGATTTGCAAAAGCTCATTTTAGGTTTTCTCACAACAAACTATACCTTTTATTACTGAGTAAAAAGCATTTACCGAGATTAGAACAGCAGCAGACAATGAGTCCCCTAACATCTGCCCCAAAAAATAATAAAATAATTTGAGATTTTGAGACAAAAAGTTATCCAACTTCAACCACAGGATCTATATGCTAATGCTTGAAGAAGGTATTCCCCTGAGCATTCCAATTCCCACCCCCCAACAAGATTCATCATCCTATGTCTTCAATAAACACTCCCACAAATCCACAATGCAGCATCAAGCGTTTTCTGTTGAAAGATCCTTTGATTTCCTTCTCTCTAAACCACCCAAGCAAAGGCTAACAGAGCATATCTCCGTAGATATAACCTTTCCCTGTCCCCATCAAAACTCAAAGCCCCCAGTGATCAAATCAGTCCATTTATTGGTTAGCCCACCCACAAAATAAAACTCCACAAAAGGGTTTTGACCACATTTTTCCTAGAAAAACTGCAATGAAGCAGAATGTTATTAAGAATTTCTACCTCCTCGTCCCAAAATGAGCACCGTAACAGAGATAAATACACAGATAAGGCCTTCTAATTTGAATCATCTCATGGGTATTCACTTCACCCAAGGCAGCTAACCATGCAAAAACTTTAGTTTTGAACATGGATGATGGCATATGAATGGAATTTCAGAATATGAAATTGTGTTGATAATTGTCGTATACAAAGACTCCCAATGTAGGTATAAATATGACACGGAATAAACACGGATGGATGAATTGAAGTGGTCTAATACTCTAATTGTTGGACAAGAAAAACACCAAGGGAAGGAAAAGTTTCAAGACAAACTCACCCGCCCATTTATTCTCACAAACCTTCACTCTATCCACTTTCCCAAGTTGAATTTAGTGAGACTTAGGAAATGGTCCAGCCCTTGAAAGATAAATTTCAAGAAGGCAGGAAAATCTTGCACACAATAATGGAATGCCACAGAGCTTGTTTTTCTAGAGGAAACCTCCACAACCAAGTCCAAATTCCTCTTCACAAAATTGTCCCCCACGCCCCACAAAAAACCTCCCGAAGAAAGCCCCTCGTTGATATTTCTAACCATATGTCCAGTTTAATCGGAATATCAGATAGAGATAGAATGTATGTGGGGATGCTAGTAAAAACCAATTGAGACAAAGCAAAATACCCCTCTTGACAAAAACCTTTTGTTCCACCAATTTAATTTCCTAGATACTATCTTAAATACCAAATTCCAAAATGACACACAATTACGATTAACCACCAACGGTATTCCTAAGAGCCATGCACTGATTTCACAAATCACAACCCACCTTACTAGTGATCCTAGCCAACTTCTCCTTTTCCACATTGATGCCTGCCACCACACATTTAGTAACCAAGAAGAATATATTGAAGATTTTAAGTAAGAAATTGTTGCACCACTACGGAGGGACTTGCCCCTGAAGAAAGGCTCAAACACAGCTGCTCTTTTCATTCAGTGATAGGAGGAGAATGAGACTCTCAAGGGTACAATGATCCCTTAAAACTGGACCAATCCTTGGTCTCCAGTACTAGCTCGATACACCTAAGACCAGAGCATGCAGAGAGTCAACCAGATGGAGCTATTTTCACTCATTCTAGCAAGCATATACAGTTGTGGAGCCACCGCCACGCTATGGTGGGTAGCTCCCTCCCTTAGCATTAAAAACTGGAGTGAGAGAGAGAGAGAGAGAAAAATTTACTAAAAATTTGATTGACGTATAACCTATACAGCACATCAGTAAAATGTAGAAATAGTTTTCTCCCATTACTTTTTTATTACTGTTTCTTCTTATTTTTTTGATTGAATAATATAAATTAAATAAAAGAGTGAAACCTAACATTGGGGGGAGAATATTTAGATTCAGATCATAAACCTGCCCGTTATGAGGCCGCACAACCCCAATCACTGGCAATTATGGTTCCACTCCAGTCAAATCGAGGATCTCGGCCAATTTCATAAACAAAATCAACTCTCCTCCTCTCTATCTTAGTAGTTAATACTATTGTTATAGTAGATAATACGGGGCAATGGTTTTTGAATCCTAAAAATGTACAAGGGAAAAAGATTGTATAGTTAAGATAACAAGATACTTTTTTTAAAGATAGATAGTGTCTTTGGCACCGGTTACCACCAGTTATCAACACCGCTGGAAGTTGAAAAAAAAAAGAAAGAAAGAAAAATAATTCTAAGAAACTGAGGGTTCATTTGTTATGAACCTCGTAAGTCTGAATGGCCAAATTAGACTTCAGAGGTGGCTAGGAGTGTTTGTTCTGGTTAAAAATTCATGTGTAACCTCTGAATGGATAAGCGGCTCTGCTACCTCTGAATGTGATTACTGAAGCCTGAATGGTAACATAATACCATTTTTATCCTCAACCTGACCATTTTGGTTGTACTTTAAAAGATCAAAGAACAACAAAATAGTCAAAGTAATATGTTGAATGTCTACTCAGATATTTGCATTCAGACAAAAGGCAAAAGGCCAAAAAAAAATTCATATTCAGATATAAGACTTTAGATTCAATCTTTAAACTTCTAATTCAGAATTCAGATTTAGACAGGAAAACAAAGGCTGACAAAAACTAGTCCAAATAATCCTTTCAACATCAACAAAAAGTTCTATCTCCACCCCTACACCTCTACTAGGGTAAATAGAACAAGAATTCCATGTATAAACACTCCCAATGTTGAATGCTTTTTCACTCAAAACTAACATTTTTAGATCGGTGCAAATACCTAATTCTCTAGCAAAAAAAAAATCAACAAAAATCTCTCAGGTTACGATTATAGTTATATCTTTCTGAATATTGTTAAATTAAAACTCATCGATTCTATTTAGTCCCAAAAGGCAACAAATTTAGTCGAACAGAATTTGCAAACCAGAATTTGCAAACCAGAATGATTATCGTATTGTACTAAGCATAAGGATCTGAGGGAAAAAGGAAGAATTAAAGGAAGAAAATCTGACCTGATGAAGAAGAATACAGAGAGAGAGAGAGAGAGAGAGAGAGAGAGAGAGGGATGTAAACAATGTTAAGCGCGGTGATAGAGTTTCTGCTGAAGACAACAAAATATCAAATTATAATAATTAGAGAGAGGAGAGAGTACGTACGAATAATCCACCGGTAAAGCAATCAATTTGGGGCTTTAATTAAGTGACTATGAGATTATTAATCTGATTTTGGGATTTGAGAACCTTCAATTTTGTCATTAATGCCCCCATTTTAATTTTAATATTCAAAGATGATAAGTTTAGTAAGGGTTGGTTTGTTTCATGAGTAAATTATGTCAATAGTCTTTAAATTATTGTCATTATTTTATTTTAATTCTCAAAGAAAATTTTATTGCATTTAAATATTTGAATTATTTACCGAGTTTTAAATTGGTCATTTCGTCAATTTGTACGTTAAATTGGATGGAATCTCATTTCCTTCCATTTTCAAAAGGGTAAAATGGTCATACCAGCCTTAAGTTACTTTCCCTCCATTTTCACCCCCTTCCTAGACCTATATCCCGCCTATTTCATTCAGCCACAGTAAAATTTCAATGTGGCCAAAATACCTATGAAAATCAGAAGAAAAGAAAGATAGAGGGAGGGGAGAAACAAAAAGACAGTGAGAGAGACGAGAAACAGAGAGAGAGACCAACCCAGAGATAGAAAAATAGAGATGACACTTTATTGCTATTGTGGAAGAGCTGATATAGTGAGGACATCGAAAACTCCTCAAAATCCAAGTAAAAGGTTCATAACTTGCCCAGAACAAATAGGATGTGGATTCTTTGTGTGGGAAGACATGTATATGTGGATAACTGAAGATGGAAGAAAGGCAGAAAAGAAAAGTTGTATGAAAGTATGGATTGCAATGCTTGTATGGGATATTGTGCTTTGGTTTTTCTTCAATTCTGTCCATGAAAACGTGGAGAACTCTACTGAAGTTTGCAACTGTGGAGGGTTTAAACGAGTGAATGTAATGCTTTATTATGTATGAATGAATGTAATGCTAGGTTTTTCTTCAATGAATGTAATGCTCTGTTTTGGATTAATGTAATACTCCGTTTTAGATGAATGAAATGCTATGTTATGAATGAATTAAAATGTTTTGTTTCAACACCAATGAACCAAATCAATAGCATACAAATTAAAGCACACACAAAATACAAATATTACTAATTCTAACAGCAAACAGAAATTCCAAACAATTACTTACATTCCTAATTACTAATACCCACGTATGACATAGTTATAACTCCCCAAAAACTTATACCCACCTATACAATTACTTACATCCCCAAAAAGTTATACTCATCTTTATCTTTATTCATAAAGCCATCATCGTTGTTCATAAATATATCTTTATTGTGGTATTTCTTTTCATGAGGATAAACCATCTTTAGAGGTTGATAATTCCTTTGCTGACCATGTTCTAGGTACATATATATCACTCTATAAGGTGGAACCCATCTGGTCATCTCTAAGACATCCTTATCCGTAAGTTATTGAATCAGTCCATCATTACTAAAAGGTTTTTCAGGGTGCTTAAATAAACAAAAATAGGTGGTGCTCCTAATTCTTTACCCATCAAGATTATCTCATGAATATACATTTTAGCTATGTCACAATTGTCAGCAAACGCCGTATGACCACCACTGTAAATCAAATGGGGTACATTCTCAAACTGACCACTATGATGAATTGAAATGGAGAATAATGTAAAATCTTCTGCTGTAAATGACAACAAAAACAGAGCATATATATCATTATATGTAAAACCCTAAAAAATTCATTCAACGCGTTCATACATTGAAACACATTTTCGAAACCCTAAAAAAACCCAAAAAATAAACACATTTTCGAAACCCTAAAATCGCAACACATAAGACAGAGAACTTAGGATATGAATTTCAATGCCTTATATAAGATCATCGTACAGCCTAATAGCCCAATCCGAATTGTCTCTCATTGTTCTTATAGTGTGATATGCTCTTTCTCTCTCTGCTCTATGCTTCTATTGTAAAGATGATGAAGTGAAAAAATAAAAGAAGCGGTTTTTTCTTTTGTAAAATGGTTCAGCGGAATGACAATTATACCCTTAAAATTTGTCAGGTCGATGGAACATGATGAGATTCCATCCAATTTAACGTGCAAATTGGACAGAAGGGCCAATTTGAAACTCGATGAATAGTTCAAGTATTTAAATGCGACAAAATTTTGTTTGAAGGCCAAAGTGGGATAATGACAATAGTTTAAGGGCCATTAGCGTAATTTACTCTTGTTTCAACTATTTAAATCTGAAAATTTAGGGTCTGTTTCGGTGCATGTGTTTGAAACTTGTTTTAAAACATGTTTTAAAAATTTTTTCTGTTTGGTTTGAAATTTTCAAAATGCATTCAAAATTACTTTTCGACAATGAACAATGCATCTACTAAAGTAAGCCAGGCTTTAATAAGAAAAATCGGGCATGCACAATGAGAAATTATCAAAAAAGTTGTCCATAGCCTTTACTCTATCCGCCCCCCATCCATTCTTCTTGTAAACTTCCCCATCGCTTCTCTCATCTTCTTCTCCACAAGGGTCATGACTCCAACCATATTTGTCCTTCCGATTTACTCTGCTTCCTCTTTCTCTCTTGCCTTGCTCTTCTTTGTATGAGTCCCACATATTTAACTCTTCACTGAGCTCCCTATAGCCTAGGGCAGAATCCATGTCGTGACCTACGCCCGATTTTTCGCCAAGAAAGCTTTACTTCAACTAGAGCTGAAGCTACTCCTCTTCAACACTTGGATTATGTGTAAACCACATGCAATTTGTAGGAAAAAACCCCAGCTTATGCTACTTTGATACGACTCTTGAGTGTGTGGAATCAGTTCTTGGCTTTCCATCAAATACATGGCATTTCATCCTTAACTTCTTTGTCAAAGCACAATAATCTCAGGCATAAGCAAACAAGAGAGTAAATGGTGCTTACAAAAAGTAAGAGAAGGCTTCTTGACTTACAACCCGCTTCACCGACACTTGAAATCACTGACGAAACCATCTTCGCGGACAACTTCTCTCCGGCGGAAAGAGAGAAAGGTTTGTTCTCCGGTGCTTTTCTTTATAATTTTTTGTTACAATGTTCTTCCTTTTAAGAAGGGTCTCAAGTCCAATTAACTGGTACATTCCCGTGTTTTGATGATATGCGTACAAAGCACTGCCTTGATGATATGCATATAAGGTGTTCGACGATATGCTTATTTGATTGCACTCAAAAATTTCAAAATTTTGTAATTTTTCCTTGTCAACAATTTTCATGGAAAATTAAGTAGCAGGAAGCCGGTTTTGGAAGTGCACTTTTTTTATAATTCAATGATCATATGTAGTTGGAGCTAAACTACAAGAAAAAGGGCCTTTTGTGACGAAATGTTTTGTAACGGCTCGAAATCTGTTACTAAAGACGTTTATTTGTCACGGGTTTTGGTCCCGTCACAAATAAAATTATTTGTTGCGGCTAGATATTTTCCCGTTACAAATAGTTAGTTATTTGTGACGGACAACGATAAAACCGATACAATAACCTTATTTGTCACGGCTTAGCTAGTTGTTACTAAAAATATATAATATTAAGCAACAACACGATGTCGTTTCATTTGAATAATATTATATTAGACTTAGTAAAATCGATACGGAATTATAAGATAATTGGTAGAACTTTATTGGGTTAAAGATATATTATTGTGTAAACACAATAAAACACAGTTAATAATTCACATTCGATTTACTAGTCGAGCTCGTTTGATCTGTTAAGAATAAATCTGTTAGATCCGTTAAGATTCATTAATTAGACATGTTATAGGACCCGTTAAGAACTTGTTTAAATAGGGATTGCGAAGGGTTAAATTTGGTAAAACCTAAACCCAACTCGCATAGATATAAACTCTACCTACCCGACTTGGTGCGAGTTTTATTTTTCAAAACTTGAAGCGAATAGCGTATTCATAAACCCATAACCAACCTGATCTGCCCCATATTTAAGGAAAAAATGCTATATTTAATTTGGGACGGGATGGTTCAAATGGGTTAATTTTGTGCAAACCCGAACTTGCATCGGATTTTTATTCTAAAACTCGAACTTGCTCCGGTGTTAAAAAAAATCACGTCAAACCTTGTCCCATTAATTCCAGTCGAGTTGGGTCAAAAACCCTCTGGGTTGGGTTGTATTGCCATCCCTACATTTAAAGCAAATTTATATTATTTTCGGGTTGATCGTGTTGGATTATTGGGGTTACCGGTACTAACTAGTTAGCTTAAAGGGTGAAATAGGTTATACCGTGCTACCCAATAATGTAACGTACAACTCGTATACGCACGCATATGATTTTTCCATCCTTTAAATTAATGGGTCGTATTAACTTTGCAACTAAACTCCGATAAGACCCAGCTCAATATTTGACCCGACTCCACCGTGTCAGGTCTGGAAAAAAAAAGGAAAAAAGGAATTAATTTTTATTATTTGTAAAATTCCCAAATTCATTCCATAATTCCTAAACCTTTGCCCGCTCAAAACCCTCATTCACTCCCGCTCAGACCTATTCATCTCTCCGCTCAGAATTCCTCTTCTCCATCCTATCTCCTTCATTGTAACCCTAGTCCACCTTGACCGTTAACTCCACTCACCATCGTTTTTCACCATCGCTGCTACCTATTATCACGTTGTCGCTCACCACCACCACCTCCACCTATAAAACGCTAGCCCTAATTGGAGAAATCAACAGCGAGAACTACCACCTCCACTTCCAAGTAAGCACCTCCTCTCCTCTAGAATTAATGTATTGTAATTTTAGAACACAAATATATATATATATATATATATATTTCAATTTTAGAGGTTTGATAAATAAAGTGAATCTGGAACTAATATCAATGATGTAGACTTTTCACTAATGAACACACGTAGGGCTGGTTTGTTTAACTAAAGATTCACATAATTGTGCGCATGTATATTGATCACTATGAATTACGGTGATGATGATGGATACCTATGGCAAGACAATTCATGATGGATACCTATGGCAAGACAATTCATTATAATGAATGGAATATTCTACTTCTGTTCCCCTATCCATATCATATTTATAGTATTATTACTTAAAATTAGCACTTGTTTATGCATCACAAGATTTTGGTAGATAATATATATAGTATTATTACTTAAAATTTGCACTTGTATATGCATCACAAGATTCTGGTAGAATCACCAATATCTATGCGTAAACATGACTTTGACGTCCTTTTTACTCCATTGCGGGAAAACCAATGAAGTGTTTCTTGGGAGTGTTTGGAGGAGAAAAAGGAAGGAGGAGAAAAAGGAAGGAGAATATAAAATTTGTTTGCCCTGTGAAAGAGAGATGGAGAATGTATATATACAAATACTTAATAGTTACTAAGTATTCACAATTAATAAAAGCCAAAACAGAACCCACCAGAATAGCACTTTTTCTTGACCCAAATTACATACATATATATAAGGGGTAGTTTAGCTTATCACCAAATTAAGTAGCTAGCTAACTGTGTGCTCATATCATATGTTAATTATTAATTGAGTAATGTACAAATACATATACTTCGAAAATTTTAAGTGCAAAATATTGTTCATGGTCTGCAGTACATATTGGCCTATTTGAGGGATCAAATAGATGCATTTTTTAATGAAACTTGGTGGGAGAATCTCCATGATGTGTAGATCATCTCCACCAAATTTCATCAAAAAATTCAACCGGGAAGTGGGTTGACTATAAGATTAAAATACATATAGTTAGGAAAATTTTAAGTGCAGAATACTGTTCACGGACTGCATTACATATTGGCCTATTTGAGGGGATAAATGGATGCATTTTTTAATGAAAATTTGTGTAGATAATCTTCATGATGTGTATATCATCTCCACCAAATTTCATCAACAAATTCAACCGGGAAGTGGGTTAAATACAAGATTAAAATACATATACTTGGAAATTTTTAAGTGCAAAATGCTGTTCACGGACTGCAGTAGAGATTGGCCTATTTGAGGGGTCAAATGGATGCATTTTTTAATTAAACTTGGTGGAGATGATCTCCATGATGTATATATTATCTCCACCAAATTTCATCAAAAAATTTAACCGGCAAGTGGGTTAACTACAAGATTAAAATACATATACTTGGAAATGTTTAAGTGCAGATCGAATATTGTTCACGGACTGCAGTACAGATTGGCCTATTTGAGGGGACAAATGGATGCATTTTTTAATGAAACCTGGTGGAGATGATCTCCATGATGTGTAAATTATCTCCACCAAAATTCATCAAAAAATTCAACCGGAAAGTGGGTTAACTACAAGATTAAAATATATATACTTGGAATTTTTAAGTGCAGAATATTGTTCACGGACTGTAGTACAGATTGGCCTATTTGATGGGACAAATGGATGCATTTTTTAATGAAACTTGGTGGAGATGATCTCCATGATGTGTAGATTATCTCCACCAAATTTCATCAAAAAATTCAACCGGGAAGTGGTTAACTACAAGATTAAGATATATACGCCCAAAAATCCGCATATATATATATGTATCAATCTTGTATTTAACCCACTTTCCAGTTGAATTTTTTGATGAAATTTGGTGGAAATATTCTACACATCATGAAGATCATTTACACCAAGTTTTATGAAAAAAATACATCCATTTGATCCTTCAAATGCTACAATATCACTTTTTTCAATACTCATTTGCAAGCTACTTGGTGGTTCAGGTTTTGCAGAATTGTAACCATCCCATAGTGTTAACGATTGGGGGCTCGAGTGGGAAACAGTATGGATAGGGTTTTTTGTTTCTTTTGTAATAATTAATGATCTGCTGCCCTATATTATATGGTTTTAGATGTATGTAGCTTGTTTGGTTTGTCCTTTTGGTTTTTGTTGTAACATCAATTTTGTGGAGCTCTGTCATAAATTTTGTACCCTTTATTACTGAAACCAGAGCCCTGATCATATGGCTAATATTACTAGAGATCTTCAACAATTATTGTTATAAACCAAAGAAAACAAATATTGTTATATACCATAGATGCGGAGTTCACAATTATGTAGCAGTCTAACTTTGACTATAGCACTAAAGTAAACCCCAAACTCACATCTATAATGACATTTTAATATAAATAACATAAACATGTAAAAAAAGCCATTTTTTTCTTTCTTTTCTATTTTGTATTTCTTTCTTTTCTCTTTTGTATTGATTAATGATTCAATTGTATATGTATTAATTTTATTTTCTATTGTATATGTATTAATTAGAAAACTCACAATCAGGTTATATCATTTTTGTTTAATGTGTGTTTTGGCTGGTTTTATGGCAGGCTGAAAGGCTTCTTGGGTATTTAAGAGAGTGAAGACAAGAGGTTTCCACTTGAAGTTCGAAGAGAAAGGTATTTTTGATATGATAGAATATTATATTATACTATACTTGCTGAGAAGAAATGGTTTGGATTTTGTGTGTAAGTTATAGGAACATGTGTTTTGATGGTTTGTACAAAGTGGTTCAAAAATTTAATAGTTTTAATATTTATGGTTTTGGGATTTTTTTTATTCACCTTATAGATATGGATTACATTCAAGTATTAAAAAAATATAGGAACGATTTTTATAGGACTATTTTTATCTATTTATGTATTTCACTACCACTGTTTTTATAGGATTATTCGTGCACACTATTTTTAGGAATACACATTATGCGTTGTTTTTAGGAGTGCATTTGAACTTTTTAATTCTAATATTAGTTATGATTGTATATGAGTTTGGTCTTTAAATTGGTCAAATAAATTTTTAATTTAAAACCATATCCCTATTATAAAGATTTTTATTGTGCTTGTTAATGATGATATCTTTTGTGCTTGATATTTCATTAGGTTAAATATCTATGGATAGAAGTTGGATTGAATTAGCCGATAGGTTATCTGTAGGATATACAGATGGGGTTGAGAAGTTTTTCGAATTTGCTTACGCTAAAAAACAATTTGATTCGCCTATCTATTGTCCATGTAAGAAGTGTGTCAACCGTTACCAATTTACACGAGATATTGTGAAAGAATATATACTGGTGAATGGTTTTATTTATATGGCAATGTAATTTTATTTATGTCATGTAAATATATTATAATTTAGATTCAAAATAGTTATATTTATTATAAGTTTTTGATAACTCAAATTTATACGCGCAGGTTCCTACTTCATCAAGTGTTCACCGCCTAGACCTTGACCTAGACCTAAACGAAAGTTTTTCTTGCGAGGTTAGTGTATTTTCTAATTCAAACTTATACTTGAAAATATCCACATACACTTAAAATGTACTATAAGGAATATTCTTTATTTATTTTTGAATAGTGTTGCTCAATTTTACAAGAATATTATAAATGCCCAAAGTCCCCTAATAGTATTTGACCACTTTATGAGATCCGATGTAGTGCTTAATTAGTAAACGGGGATCGATATATTTGTTTTTCAAGAATTTAATGTTACAAATATTACTTTAAGCTATTTAATGCATGATAACCTTTTTTATTTTTTTATTTTTTATGTTTTAGGAAATGAATGAAGAGGAATGAAGGTTGTGCAAGCAAGAGTACTATAATAGACTTCTTTTTAGGAAATATAGACAATGGTTTAATTTGCTTTAAACTATGTTGTTGCACCCTTTTATAATTTTGGATTGATATTGAACAATATGATATGCTCCTTGGTAGGATAATACTTTTGAATATTGTATTTTGATTTGGTTTAAACTATGTTAATGGAGATTTTGTTGACATTATTCAGATTTGCTTTATTCGTGTTCAATTAGTTTGTTGTAATTAAAAATTTAATAATAACAACATTCAAGTATCAGTCGGACAAAGCAACAATACTATGACGATGCTCAACACTTTTTTCTGACGGCTAATATAAGTTGTCACGAACAGGGTACAACACTTTTTGTTACGGCTAATAAGTCCGTCATAAATAAGGTGCATGGTTGTTTGTAACAAGAATAATCTGTCACAAATTCACTATTTCTGACTGACAAAATTACGTATTTGTGACGGCAATTGTCGCTACAATAATAATATAAGTAGCGCTTCAAGTCGTCACAAATAGATTGTGACAATAAATTGGAAAAAATGACGGGTTTTTTGTATCACCAACAAAACCGTCACAAGCCCGTCATAAAAAGTATTTGTGACAGAATTTTGCCGTTACCGAGTTTTTGAGACACCCCTAACTTGTAACACTTCGAAAACCGTCGCAAAGCCGTCACAAATGTGTTTTTGTGACGAAATTTAACCATTTGTGACGGTTTTTCACCCGTCACAAAAGACCCTTTTTCTTGTAGTAATTTACTTTGTCGTTGTATATATTAGATGGTTCAGGTCCTTCTTATGTGTTTGAATGACTTGTATTTTGTAGTTTTATTTGTCATTATGCTAGGTTTGATTTGATTTATGCTTCTCCCTTTCCTCAATTGCACAAATTGTAACACTATTTCTTCAAGGTCATCTCATAGCCAAATACAGAAAGATGATGGAAAGCTCGGATAATAGTAGGCATGTTTTTATTGCATTTAGATATGGGCCTTGAATTGTGCAAACATGGATTGATCATACGTGTTAACAAAAGTGTAAATGTTAAACATTATTTAAAGGCAATTAGGAAAAAAAAAGAAAGAAAAACTATACTGCTCTTTGTAAATTGCATGGCTATGACTACTTTTTCCCAACTTTTTATATATCCTACAAGTTATATTCTTCACAATCTCGTTAATATAGATGAGTACCCCCTGTTGTCGGAAAGTCGTCATGTGATTGGCACTGGTCGAACGGGGATGAATAACACTTTAAATGCAAAACAAGTGAACGAAATCTCTCAAAAATTGAAAAAGCGCACTGGACGGTACTTCGATGTAGTCCAGATTAGAGCTAAATTTGCTCGAATGAAATCCAAAACCAACGCATTCCATAAACTAATCAACACGATGAGTTTTGGCTAGTGCTCCGAGACAAATACGATAACTGCTGAGGAGAACGTGTGGGCGACATACCTGAAGGTAAAAATACATAATCGTACATAAGTTAATTATTTATATTATTATTCATTTTGTAAGGTTTACATAATTTCCTTGCCATGTGTTTTTTTATAAGCAAACCCGACAGCTTCTGTTTTTTTAAAAATGGTTTACATAGTTGCGAGAAACTTTTCAAAATTTTCAAAAACACTACGACAATAAGTGTCTTTAGTCGGGCTTAAAATCAAGGGTCACTTGACTCTGATGAGGATATGGACGTGCGAGGTGCTCTAAGCATATTTCGAGTGGACGATGCCTACGTCCATAGTAGTGGGGGTAAGAGTCGGTCTTCAAAATGCACCAAGACCTCATTGGACGCTCTTTTGGAAACGATGTTGAAGACATCACGTACGAAGAGAGTGTATTACGATAGGAAAGCGACGTCTGCGGAGGAGCATAGCATGATCGAATGCACGAGTGTGTTGAAAGATATGCCAGTTTTCAGAGCGAATTATGCACGCGCTACAGACAAATTGATAAGCGGTTACAAGGATTGGCGTAGTTTCTTCTTCCTCTCAAATCCGGACAGGCAACTTGAATGGGTTAATGGCCTTGATGGAATTATGGATGTTATTTGGATTTTTAAAAATCTCTGCTTCAAGTCTCCTTTGTTGGGTTTATTCGATTGCATTTTGTTTTTTTTTCTTTCCCACTGGACTTTATTGATGGTATCCTTGTGAACTCTTTTTCAGTTGAATTGTTGGCTGTAAGTTGTGACTCATTTTTTTATCTAATGGCTGCTACTTATTTTATGTTTATATATATTGATTATGTATTAAATTCCATGTCTATATTTATTCATATGTGTAGAAGGTAAATTTGGTTGAAGGTAAACTTAATTTCTTTGATGTTTTGGGTGCCTCTCCTATAATGCAGAGTTGAGGGAGCAAGAATCACATGGTCAGAGGGACCTATTATTATGCAGCCTAAGGTATATACTATCTTGTTTAAGTATGTTTCAAAAATTTAAATCCTTCGCTGAAGCAAACAAAATTTTTTTTGCAATATTTCTTAAGTAAGCCTATTAAATTCAACATTCCTTAAGTAATTCTATTAAATTTATTTTCGTGCATGACCATAAGTAATTTTTTTTTCATACTTAGTAGTACTAAACTATATAACTAATTTAGGGACATTAGGGAATTCCCAACCAAGTCTATTAAATAAAATTAACATATATTAGTATAAATCTATATATTAAAAACAAATGGTACTAACATCTATAAATCAAAGAGTCGGGTACAAACATATATAGTTACTAACGTAAAATAATTGTGTCTTATTTTGAAGGAAAAAATTGTTTTACATTAGGACCTTTGAACAAAGTTGAATTTGAAAGATTTGCATTTGACCGCGTACATTAGCACTTCAGGTATGTTTCATATTAATCCTGTTAATAAATGCGTATAGTAATACATTTTGACAATTTATAATTTAACATTTTCAAATGCATATTTGTATATATTATTAAAGATAATGTCTTCTTCTAGTCCATCACACCAAGACTCGGATACTAGTTCATCGAACGACGATTTGGAACATTTTTCGATCATACTCGGTAACATACTTCAACAAAAACAAAGGCTGCCTTATCAAATACCGGCTTTACCAAGAACGGAGTTTATGCGCCATATATTAGAAGGTTCTCATGTGTTGTGTTATAATTTGTTCTGCATGTACCCACCTACCTTTAGAGCTTTGTGTGAATTGCTTAGGACGAGCGGATACATTGACGAGAAAAAAAATAGATTTGTGTCAGTAGAAGAGTCTGTGGCTATATTTTTATATATAGTGGCACATAAAAATACACATTGAGGGGCGGCGAATAGATTTTCACACTCGACTGAAACAATTAATACCCACTTCAAAATAATTTTGAAAGCCTTGGCGAATTTGGCCCCAACTTTGATACAACTCCCAAATGGAAATGATACGGCTGAGGAAATCATATGCAATTCATAGTTTTATCCTTGATTTAAGGTAAACCACTAAAACACATTTGATACAAAATTATATACCATATAATAATATGATTTTAATAGAAAAAAATTACACATTTGTATAATGCTATTGGGCAATTGACGGAACGCTAATTGATGAATGGGCACCTAGAGAAAGGCACAACGCATGTCGTTCACGGAAAGGAAATATTGCAGAAAATGTCATGGCAGCATGTTCATTTGACATGATGTTTACGTTTGTATATTATGGTTGGGAAGGAAGTGCTAATAATTCCCGTGTTTTGCTACAAGCATTATAAACGGGACTACTTCCAATGCCAACTCAAGGTATTTAAGGAAGTGAACATTTTAAAAATTTTGTCAATTATAATGTAAATATGATATAATTTTATACCTGAAGACAATTTCATTGACTATTAGATAAATATTATTTGGTGGATTGCGGATATTCAAACATTCCCGGCTTTTTGGCTCCATATCGAGGAGAAAGATTTCACTTACAGGAATTTTGGGGTGTACATAATGGGCCAACAGGTCGAAGGAATTATTTAATAGAAGGCATTCGTCTCTAAGAAATGTTATTGAAAGGACTTTTGGCGTGCTGAAAGCAAGATTTCCAATATTGAAGTAAATGACTAATTTCAAACAAACAAGGCAGACTATAAGGGTCACTGCTTGTTGAGTTGTGCATAACTTCATTCGAATGCATAGTGCAGACGATCAATTATTTACTGAATATCCTGATGAGAGTTTTATAGCAGCGGTCGTGATCCAAAATTCACAAAGATTTGCACATGTCCCAATATCAACTCAATTTAATGTCCGAATGTAGAGATCAAATTGCTATGGCAATGTGGAATGACTACACGACATCTTAGATTTGCTCAACGCAAAATAAGTTATATTTATTTTTAGCTAAATATATTTCATTTCATATATTTATTTCTTTATAAATTATGGTCAATATATTTTTAATATTTAATGTATATACATTTCTTTTCAGGAAGCATGGATGTCATCCGTGGACCACTCTGTGCATGTGGAGTCGGTGAAATACGAATGTATCAAGCACGCACTGATAAGAATTACGGTCGTTACTTTTATCGTTGTCCGTTATGGAAGAACCACATAAATTCGTTCATATGGATAGAACAATACAATCGTACAATTAAAGTTCGAGACCGTTGATGTTGGGCAATATGTGCATGTTGTGGATGCAATATTATCTTAACTTTAATAATTATAATTCTTATTGCTATGGTCATACTTAATTTTAATGATGTGTAAAATATCTCGTTAACTTGAGCAATTCCGTATTAAGTAAATATTTATTTGAATGAAGTGATTTATCTCTTTTGCATTTTTTACTTTCTAATAATACAAAAATAAGAAAAACAAATTATGATATATTAAAACAATAAAATGATATGTAATTTAAAAAACAAATTAGCAAATTGAAAAAAATAAATTTCTAAGAAAATAGTGAACACTCGGATGGTATTTAATAATATGGAACTCATAGTCAAGAAATCATAGCCGTACATGTATCGAATTGTTCAATTAAGAAAAGAATTGTAAACGAAAGAAAAGTCTGCTTCTCCACACATTTTATGGGACACCTACTGACATTTACTAAGATAGAGAGAAAAAATAAAAAAAAAAAGCTTACGTTGTCTTTCAAAAAGTAGTAACCACTAACCAAAACATGAAAATTCTAAAAAAATGTTTTTAAAACACAATTTCAATTTTTTTTAAAAATTTTTGATTAGAAACATGTACCAAACAAGCCCAAGTTTTCAGATTTAAGTGGTATTAAAGTTGTTTGTTTGGCAAAAAAATTAAGTGACATACCACTTAAATCTGAAAATTTGCATCCAAAAAATTAAGTGGAAAGTTTGCCACTTATATCTGAAAATGTAAAACACCCTATTACAAAATACCTATTTTATTGTCATTAAAGCTCTAATCATGTGATATAAATACACTAAAAAGGGCAAAAATTGTCATATTAAGAAAATTCAATTTTCAGACGTGTTACATTCAAATAAACAACATTTTTTTTAGATATAGTTTTTAGAAGTAAACAAACAATTTTTTCATTTTTAGTTTTTAGTTTTTAGTTTTCAAATGTTTTATCAAATGCCACCTAAGTGTATTCAATTTAAATTCCTTAGGAATTTTTTGGATTTTGAAAGTTCATGGGTATTCAATTGAAATTTTAAAAAGCCTTCTAAAATCTTATGCTATTTAATTAGGATTTTAAAAAGTCTTTTAAAATCTTGTGATATTCAATTAGGATTAAAAATATTTTTTTAAAACCTTGTAATATTTAAAACTCAATAAATTTTGAAGGATTTTATAATTGGCTAGATTTCGATAGATTTGAGTGTTTTTATAATAACAAAATCACCATCAAATCTTCTCTTTAAGCGAAAGATTTCACATGAATTTTTGTCCATCTTTCTTCCAACCTTAGGTATTATTTTTTTTTTGTCTCTAATCTATTAAACATTTTCACTACATTCTCTTTATCTAAACCTCTTCTTTTCCCAAACCCTATATGTATTATTTTTTGTTCGTCTCTATAATATTTAAATCTCTCTAATTCATTCACTCTATCTAAAGATTTTTATTCGATTAAAATACTGCTACTTTCAAAGTTTTAATTATTCAATTAATCATATTCTTCCAAAACTATAGAGATATTGCCCTCTTGATTTTTTTTCCTCCCATTTTATGAATTTTTTTTAAACAGAAGATGAAAATCGAATAGAAAAGGCAAAAAAAACACAATCCATTGAGTTTTTAGATTCGATTCCAACCGTTTGCGGCGTATTTATAATTTACTTATTATTTTAAAGTTGTAATCAAAATTCTTTTATTATTTATCTTTTGATTTTTTATTATAACTAATTTTTGTGCACGTGCGTTGTACATGCTTGTAGTGCTTGACAAATGTCATTAAATCCATTAATGAATACGTATATATTAAGAATTGACTAATTAGTATGAAATAAAAATAATCAGATATAAACAAAACATAGTATAAAGTGTGAAATTCAATAAATAATTATAAAAAAATCATAAAAATTTATCGCCTTGAATTTTTTTAGTAAATAGATGGCCATAAAATAATGACAATGGAAATCAAGAGGAGTAACAATGAGAATGAAGAGGGTTATGATAATTATAATGATATTTGAATGGAGCAGTATGAATTTTTATAATGTATTTCGTTAATTGTCTTTACATTTTTGATAATGTTACTTTAAACTTGTAATTAATTTATTTTATTGTTTCTCTTTTGATTTTTGATTTTTTTTTGATAAACTTATTAAAATCTGCAAAAATTCCATGAATTTATTAAAATCAACATAAATTCAAAAGAATCGATGCATTAAAATATGTCAGATTTTATAAGGATTTTTAACAATCAATGGACTAAACAGAAACCACGAATTTTAAAAAATCAGTTAAAATCTTTTAAAATCTGAATTGAATACACCCCCTTAGTAAATTAAAATTATAATAATTTCTCACAAAGTATATTACAGAAAGTTTTTTTTTTTTTTTTGGTTGTTGGGGGGGGGGGGGGGGGGGGGGGGGGGCGCTTAAAAAGTTGTTAATAAATTTTGTGATATTTTTTTTGGTTCCTTGTGGGATGTCCACGCCAGCTTTCGCGCACCTCAATTAATCCCCGTTCACGGTTCATGACTGTCGCTGGCCAAGCATAAATTTAACAATGTCGGGAATTGACCTTGGGAGTTCCAAGTCGATCCCAAGGTTGTCACAATGGCAGCCTTATATAAGGTTTGTGATATTTAATTAGTTTTATTATCTTTAATTTGATACACATATCATTAATTTTTACCACCTTCTTTAAAGGATCTATTAAGTTCTTGACAGTAACTGATTATAAAAATAAGGGGAATATATATTTATTCAATAAATATAAGAAATTTATTTGTTTATGCACTTTGAAATACCTTGTATATTAATAGCATTGTTAATTAGATATACTCCTTCCTGCGTCTTCATAATCTTTTAAGTTCCACATGTAATTAACTCAAATGATTATTAAAAAAGAGGGATCTTTAAATATGTAACTAATGTATGGGATAACTCAAAAAAGCCCTAACTCCATGATGAATTATGAATGACCGTGATCCTATTCATTGGATCCAGTAGACGATGAAGATTTGTACGTTGTCGAGTTTTTTATGGGGAAGGGGTTTTGTCAGATTTTTTCTCAGAGGAAAATATAGGATGATCTTAAATGTATCCACATAATCCTTCTTCTCACATCATTAAAAATCAAAGTTACGTTAATCTTAACCTAAAACATAACGTAAACCCCATTCTTCTCACCCCACGTTTTATACTTTGAAAAAATTACCACTAATTTGTCTTCTCACCCATTTAAAATTTTAAAAATTAATTAAAAATTTCATTTTTTTTCCAACAAACAATCATCTACTATTTTCATTTAATGTAAGTTTATAATAAATATTCTTTAATTTTTATATTAAGTGTTATATTTTTATTTTTATTTGCTCTGGCGCGATAATATTTTTAATGATATTTTTCTTAATTTATTCAATCTTTTTATTTGTGCATGCATGTAGTGCTCGATAAAATTCACGTTAAGTTATACAATTTCAAAGCTAAAAAATGTTTGTTTTAACATTTGCCTAATATGTCATAAATAATATATATATATATATATATATATATATGTATTGCATGTTGTGCTTTTATTGTTTCAATATTTAAATTCTAAAAATTACTTGTGAAAAAAAATTGAAAAATGAAATAGTTTAGTGAGAAAACCTCTATCCTTTTATTATTTTGCAAGGATATCGTTTTCTTGAGTCTCAAAAAATTAAATATCTTAGAAATCGAAACTAACAAAATATTTTAATAAATGATTTATTTTTATAAAAATTATTTTATTTTTCCAATTCATTTTTTCCATTTTCACGAAAGATGATATTTTTTAAAAAGAAAGAAGAAAATGTTTTTAAGTCATTAAAAAATCATTTAAGAACACTCGAGGTGAAAAGACGGATTTTGTAGATGCATTTAAGAACACTTGGAAAAATTCATCACTATTCACTTTTTTTCCTGCGAGTTTTTTTGTCCTCTGTCATCTTTCTTCTAGTATTTTTCATAAAAATAAAATTGATCTTCTAATATCTTTGTTGCAGTGAATTAAGACATATTTATATAGTATATGACTTAATTATTACTTTTGTTAATTAATTAGTTAACTTCAACGACTCCTCCGAGCCTTTGCAATCTAACACAACTTATTACTCCATATCGCTTACATGTACGTTTTAGAAAGAGAGAGAGATAGTTTACATAAGTATGTATAAAAATAAAGTTAATAAAGAAAAAATAGCTTAAGGGCTTTTCTGGGCTTTTCGTTAATTATAATTAATGTTTAAATTTTCATATATATTATAAAAGAATTAATTTAATTTTTGTTTTATTTAATATGTCTTATATTAATGAAAAAATTAATATTATTTAATATTTTTACTTTTAGCGACAAAACTTTATCGTCTTTACATTGTTTTGGTAAACTCACCCCACCACTGGAGTGAAGTGCAAGATTTTTTAAAGATTTGATGGGGTGAGAAGAAAGTATTATCACCCTTGGGTGAGAAGACTGATTATGTGGGTGGATTTAAGAACACCCAAACATAGTTAACCTCTCATCCCCCTTTCACTTATCGCTGATTATAAGATTCTCTCACAGCAAGCCTCCAATCCATGCAATTATGTATGTTTTTGATATATTTGGGCTTCAAGATGCTTTCTCCATCGGATTACTCAATAATAAGCATATTTTACTTCGATTTAGTCCTGAAGATAGATGCAGCAACTGCCATGCTAGCTAAGCCAAGTGTAGCTAAAGTTTGTATCAAAATGGATATGCTAAAAAATCCACCAATAAATGAAATAACATCGGACTTAGGAGAAGGAAACCTAGGAGTAAATTTCTAAATATTGCTCACATTTTTAAAACAAGACTATATGCAAATTTGAGGAAAAAAAGGTTTATGTGGATGAATCATGTGAAAATGTATTATGCTACTCAAAAGCCTCTCGTGAAAGAAAAAAATTGAAGTTTAAGGTGAAGAAGGGTTGAAAATTCAAAGAAAAATAATTAATCATAACGGATGCATTGGAGGATGAAACGACATGACATCCATCTATTGTGACTATACCCTAACATAAAGTAAAGGCAAATCAAATTCGGTTTAACACTGGAAAGGAATCCAAATACAATTCAGTTTAATACTAGTAAAAGCACCCAGCATCAACTAATAATTGTTGAGTAAGAAAATTGTTGGAGGTCAAAAAATAGTTGAGCAAGAAAAATCAACCAACAATGAAGACGTGTTACCATTATTTATACTTTAATATGTTACAAGAAAACTTTTACAAAATGCCAAAGAAGTGGTTAATGTAGCTCATTATGGTTCAAATATAATTAAAGTTTGGCCTCCCATATTTCACATGCAAAGAAAGCTTTGATAGACAATGACATATTTTTCTTGGTAACCTCCGGTGGCTAAGCAATCAAATCAAACATCAATTTGATCCAACTAAAAATTTCCTTCTAACTCTAATTAATTTGTTTAAATGATCCCAAATGTTTAAGTGCTCCTTGTTTCGATGATGCCAATAATAGGCCAAAAAGACTTATTCGTACACTTATTTGTTTTGACTAAATTTCACAGCCTCTCAAGTGATGTTAGCTTTAGATTAATTTAGGTTATAGGTGGGTTAGTTTTTGTTTATTTCTAGTGGATTTATCAAGTTTTATTTTAATAAAATCCTTGGGGTGTAATTTAATAAAAAAGGGTTAGGAATCAATCGGATCATATGGTAAATGGCCTTTATCGTTACTAATATTGATTATTAGTCAATTTTATTAGATAAAAACCAACCAAACCGGTCAAATTTTCGGTATTGTCGGTTATTTTTTGTTTTATTGGTTTTTGAATTTTTTGGTTCCTTCTCGATTATTCTCGATTTGCTCAGACATACTTGATTTTTCTTTTTTTAGCCTAAAATCTTTCCACACTACTTTTAATTACTACATGCTAAAATGCACCATCAAGCCCAAAAAACAACCCAAAAAGTTGTTATATATATACACTTTTATATAAATCCAGAAGAAATTGCATTTCTTATTGAAGCTGCTACATGGTTTTTATTTTCTGAATCTATTTTTGTTTGTTTTACTTTCACAAAAAACTTAATATCTTCACGTAAATATTGTAGTTCAAACCTTTGCGCTTACCTTGGTAACAAGGCTTTTAAACTCTAGGTTACTTATTGCTTTCTATTTATTTATTTTTAAAATCACCTATATCCACATTATACACATCTCCGGTGTGCAAAAGTATGCTATTTAAAAAAATCCGCAACAATCTTTAAAAGTTAGAGTACAAAATTAAAACGTTAAAATGTCAACAATCGTAAAACAAATACATATATATCTATACAGAGCGTTTCTGGTACGGATCGGGCCTTTTTATAATGGTTTTCCGTCATAAAAACATTGGGAGATGTTTTTTATAACGCAAAACCGTCATAAAAATGCCTGGTCCGTACGGACCGATTTTTACCTGAAATTTTCCGTATATATAAATAACAAATATTTAGATTGCACCAAGCATTTCGTGTTTTGCAAAACTAAAAAATCAAAACAAAGCCAATAAATACCAATATTTTAGATTTTTGTTATTTAAAAATGTGAAACAATAACCAATTTATTCAAACCAATTTCGACTAGTTTTGTTTTTATTATAATGACTCTCACTACTTATTTCAAATTGATTTTAATTTTTGGGATACAGTCAATTTACCAAGTTTTAATAAAAAATAAATTATATATTTTACTATTCATTATGTTTTTTCAGATAATTATTGATTTTTGAAAGTTGTGTTTTCTTAAAGAGCGACAATATCAATTTGAGACAGACAAATAAAGCATTATTTTTTCACCCATGTTTGTGTAAAGTAATCAAATGGTCCTAATATATTTTTTTAACAAATCTTTGCTATTATTAAAACATGATAAGGGATAATACTGCCAAATATATATTTGTTAACCCTTCTCCAAGTTAATATAATCCTCTCACTCTATTTATTGATACTTTAAATTAATAATAAAATAATTCATAAGAGTTCTTATTCTTGTAATGCATGAATCAATTACTAAACTTCAACTATAATTCTATCCCAACCAATGAGATTACTACCAAATACGTGAGAATTAACACGACCCTCCGCTCTCATCGGTTAGTGCATTTTTGTATTATTTTAGTGAGAGGTCATATTACATTCACTTAAAGAGGGTCAATAAATTTAGGTTCATGAATAACCCAATATTTATGCGGATTTTTTAAGTTACCACTACATTAATAGTATAATTAGAGATACCACTGTTTTTTTAATCCTTTGAGGTACGCTTGAAAGTTAACAACATGTGGATTTCGTTAAGTTGCTAGGGTGACTCAAAGGATTATGAAAACGCGGGGGGTATCGCTAATTATTCAATTAATATATGAGATTTACTTGCTTATACACTTTGAAATACCTATTTTATTAAAAGCATAATTAAAGATACTCTAACTGCTTTTATAATCCTTTGAGTTACCCCTTGTAACTTAATGGGGTTTGCATTCCATTAAGGGAAATAGTTGAAAGGATTATGAAAATAGGTCGATATCTCTAAATATGCAATTAATATAGGGGGTAATTAACAAAAAGTCATATTTTGCATAATAAAGTCAAACATGGGTTTGCAAATTAGTTTTCTTTTTTTTTTCTTTGAAATCATAAAAACTCATCCCAATCCGGTTGATTTGGTGGCCTCAAATGGAAAATCTCCTGGAACCTTCAATATTTTTCTTCATAATCTAAAGCTTTCTTTCTCATAAACGGAATCTTTTTTATCTCTCAAACTTTCTCTTTTTCTCATTCAGGTGTTAAATGAAAAATAAAGAGTAAATGACATCATAAGCAATTAAACTATATTCTAAGTTGCAATTAAACCACTAATCTCAATTTTGTATCAATTGAGCCCTTAAACTATACAAAGTGAACAGCAACAACCTTTTCATCCAAATCATCTGTTAAATCAAACAGATTGAAGGATTTTTTGGTCATTAACCAAGTTAATTATAAATAAAATAAAAGGGAATAAAATTAGAAGAAGAAAGAGAAAGAGTGACTACGCTTAGAAACGCGTAATATATACACCAAAGTGTAGACGATTAGCTTATAGTATAAACTTTGAAGTCCAAGGTCGAACCACAAGAAATGAAAGTAATTATATTATTCTAGTTAAGTTTTCAAAAAGGAGAGAGAAGAAAAATAAATAAAAGATAAAAGAAATTACAGAAGAGAATAAAACGTAGAATGATAACTAAAATAATATAAAATGAATATGCAAAAAGGTTTAATATAATGAATTATAAAAAAAGCGTACTAAATTAATTAAACACTTGAAAAACTTTAATTAAATTTAAGAATAAAAAGTATTAGGGGAATCCATAAGTTTCAAGTAACAAAACGAGCAACTCGATGGACAGGGAATTCTTTTCTAATTAATTTTTCTTTAAAAATCAGCATACTATCCACCAAGTAATTGACCTCATAAACTCTTATCTTTCGCAATATTTCATGTGTGACATGAACTATACGTACCAATATTAGTTACAGAATCAATTCGCGTTATTTAATTTTACCGAAAATACTTGTTTATTAAAGTAAATTGGTGTTTGACACTATAAAATATTTTATTAAAAGTGAGCTTAGAAACATTAAGTGAAAACCACAATTTAGTTCAAATAGGTTAAAACATGATTATAATCAAATTTGAATTAAAACGGGCGGTGGAAACTCACAATTAGCAATTTTGGTATCAAAAAGTAAAGTTTAAAACAAATACCAAAAACAGCGCGCTCTAGTTTGAAATTGTAAAGATACAAAACCAATTAATTTAGATAAAATAAACCGCTATCCAACTTGACCGGTTAGGATTTGGCGCAAAAATAATGATTCAAACTAGTTAAAGTCTTTTGTCGAAAAGAATTTATTAAATTTCTTAAGAAAGTATGTAATTAGCATACTAGGATAATATTTAATAAAAATAAGATTTATAATGACCTTTTAACTAATAAAAAAAAAATTAGAATTGAATTCGGGTCCCCTTACGAACTGTTAACTAATGAATTAGCCAAACATATTTAATAAATTCATACTCTATAAAATAATTAAACGAAGCTGCATATATATATATATATATATATATTCAAGAAGTAAAAAGTTATTAAGAACATAAGCATATAAATGCATGCAAAATTTAAAAGCAATCAGAAATTAAGAACATGCACTAAATAAAAATTACGGGTTGAACACTTTTTGAAAATAAGCAATTTTTCAGTAACACAAATGGCCTACTGACTTATGAAAATCTTGGGATTTGAATCTCCAAATCATTAGAGTTTTGTCAAAAATTAAAATACAGTCGTTTTGATATGTGGATTGTCAAAAACAGATAAGAAACGAAAAAATTACGATTAAATTAAGAAAACATGAAATCTAGGGTTCTATGCAGAAATTCCAATAATAGTTCCAAATTTAAACATAAATTTCAATAAGTAATCATATTCAAATATATAATTAAAGAACAATCTAAACATTAAAGATCATTAATAGACATAAATTAAAAGGACTATTGAAAAAGAAACTTATAGATACGTATGAATTGAAAACCAGTAATGAAATGGGTGCACTCAATTGAAGGAGAATTATACAATTGTATTAATTAATTCCGTTTCAATACAATACCAAAAATAACTTGAAACTCTCAAGAATTCTCTCTCTAGGACTTTCTGAATAATATGTGAATTGAAAATTAATGTCGACTGTTACTTAAAAGCCAAAGACCTTATATTCATTGCTAGTTTCAAAATTCAAAAACCTAAACCTAATTAATTTAAAAATAAAAATAAAAGAAGAATAATATAAAAGCTAAAAATAAAAGACTATCATCTATCAAGTTGTTGGCTCAGGAAACTGAGTCTTCTGGGTCAAGTTCGGGTCAGTTTGAAAAATAATAAAAAAGGGAGCATAAATTTGTTGGGCGCAGGATTCGAACATTAGTCTGAGCATGTGATGCCCAGAATTCTGTTACAAGATTTTTACTTTCGAGACTCGGTTAATCACAGATGCCGTGCGAGACGGTGTGTTTTTATATATATATATATATATAATCACATCTTTAAAAAACTTTTCTTAAATAAAATATGTACCAAACAAAATATCGTCGTATAAAATTTCAGCATGTGGAGTTTGTTCAAGTAATAAACCAACTTGTATTAATCAAAATCGTTTTCAAGCAAACATATCCACAGCCAACTACATTTAAAATCTAATCCACATATAAAAACATTTATACAAGTTTACTTTAAATATCGTTTATACAACAAAACGGAAGTTCATTTACAATACGACAAAAATAAAAACGATTATACAATATAGTCCTTTTTATAAAGGACTATGAGCGATCTGTGGACATCAGAGGCTTCTACAATCGTGAACCAGGCACCAGTCGAGATGCTAACCCTGCAAGACTGGTGAAAATGGGAATTAGCCAAATCCAGATTCGGTGGGAACTATATAAGCTTTGAATAAAAAATACAAATTGCATACAAAGGCACGCACAACTTTTATAGAAAGTAAATACTTTACTTTACAGCGATAGTTTGAAAACAGTACAATACAATATAATCCACACATAAATGCATGTCGAACCCCACTAGGATTTTCATCCTAGTCACCGGAAGTTATCTACCCGACTAACCTATCCGTCCTCATAAGTCTTTAGTTACGACCACCCTCTATGAATATACGTCTTCCTAGGGAATGGTGTTTTAAGAGTATTTTAATTAATTTTTATTTTCCTACGGTTTGTCACGCTAAGGTGGATTCGCTCTAATGTGTAATTCATCATATCCCATACTATTCTGTACTTATACCAAAAGTCAGTAACTAATAGCCAAGCATTTATCGTTTTTTCTTTATTATTTGTTCATTATAAATTCCATACTTGTCGACAATAGGCATCACCACTAGACTATTCAACTTAAGCATCACGTACGCTATTCTTTCATTAGCTATTCCATGCGCTATGATCGCCACTTTGATTATTAATGTCTTATGTTCATTATGATCAGGCCAACTAATCTCACAAATTATACGCGTTCACACGCCCGTATACTACATCTAAGGATCAATAATAGTTATCTCTTCCCACTTTACGTGTTAGTTTATTATGAATGGCCAAACCTTCTCTATGTGTATTAGGATCCTTACAATAATATCCGAGTTCATTCCTACGTTATTCACAATACATCTAAGGCATTATATATAAAACAATACAAGATGTGATATAATAATAATAATAATCACAATCAACAATATCACATAAATTCGTATCATATTTCTAGCATAATGCTTCAATTTCACCCCGCGGTCGATTGGGCCCAGAACAACGAATCCCGAAGGGTCCTAAACTCTAAGTATCCATGTCTCCTCTAAGTGGGAAAGTGGCTCAGGGACTTGGTTATATCAAATAATTTATTTGGAGATACCTGTAAGACCCGTAAATTTCTAGTTTTACTTTTATATATAATACATGGGTATTATGGTAATGTTACATTAAGTGTCTATATAATTATAATTACATTTTATTTATTTATTTTCTACATTCATGAGTTAGATGGGTTCTATATAATATTATTTTTGTAGCCTACTATAATAAACTAGTGAGTCTTATATTTTAGTTTATTTGGTTTTCCAAATCCAACATGTATTAAGAAGTGGGCCAAGTTTATTATATAATTAGTATTTACAAGCCCTAATCTTATAAGATTTAAGCCTTAAGCCTTAAGCCCATTACCTATTTAATAATAATATATTTAGTTATATTGGGAGAATGAGAAGAAAGAAGAGAAAAGAAAAACCATGTACGTAGAAGAAGAACGGAAGAGGCGACTTAGGGCGTAGAAGGAGACACCATGGCGAATAATTATTTTCTTCATTAGTTTCAAGATATCTTTCTCCATTTATCGATGATTTAGGTGAGTGATTCTCACCCTTTTCTAGAGGTTTCTATTCATACATGTTTTGATTTTCTCTTGACCTAACTTTTGTGAAGAATGGTTATTGTGTTTTTGCTTAATTGGTTGTAAATTTCTTGATAAAGAATTTCAGTTATATGTTCTTATTAAAAATCTGAGAAAAATACATAGATTAATATTATGAGTTAGAAGAATTTTGGCTTTGGAATTGAATTCGTAGGGTTTTTAATTTGGGAGATATAGATTTTACTAAACAAGTGTATTAAGATACCTAGTGTTAATCAGATTGCTGTCTTACATGTGTATATAGGACTTCGTTTGGGACATTTATCTTTCGTGTAAAAATCTGGAAACATTAAAGAAGTTAATATCATGTTTTATGAGAATATGGGCTTTGGAATTGATTGAATATGATTTTTATGTTGAGAGATATGGAATTTACAAAAAACAGTGCACTGCAGAATCTGATGCTAGACAGATTGTATATCTGTCACCAAAACATTTATCACTTCTAAAATATAAATGATTTTTAGTTGAATCCAATTGGATATGACTCTAGACACATTAGGCTATACTGTATAATTTTTATGAAATTTTTGGATTGTTGAATAATTCCCAGAATTTATGTGAAGTTGGTGGCTGTGTCGATTAGAAGTTCTGTTTGTGTTCTTGTTTTGTTTGTTTGTGTTCTTATTTTGTTTGTGTGCAATTTAACTTATGATTTTGGTGTAATTTGATTAGGGTTCTTAAAAATTGACTAGAAACCTAGGAAAATTCCTTAATTACACCACTGCTCCTTTATATGATGGATTTGGGACTTGCTATACAAGAATTGGGTGAGAAAGTCTCGAATGATTTTTGTTTCGATTGAATAAAACGTTGGTGTAGCCAATGGAAATTTCTTATAAATTTTTACATGCTCATGTGGACTTGAGATGGTTGTACACTCATTCTATTGTTGGTTAGATGAGTGGATAGTTGCAATATTCTCGCAGAAGGGCGAGTATTTAGCGCGCGAACGTATAGTTAGCCTTCCGAAGAAGGTCGGAACTTTAGACGATATGCCCGTGCGAGTTCCGGTTCGGAGTGGCCGCTATCTATACGGGGAGACATAGGGCAGGATGATCTGTGTATGCCATGGGAGAGTATGGCGAGGTGGTATGTAATTAAGGTGCACACGCTAACTGAGTCTAGTGGATTATGAGTGTAGGACTTTTTTTTTGTTTAATTTGTACAAATTATTGGGTCTCTAAATGAAAATTCTAGCACATGAACCTAGAAGAAAAATTGGATTATGTTCATTTTTTTTATGTGTTGAGTTTCCTTTAATTCCTTATCGTTTAGAAGTTATGGTTAAATCTCGTTTGTGATAAGGGTTTGTATTGAATTACTGTTTTGGGTAATTAAACGATCAATTTTTGAGTATTTGTAGAAATCATCATTCTGGACATTTTTCGTGTTTTAAGTTTTCCATAATTCCGTACGGTTTGGGCAGAAACAAAAAATCTTTACTGCAGCAGTTTATTTTGTGATGTAGATGTTATCCTTGTTATTGACTTCTTTTGTGCAGGAAGGTAGGCCTTTTCTAACATTCGTGCAGGGTTGTTCTACCATAGAATTTTGATAATTATTACTTTAAAGCTTTGTGAATGAATGTGACAAGAAACTAACTGCCACTTTTTTATCGAAAAATTATGATTTGTCTCGATAAGTATGTGGAACTACATGTCTTGTCTCATGATTATTTCTGTTAAAAATTTGTATTTATAATAATTTCACCATAGACATAGTTGGGTGAAAGAATCAACTCATACCAGTATTTTATACTGACCCAAGTTGTCTTTGTGCTTCTTGGGTACGTTCTCTTTATGAGCGTAGCTAAGGGGTTTGCAGGAGTTTATGTGCTTCCTGATCGTGCTAAGACATGTACTTGAAGTATGCTTATTTTGTACGTTTCTTTTTGTTTAATGTACTTGGGAAGTGAGGGCGATTTAGATGTTCTCTGGCCAAAAGTTTTTGTAAAGCAAATGTAATTGGACTTTTATATATATAAGGTTAGACATTTTAATTTTATTTATTCTGCACAATATTTATTTAAAAATAAAAGTTTTTGTTTATTAAGTTTATATTTTTTGATTTTCGAGCATTAGATTAAAAGTAAATATAGTTTTAAAATTTTCACACCCGGTAGTTGGATGGTCGAGTACGTGTGGATTAATGAGTACTCGAGGTCCAAAAATCGGGGTGTGACAATACCCACGCAAGACATTTACCTTGGGATAATACTTCAAATAGTTAACGAGAATAATACCCATACAAGCCGCCTTCGACACTCGGAATAAATTACACTAGGAGACTACCCTAGCAGGGTGGTGTCTATTTGTAGTCCAACTACTTTTCATGAACTCACCATTTGATTAGTAGGGGCACAAGAACCTATTCCGCTTGCTCGGAAAACTCTTCTAACCCAGAACACATAGTTTAGTGAGAATGCAAGATATATCGAGTGGGCTCTCCTTTATGGGATTTCAACCACCAGATGGAGTAACCTATAATTTTCTCGTGCAGGGATTTCAACCACCAAATTTTTGGTATTGTCGGTTATTTTTGTTTTATTAATTTTTGAATTTTTTGTTTCCTTTTCGATTATTCTCAATTTGCTTGGACTTGACTTTTCATATTTTAGCCACACTACCTACATGCTAAAATGCACCACCAAGCCCAAAAAAACAACCTAAAAAGTTGTAATTAATATATATATATATATATATATACTTTTATATAAGTCCATAAGGAATTTCGTTTCTCATTGAAGTTGTGACATGATTTTTATTTTCTGAATCTATTCTTGCATGTTTTAATTTCACAAAAAAATTAATATCTTAATGTAAGTATTGTCGTTTAAACCCTTGCGCTTACATTGGTAACAAGGCCTTTAAACTCTAGGTTACTTATTACTTTTTTTTTCTTATAAATCACCTGTATCCACATTACACACATTTTAAGTGTGCAAAAGTCCGCTATATAAAAAAATTCGCAACAATCTTTAAAAGTTGAGTACAAAATTAAAACATTAAAATGCCAACAATCGTAAAGTAAATTCATACATATATATATATATATATATATATATATATAATATTAAGATTGCACTAAGCATTTCGCGTTTTGCAAATCTAAAAAATCAAAACAAAGCCAATAAATACCAATATTTTAGGTTTTTGTTATTTAAAAATGTGAAACAAAAACCAATTTATTCAAACCAATTTTTACTAGTTTTGTTTTTATTGCAACAACTTTCACTACTTATTTCAAATTGAAACATTTATTTAATTTTTCGGATATGGTCAATTTACCAAGTTTCAATAAAAAATAAGTTATATATTTTACTATTCATTATGTTTTTTCAGATAATTATTGATTTTTGAAAGCTGTGTTTTCTTACAAAGCAACAATAACAATTTGAGACAAAGACAAATAAAGCATTATTTTTTCACCTATTTTTGTGTATAGCAATCAAATGGTCCTAATATTTATTTTAATAAATCCTCGCTATTATTAAAACATGATTAAAGACAATACTACCAAATATATATTTGTTAACCCTTCTCTAGGTTAATATAATCCCGTCACTTGATTGATTGATACTTTAAATTAATAATAAAATAATTCATGCGAGTTCTTATTTTTGTAATGCATGAACCAATCGCTAAACTTCAACTATAATTCTATCCCAACCAATGAGATTACTACTGAATATGTGAGGATTAACACGATACTCCGCTCTCATCGGTTAATGCATTTTTGTATTATTTTAGCGAGAGGTCATATTACATTCACTTAAATTTGGGTTCATGAATAACCCATTATTTATGCGACTTTTTAAGTTACCACTACATTAATAGCATAATTAGAGATACCACTGTTTTTATAATCCTTTGAGATACCCTGAAATTTAATAGCGTGAGGATTCCATTAAGTTGTTAGGGTTACTCAAAGGATTATGAAAATGTGGTGGTATCTCTAATTATTCAATTAATAAATGGGATTTACTTGCTTATACACTTTGAAGTACCCATTTTATTAAAAGCATAATCAGAGATACTCCAACTGTTTTTATAGTCCTTCAAGTTACCTCCTGTAACTTAATGGGGTTTGCATTCCAGGAAATAATGGAAAGGACTATGAAAATAGGTCGATATATCCAAATATGCAATTAATATAGGGGGTAATTAAAAAAAAGTCATATTTTGCAAAATAAAGTCAAACTAGGTTTGCAAGTTAGGTTTTTTTCCCTTCAAAATCATAAAAACTCATCCCAATCCAATTGATCCCTCTAATTTGGTGGCCTCAAATGGCAACTCTTCTAAAACCTCAATATTTTTCTACATAATCTCAAGCTCTCTTTCTCATAGATGGAATCATTTTTATCTCTCAAGCTCTCTCTTTTTCTCAATCGAGTGTTAAATAAAAAATAAACCTAGATTAAGGTTAAGTTTGTCCCAAATTGAATTACATGCTGTGCACGTACTTGTTTTGGGTGGGATAATACATGTAATTGTTCAGCTCAGCTCAGCTCAGCTCCATCTGGATGGCCTTTGGTATTTTAAGGGGAAGTCAACAAAAAGTCGTAATTGAATTAATAATTGTACCTCAGGGTTCAATTTGAAACGATTGAAACTTCAAGGTAAATATTGAAAAAAATTCCAAACATTAGAGCATCGTATAATTTACCCAGGTAGACTGAACCTCCCTAATTATTAGTCGCATTTATTTATTACTTTAATATATATTCACCGGTTAAAATCATGTTAACTCTATGCTCATGCCCAACGAATGTGGTCAACCTTTCGATTAGATATCAACAATCAAATTCCCCTTTCAATATCAACGAAAGCATTTAAGAGAAGTAACAGGAGGCCCCCGTCAAATCATCAATGCCCTCGAAAACATAAAATTTTCAACTTTTGGCCAAAAAAATAGCTCCTCTTTTTCCGGATAAGCAGACATCAAGCTTACCTGGGTAATCACAACATGTAAAACGAACACTACCCCAACCGAATTTTCCCCGAAAACTAGAGGCAAAGCTAGCAACTGGGTTTATCTTAAATTGATCCCCGAATTTTCCCCGAAAACTAGAGGCAAAGCTAGCAACTGGGTTTATCTTAAATTGATCCGTAACTCCGCAATAACAGAGAAAAAAAGGCAGAGATTTCGTTTGTTGACATGAAAAAGTGTGGGGGCTCATTGGGTTTTCGGTGTTTGATTAGGAGGAAGCAAGTTGATTCGGCTAATAATACGAGGCGTGAGGGTCATCAATTGGCTAAGAGACTCTCTGTTTTTGATCTCATTGCCATTGGTAAAATAATTCGATACTAGCTTATTCTTAATTACTCTTTTTACAATATTTTGATCTGGGTTTTGTTTTCTTGATTGGATTAGATAGATATTGGGCAGTGGGTGGGTGTTAATTTTTGGTTTATGTTGGGTTTGTTGCTGATGCTCTGAATAAATTGCATTTGTTTATTGTGTTGGCGTGTTTATAGGCTCACACAATTGTATAATGTATGTATGTACTTTTATACCTCTTTCCTTACTTCACTTTTTACAAAAGTAACTTATTTGGATCATATATATCTCATCTATATCTACATCTATATCTATATCTATATATGGATGGTAGAAATAGATAATAGTACTTTCCACCTGTGGTGGATGCCTCTTTAAACGTATCTGACCACAATGATTCTCAAGTATTGTTATACTAACAATATTAATGATGCTAAGTATGATATATACTTCACGTTCTTGCTAATTTGTGATAAATAATGCTGTTGTGTGATAACGTTTCAAATACCAAATTAAATATTTCTAGTTTTGTAAAAAAATCTCAAATTAGAGTGACGGCTTTTATAATATCACGTAAATATAACTAGAGAGTCAAATCACCAATTTGAAGCCTATAAATGATAAAAATGAAAAGGTGTACACCATTGCTTATATGGAAAGTACCTTCCATCATGCTACTCACTCTCTCTCTCTCTTTCTCTCTATTTATATGTGGTATAGTTATTAGCTCCAAAATAGCATGTACATGCTTTATGTGAGACTCTTTTATGACTATTTTGATACTTTTGTGATATTTCCTTGGAGTGCTAGAGTATTTACTTAGAGTAGCCTAGTGGGAAATTGGGAATAGCTACCCATATGTATATATTTCATTGCAACAAAAAGTAAAATGTTTGCAGTTTAAATAGACAAGAACACCAGCACACATTGGTTCATCTCAAATGAGGCTTATGTTCGCAAAGAGTTCATCATCTTTCTATTGCTTTGAGTTTTGACTACAAGCACTAGGCCTTATCTAAAGAATATTTCGATTTGGTGTTGTTTGTTGCATTTCAGCAAGTAAATCGGGTAAAATGTTTTCAATTTTAGAAAATTTCCTTACGCTGTGTTTTATGACGGCAATAAGGTCTTTTTAGTGATACTGATTTAGGGGGACAAAACTCTTTGAGTTGACTGGTGAACTGATACATAATGAAGCACTGTCTCTCCCCTGGGGCTCACATTTCGTGTCTGACACAAATTTTTTAGGGCCAGTTTTACATTTATTTGACTCATTTGGAAATTGGGATATGTTAATTCTTTTAAATTTTATAATATATATTATAAAATATTTATTAAAATACACGTAAAGAGTGATTGTTGTAAAAAAAATTTGCAGCTCTCCGAGTCCCATTAACATCTATTTAAGACACTTTCCTAAAAAATAGCATCTGCGTGAGAGAAGCAAGAAAGACTACTTTATCCCACAAAAGGTCTCTGAAAATGCTGGTGTTTCTCTCGCAACAAACACTTCACAAAGATTCATTATACCATTCATTATACCAAAATGTCACAAACAATCCTCATATAACCTCCCACAAGCCGCTATGCCTTTGAAGGATAAGGTTTCATTGGAAGATGTTTGCACCCACCCAATCTTCTCCAAAAGCCTAAAAAATGATGACGGAAGTTGTAAAACAACCAAATAATGGAAAAAACAAATAAGAATGTATCTTGTCTAAGGGATGGCACAGGATGCAAAAATTCAGAGACATTGTCTACTAAATAGTTTTCCAAGTTTTAGATTTACAAAATGAACTATACACTGCAAAATGCTAAGAAATGGAATACTTGTTTGTTTATGTTGTTTTCCTCATTTTGGGCATTTCTATTTTCATTTTGTGATTATTGCAAAATGCTAAGAAGCGGAATTGTCTGCGTGTTTTTGGAATTTCCTTTTTCATTATGGGTCCGTTTGAGTGACAGGCAAGGAAAGGAATGTGAAGGAAATTATTTTTCCTGCACTTATTGTGCGTTTGGTTTGCAGGAAGATGTTTCCACAATTTTTTTACAACTTTCTCGCAGGAAAACTTTTCCTGCAAAATGCATCCTGCAAAAACCACAGGATTTTGATGAAAAGTCACGAGAAACTTGTGCAATTATAGATGAGTTTATGTACTAACTAAAATAATCTTCATTAATTTTGCAATAGTTACAACACCTCTTGTGGCTTCATATTATTTTTTCAACAGCGCCTGTGGCTTGTGGCTCATATTATGAGTTTGTTTACTTCTAAAGAGAGTGCGTGTTAAGATCCATCTCCAGTTGTCCACAGATTTGGTTGAACTTACTCTTAATTGGATTAGGTGTTGGATCAACAATTGGAGCTGGAGTCTATATTCTTGTTGGAACAGTTGCAAGAGAGCAAACAGGACCCGCTCTTGCTTTTGCATTCCTAATAGCTGGAATAGCAGCCGGGCTTTCAGCATTCTGTTATGCGGAGCTTGCTTGTCGTTGTCCATCTGCTGGGAGTGCCTATCATTATTCGTATGTTTGTGTTGGAGAAGGGTAAGCTTGAGCTTCTTTGATAATTTAGTCTTAAACAATACTCCCTCCGTCTCAAACATAGACTCTTAATTATTGTGATGAGATTGTTCTGAACATCCTTTTTCAAAATAAAGACACTCATTTTTCTGTACCTAAAGTACCCTTCCACCATCTTATTAAAAAATAATAATAAATATTTAACAATGTTCTAAAGAGCACTAGGCGTTAGTCAGGCAGTAGGAACGGGCTGTTTTTTTGTTTATTTACATGAATATTACAAAAATGTAACTTTACTTCTAAAAGGGACATTAAGAGTTTGTTAAACGAATATTTTGTAATTCAAACTTGAAAATAAACAATTTTTTAAAATAAACAGGAGTGAAAGACTGAATTAGTCTTGCCGAATCATCATGCCGCCAGACTAGGAATGGTAAGCGGCAGACCACCGCTTAGTTCCTTGGGCGGATTTTTAGAACACTGAAATTTGACTGCCGCCCACTGCTGGACCACCGTCGGAGCTCCTGTGAAATTGGCAGACTTTTGGCGAAGTCATTGGAGCTCCGATAATGGGCAGTGCCCAGCAGCTGTTGGGGGTGGTGTACAATGTTTCGCTGTGGTGGTTGGTGAGGCCTAGCGACCACAATGAGCGAGAAGGGAACAGAAATCTTTAACAAGGGTCGAGAGAAAAAACGAGTGTAACATACATTGTAAAATGTCCTTGTGTCTAAAGCAGATTGTAAAGGAAGCCCTTCATGTGTTAGGCAAAACTTGAGAGATTTAGGAGTCCTCACAATCCATTTTCTGTTAGGAATAACTATTGTTACATTATTACTCTCAAGTGTAATTTAGTTCCACTATAATGGGATACCACGATTGATTCATCACACTCTGATTCCTAGGACCATATTTTCTTTTTCATCTTCTTCTCCTTCTTCTTTATGATGATGATGTAGTTTTGTGTCACCCAGTGTTGCTTGGTTGATTGGTTGGGCTCTAATACTGGAATATACACTTGGTGGTGCAGCTGTTGCTCGTGGCATATCCCCAAATTTGGTGCGGTATTAGTAGCATATTTTCTTTTTCATTGAGTCTTGCCTTCTCTGACCGGTTCATGTTCTTCAGAAATTTTTACATGGTTTATTAGCTATTGGGTGCTTTTTACTGGCACAAGTAAGCATGTTCTTCGAAAATGAGACACCTCTCTAGCAAACATTCTGGATTTTGTAAAATAAAATTAATAAATAAACTGGTTGGTTAAAGAATTAAGTTTGGAATTGATCTTCCTGGATAGCACTAGAGATGATTGTAATTAGTAGTTCTAGATACAATATATATATATATGTATATAGAGAGAGACTCTCTGAAGGGTATCTTTCTTTTAAGAAAAGAATGAACTTCCCCTTTTGAAGGGGTAAATGGTTGAGTTTTCTGATGAAATTGGTGGAGATGATCATCTCCACCAATTCTTAACAAGAAATTTTAATCAGAAAGTGTGTGAAATGATCATCACAACTCAACCTGCCGCACCCCCCACACCTGCACTCGCCCCCCACCCCCAACCCCACCGCCTCGCCATCATTAGTTTACTTCTTTTTCCTTCCCACCTTCAGTTTTGTCTTTTTAATCAAGAAGAAAGTCATTTACAAATCTCTAAATATACTCATACACAAAATTACTGCATATATATAGATATATATACACACACAGAGGCAATAAATGAAGTTTCCAAAGAGTGTGACAATTGGGAGTTCGAGGTGGTTTGGGTGATTGCCGGATCTCCGGTGGTGGGCACCGGGCAGCAGCGGTGGCTGGTGAGGCATGGTGCCCACTCATGAGTGAGAAGGAAATAGAAAGGTTTGGTAGGGGTATAGCTGACTCTTTCAGAAAAGGGTGTGTGTCCTTGTAATGGATAAACATTGAAAAGTGTCCTTATGTCTAAAACACATTGTGGAGGAAGCCCTCCATGTGTTGGGGAAAAGTAAGGCGTCCTTTCTTGGGTCTCTTGAGATTAGTAATGAAATTTAGTCTCTGACAAGAAAATTTACTTACAGTCCTTGTTTTTCGGAGGAGAGGATAAGCTGCCTGCTTTCATAGCCCGTGTTACCATTTATGATATTGTGGTTGACCCATGTGCAGCTGTCTTGGTTTTGATTTTAACTGGGCTCTTGTGCACTGGAGTCAAGGAGGTACACCTTTTCTCCTCCTAGAACTTCAACTTCTTCCACTGGAAAAAATGGCATTAGTTCTAAGCTTTAGTATTTTATCTTTTTTGGGCTTTTTTTGACTTTGTCCCCTGTTCTTAGTGTGAAATTAGACTTATCCCCCCTCCCACTCTCCCCCCCCCCAGTTATCATAATCATTGGGGGAGTCTCAAAGAATTACGTAAAAAATGGGTGGCAATGTCTTCTTTTTTTTTTTACAGTAATCCTTTGACTTTACCCTGGTTTCTGTGTAATTCTTTGAGATTCCATGGCACGCAGAGGGCAAAGTCTAATGATTATAAAAACAATGGGGGTAAGTCTAGTTTCACATATAAAATGTGGGGCAAAGTTAAGTAAGCACCCCCCTCCCTTTTAAAAAGGAATGTCGAAGTCTCTTCCTTTTTAGTGTCTTATTTCTTTGCTAAAAATGTGTTTTGCAGAGTTCGATGGCTCAAGCCATCATTACGACTATTAATATTGGAGCCTTGGTTTTCATTATAATAGCTGGTGGATATGTAGGTTTCAAGACTGGATGGGTTGGATATCAGCTACCTAGCGGGTAAGAGAGTTTCACATGATTTGTACTATCTCAGGTGGCAATTATTATTACTTTATCTCATTTGATTTTGTGATTTTTGTATAGGTATCTCCCTTTTGGAGCAAATGGTTTACTTGCTGGATCTGCTACCGTTTTCTTTTCATATGTTGGTTTTGATGCAGTAACCAGCACAGCTGAGGAGGTATAGAAGTTGTTAATAAATGTTTGCTGGTCCTTAAAGTCGAAGAACATCAAATCTTTAATTTTAATTGCCTCAGTTAATTTTAATTTTTTTTTATTTTAGTGCTAATTTATCTCTACAATATTATATAAAAAGGCTTATTTTAGCTATTTTGCCCTTCATTTTTTTTAAGAAGTAGTAGTACTACGTTGGCCCTCGGTAATTAGAAAAATAATTAGTGCTAAAATTACTGCCCTTTAGTAATTTTTCTGGCTTCGTGCCTAACCAATTGGCAACTGGTACAGATGCTCTAGGATCTTGTGTATTGTTCTCAAATCTCAGTAGTCATGGAAGATGAAGCTATTAGGGATTGTTGTGAGGTGGGTATGGCCATTTAATACCTAGGATTGTCCCTTAGGGATCATTTGATAAAAAAGAATGGAAAATGATTGGAAACACAACTAATTTTGTGAGAAGTTGGAAAGAGATGAGTGATTTGGTGAAATGTTCCATTACTTTTTGTGTTTTCCATTCTTTGGGTGGTGGGTGAGAATTTTTTTTCATGGAAAATAAGGGAAGGATGGAGAACTCTTCACCAAATCATACGACATTCTATATGGAAGGACAGTTTGTTGATGCATATTTGTTGAGAATGAAGAGGAAGAGAGATTTTTTGACCTCAATCCAGTTTTAGCACTTGGAGCCTCAAATCTTGTCTTCCTTTTTTTTTTTTCCATCCTTGCATAAGAATTAGTAGTCACCATTCGTTTTCCAGCCTTTTTATCAAATGGACCCTTAGAGGAAGCCCAAATGCACTTGATTTTAGGAAGCCATTTCTATATAGTGCTGAGATGCACTTTTTTTTTTTTTTTTTTAATATCAAGCGAGGATTCTTATTGAAAGAAGGAAGACGAATGTTGTTTCAGTACAAGAACGAACGTGTACGTGTTTTCTTAAATTGAGCTGTATATGTATTTTGGTAAAGGTTCTAAAAAATCATATCCACCTCCTTTTATATTGAAACCATTTTGTGAATCATTATAATCTTGAAAAATATCAAATGAAAAACAAAGTGGCAAATCTAGCATTTCTGTTCAAACCTCTTTGCTGTATAATAATCAACCTCAAGCTACTTAAGCACATCCCCTTGAAGCTAAATTTGATAGACTAGAGTTCTTCAGAGTCCTAGTCCACTTCCCTCACTTTCTCAGTAAATCCTAAGAAATAGAAATAAGCCAAATTCTAACGATCAATACAATATAACCCTTTCATTCTTGGTTGGACTATTATAATGCTAATTCTGTGCAACTAAATCCTTCTACAAACTTGAGTTACTCTCTAAAAGTTCTTTAACGTTGATATTATTTTTCTTAATAAATTATCATTGACAGGTGAAGAATCCTAGTCGAGATTTGCCACTTGGCATAGGGATTTCATTGTCCACATGTTGCATTTTGTATATGCTTGTATCTGTTGTTGTAGTTGGCTTAGTGCCATGCCACGCATTAAATCCAGACACCCCGATTTCCTCGGCTTTTGCTAGCTATGGCATGGACTGGGCAGTGTAAGCATGACTCTCTCTCTCTCTCTCTCTCTCTCTCTCTCTCGTGTTTTTGGTCCTCTCTAACTTGTGGGAATTTCTGTTTTGGCCTCCATTTTATCGTCTTCTTAATTGTAGGTACATAATAACAGTTGGAGCTGTTACTGCACTTTGTGCGGCTTTGATCGGCGGAATTCTCCCTCAGGTAAGTGACGAGCCTCTCTTTCTCTCTCTTTTCATGCATCTTGAGCTAGATTTGGATCTGGATCGTTTTCGCCTGTAGATACGAGTTTCAGCTTCAGATCTGGGTTATTTATACGTACATGTTTCCCTTTTTATGACTAATTTAATTTTATTATGTATTGATGTATATTTTTGAACCTTTTAGTGTAACAAGTCCTCTTTTCTTTTATTCCTGTTTTCAAGAACTTGTTCATTTGGTTTATAATTTATTTAATTTGATTTTTTTTTTCTTTTTGAAGACTTTTAACTTATGATTCTGTATTGCACGGCTGTTGACTGTATGAATTGGGTTCTGAATATTTATTTGTTCTGTGGAAGTTTCAGTAGTTGTTCTAACCATTATGAAAGTATGAACATATGAAATTCTTTTACTTGTTTGCAATTTACTAATATCTATATGCATGATATATATATATATATATTATTCGTTTGGAAGAAACAGAGCTCTTCTAGGGAAATGGCTTTGAGATTTGACCTTAAACTTGACAATCTTTTGCACTTGGTTATTTGCTTAGTCTACTTCCTTATCTTTGTGTATTATATATTTCAATCTTCATATGTATTATTTATATATATATTTTGTAGAACATGTTTTGTATTATTAGTGGACATATGCCGTATTTCACATGGAAAACTCTGTCTAGCCAATAAATTCATTTCGCATGGAAAATCATAATAAAGTATTGACACCAAGTGATACGATCTATATTAATTTTAAGGTGTTACGTTCTCATTTTGTGGTTATTTTCCTGTCCATTTTTCAGCCACGCATACTGATGGCAATGGCTAGAGATGGGCTGTTGCCATCATTCTTCTCAGACGTTAATAAACGCACCCATGTTCCAGTCAAGAGCACAATAGTTACTGGCATCTTTATTGCTACCTTGGCATTCTTCATGGATGTTTCACAATTGGCAGGGATGGTGAGTTAAACATTATGAGATGATTATTGCCCACTATTATATGTATTCCCTTTGTCCGAAAATAAGAGTCCAATCTGACTTTCACATTTTCTTAAGGATACACTAATTTCAGCCTAATTAAGGTCTTTTTTTTTTTTGAAAACACAAGTCAACCCTTAAAGGATTTGAGACTGTCCCTCATGGGGTTTTGAACCTGCCCTTGACGGGGTTCCAGGCTTCGAGCTTGCATCTCCGCTGTCCCTGAGCCCTCTCTGAGGATTTCCTTTTGTTCTGAATCTGCCAACACCTGAGTAATACTCAAGTTTTATTTACGTTGTGAAATTCACCTCCTTGGTTTTGAAACTGCAAACTCTTGCTTATGAGAGGGGTGCACTTGCTATTGAGCTAAATGTGCAACCTAATCAATGGTTGCAAACAAAACTTATTTCCTATCATAAGATTTGGTACATTGATCATGTTCCGAAAAGGGAACTGAACTCTTTATTTGGGACATCCTAAAATGGAATAGTGGACTCTTAATTTGGGACAGAGGAGTACATATATTCAGCATATATTAAAATAACATTATTCCAATTTCCAAAATGAATAAAAGTACATTCATGGATTATATATTTACAAAAAAATAAAATAATAAAAATAAAATACATTTGACCTCTTTTTGGAGTGTCTGTGCTTCTTAGATGATCTTGGAATTTTAAGCTGGAACGATTACTCATGAGCATGAATACAAGGAGATCAAAGGGGGATTTCGCCTTTTTTATTAATTTTTTTTCTTTTCATACAGGTCAGTGTGGGTACATTGTTGGCATTTACCACAGTTGCAGTTTCTGTGTTGATACTCCGATATGTTCCACCACATGAAGTTCCTATACCACCTTCACTACCCGAATTGATTGATTCAATCTCATTGGACTTCAGTAATGATAGTCAGGAGATTAGCAGGGAAAGTACTAAAGATCCTTTTAGGCGTCCACTTATTCAGAAAGAAATAGCTCAAGGTATGCTCTTATTTCTTATCTTGGATTCTAACAGATATTACTTCAGAGCTCGTCTTAATAAATTTTCAGTGTTGATGTACATATCTGGGTAATACGCTCTTTATATAACCAATTTTTGAATTGAAAATAGCTGTGAAAAGTCGATTTGATTGACTATGGGAATCAAATGTATTCATTCAAATTGCAGTCTGCGTAATTACTATTTTAGTTTAGGTGTAAAATTTCTATGATTGAAGGAATCAATGAGGAATTCTTACCATATGTGAAGCTTTTGGTTTGGTAATAAATACAATTGTAATCTACTGTTTGACATATGCAATACAATTCTCTCTGTCTCTCTACATATATCTATCTATACTTTGTCAACACAAATATATCCCTTGTATATAATCTGCAGCAATATATTTGTGTTGACACAAATATATCCCTTGTCATCTGTGCATATATTATTCTTAAAATTCTGCTGGAAAACATTTGCGAGCAAGAAGATTTTGGTGAACATGTTTGACCAAACTACAGTTTCTCTAGCCCAAATCGGCGGTCTAATTTTGAAAAGAAAATATATTTTTGCAGGTTGTAGATGAAAATACTTCCCGTATAACTTGCAGCTAATCCACCAAATTTCCTTGGATTTCTAACTAGAAATCATTTATTTGATGCACAGATGAACAAAATGAAGCAAGAAGGCGGAAAATTGCTGCCTGGAGTATAGCCATTGTTTGTATAGGGGTTATTGTTCTTACATCTGCTGCTTCAGCTGAAAAGCTTCCCAGGTATTTCAATATTTTGATATCCATGCCACTTATTTGATGTTAATTTCTTTTCGCAGTTAATTATATTGTTCTGTGGTATCATGTTTTCACTCTTTTAAATCTAATAAGTTGCCATAGTTCCACATATACTTCAAGCAAAAAAACAAGATCTATTTCACTTAACAAGCAAAAACATGGATGTAATATTTCAAGGGTAGCAAGAAACTCCCTCAACTACTGCAGCGGTTGCAAATACCCTCTTAATTGTTCATTTTGTGGGGAAAAAATCTTGTAAAACTAGTTTTACCATTCGAAATTAGTGACACATTTTTATTTTTTTGTTTGTTGGTGGGGAGCCAACTAGCCATGTAGGGCATTATTTGCAATAGTCAAGTTCTGTTTGGATACTGGAACTCGGTGTGAAAAAAGATTACTTATTTCACGTGGAAAAGAACATGGCATGGTGTTTGGAAACAGTCTAACATGCGTTAAGTGCATTGAAAAGATGCACCAAATTACTCAAAGTAGTAAATTTCTCTCCACTTTTCTTATGGTTTCATTCATACAATTGGACTACTATTATTTGTTGTTTTATAACTAGAAGCAACCAAACAAAACCTTCTTCTGATCTGTTTTAAAGGTTAGGGGTTTATGCCACTATTCTTAAAGCTAAAGTATTGTATCATGTAAGATATTCCTTCCGCCTCATATTAAGAGTTCAGTTTGACTTTCACACTCGTTTTAAGGATACACTAATTTCAATATGATTAATGGTTGAGGACAAAATTTGTCTAGTATCGAACGGTTGAGAAAATTTGTAGATCTGTTCCAAGACGAACGAACGTAGGTAGTTCATTGGAACCATTGAATTTTGAATACAGTGAAGTAGAGAGTTTGCACATTAATAATGTCATACCATTGTCTAGCCCAATAAGATATTGTCCGCTTTGGGCTCAAGCCCTCACGGTTTCGCTTTTATCCCCAACAGGCGCACTTACTAGGAAGGAAGTGACCACCTCAATCCTCTTCACCTACGCCAAGTCAAATGAACACTCATAATGTGTAGCTTGGCACATACTGCAGCCACAGCAGGGCGCATACTGCAAGAAACCCATGACACTAGAGTTGTTACAAATTATGTCCTTAAAATGAAATCAGGCTCTTAGTTTGGGATTCTTAATTTGGGATGAAAAAGTACCAATTTTTTGCTTGCTGACCACCTCTCCAACTTGATGAATGTATCAGTATTCCTCGCCTCATATTTTGTGGAATGGGTGGCATTATTCTGCTCTGCGGTCTGATTGTGCTAGCTTGTATTGATCAAGATGTCGCCAGACTCAGCTTTGGACATACAGGAGGTAATCTTTTACCTTTTCTTTCTTTTGATTTCAATCAGTTTTGATAATGTTGAAGGGTAATCTAAGAAACGTGGATACTCTAAACTATGTAGATTTCAGAAAGATCATTTTTTTGACTTCTTTCTGCAGGCTTCATTTGCCCATTTGTACCACTCGTTCCAGTCACCTGCATTCTTGTTAACACATACTTGTTAATAAATCTTGGGTAAATTCTCTCTCTGTCTCTCTCTCTGATGCAAAATACTCATAGGATATAGAAGAACTTGCCCCCTGAATACCGGCTTGCAAGGGAATGGTGCCCATGGGCTCGTACGCTACTTCCAAATCTTCTAATTTTTCCTTGTGGGACTTGGGTTCATAACAAGAAGGGGATGCCTACTGGCTATGGTGTACAAGAGTAAAAGCTCAGAAGCTTTACTACTTCAATTCGTAATTCAAGTCTGAATAATAATGATGGTTATGCCCTTAGTTGTAAGCTTGCTATCAAGAAACCCTAGAAAACCCTTAACTAAAATACTCTTGATCAGATAATTACTTAATATAATCCTAAGTATCCTGAATTATAGAATAATACACAATTTTAATTAATCTCTCCTGTATATTCTGCATCTCTCTCTATTATTCAGGGGCGGCACATGGATTCGCGTTTCGTCATGGATGGCAATAGGAGCATTGGTATACATATTCTACGGTCGGACTCACAGCTTGCTATTAGATGGAGTTTATGTGCCGATAGACGATGGAGCCAATGAGACATTATATTGCAGCTCATCAAAGGAATCCTTGCACAAGGCATAAACACAAGAGTCAACTCTTAGTTGTACGATTGAGAAGAATGTTTCTCAATGTTGTAAAATGAAGGATTTGTAAAACATTTTTTTTTTGTGGCTAGACTGATGAATTTCAGTCCCCAATCTGTACATAATCATCGATGTTGGAGTATATACAGCAGCATTGTAAATAGTAATGTTAGTAATGTTGTGTAAAATATTTCGGGTAAAAATTAATTTCTAGCCTTCAATGCTCTTTCTGAATCTAGTTCTTTTTAAGAGTATGGCATTCTCGTTTAGGACGTGTCAACTTTCAAAATTTATGTCTCCTGTTTCTATCATTGTGATTCAAAATATAATTAAAGCTTTTCAAGAGAAATAAGTTTCAGCGTAAAGTGCGTGAACTATCTGAGCATACTAGGACATCTTATGTTTCGCATTTAAATTGTGCACTTAGTATGTTTGATCTTGTTCATTACTATGTTTGAGACTCTTCTCGCGTTCCTGTTTTTTCTAGGCATCGCTACTATATTACATTTATTGATGATTATTAAAGAAATATGAACTTTTATCCTTACTCAGTTTCTTCAAATGATGAAGAAAGATTGGATCAGGTTTTCATCACACGGTCCATCGATTGTGGGTTTTGTTGCATATATTATTCCCCATTTCTCATTCCCCCATGGCAGAACTTTAATATATATTTTGTCTTCATAAATGCAGCAGTTACTTCCATTGCTGTGGACGCTCTTAGAGAGTAAATAATATGAAATATGAGAAATACCATACGGTAAATAAAATAGTTACCACTCCTCATCACATACAAAAACATGTTGAAGCTTTTATCGGAATGTGATGATTTATTGGGCATTCAAAATCGTACTTGTTTTTCCCTTTTCTCCTTTTAACTAGTCCACATACGAGTCATTCCACACAAACATATTTATTCGACATAAAAAATTAACATTCTGACATGCTTATCATTATTAGTTAAAAGGGATTTTGATAACGATCATTATAATACAAACCTCACATTTTAAACAATATATAATAGTCACATTAAATATGTAAATTATGTCGTATATACAAACTTCTAGAATTATTCAACCACCTTATGGGCAAATGTTAAGGCCGATAGTGCCTTTATAACTACTACTTCACTTTCTTTCTTCTTCTCTGCTAAATTACCGTTTTAATTTCTTCTTGAAGCTCTTTAGGCTTCTCTGCCTTTTCTTCTCCATTCTTTATTGTATCATTTTTCTCTTCAGCTGAGTCTGTTTTCAGACAACGTTTCTCTATGATTTCTTTTGTCCAGTCACATAACTTGTTTGTCGCCACCTCATCTGTTTATTAAAATACACTTCATGTTAGTTTCATAATAATAATAGTAATAATAATAAACTTAGGCTTTATTTGAAGCAACATGGAAAATGAAAAAAAAAATAACTAATTTGGGTGAGATGGAAAATAAGTTGAGGGATGTGGGGATGTGTTGAGATGCTCTTCATCTCCTATTCATTTTTGTGAGTATGTCATTCATCATTCTTTTTGTTTCGTGGAATTTTTTCTTCACTGTAACCCAAAGAAATTTTTTCAGTGGAAGAAATCAAAAGGCAAGAATTAATCTCATCACATTCCTTAACTTATTTTCTATTTTCTCATCCAAATGGATTTTTTTTTCTTTTTATTTTCCATATTGCTGTACGTTGAACGAAACCTTATTTAAAATAATTTTTACCATTGTCACCACATGTGAAAAAAGGGTAATTGCCATGTTTACAATTTATGGGGAAAATAACAGTACTCCATTTGTTTCACATTGACGATCTTCTTTTTCTTTTGAGAAGCTTCAGGTTAACTGTGGCTTTTCTTTTTTTGAAATATTCTTATGTATGATATCTTATTCTATTTTAAATTAAGAGTTCACTATTTTTTCATTTGTCATAAATTAACTACCAAGTCTACATGGATATATTTATCCGACATTAAAGTAAGTACTCGTTGACTATAATAAATTGTGATGTGAATAAATCTTCTATGTAAGATATATACCTCTTTCAAGAATTATTGTGAATTAAGATTACAGTTTCTATGACATACTCAAAATTATTCAAGTAGAAGGATTTAATACATTGACTATGTCTAAAAAACTCGAAATTTGGCAAATTTAATAAAAAAATAAGACTCTTAATTTAAAATATAATTAGTAATTTTTTTATGTGTAGCAAATTCTTTAAGAAAATAGAGAAAAGAATTGAAGAATAAATTGAGAAAAGAAAGGTACATACCTAGTCTTGGGACAGTATGGCCTTGGGGGTGGTTAATGATGAGAGGGTTTTCAAAGGCAGAGGGAAGTTCCTCAGAGGGCACTTTCAACCAATCCTTGGCTCCAATGAAGTGAAATGATTTAACTTTGATTGGGTCTTTATAGGCAACCTCACATATGGTTGGGTCCCTGAATTTGGATCCTGAGATTGATACAAATAATTTCATTGCTTCCTCCTCTTTTAACACCTTCTCCTTTTCATATATCACCCATCAATTGTTTTATTCTATGAAATATGTCTATATATTTATATAGGTTGTATTTGATTACAGAGAAATATCGTGAGAGAGTTTATTTAACGTGTTTGGTTTGCGTTGTATTTGATTACTCAGTAATGTAAGACTAGGAAGTAGTATATGTACAGTTGATTTTTCATCATTTTTGACACCAATCAAATACCAACAAATAATTTATTTGCGAGAAAAAAATATTTACTTTATAGACAATTTCCACTACGTTGAGTTTTTAACAAATCAAACACAAGCTTAGTGCAATTTTTTTTTAATTATATTAAACAAAATACAAGCGCAAATAAATTAAAACTGGGGTTGGATGTTAGAATACTTGAGCTTGGTAGCACAATAGAAGGGCCAATTTTGTTGCTTCCTGAATCAATGAAAGAAAAAACATTATATATTGAGTAATGTTGTATTTACCGGTTAGATATATCAAATATATTAGTAGGTTGTACATTTTTTCAATGTACAACTTATTGATGCACCCGGTATGATTACCTAGTAATGAAGGCGGTGAGGATTTCACTTTCCTTACATATTAGGTTTTGAAGTGTTCATCCTATTGATATATTGGTTTTAGATTAGTGCTCGTTTGGTTGGAGATTGTTCGCTTTCCTAGAGTACAAAATGGTAATTATGCATGATAAGTTTTAACCTCATCAACTTTTGACTCCATCTCTTGACATGAATCACAAGAGACTCTTAGTTTGAATTTACTATTTTAGTATTTCAAAAATAAACCAAAACTCAAACCAAATGAGTACCGAGTAAAATTCTCTTCAAATGGTTCGGTATTAACTTCACTTTTTTTTTAGATGTACGTAATCTTATTACCGTTGCTAAGTTTTACTGTAGTAATTGATTACCAGAAACTTAATGTTGGTCCAAATTTTGTAAAAGTTGAATAGCACGGATGATTCTTAGTTTGAAACAAAGAGTACTTTATAATTCTCAAAATATTTCATATCCCTTCCCTTGTAGTGAATTTATTCACAGTTCCATCTAGGATCGTCCAAAATTATTAATTTAGTTTTATTTTAAAGATATAATCTATATACCAAAGCTTAAAATAATAAAAATTTTTATGCTTAAACATTGATTATGTAGGAATTATTATCTCCTTTAAAAAATGTGAAAAAAGTAAGCTATACTCTTAACCCAAACGGATGGAGTATAATTCACTTTAGCTCGGTATTTTGGAACATTAATTATAACATAATCAATGTTGATAAAGTTTATTTCAACTTAATCAATGTTTGAGAATTAAGTTTCCTTTTTTTTTCTTTTTTTAATATGGTAATAATTGGTACATTAATATGTTCGAAAAAGCAAGTGAGACTTTTAGCGAAAGACCGGTAGGTCACTGTTTCACTGTTTGAGCAGTTAGATATTCGCCAACAATATATATCATTTTTTTTAATAGATACATTGCAAAAAATAACATAAAATATAAGACTCTTAATTTGAGAAGAGTAGATTATTATTTTGCTTGGAACATATTTAAACTTTTAAGAGAGAAGATGTGTATATATATATGGAGAGTCTGCCGTATGATTTCTATATAAGAATCCTTAGCTCATAAGAATATATATATATATACTTACAAAGGTATGGGTTCATAAATATGTATATACATGTGTACTTTGTTTATATATATTAAAGAAAAGCTATAGGACCCTTATAAGAACTGTCGTGATATATGCATATCCTTCTTGATATGTCTTATAGCTGCCGTGTATATAGATACATTTCTGTTGCTTGCTCCATATCATGTTTATATGCATTTAAGATAGTACACGTATCAGAATGGGTTTTGCGTATAATATTGGTAGCGTGAAAACATAAATTTTTAGGGTTAAAGTTTTGGATTATATGGGCCAAGATATAGATATGGGTTTATAACCCGATAAGCTATGACTCAAGCAGTTTAAATTCAAATATTGGTATAATTAAACATATATATTTTTGAAATAAATTAATTGAAACGACATGTCGCCAAAGTGACATCTCTCATGAAATTAAAGTTAATTTGTTTTAAAATATAAAAGGTTATGTGCTTGTAACTTTTGTGAATTTTGACCGGCCTAACGGAAGGTTGACATTTAACAAAATTGCATGTACAGATATGGTACGGAATAAACAAGTGATGGTTATTTGATTTTTTATGCGACCAATAGATCTTCCCAAAGGAATATTTATTGTTCGTTATGTTCTTATTATCAGTGGAGTAAAGTGCACTAACAACCACTGAACTATTTGCATTGTCCCACTTTGATCCTTAAACAAAATTTTGCCTCATTTAAATACTTAAACTATTGACTGAGTTTCAAATTAGCCCTTCCATCCAATTTGGACATTAACTTGGACGGAATCAAGGGCAAAGTTATCATTTCAATTAGATATCCCACCACCTCCTTCCTGCCTCAAGAGGAGGAGGTGGGATATCTAATTGAAAAGACAATTAGATATCCCACTAATTAAAATTTCAGTGAAATATCTAATTAAAAATAATTTTTTAAATCTAATTAAAATTATTTTTTAAAATATATCTAATTGAAATGACAATTTTGCCTTGATTACGTCCAAGTTAATGTCCAAATTAGACGAAAAGGCCAATTTGAAACTCAGTCAATAGTTTAAGTATTTAAATGGGGCAAAATTTTGTTTAAGGGCCAAAGTAAGACGATACCAATAGTTTAAGGGCCGTTAGGGTAGTTTACTGTTATCAGTGTTTGATTACTATAACAAGATATCACTTACAAGTTAATATTTTTGTCCAAAGATGAAATATTAATAGAGCATTCGGTGTCTTGAGATGGGAATTACCCTTATTTGAATTTATTATGTTTGTTTTAAGACTTAGCAAGCTTGTCTTGTTCATTTATTGTTGTTTTCTATGAATTTAGTTATAAATACTTCTAGTAATATTACTACTATGATCAACTCTATTCTTATGCTAAATGGCACAAACTTCAAATCATGGCTAGATAACCTCTTGATAGTTCTTGGAGTCATGGATCTTGACCTTGCATTAAGGGTTGATTCTCCTCCACCTTTTATAGAAAAAATAGTATTAATGAGGTAGATAAAGAGAAGTGGGATATATCAAATCGCATGTATATCATGATTATGAAGAATGCCATTCCAAAAGCATTAGGGGTACGATATCTGAAAAAATAATTACGACTAAAGAATTCATTGTGGACATTGAAAAGAGGTTCGTCAAGAACGAGAAAACTAAAATAAGTATTCTTTTGACAAACCTAATTTCAATTAGATATAGGGGCAAAGGCAATGTTAGGGAGTACATCGTGTAGATGTCTCATTTTACTTTCAAGTTAAAAGCACTTAAATTATAACTCTCTAAGGACTTGATGGTGCATTTAGTTTTGATATCTCTTTTGACACAGTTTACCCAGTTTAAAGTGAGTTACGATTGTAAAAAAAAACTTAAGTCTCTAAATGAGCTGATCTCATACTATGTTCAGGAAGAGGAAAGGCTAAAGTAAGATAAGGTAGAAAATTCTCACATTGTCTCAACCTCTAAAAATAAGGACAAGGGAAAGAAAAAGGAAGAAAGATGAGGAAATTATGGATACGGCACCACAAAAGAAACAAGAAAAGAAACTAAGCGAACCGGAAGGTACTGGATATTACTTTTGTGGAATTGAAGGGCACATAAAAAAGCACTACACCAATTTTCACACATGGCGTGCTAAGAAGGGATTGCCTCAATTGTCGAAAGCCAAATGATGGCAAAAGACACATCTATGTAGGCAATGGTAAGACGGTTCAACTTGAAACAATTGAAAAAAATTATATATTATTAAAGACTGAATTTTATTTGAATCTTAATGAGACATTTTTATACCGTCTTTTATAAAAAAATTGACTCCAAGTTCTGTTTTGGACAAATCTGGATATTTTTGTTACTTCAAGAATAATTTTTTTTAATTTGTTTCATAATTCAAAAGGTGGTTGGTTCCGGTCTTTGTTAGGTTACGATAATCTTTATTCAGTTAATACAATTGCTTTATTTCATGAATTCCTTCAATTAAGTGCATATGGTTGTAAACACCCCGATCCGTGACCCCCGCAAGAACCCTAAATGACCTACGAGAACTATTGATTTGGAGTCCGGGACCCACCCGAGCACCCGAAACTACCCCAAGGGGGTTTGTTGCGCGACAAACTTATTTTCATGAAGGATTGTCGCACGACATATCACATTGTCGCGCGACAATCCCTGATATGTCGCGCGACAATCCTGCTATGTCGCGCGACAATCCCTCTCTGCACCCGACCAACCACTTTCTGACACATCACAGTGTCAGAACCCATCACTTCAGCCGTTTGTCGCGCGACATACAGGTATGTCGCGCGACAAACAGGCACAGTGAATTAGGAATGTCGCACGACAAACGGATATGTCGCGCGACACTTGCCTTTTCTGGGGAAATGTCGCGCGACAATCTTCCCCGAGCAGTATAAATAGGCCAACACCACCAAGGGTTCAGGGGAGCAACTTGAATCTGGAAATTCTGAGTTTTAGTCTAATCTCATTATCAAGCATTCTATATTATCGTCTTATCTCTGGAGAATTATCGGATCTATTCCCGACACTCGACGTGTCCCGTCTCTAGAATCGAATTCTCGGAAATATCTGAAGAAGGAAAAGATTATTATCGCCGGAAATCTCTCCGCTGGATTATATTTTCTTTCTTATTATTATTATTCTCGTCGGGAAGGTAAAGAAAGTCTCTTCTAGTATTTAAACATTAAATATATGTGTACTTGTTTTATTTCCGTCGTTTTGTCCACGTTTTATTTGAATAAACTTATTGCCAAGTTACAAATAGTCTATCGTTTTCAAAACAAAAGGCCCTGATAAAACTATTTATAAAACCAGAAGAGTAAGTACATTACTATCCGGATAAAATCCTGTTTTCAAACCCGGACCGGTAAAACTTACTTAGGAAATTAAATACCCGATATATCCTATCTGTTTCATAGATTGTGATACGTCCGGTAAAACTCCCCTCAAGAGTTCCAATTCCATATCGAAATTAGTTTCATCATAAGATCCGCACTTTTACAAAACTCGAGAAAACCGTCATTATCCGAGAAATAATACGGGAAACTCCATTTCTAAAGAAAACAACTCTTGTCACTTGTATTTGCATTTCTCAAAACGAAACATCGGATCTTGGAACACAAAGGTTTTCTATCCCTTTCCCATTTTTCCCAGAAATTAGGGTTCTCGCTCAGAAAGTAGTAGGCTATCAGTAAAAGCATCTAAGTTTTTCAACATAGAATAAACATATAAAGACCACTAGAGACCGAAAGGGCGGAATGGGTGCTTAACACCTTCCCAAACCGTAATATAGTTTCCGAACCCTATAGAATCCTGGTTTCGTAGACAAACGTGTAAAGAAAGGCTTAAAACCTTTCCTCTTACACAACCATTTTGTACGTTTTCCCGTAAAAAGTACTGGCGACTCTGAACAAACCCCTTTGCATCTAGAAATAGAATATAGGGACACATGATATGAATCAAAAGAGACACTCCAGTAAATGGAACGAAGGAATCCGTTCCGACGTTTCAGACGCCCAACCGAACGGGGACGAGACCCGGGGGGTCGCATTTGCGGATTCTCACAGTGGAGACTCTGCTGGGGATACTAGAAAACTAGACTCTTATATGTGGACTTTTGTTTATCTGTTGAATACTTGCTTTTACTGCTTTCGCTACTTATGTTAATTGATTGAGAAGAAACTTTTTTTCTGAAAAAGGGAGTTTTTCAAAAATACGTAATCAAGATAATGATATTTGTAAACCCAACCTCTTTCGCACGCACTATCACAAATCATGCATTGGTTCTACGAGTGTGAATTTACCCCAAATCCTCGGAAGTATTATAAGTGAGTAGGGAGTTGGCTTGCTTGGGCCAACATAAACCGAAAGCATTTACTTCTACTCTCCTTGGCCAAGTACGCCCCCGAGGTATATCGAGTGACGAGAACACTCACGTACCCGAAAAGTATATCAAAAGGCTCTTGCACGTACCCGCCCCTGGGGTATATCGCAAGGTCTTGCCAAATAGGAGGGAGCCTGAAGCCTTAACCGTTCGTACACCTGCGCTGCATATAAGATCGAGTCGAGTTAAAACACTTGTCAAACCGCCATAGGGGATGTACCACCTTACGGCTTACTTTTCGACACCCTTCTAAAATTCGAGGCTCTTCTCGGCAATTTTTAGTGGTTCTTTTGGCAAAAATCGAGTCACATCACAGTCTTCCTTCATCTTCGCCACGAGATTTCGTCTACAGTCGTGAAGCGACGACAGACTGGAAGGTTGGGCCGGTCGAGATCACACCGGAAGACTAGTAAGACCAAGCACACCTGAAATGGCCGATGAACGCGAGAATCGAGAGACAGATCAGAGCCTAGCCGAGGCATCATCAGTTCAGCCAACCCTAGCCGAAATGCACCGTTTACTCATGACCGTCAGCAGGGATCTGGCAAACCTCACAAACGAGCAACAGGGTACCCGAATCCGAGTAGAAGAATTGTCAGCCGAACGAACTGCACCACCGGGGTTTGATCGACTACCACCGAATCGAGATCCGAACCAAGGACAGTCTTCACAAGTACTCCCCCCAGTTCAAGGAACCAATCCACCCCAAACGGGCCCTATCATAGCCGGTCCCGTTCAGATTGATCCCAACAATCAATGGGCCCCAGATTCAGGCCCCACTTATTAGCAACAAGAGCCACCCATAGTTTGGCCACAACCCCAAGCACAACCCGGATTTGACCCCCAATACCAGCCATGGCCACAAGTCCCCATAAGTCCCATTCCACCACCGACCCCAGTAGCCCCTCCAAATAAATACCCAGATATCAACCGACTCCGGGCAGTATATGCGGAATCTGTTATAGCTCGGGAACAGCCCGACGAGGTGTCGAGAGAGAGCGAAGAGATGAAGAAACTGAAGGAGCAGATGAAAGTTCTGCAAAGAGGGATTTCTCTGATAAAAGGGGCAGACGAGATCACAGATATGAACGCCTTCTCCCTTTACCCAGAAGCCAGACTGCCTCAAGGATTCAAGCTCCCTTCTATCACCAAATTCACAGGGACCACCCCCCCAAAACCCATCTCCAATCCTACATCAGATCCATGCAAGTGTCTGGCTGTGGAGAGCCGGAGCTGGCTCAAGCCTTTCACATGACTCTCACGGGGGCCGCCCTGAGATGGTTTTTTGATCTGGAGAGACACCACACGAAAACTTGGGGGGATATCGTCAAAGAGTTCATGACCAAATACGGGTCCAACGAGAGTTTGGAAATTACCCGTAAACACCTGGAGATGGCCAAGCAAGGCGAGAAAGAAAGCTTCAGCGATTTCGTCACACGCTGGAGGGAGATGGCCTCCCAAATGTCCAAGCGACCCGATGAAGAAGAGCAGTTAGAAATCATTCAGAAGAACTTCACTCCAGCCGTACTGAGTTGCATGGGGAAGCATGTATTCCCACACTTCAGAGCCCTGTTGAGTATGGGATCGCAAGTGGAAGAGGAGTTGGCCAAGAAAGCTGAAACCGATACCAAGAAAGCCTCATACACCGGGAGAAAGACAGCCACTACAACCGTGAATCAACTAAGCTCATACCCATATCAACAAAACCCGTTTCAACAGTCGCAACAAGTCCCTCCAATGAGTTGGCCTGCACAAGGAGACTCTTCAAACACCGAAGCCAAGAAAAGGAGGAATTTCTGCACCCTTCCCACTACCCTGGTCAAAAGCCTGGAACTACTCCGAAAGGCCGGATTGATCACCCCACTCAACCCGCTCCCCCCACCAAACCCTATTCCCAGCACCTGGAGAATGAATGAGAACTGTGCATACCATCAAGCAGCGGGCCATGACACGGAACGCTGCTTAGCTCTTCGTCATCGTATCCAGGACCTTATTGAAGCTGGAACCATCCCCGCACCCGGCGGGCCCAATGTTACCAACAACCCCCTTCCCAATCATGTTCCACCTGCGGGAATTAACGCCTTAACTACTGATGAAGAAGGCTTTGACCCCGTAGGACTCATTCGGGACGACCCAGCCTATAAGGCACCCGTTATGTTACCAGCAAAAGCACAAGTTGCCCCAGGCCTCAATCCAATAATCGACCAATGGATGGCCAAGATGAACTTCCTACCCGAGCAGGGCTTAGGAAAAACAAATCAGGGGATCTCGCAACCACTCATAATCAAAACCAATCTTGGGAAAGCTGGGATAGGACGGACCCAAGACAAGAAGAAACGGCCGTGGAAACCCCGCCCCCCCCATAAGGAGACAATCTGTATGACAGAAACCTCCCCCGGGACTTTTAGTTGGTCGGAAGAGCCGGAGACATCAGAAATCTCAGAAGGATCAGACTCAGCATCCCTCTGGATACAACAGATCACCCGCTCAGGAAGGGTATACCAGCCACCACCGATGGATGCCGAGAAATCATCACCTCCTAAGGAAGCAGGAGAAGATCGAGTGTTAGAACAGTTAAAGAAAACCCAGGCCCACATCACCATTTGGGGCCTCTTGGTTGCCTCCAAACCTCACAGGACCGCTTTCATCAAACTCCTTGACGAGGCCGTCATATCACCCGACTCCACACCAGAACAACTGCCAAACATGGTCGGGTCACTCACAATCCAAAGAAGTCTGTCATTTTCAGATGAAGACTTATCTCCATTGGAAAGGAAGCACAGCCTGGCTCTCCATATCACCGTCAGGACCTGAGGGAAAATTTTGTCACAGGTTCTCATCGACAATGGGTCAACCATAAACGTTTGCCCCCTGAAGACCGCTAGATGCTTGGGTATCCTGGATTCAGAGCTTTCTCCATCCGCCGTAACCGTCAGGGCCTATGACAACACCAGGAGGGCCGTTTTGGGATCTCTGAAGCTCGATCTCATGGTTGGTCCCGAAAACTTTCCGGCCGACTTTCAAATCATAGACATTCCCTCCAGTTTTAACTTACTATTGGGAAGGGCATGGCTACACGACATAGGAGCACTCCCCTCCTCCCTACACCAAAAGATCAAGATACCGTTTGAAGGGAACATAATCACCATCCAAGGAGATCCTGAAGGGACCTTGGCAGATCTGGAGTTACCTGTTTTGGGAATTGGGAGCCAGAGCATACAGTTGGGAGGCTTTTCTTACAAGCCTCAAGTACAAACTCTCAGCACACAGGTAATCGAATATGTTCCCCCTGACAATATCCCCGGTCTCAGCACCAAGATCACAAATATGCTGAGAATGATGAAATACTTGCCTAGAGCCGGTCTGGGAATGGGACAGCCAGGACTACTTCAAGCCTTGGAACCAGTAACGAGGTACGAAAGGGAAGGTTTAGGGTACCAACACACTGAAGAAGACGATCGACAAAAGGGGGGCCAAGGGCATCAGTATCCGAGTTTTAGCTCTCTGAACGGGTTTTTTGTCAAAGAAGGGGAGGACTTCTCCTTTTGCGGTTTTCAGGAACCTTGGAGAAATAGCGACGGAGAGAACCTTCCAGGATGGGAAATCTTCTACGAAGAGGACCTATATGTCAAGGAAAACATCGTGCACAGTTTCTCTACCAAATTGACAATCGGGCCGAAAGAAGAAAATGAAGACAAGAAGGATGAGGAGGAAGAAATGATCGGGGATCTCTTCGACATCATGGCTCTGGGGGATAACGAGCCAAGGGACGACCCTGTACACCTGATATACGCTGATCCAGACTACCAAAAAGAAAGGGAAAAGAGTGAAATTGTAAGGGTGAGAGGTGAGAGGTGAGAGCGAGAGTAAGGCTAGGGAAGAGCCACTCCTAGATTTACTTTTTAAACTTGTTCCTGTAAATACTATTAATGAAGAAAACTCTGTTTTGCGCTATCCTGTTATTCTTAATTCTGTAACTGCTTATATGGAGTTGGAAAGATTGAACGAACACCCTGAACGAGAGGAGCAGCGTATACAGAGCAAGGAAGGAGACACTCTTGTAATTAACCTCGGGACAGAAAAGGAGAGTAAAGAGGTCCGCATTGGGGCAAGTCTAAGTGAGACAGAAAGAGAGGAATTCACACAAACTCTGAAAGAGTACGTGGATGTCTTCGCCTGGTCTTATGCGGATATGCCAGGTTTAAACAGTCAGATAGTCATGCACGAGATACACACCAAGCCGGAGTTCAGACCCGTCAAGCAAAAGTTGAGAAAACTTACGCCAGAATGGTCCCTGAAAGTAAAAAAAAAAGTGATAAAACAACTGAGTGTAGGGTTTTTGCGGGTGATCGATTACCCTTCATGGTTAGCCAACATTGTGCCCGTTCCGAAGGCAAATGGGAAGGTCCGCATGTGTGTAGATTATCGAGATCTCAATAAAGCTTGTCCAAAAGACGATTTCCCAATGCCCAACATCGATTTGATAGTAGATAACACTGCCAACCACGCCCTGAAGTCATTTGTGGATGGTTTTGCCGGATATAACCAGATCAAGATGCATCTGGATCACCAGGAGAAAATAGCATTCATCACACCATGGGGAACATACTACTACACCGTTATGCCCTTTGGGCTGAAGAACGCCGGGGCAATTTATCAGAGGGCAGCCACCGCAATTTTCCACGACATGATCCACAAAGAAGTAGAGGTGTACGTGGACGACATGATAATCAAATCAAAGGAGAGGGAGGGTCATGTACCAGCTCTGTGAGCCTTCTTCGATCGGCTCCGCCAGTACCAGATGAGACTAAATCCGCAGAAATGTGTGTTCAGGGTGACCAAGGAAAAACTCCTAGGCTATGTTGTCAGTAAGAAAGGAATTGAGGTAGACCCTGCCAAGGTTCAAGCTCTCCAAGAAATGCCTAAGCCTCGTACTGAGAAAGATGTCCGGGGATTTTTGGGTAATTTGCAGTACATCAGTAGGTTCATCTCTCAGCTCACTCAGACTTGCGAGCCCATCTTCAAACTCCTAAGGAAATCTTCACCGGGAGAGTGGGACGATCAGTGCCAGGAAGCTTTTGATAGAATCAAAGAATATCTTTCCAACCCCCCAGTATTAGCCCCACCACAAACCGGACTACCATTAATCTTGTACCTAACCGTCACTAATTCAGCCGCGGGAGCAATGCTAGCCCAACACCTGACTGATACACGGAAAGAGCAGGCCATCTATTTCCTCAGCAAGAAACTGTCCCCATTTGAGATGAACTACACACCATTGGAGAAATCATGTACCGCTCTCGTCTGGGTAACACAGAAACTACGGCACTACATGCTAGTTTTCTCAGTCATCCTGGCATCACGGATTGATCCGTTGAAATACCTCTTCAAGAAACCGGCTCTCTTGAACCGAATGGCAAAATGGCTATTTCTACTCTCCGAATTTGACATCACCTACATGACCCAGAAGGCAGTCAAAGGCAAGATCATAGCTGATTACCTGGCCCACAATCCAATATTGGGAGACATGCTAGAAGAAGCCGAATTCCCAGACGAAACCATCATGAATGTCGAGATCGATGAAGACTGGAAGTTATACTTTGATGGGGCCGCCAATCGAAATGGAAACGGGATAGGCATCCTGTTAGTCTCGCCAGACCAAACTCACTCCCCGGTATCATATCGTTTGGACTTCTTCTGCACCAACAACATGGCTGAAAATGAAGCCTGCATACTCGGGTTAGAGATCGCCCTTCAAAAGGGTATAAAGAGAATACAGGTATACGGAGATTCAGCACTAGTGGTCCATCAGGTTCTGAAAGAATGGAAGATCAGAGATGAGAAATTAGTCCCTTACCTCGCCCGACTGGAGGATATCGCGGGAAAGTTCAAGCATGCGGAGTTTTACTATCTCCCCAGGTCTCAGAACAGTTTTGCCGACGCACTGGCAACCCTGGCATCTATGATCGATATCCCGGAGGGAATGGAAGAAATAACTTTTATGGTACAAAAGAAGTCAGAACTCGCACACTGCACGGCCTTGGAGGTAGAGAATAAAGGGGAAGGGGATCCAACCACTTGGTTTTACGATATCTGGAACCTGCTGAAGAACCATCAGTATCCCGAGAAAACAGACAAGAAAACACGGGTCACGCTCAGAAGATTAGCGTCAAGGTTCATACTTTGTGCCGGAAGATTGTATAAGAGGAACTACGACGGGACTCATCTTCGATGCCTCACCGAAGAAGAATCAGTCAGAATGATGGATCAAATACATGGGGGCGATTGCGGACCCCATATGAGCGGACATACACTTGCCCGCAAAATCATCAGACAAGGTTATTTCTGGTCTACCCTGTAAACTGACTGCTCTGACCACGTACGCCATTGTCACAAGTGCCAAATTTATGCTAAATCCCAGAAGCTTCCTCCAAAAGAGTTGTACAACATGACTACTCCCTGGCCTTTTGCAACCTGGGAAATCAACGTCATTGGGAAGATCTCGCCCAAAGCCAGCAACGGCCATGAATTCATACTAGTGGCCATTGACTACTTCATCAAATGGGTGGAAGCCGAGTCTTACCAAAACCTGGATGCCAAGAAAGTAGCCCGATTTATCAAAAGGAATATTGTTTGCCGATATGGGGTCCCACACGAGATCATCTCAGATAACGGCACCCACTTCGAAGGAGAAGCTAATACCGTCATGGAAGAATACGGTATTACCAGACACAGATCTTCGCCATACAGGCCACAAACCAATGGGGCAGTTGAAGCCGCCAACAAAAATCTGAAGAATATCCTAAGCAAAATGACCGACACCTGTCAAGACTGGCCGGAGAAACTACTATATGCATTGTGGGGATACCGCACCACCGAGAGGGTTTCCACTGGGGCAACCCCGTTCTCTCTTACATACGGGATGGAAGCAGTCCTCCCTGTTGAGTTAGAGGTCCCCTCCCTCAAGGTAATGCTAGAAAATTAAGTCAATGAACTGGAGTGGGTCCAGGCACGTTATAACGAGCTAGCCCTACTAGATGAAAAAAGATTAAAAGCCGCATACCACCATCAGAGGTATCAGAAGAGAATTGCTCGAGCATTTAACCAGAAAGAAAGGACTCGGGGTATCAATGAGAACGATATCGTATTGAAAGAAATTCGAGAACCAGCCAGAGATCCGAGGGGTAAGTTCGGGCAGAAGTGGACATGGTTGTATATCGTCAAAGAAATCGATACAGGGGGTGCCGCTATACTCACTGATTTGGATGGACAGTTACTGCATTCACCAGTCAACATGGATCGACTGAAGAAGTATTATCAATAGGTATGACATGTGAAATAAGAACTACGTAAACCTGAGCCCCAACTTAAAACTTTTTGTAAAAAAATCAAAAAGGGGAACGTAGGCAACCTGAGAAATAACTTCAGGCCAGGTTTAAACTTTGTAAATAAATTTTATTTCCCACAAGCAGTCCCTCATATATTATTAAAAGGTGGTTCAGAACACCGAAGGTTACAAGGGAGATATGACAATACAGAAATAACTAATCCCTAGGGGTTGGCCACACTGGGTCCTCAGTAGCCAAATCGATCCGAGCTTCGTCCAAGATCTGATACGCAAAAACAATGTTATCATCAGTAGCCTCAGTATCCATAAACCGGAACCACTCCATTTGAAAGGGGTCGCCGATCAGTTCTCCTTTCAGAGATTGCCAACAAAAGCGGATAATATCAACCCAGAGGGGCCGGGTAATACCAAAACGAGCATAGTTGAACTGACGAGTCAGTCGAGCATGCCACATCCTCTCTACTGATAAAGAAACATGCGGAGTCACAAATTTAGACTTAGAGGAGAAGTTGTTCAGACCAAGGGGAACCTCTTGAGGAATGTTAAACTGCCGAAGAAGACGTTCGGGGAGATAAAAGGAAGTAAACCAGAGCCCGCGGAGCCGAACGTAGTTCTGACCCCCAGTACTAAGTACCATCACCCTCAGCTTCCACCAAAGAATGTCCCACCGGATAGCCCGAAAGTTCTCCGAGAACCACACCGTCCAATCAGAGGAAGACATGGTCAAAGCCCCAAAGAGGGGACGACGGAAGAAATGCGTCGGATTATCGAGCCGAACCCCGTTGAAACCCACCGATCGAAAGCGCTCCAGTAGCCACATGTATAGTAAACGCGGACTCCCCCGGAAGAAGGGCGAGCCCCCCCTTGAACATCATCAAGACCATTCAGGGTCTCTGCAAGAACGATCGGCACTATAGACTCCCCATTTTTAGCCTGGTAAATCAGACTCAGGATAGTCGGATCAACACGGGAAGAACCCGTCACCAGTAACATATCAGAAACTAGGCAAATCAGGGCCGCTGCAGTACGTCCCACGCCGTAAGAGGCCCTATCTTCATAACGATGAAAGAACCTCACTATTTTATGGAGGTCAAGGAGTCCGTCGGCAATAAACCCATCACAGGCCACCTGGGGAATGGCTAACAGAGCAATTAGCATGTCGCGGGGACCGATTCTTTCTATGGGAACTGCCATTGGGAGATGAACGTCAGAACGCAACAACCATGAGAACTCCTCATAGGTCGGGCAGAGTTCATCTAGTCCAAAGCGGAAGAGATGGTCCACAGGACTCCAGAAATACAAAGCACCTAACAGAAAGGAAAAATTGACGGGACGATGGCACCAGCCCGCTAAAGGACTAAAAACACCGAAGTTCAGACCACTTTCAGAAGATATCAAAGCATCTCGAGCATTGACATAAGAAAAATCGGATTTTGTGCGATAAGAGGACATTTTTGGAAGGTGTGGGGATGAAGGAAGGAAGATGGGTGTATTTATAGCAAAAAAGAGGGACCTGTACCTGTTTGTCGCGCGACAAACCCATATCCAGGAGGGATTGTCGCGCGACAAATCCCTTTGGGGTCACCCTAATTTTGTTTTTCTTACACACAGCAGTCATTTTGCCAAGAGAATCATTTTTAGATGCTTTCTTGTTCTCACTTTGTTCTTTTTACAGGAAAAGTATCACCACGCTACAAGGTATGGCTTCTAAAAACGCTGACTCATGCGTACATATGTGTATATCTCTCACAGACAGAGAAGAAAAATATAATCAAACACAGATAAAGATGTTTTATAAATCCAATAAAAGAAAAATTTTTAAAAGATTAAATATCTGTCTAAAACATGTCTAAATAAATACATATCTGTCCAAAACTAACACTAAATGCAGAAAAGGAAAAACTAATCTACTCGGGCGCGCTTTGACATGCTCCCACTGTCACCCGAGCCATCCTCGGGAATAAGGCCAACAACTGGGACGCCAGGAACCGGGAGAACTACCGCCTGAGAAGGACCCGTAGACTGAACCGGTGCCGTCGGGCGGATCACCGACGATCAAGAACGCCTGGAAGTCTGACTACTGCTCCTCCGAGAATCCGTCCGGGCATGAGAGGAAGTCAGGGGGTCGTCCGACCGTAGAGAGACGTCGATAGCCCTCTGGTAGTCACGTATATAGGCTGGAGGGTCTCGACCGACATACTGGAGCAGGTTCCAGCTGTAAAGGTACTGGGCGTGCCAAGCCCGTAGATCTGCCACTCGTACACTCACCCTCTGTAAAAAAGAAATAAGATAAGAGAATCAGTACAAATAGATATATATAGATATAAAGGTATCAAGAAAAGGTAAAAGAAGGTACCTCATCACCAGGGCGACCGCCCAGATAGTCAAAAGTATCCTCAGGAAGATGATACTCCGGGACAGGATATCGACGTAAGCCAGCGCCGACATAAGAGATATCTCTGGGGAGTGGGGGTAGATCTACCCACGGAATAGACGACCCCGCAGGAACAGCTGCAGAAGTAGACCCTCCCTCCTCGCGAATGGGGAACAAGAGTGGACGAGAGGAGGAGCCGCCAAAACCTGGAGATCGGGCGGGAGGCCCCATGACAGTCGTCGGGAGAGGAGTCAACGTAGCGTAGGTACGGACCCTTGGAGGATCCACCATCGCCGTCGCCCCCAAAGGAGGTACCCCACCAGAAGGAGTAGTCGCCGCCGCAGGAGGAGTCCGCCCAAACTGCTCGTAATCTGCCCCAAGGTCCGCAGGCTCCCAGGACCTCTCAGAAAATCCCGCTCTCCCCTCGGCAGCCTCAACAGCAACAAAAAGGACCCCTGGAGACACAAAAGGGCCGGTAGGGAACTCAAAACCCTCAGCGCGTCGCTCCCCCACGGGTGTCGTCTGAGGAGACTACTCCGGAGCCGCCGTAGTATCACCTCCCTCACCCTCTGGCCTACCACCACCCTCGGCAGCAGCAGGAACATCTCTCTCTCCCTCAGGGTCCTCGTCCTCAGAATCTAGGATGTTGTCCCTCTGGTCGGGGACAGGTGGCAGGTGACCCGGAACCGCCCTAGCTAAGTGGGTATGTCCCCGTATGTAATGGGGATCACCTCCCAATGCCCGGTATCTTTCATAGAAGAACCGTCCCCGAGTCCCCTTCGGCTCCCTCATCAGGTAACGGGCAGCAAAAGCAGCGTAGTCTCCATCCTCGGTGAACGTCTGAAAACCGAGACCGTCAACCAAAGCCTGCACCGTCACCAGATCAATCTCGCCCGTCCGCCTCATCAGAACCGGGGGAAGTAGTGGAACTCGAGGCCACTGGGCTGGTGTGTGCTGGCGGATAACCCTCTCGCCTAAATAGAAGTGAAGGCCGTACTCGTCTCGGATAAGCCGCCTAGTCCTCGAGGCGGTCCAAGCACGGCCATACCCAAAGTGAAGGCCTAAATCACCCCAGGGGGCCCACTCAATCTACAAAGAGAATGAAATTTTATTTCAGTTATTCATATATATATATACTATTTTATTTTTAAAAGAAAAGAATACTAAAATATTTACCTGCTCCTTCAATAGGTCGTGAACAGCAGCAGCACCGGTCTCTCGAGTCCGGTATACATAAGGGGCCCTGTAGTTCCCCGCGATAAATCGGCGGAGAAAGGGAAACCGATCCTCGTTCTCGACGAGGAGATCCACCTGGGCGCGACCCAAACGGGTATACGCCACGAACCAATTCTGAAGAAGAGACAGAAAAGATATCAGCAACAACATATAATAAAAGGTAAAGGACTGAAACAAGAATAAGAGAACAAGAGTATGTACCTCCCACAGCAATGAGAAGCCCTTGAGGTTCAGGGCTAAATGGCGAGAAACCTGGTCCATAGCATCATAGAGGACGGCAAGAATAAAACCGCCCCAATCGTAGTCGAACATGATGCTGAAATCCCGAAGATAGGGCAGCCACCAGAGATGGGCTGTGTCTCCCCCACGGGCCTCAAACAGATCATGGAGTGTCAGTAGAAGAAGGACGCGAGCGTACTGGCGCGCCTCCTGACGGGTCATCGGCACCCCCGAAGCGATCAATCTGGCTCTCTCTGTCGCCAGGCGTGTGACTAAAACCGCCCGAGGAATCGTATCACCAGAACTCCGTCGCTCTGGAAACCATCCTAAAGCACCGACAATGCCCTCTGCTGTCAGACGCAAGGGAACGTCAATCTGTATAGGGACCCCCCTGAAGGAATCCCGGTCAAAGCAAATAGATCGAGGGGGGTCATCGTCATCTCCCCCCAGCTCTAGTGAAAGGTATGGGTGGTGTCCCACCAGTGGCAAGCCAGAGCTGACACCAACACAGCTGCCCTAGATACTCGCTCCGGAAGGGCATCAAAGAGGGGACCAAAAGGAGTCGCAAGAAACAACTCCTGGACAGGGGCCGGTGCCTGTCGCCACTCTAAAGAGATGGTGTTGGGAGAACCCCAACCGCGGCCAACCCATTATGGACAAAAGGAACGAGTACAGGATTAGGAGGGTATTTTGGTGTAATTATGAGAGATATAGGGTTATGAGGGTAAATTATGTAATTTTCCAAAACCTGAGGGTACTTTGGTGTAATTATGAGAGTTATATGGATATAATGATAAATTATGTAATTTTCCAAAACTTGAGGGTACTTTGGTGTAATTATGAGAGTTATAGGGATATGAGGGTAAATTATGTAATTTTCCAAAACCTGAGGGTACTTTGGTGTAATTATGAGAGATATAGGGTTATAAGGGTAATTTATGTAATTTTCCAAAACCTGAGGGTACTTTGGTGTAATTATGAGAGTTATATGGATATAAAGGTAAATTATGTAATTTTTCAAAACCTGAGGGTACTTTGGTGTAATTATGAGAGTTATAGGAATATGAGGGTAAATTATGTAATTTTCTAAAACCTGAGGGTACTTTGGTGTAATTATGAGAGATATAGGGTTATAAGGGTAATTTATGTAATTTTCCAAAACCTGAGGGTACTTTGGTGTAATTATGAGAGTTATAGGGATATGAGGGTAAATTATGTAATTTTCCAAAACCTGAGGGTACTTTGGTGTAATTATGAGAGATATAGGGATATGAGGGTAAATTATGTAATTTTCCAAAACCTGAGGGTACTTTGGTGTAATTATGAGAGTTATAGGGATATGAGGGTAAATTATGTAATTTTCCAAAACCTGAGGGTACTTTGGTGTAATTATGAGAGTTATAGGGATATGAGGGTAAATTATGTAATTTTCCAAAACCTGAGGGTACTTTGGTGTAATTATGAGAGATATAGGGTTATAAGGGTAATTTATGTAATTTTCCAAAACCTGAGGGTACTTTGGTGTAATTATGAGAGTTATAGGGATATGAGGGTAAATTATGTATTTTTCCAAAACCTGAGGGTAGTTTGGTGTAATTATGAGAGATATAGGGTTATAAGGGTAATTTATGTAATTTTCCAAAACCTGAGGGTACTTTGGTGTAATTATTAGAGTTATATGGATATAAGGGTAAATTATGTAATCTTCCAAAACCTGAGGGTACTTTGGTGTAATTATGAGAGATATAGGGTTATAAGGGTAAATTATGTAATTTTCCAAAACCTGAGGGTATTTTGGTATGATTATAAAAATTATAGAGTCATGGGGGTACATTATGTAGTTTCCCAAAATCTAGGAGGGTATCACAAGTAAAAGTATGTGTTTACTAAATCGGATGTTATTTCTAGGCAGCCATGCATACTAACATTTGTTTAAAATACATGCAGGAAACGACAGAAATAAAAGAACAAATAAATACACGAAAGAAGACATACCAGAGATCGACGACGAATCTCGTGAGAAACAGGCTCCATCAAGAGCCAAGGAATGTCCGGAACTGGAGCAGCCCGGGTTGCATCTCGGTAAACCACAGCCCGACCACGGTCCACCCCATCCTCACCATACCAGTCGAGGTCCTCCCAATCGTTGTGATGAGGACTACACCGAAGGACGCCCTGAGCATCGGTAAAAGTAACCTCGTCCTGGTCACCATCCAGTCTATCAGGCTGAGCAGGATCCATCTATATGTGAGTAAATAAATGAGAAAAGTCGGAAAAGCGGCAGGGCTTCCGCGCTCGGGAGAAGAAAGAAAGAGAGAGAAAAAGAGCTAGAGAGAGAAAGAGGAAGGAGAGAATGAGGTGGAATGAGCTCAGCAGGAGGCTTATATAGTGGAACACATTGTCGCGCGACAAACAGGGTCATTGTCGCGCGACAAAGAGCCCTCTCCCGAGGTGTCGCACGACAATCACCTATCTCCCCTGATTTTTTTGACCTTTATCTCATTTTATCTCTTGCAGGAGGACTTCCGAGAAGCAGTTTTCAAAAAAAAAAAAATATTGCCAAAAACCGCACACCCAGGATGAGAACACGAGGAAAGACTTCCAAATCATCTCTCCAAAAATGCGTGAACGAAATGCGAACAAACAAAGTAGTCTCTGATCTCCCAGAAGGGACCGAGGCCATCAAATGAGAAAAAGCAGAATAGCGAGATAAGACGGGAATAGAAAAAATTGAAAGAGTAGAAAAGAGAAGAAACCCGCATGAGCACCCAAAGCGAGCGAGAGAAACAGAAATGCAGAGTGGCAGGGAGAGCCACACCAAAAGTGATAGCTAAGCCAAAACCGGCTCAGGGTTTCGTTTTGGGTGAGTAAGGCTCCTGATCACGACAAAGGGATAAAAAGACTCCTGGTCAAAAACAGAGAAGGCCAGGAAAAGTCTTTCCCAAAAGAGGGAGAAATAAGGGCATCGAAAAATAGAATACGATGTGGGCCCACCAAAAGAGAAAACTAAGAAAAGATCAGAGATCAGAGATTGAACTTTCAAACAAATTTTCTTTTCAGCACGATACAGAAGAGATGGTTTGAAAAAAAAACCTCGGACCATCGCTCTGCGGAGAGCAAGAGAAATCCGAAAACTGCCTCTGAGAGAAGCATCTCCACTCGAGAAAAACATGAGAAACAAAGTTCAGAAAGATACAGGGAAGCGGACATCCAGATTTTGACCCCGGGGAGCTCTTTTCACCTTCGCAAAACTTCTCTCTCTCTCTCACTCTAGCAGTCTAAGAGAGACAATCAAAAAATCACTGGATTACAACACAAGCCCTCTCCAGAGGCAAACCACGAACACAAGCCCTCTCCGGAGGCAAGCCACAACACAAAGCCCTCGTCAGAGGCAAAAGTTACTCATCAAAAGCCCTCCCAGAGGCAATTTTCCTTTCTTATTTTTTCAGGTCAAAGAAGCCCTCCCGGAGAGGCACACGGTAGTCCTCCCACCTGAGGCGAAGCCCTCCCAGAGAGGCACACGGTAGTCCTCCCACCTGAGGCGAAGCCCTTCCAGAGAGGCACAGTGAAGCAATGGTAGTCCTCCCACCTGAGGCGAGAAGATCAAAGCCCTCCTAGAGAGGCACATGGTAGTCCTCCCATCTGAGGCAAGTAGAGCAAGTGAAAGCCCTCGAAAGAGGCAATGAGGTAACAAAAGCCCTCTCCGGAGGCAAAACCAAACACAAGCCCTCTCCGGAGGCATTCACGAATACTTTCTGCATACACACACTCCTTTAGAGTTCATGCGGGAGCCATGGATCATGGTCTATTCCAGTCGCCTCAATTCCTTGCAAGCAAGGAGCTTGAGTCGAGAGGGTCTGTAGACACCCCGATCCGTGACCCCCGCAAGAACCCTAAATGACCTACGAGAACTACTGATTTGAAGTCCGGGACCCACCCGAGCACCCGAAACTACCCCGAGGGGGTTTGTTGCGCGACAAACCTATTTTCATGAAGGATTGTCGCACGACATATCACATTGTCGCGCGACAATCCCTGATATGTCGCGCGACAATCCTGCTATGTCGCGCGACAATCCCTCTCTGCACCCGACCAACCACTTTCGACACATCACAGTGTCAGAACCCATCACTTCAGCCGTTTGTCGCGCGACATACAGGTATGTCGCGCGACAAACAGGCACAGTGAATTAGGAATGTCACACGACAAACGGATATGTCGCGCGACACTTGCCTTTTCTGGGAAAATGTCGCGCGATAATCTTCCCCGAGCAGTATAAATAAGCCAACACCACCAAGGGTTCAGGGCAGCAACTTGAATCTGGAAATTTTGAGTTTTAGTCTGATCTCATTATCAAGCATTCTATATTATCGTCTTATCTCTGGAGAATTATCGGATCTATTCCCGACACTCGACGTGTCCCGTCTCTAGAATCGAATTCTCGGAAATATCTGAAGAAGGAAAAGATTATTATCGCCGAAAATCTCTTCGCTGGATTATATTTTCTTTCTTATTATTATTATTCTCGTCGGGAAGGTAAAGAAAGTCTCTTCTAGTATTTAAACATTAAATATCTGTGTACTTGTTTTATTTCCGTCGTTTTGTCCACGTTTTATTTGAATAAACTTATTGCCAAGTTACAAATAGTCTATCGTTTTCAAAACAAAAGGCCCTGATAAAACTATTTGTAAAACTAAAAGAGTAAGAACATTACTATCCGGATAAAATCCTATTTTCAAACCCGGACCGATAAAACTTACTTAGGAAATTAAATACCCGATATATCCTATCTGTTTCATAGATTGTGATACGTCCGGTAAAACTCCCCTCAAGAGTTCCAATTCCATATCGAAATTAGTTCCATCATAAGATCCGCACTTTTACAAAACTCGAGAAAACCGTCATTATCCGAGAAATAATACGGAAAACTCCATTTCTAAAGAAAACAACTCTTGTCACTTGTATTTGCATTTCTCAAAACGAAACATCGGATCTTGGAACACAAAGGTTTTATATCCCTTTCCCATTTTTCCCAGAAATTAGGGTTCTCGCTCAGAAAGTAATAAGCTATCAATAAAAGCATCCAAGTTTTTCAACATAGAATAAACATATAAAGACCACTAGAGACCGAAAGGGAGGAATGGGTGCTTAACACCTTCCCAAACCGTAATATAGTTTCTGAACCCTATAGAATCCTGGTTTCGTAGACAAACGTGTAAAGAAAGGCTTAAAACCTTTCCTCTTACACAACCATTTTGTACGTTTTCCCGTAAAACGTACTGGCAACTCTGAACAAACCCCTTTGCATCTAGAAATAGAACATAGGGACACATGATATGAATCAAAAGAGACACTCCAGTAAATGGAACGAAGGAATCCGTTCCGACGTTTCAGACACCCAACCGAACGGGGACGAGACCCGGGGGGTCGCATTTGCGGATTCTCACAATGGTGTAAAGAGAAAATTAAACACTGAGAATTCTGCAGTGTTATTGTATAGGATAATGTTAAATTATTGGATACTTTGAAAGATCCAGGGGGTATAAGTTTTATGATCCCACAATAAAGTTGATTTTCGAGTCGAAAAATGCCTTGTTCTTTAAGGATGTCGAGTTTACGCTGGGGGGGGGGGATATAGCCATAGACTTTATCTTTGAAGATGAAATATGTTGATATTCCCACAAGTACTATTAGCATTGATTAGGTTTTCATTCCTAAATTTGTTCAATACACAAATTAAGACTATTGACCTTAAAGGTCATTAATCTTGTTTTAATAATAACAATAACTTAATCTTGTGTAGTTTAACATGTGTATTGATTTAAGTATAGTCACATCTTAATGATTGTCATATGTGGAACAAAATCGACAAATCGAAATTGAGATCACTCCTCAACAAGTAAACATATCACATTGACTTACATCACTCAATATCTTTGATGAAAGCAAGCATTGATACACAAATCATTGAAGATCAAAGCATAAAAGCAAATGAAGAAACGAAGAAATATTTTAAGCACTCAAAGACTCGTTAAATAAAAAATTGAATGAGTACTTCCAAAAATTGATTTTCGAAATAAATTTATATTAAGTTCAAACAAACATATTTTGAGCTCTCATGAAAATAGGTGTCTTAAAAATATATTTCTGACCTATCCCAACAATTAAAATTGAATTTGGAGCAAAACTACAAAAGTCTAAAAATTGCATTTTTAGCTTGATGGGCAGTGCTCATCAGTCGACTAATGAGCCTTACTTAGTCGACTAATGGTTGAAATATAGCCGTTGAATTTCTTATTATTTACTATTTTTAGCACACCAAACTTCTGCTAACCCTCTAAAACGGCCATATCTTGTTTGGGACTATATAAACAACATTTAAGATATATTGGAATCATTATTCATATCTATTCTTCATCAATATTCAAAGATTCAAGAAATTTTTTTGATTAATCATTCTTTATTTAAGCTATAAATCTTGATCAAACTTGATAATTATAGTGTAAGCTTCATTTATAATTTTCAAATAGACTTGAGAGTTATTATATATTGGTGTTCATCACCAAAAAATAAATTTTATTCATCAAATTATGAGAGGCTTATTTTATTGTCTAGCAAGAGTGATTCTTCTGAGAGTGTAGTGAATTAAATACACTTGTAAGAAGTTTGATTTTCACCCGTAAGAAAATCGGTTTAGTAGAACTTCTCGGGAGAACTACTCGAACGCGGATATATGGTCTAAACAACCGAACCATGAGAACAAAACGTCTTTGGCTCATTCGGTTTAATCATTCTAACTATAGCTCTCTATTTCATTGCTATATGATCACTTGTGCTTGGGATTGCTTGATTGTTTTGCTAGTTTCTTATTATAGACTTAAACTTTTTTTGAAATTATTTTTAAAATCGGATTAAGTTTCAAAAAACTTATTCACCCTTTTCTAAGGTTGTTAATCGACCTACAAAGATAATGTTGGAGAACCTCCCATTCAAGAAATTGTTCCAGAATAACAATCTCTACCACCTCAAGAACCTTTTCCATTAAGGAGATCCACTAGAGAAAGGAGAAGTGCAGTGCTAGAGGACTACATTGTATTCCTCCAAGTACATGAGGTTGACATTGGAGTGATGGAAGATGATCTGCTCAACTTTCATCAACCATAAAAAATTATAATTTTCAAAAGTGGATTGATGCCATGAATGCGGAGATTAAGTTCATGAAAGATAATAACGTATGGGATCTTGCCTTATTGCTAGAAAGTGCGAAACCCATTGGCTGCAAATAGATATTTAAAACCAAGAGGGATTCGAAAGGCAATATAGAAAGGTAAAAAGCTCATTTTGTCGCAAAGGCTTTACATAAAAGGAAGGCATCAACTATAAATAAACTTTTTGTCCCTTTTCATTATAAGATTCTTTTAGGACTATAATGGCATTGGTGACGCATTTCGATCTTGTGTTACATCAAATGAATGTAAAAATGGCGTTTCTCAATTGTAACATTGTTAAGACGATCTATATGGTGTAACCATAAAATTTTGTGGTGGGAGACCCAAATATTATGGTTTACAAACTTAAGAAATCCATCTATGAGCTTAAAAAAGTATTTCGACAATAGTATTTCAAGTTTCATTAAGTAATCATCTCATTTGGTTTTGAGATGAATGTGGTCGATGATTTTATATAATATAAATTCTGTGATAGCAAGTATATTTTTTTGGGTTTTATATGTCAATAACATTTTGCTTGCCAAAAACGATATAAGCATATTGCATGAAATCAAGAGATTTTTGATTAAAATTTTTGAGATGACAGATCTTAGTAACGCCTCTTTTGTGTTAGGCATACAAATACACCAAGGTTGCTCTCTGGGTACTTTAGGATTATCACAAAAGGGGTATATCGGAAGTTCTCAAGCGATATGGCATGCAAGATTATAAAATAGGTTATACCCCTGTAGCTATGGGAAATAAATTTAGTCTCAATCAGTGTCCTAATAATGAATTTGAGGAAAATAAAATGCAAAAGATTGATTATGCATCAGCAGTAAGGAGTTTGATGTATGCTTAGGTATATATATATGCGTCTGGATATTGCGTACATTGTTAGGATGCTAGGCAAATATTCTAGAAATTGAAGACTAGACCATTGGAAAGCAACGAAAAGGGTCTTGCAGTGCTTATAGAGAACCAAAAAGACTACATGCTCACATATCAGAGGTCAGATCAACTTGTAATCATTGGATATACTGACTTCGATTTTGTTGGATGATTAAATAATATTAAATTTATCTTGTATTTTGTTAACAATAGGAGCTTAACGAAGTCCATACATATAAATATTAAGTTTCTAGTAAGGAAAAAGTTCAGAATGGACAGGTATCTATATAACACATCAGTACAAATTCCATAGTTGCGAATTCGTTTACTTAGGGATTGTCACCCAAAGTGTTTCATGAGCACATTACTCGTATGGGTGTCATGTATTTTCAAGATATTCAGTTTTAATGGAAGTTTGTAATTTTTAGTGTTTCTATAATATAGACATGTTTCGGTTATTTCGATTTAAGGATATTTTGAAATTCTTTTCTGCAGAACTAAAGTTTTGGTTTATTCACACTCTGATTTTGGATATGGTTTGATCTCACTAAAGTTCGAAGATGGCCAGTTAGAAATAGGCATGTTAAGATCATATTGCATGAAATTTTCACTCTACACATCCACATCATGATCCATATCATTCAGTTATATTGACATGTGTGATCATTGATGGGTCGAGTTATGTCAAGTGTAACAAAGGCCGCTTTGATCCTATATATGTTGATATGATTGATGGACCGGATTGGATACAGATACATTTCAATAATTATAATAATGTTGAGTTTAATTTTGCAATACATAATTATAAGGTTACACATATAGCTTAAGTGAGAGATTGTTGGATCTTTAATCCAACATTGGGCTTATATGTGAAATAATTATGTTTTGTGGACTGTCGTATAGTTAAGCTGATTTTAAAAGTGATCAAATAAGATTTAAGTTATTTGGGCTTAAATATATCTAATAGGTGTGTGCCTTTAATGTGTAATGACTTAAGTATAATTTCTATTTTTATGATGGGCTGAAATAAAAATACAGAATAGATAGTAAGGTTTGCTAACTATATATTATGGTTATAGTCTCCAGATCGCGCGTATGTACATAATATGTCCCTGTTGAGTCTCCATTATCACAGAACGTATAAAAAAAGTTTAAAAAAATCTTTAAAGAAATATGTGTAGATTTGGAAAGCCAACCACTCGGCTACAAATCGCATGCTATGGATTCAAATATGCTTCTGCAAATTAATTTATTTAATCCTAGTAATACGACATAAATAATTCTAGAGTTTATAGTTACTTGGATCTAACAAGATATAACACCGCCATCAAAGAATACGTAATGAAAGGGGCAAAGGGAGGAGAAGAGTTAAGATGGCATGCATGCCTGAGAGAAGCCAATCAAACCATGAAAAGGGCCTTTGTTTTTTATGCATTCACACAACTAAGATATGCATTCTTCCAAGATTTTGTACTCTGTGAATTCCTGCATAAATTAATTAATCGATCACTCGATACTTATTTATTTATTGCACCATGCCATTTAGGAAAAAATACAAAAAAAACCTTGAAGTATTACCTTAAGTGCAATGTTTCCCCTGATGTTTCAATTTTCCCAATTTAACCCCTAAAGTACATTAAGTGATGCAAAACAAACCCCGACTCTAACGACATCCAAAATAGCAGACGGAATCTTACGTGGACTGCACAGTTGGAAATTAAATTACATCGTGGATATTACAACACCACATTGGAGCACATGAGAAGCATTAGGCGCCAAAATAAAATACAATCCCGCTAAAAGATATACACATATATATAACAAGCATATATGTATGTGTATATATATATAGAGAGAGAGGGAGAAAGGAAAATACTCATCAGAGACAAAGCAGAAGAGAGCACGAGCTATGGATTTCCATGGTCAACATTGCTTTTGTGGGATGCCAACTGTGTTACGCACATCGTGGACAGATTCAAACCCTGGAAGAAGGTTCAGAGGATGTCAACTTTTTGGGGTAAAGCTTGCTATTTATTTGTTTGAAAACTTGTATAAGATTTGACTCATTATTTAGCTTGTTTTACATTCATTTTGATACAGACTCTTGGTGGATGTGGGTATTTTGTCTGGTTTGACCCTCCTATGTGCCATCGTTCAAGACAAATCATCCCAGGATTGCTAAGAAGGATTAATGAGATGGAAGAAAATGCACGAAGGTTTAGAAGAAGAGAAAAATGGCTAAGGATTGCTTTGACTGCTATGTTTTTTGTACTTTTTCTATTTTGGTGTAAGACGCCCAATTATGAAATAAAGAATATGGTTTAAATTGGTTTTTGATAAAAGGTTAAGTTAGGTTTTGTGATAATGAATGTAATGGGAACGTCTGCATTGTCTGATGGGAATGTACCTTGTAAATGGTTGACAAAATGAATGAAGTTAATATTTTGAATATTTTTCATCTTCTTTAAAAATAGAGTAAATATTGCTTGTATTTTGATATCCATCTTCTGTAAATGGTTGACAAAACATTGCTTGTATTTTGATATCCATGAACCAAAAAGAGAGTATTCCCAGCTTTTGAGAAACTAGCCCAACCATGTATTAAACATAAAGTTGAAACAAAAAGAGAGTGTTCCCATATCATACAAATTGGCATTGTTAATTGTCACAAAAAAAGAGCACACCAATTGGGCAAACAAAAAACAAAGTGTTGACCATCTTATCACTTTGAAAGTAGCCCAAAATTCAAAAAAATCAAAAAACCAAACAACTTTACAATGATAATTACGACTTTTTCTTGGGGGAATTTCTTAAGAAAACCTTCTTTCCATTCCAGGAAATGGACTCTAGGGCAGTACTTTCATTGCTGGCATTGGATGTAGTTGGTTGTGATAAAACCTTGTTCTGATTGTTTAGATACACCTTCTCTCCTTGGAACATCATATATGGAATTGATTGTGATGCTTGAGTAGGATTCGAAGTATTAGTTGATGGTTGAGAAGGATGAGAAACTTCAGTATAAGGTTGAGAGAATTGCATTTCAGTGTGTCCAACATAAACAGCACTTGGTTTCTTGACTAGAAGTTTGTTAGTTCTCCTTTTCTTTGTTGGTGCCTTATCAGTTGCTGCTTCAGTTCCATGGATTCCTGTTGGTTCTCCATCAACCTAAAACAAATTTATAATTATTTTATAATTGTTCACATAAAGCAGCTATTAGTTTAATACAATGATAATACTTACAGGGATTTTTCTTGGCCTCCCTCTCTTCTTTTGAGCCCCACCTATTTCCTGTCATGAAATTATACAAGTGAATTTATTTGATAGTAAATTATACAATTGTTGCATCATATACACATATATATATATGACAGTGAATTATACTTACAGTTTCCATTTGTTGCTTTTCCTTACAACTTCTTTTATTATGGCCAACATTTCCACAATTTCCACACTTCAAGGAATTTTGATGCTGCTTCCCTAACTTATATGGATTTGCTCCTGTTTTCTGCTTATTTTTTTCATCCACCTCAGGTTTTCGTACTCCAGCATTAGGCCTCCCTGGTAGCCTACTATATATTGGAGGTTGAACATTCACCAAGCCAGTTTTGGGCCACATTCGAGGACCATTCAATGGTTGAATACAACTCTCATAGCAACTAATATATGTGTCCCTATGATACCACTTGTGTACAAATCCCTCAGGCTCCAAACCACAATAAAACATAGCACTAACACCATGCATACAAGGTATTCCAGTCAATTCCCACTTTCTACATGCACAAGTCATTGACTCCAAATCAGCAACAAATTGACCATCTGGTCCCTTCACTTGGAATTTAGAACTTCCACCAAAATCAGGTACACAAAATGATGCATCATGTTTAATCTTTTCCAATATCAACTGAACTTTTGGACATAGTAAGCCTTCTACCTTCATCATCTTTGCTCTATTAAGATGTATTCTCTTCATCAGTTTACTCATAATCCTCTCAAGCATTGTAAGGATTGGCTTATCCCTTGCATCCAATATCATAGCATTAAAACTTTCACACAGATTGTTGAGCAGCATGTCTGACTTTACAAAGCAACTAAAATGGGATTTGGACCATTGTGTTAGTGGCTTAGCAGCAAGCCATTTAAATGCTTCCTCATCCAGCTTTTGAAGTTCACTCATCTGCTCTTCAAATTCTACTACTGTGGTTGACCTTGCACAAGCATATAACGCATCCTTCAGTGCTAACCCTTTGTGTTTCAGTCTGAAATTGTTGTATAAATGCCTAACACAGCATCTACGTTCAGAATTTGGACACAACTCTTCTAGTGCTGGCATTAACCCCTTCTGCTTATCAGTTATAAAACACCAACCATGACTATTTGTGAAGCCAATATCATCCTTTAGTAGATCTATAAACCAAATCCAAGAGTCCTTGTTTTCACTTTCCACCACAGCATAAACTAGTGGGTATAATGAGTTATTACCATCCACTCCAATTGCTGTCAGTAATATCCCTCCAGTTGGGTCTTTAAAATGACACCCATCCATCCCAATAAGTGGCCTACAATGTTTTAAAAAGCCACTCTTCAAAGCACCCAAACAGATATACATCCTCTTGAATTTATCTCCATCCTTTTGAATTTTCACAGTGGTCCCTGGATTGCAACTCACCAGCTCTGCACCATAGTCATACACCATACTATATTGTTCCTTTAAAGTACCATATATAAGCTTCAATGCATACTGTTTAGCCCCGGAAACCTTACTCCTTGACACTTGAACTTTGAGATCTGCCATCACTTGTTCTTGAAATGACCCCAGTGGCAGTTTTGGGTTAGATCTAATGGTTGCAACATACCTTCTGCCTAGCCACTTTGAACTGACATTGCTGTTTACAAAAGACCTAAGGCAACTATGCTCATTACAAAAGGTTTTTATTTGCAAAGTAGATTCATCTTGCATGGCCGAAGCATATAAAGTCCACTTGCAACCATTTCTACATATTGCCCTTATCCTAGTCTTCTCACACTTCTTCAGCTTGATTTGCTTTCCATGTTTAATAGCATGCTGCTTTATAGCATCTGCCAGTGTTTTAGAAGAACTAAAAAGCATACCTAGTTTAAATTGAGGGTCCTCCTTATCCACATCATCATTGAACTCGGGCCACTAAACTTTCTTTTTCTTGTTATTTCCACCTTCATCAGAGGAAGAGAAAGTTACATCCCTAAGTTCATCAGAATCATGGCACTCTACATCATTGCAATTAGTATCCACATCACCCCTGGTTGCCCTGTCTTTTTTAGGAAAATAAGTACTTCCCCTCAACCCACTCCACTCAGCATCCCAATCCGTGTTTGCTTCAAATAATGCATCATCTTCCTCTACATTATAATCAGATTCATTAAAGTATTCAAGATCAGTAGAGTTGTCACTATCAATAGCATTTTCATTTTCACATTCAACATCAATATCAACATCAACTGCTTCATCAATTAAAGGCTCAACCACTGTTGGGTCATTTAGTGTGGTAGCATCATTGGTAGGCTCAATAAAGGTCCTACCATCACATGACTCTACTTGGCTTTCAATCATATTTGTTACAGTTAAGTGGTCCACATAAATACTAATAACTCTATAGCTTACTAGACTTAACTCCACAGCCAACATGTTCATAAATGCAGTATCACTTTCTAACTTATACAGGTTAATATTGTCAACAATATAATAGTATTCTAGCTCCCCTTTATAGCCTAAAGACTGTACCATATCTTCAATCTCCAACAAGGACATTAGATCAACATTACAATAGTCAAAAAAATTAACTTTACCCCCAACATATTCTTTTGTTAAATCACCTCTGACCCTACCACCATGATGCAGCTCAATAGTAAAGTACCCATCACCTTTTTCTGCAGCAAGAACAATTTTAAAGTCAAAAGCAGATTTTTAACTCATTTTCTATGCAAAGCAGTGGACCACATGCATTATTCAATATATATACTGACAAAACATAGCACTATCCGACCAACCGGTTATAGGCTTTTAACAGAGGAATCTATATTATTTACAAGATTTTTGCATCTACTTTACATTTACCAAAGCAATCAAATTATATTATATATATACATTCATATACGTCAGTGTATATATACATTATATTATATATAAGCATTACGAAGGAACACAATCCTCCAAAAACTTACCATATCTTGCACCTTCAGTATCATCGGAGCATCGTAGATACCTATTAATGGAGCATATTTTGATTTTTCTCTGACCTTGATTTTCCCCTCTGTTAGGTTTCCCCTTTTAAGACAAAACAAATGAATATATAATCTTAAACTAAGACCAACCAAAACCCTTGGCTATGTCCCCATATGCTTCTCACGTGCTCCAATGTGGTGTTGTAATATCCACGATGTAATTTAATTTCCAACTGTGCAGTCCACGTAAGATTCCGTCTGCTATTTTGGATGTCGTTAGAGTCGGGGTTTGTTTTGCATCACTTAATGTACTTTAGGGGTTAAATTGGGAAAATTGAAACATCAGGGGAAACATTGCACTTAAGGTAATACTTCAGGGTTTTTTTTGTATTTTTCCCTGCCATTTATTAACTACTCAAATACAATGATTAAAAAACATGAATTGCTCATATCATTATTAATTTATAATACAAGAAAAAAAACTGATAAATATACGTTATTGTATTGGAACCACTCAAAATAAGGTGGTGAAAATATCCCCTCTATATCTGACTTCCCTTCTGCTGGATGCAATCCATCTGGAAATTCCTGCAATGGTTTTAAAAAAACAATTAAATTCCTTCAAGTTATTTTCTATTGAAAAAGATGTCATGGAAATAAAAAGATGGCTTCTGACTTTTAAGTTGCAAGGAAAAAGGGAAAATTAAGACTATTCAAAACAGACTGTACACTGAAAGTTATTTTATTAAAACATAATTGACACAAAAATTTGAAAAAAAAAATCAATAAAATACATGCATGTTCATTTAGTGTAGAAAAATTGATCAACTAATTTCTTGATCAATAAATTAAAAGAACACTACAAACTCTGGATAATACCTACATATAATATGGCTGGGTTGTACTTTAGCATCTGGCTTTGTGCGGGTATCCAGCTAGCACACTCAGAGGGCCGGGCCTCACTATCACATCTTTTGATTTATAAAATTTGATCATACAAGTCGGTCAACGTATCATTTGTCTATGCGACAAATTTCACATATAGGAAGCATTTCCTATAAGGATTACTATTTACGGACCTTATTTACGAATTTTCCCTTTTGGCACGCTTCCCAATGGATTTTTTTGATGAAATTTGGTGGGGATGTTCTTCATCGTGTGTAGAACATCTCCACCAAATTTCGTCAAAAAATTCAACCGGGAAGTGGGTTAACTACATGATTGAAAAATATTGGTCCAAAAATAGATATATAAAATCTAATATTTTTCAATCATATAGTTAACCCACTTCCCGGTTGAATTTTTTGACGAAATTTGGTGGAGATGTTCTACACACGATGAAGAACATCCCCACCAAATTTCATCAAAAAAATCCATCGGGAAGCGTGCCAAAAGGGCAAATCCGTAAATAAGGTCCGTGAATAGTAATCCTTATAGGAAATGTTCCCTTCACATATATATCTATATAAATATATAATAAGGGGTAATATTTAGTTTTTGAATCTTAAAAATGTATAAGGGTCTGAAATCAAATTGTGTGACTCAACTTTTTGAATAATTGATAGTGCATTTGACATGGATTATGATATAATATATATATATATATATGTATGTATGCATTACTTTATATTTTAAGAGAATACACGCATCAAGTATGGCTATGATCAAATATCATTTGATCTATATAAATTATTATGTATCATTTATATGTGTTTAATTTTCTTAGTATTTTACAAGAACTACACACGTTAAGTATATTATTAGTACATAGCTATTGCATCATTTGATACTCCATGCCAAAAAGTGTAAAATTAACAAAATGAAGTAGCATACATCTATATATATATATGTTACAAATTGAAGAACATATAGCTAGGGAGTGTAGTGAGAAAGTAATATTAACACCCCAACTCAAAGTGAGAAAAGATAGAAGGATCCCATTTGCTGAGTTGCTTTTTAAGGAAACTACGTACCACTTGTTCTAAATCAATGGAGACATAGTATCTTCATCTTCTTAATTCTCTTCTACGCCTTCAATTTGCCTTTTATTTTCTTTTATTTTTTTTACTACCACAAAAAGGCTAATTGAATTGTAATAAGTTATATTATTAGTGTTGCCCATTGAGGTCTCTAATTTGTAGGTATCGAGTGATGTTTTCTTTTCCACCAAACAACAGAGAAATTCAATTCCCCAACTACCACTTCAACTTAATTGCACGGGGGAGGGTTTGGTGCTTTGTTTGGCGGGTTGGTATGTGTATTCTCCTAAATTTATTAAATCTACTTTGGGAAACAAAATGTCAAAAAAAAAAAAAAAACCATCTTTTCCAATTCATATATGCTAACTAGGGATGCCTAGGGTGATTTTAATTGGTGCCATCTATTAAAAAAGTTGCAAGAGAATATATAAAAGTTTATTGTTGTAAATAAAAATATCTTATTCGTATACGATACTTCTAGTTTAGTGACAAGTGCATTCTTTTTCAAGAGCGAACCTATGTGGGATAGAGCAGGACCAATCAGCAATTTGAGGCTGAGAATTTTTGGAATTTTTTTATTTGATACTAGATTAATTATTGCACATGCAATGCATATATTACTCAAATATATATTTTATGAAAAACAGGTTAAGAATAAGAAAAAGGATGTTAGTAAAAGCACCTAAAAAAACCAATTTAAACACTCTTGTCTTAAAAAATAAAATAACCCACATAAATCACTTTTTTTGAAGGCACCCATATACTTTAAATTCAAATGGTCCTCATGTTCACTTTCAACTACTTCTTTACACCCCATTCATTGTCTACTTCACCTTTGTTAGGTTCATGAAGCCAATTATATGGTCACAATTAAACATAGAATTATTCTTTTAAAACCCTCTAGTAATTTCAAATTATATGTATCATTCAGATCTCCTCTAAATAATTATAAACTGATAAAACCATTTAAACATAAGTAAAATAAAACTAAGTTCCTAGTTTAAACTGTTAATACTTTAATAAACTTTTTTTTCTTCACATATATATGTCTAATAGATTGGAGATGTGTACATAAATACATAAAATTCACACACAAACACCTATAAAATACTATAAATAAAAGTCTAGAGTGCACTCCCAAATTAAAGGAATGCTATGAACCAGAAAAAAAAAACCAAAAACAAAAACAAAAAAAAGCCCTAAACAAAACTTATTCTTTTTTCAAGCATAGGGGTTAAGAATGATTTATTGTTTCTCTTCGTGATTATTCTTTTTCATATCTCTATAACTACTACTTCACTTTCTTTCTTTCTTTCTTCTTCTTCTTTTTCTCTACTAAATTACCGTTTTAATTTCTTCTTGGAGCTCTTTTGGTTTCTCTGCCTTTTCTTCCCCATTCTCTATTGTACCATTTTTCTCTTCAGCTGAGTCTGTTTTCACAAAACCTTTTTCTTTGATTTCTTTTGTCCAATCACATAGCTTCTTTGTGGCCACCTCATCTGTTTATTAAACACACCTCATGTTAGTTTCACAATAATAATAAACTTAGGCTCCGTATAAAATAAAAGAAAAAGTAATTAATTTGTGTGAGAAAATGAAAAATAAGTTGAAAAATGTGGTGAGGTGCTCTTCATCTCATACTCATTCTTTTTAGCATATGTCACTCATCTTTCTTTTGTTTCGTGAAATTTTTTTCTTTACTACCACCCAGAAATTTTTTTCCATGGATGAAACCAAAAGGTAAGAGTTTATTTCATTGCATCCCTCAACTTATTTTCCATCTTCTCACCTAAATAAGTTGTTTTTTTTTTATTTTCCATATTGTTATCAATCGGAGGCTTATTGAACATAATTATTTTTACCATTGTCATCACATGTGAAAAAAAGGGTTATTGCCATGTTTACAATTTATGGGGAAAGTAACAGTACTCCTTTTGTTTCACATTAACGATCTTCTTTTTCTTTTGGGAAGCTTCAGGTTTACGGTCACTTTTCCATTTTTGAAATATTCTTATGTATTATATCTCACTCTATCTTAAATTAAGAGTTTATTATTTTTTTCATATATCTTAAATTAACCGGTACTTCTATATGGACATATTTATCCGACATTAAAGTGATTACTCATTGACTATAATAAATTGTGATAAGAATAAATCTTATATGTAAGATATATATGTCTCCCAAGAGTTATTGTGAATTAAGATACGGTTTCCATGACATACTCAAAATTATTCAAGTAGCAAGATTTAACACATTGACCATGTCTGAAAAAAACCGAAATTTGGCAAATTTATAAAAAAAATAAATAACACTCTTAATTTAAAACATAATTAGTCTTTTTTTTATGTGTAGTAAATTCAATTAATAGAGAAAATAGAGAAAAGAATTGAGGAATAAATTGAGAAGAGAAAGGTATATACCTAGTCTTGGGACAGTATGGCCTTGGGGGTGGTTAATGATGAGAGGGTTTTCAAAGGCAGAGGCAAGTTCCTCAGAGGGCAACTTCAACCAATCCTTGGCTCCAATGAAGTGAACTGATTTAACTTTGATTGGGTTTTTATAGGCAACCTCACATATGGTTGGGTCCCTGAATTTGGATCCTGATATTGATACAAATAATTTCATTGCTTCCTCTTCTTTTAACACCTTCCCCTGTTCATATATCACCCATCAACTATTTTATTCTTTGAAATATGTCTATATATTTATATAGGTTGTATTTTGATTATCTATAAATATTGTGAGAGTTTATTTAACGTGTTTGGTTGGCGTTATAATTAAAAAGATATGCATTTTTTTTATATCGTTTCTTATATTTTGAGACAACGGTGCAAGACTAGAAAGTAGTACAATTGATTTTTCATCATTTTTTATACCAATCGAAGTATCAAACACCAACAAATATTTTATTTGCTTGAAAAAAATCTTTGCATTATAGACAATTTCTGCTAAGTTGAGTTTTTAACAAATTAAACACAAGCTTAGTGCAATTTTTTTTTATTATGTTAAATTTTCAGCGAACAAAATACAACCACAGATAAATTAAAAGTGGGGTTGGATGTTAGAATACCTGAGCTTGGTAGCCTAGCAGAAGGGCCGATAATGTTGCTCCCTGAATCAATGAAAGAAAAACATTATATAAGTCAACTTCGTTAACTTATGACTAGCTACACCTGTTAACATGAATCACACGAGACTCCTAATATAAATTTACCATTTTAATATTTCAGAAACAAACCAAAACTCCAACCAAACGAGTATTAAGTAAAGTTATCTTCAAAAGGCTTTGTATTAAATTCACCTTTTTTTTTGTAGCTAGACATAATCGACATACCTAATCTTATTAATGTGGCAAATTAAGTTTTACTGGTAGTGATTGATTGCCAGAAACTTAGTGTTGGTCCAAATTTTGCAAAAGTTAAACAGTACTGATGATTCTTAATATTTCTCGAAATATTTCATACCCCTTCCCTTGTAGTGAATTTATTCACAGCTGTTTTTTGGATCGTCCCAAATTAATAATTTAGTTTTATTTTAAAGACATATATATGTTCTATATACCAAAGCTCACAATAATAGTAAGTTTTATACTTAGACATCGATTATATTGAAATTAGTATCACCCTTAAAAAAGTGTAAAAATATAAAGCATATAACAAACGGATGGAGTATTATTCGCTTTAGCTCGGTATTGAAACATTACATAACCAATTCCGCCTCTTCACCATACAAAAAGAAAGGGGGAAAGGGAGGAGAAGAGTTAAGATGGCATGCATGCCTGAGAGAAACCAAGGAAACCATGAAAAGGGCCTTTGCTTCTTATGTATTCACACAAGTAAGATATACATTCTTCCAAGTTTTTGTACTCTGTGAATTCCTGCATAAATTAATTAATTAATTAATTTATCCATCGCTTTAAAATACATATATTTATTATTTATTCCACCATTTATTAATTACCCAAATACAATGACTAAAAAGCATGAATTTCTCATATCATCATTAATTCATAATACAAGGAAAAAAAAAGAATGAGAAATATACCTTATTGAATTGAAACCACTCAAAATAAGGTGGTGGAAATATCCCCTCTATTTCTGACTTCCCTTCTGCTGGATACAATCCATCTGGAAATTCCTGCGTTGGTTTTTCATTTTTTTTTTCGAAAGAGTTAAATTCCTTCAAGTTATTTTCTATTGAAAAAAATGTCATGGAAATAAAAAGATGGCTTTTATCTTTTAAGTTGTATGGAAAAAGGGAAAATTAAGACTAATTATTAAAACAAATTGTACTTTGAAAAATATTTTATTAAATGATAAGTATCAAAAGAATCTGAAAAAAAAAATTCAATAAAACACATGCATGTTCATTTGGCAAAGAAAATTTGATCAATTAATTTATTGGTCAATATATTAAAAGAACACTATAAACTCTGGACAAATAGCCCCTAGCCCCCTAAAATCTAAATATAATATAGCTGGGTTATATTTTTGTTTTATATATATTAGATGTGAATGATATAATTAATTTGAAGTACTAGCTCAAGTGGGAGATGCTCATAAATTTGGCTTGATGTCCTTGGTTTGAGTCTTGTACGTGTGCTATCAAATAATTTAAGTATTTATTAAATTTTGCTTGTTAATTAAGGATAAAGCTTTTGACCGAGACTTTGGGGATGTTGGCTGTTACCGGGGGCAATTTCACCTTATGAAATTATGTCGTCACAAGCCTCGATCGATAATTCTTTTAATTTTTGTTTTTCGTATTTTTTCCACAGTAGAATAATCCGTACTTTTCTAACAATTTTTGCATCAAATTTTGTACTGTGGTATCCAGGTAGCACACTCATAGCGCTAGGCCTGCATGCCTATCACATCCTTTGATTTACAAAATTTGATTATATAAGTTGGTTAATGTATATGTATGCATTGCTTTTGTACTTTATGATCGAGGACGCACATATCAAATATGGCCATCAAATCATTAGATCTACATAATTTGGTTACATAAACTATGAAATGTATATATATCATTCACCTATGTTTGACAGTCATTGTATTTTACGAGAATCGCACACATCAAGTAAATTAATACATAGCTATATACTACATCATTTGATACTCCATGCTGAAAAATGTACAATTAACAAAAGGAAGCAGCATACATGCATCTATATGTTACAAATTGATCGAAGAACACATAGGGAGTGTAGTGACAAGGCAACATATATTAACATACCAAATCAAAGTGAGAAAAGATAGAAGGATCCCATTTGCTGAGTTGCTTTTTAAGGAAACTTCCACTTGTTCTAAATCCATGGAGACATAGTATCTTCATCTTCTTCTCTTCTACGCCTTCCATTTTTCCTTTCCTTTTCTTTTCTTTTTTTAACTACCACAAAAAGCCTAATTGAATTATAATAAGTTATATTATTAGTGTTGCCCATTGAGTTCTCTAATTTGTAGGTATCGAGTGATGTTTTCCATTCCACCAAACACCAGAAATTCAAATCCCCAACTACCACTTCAACTTAAATGCATGGGGGTTTGGTGCTTTGTCTGGTTGGTTGGTGTTTCACGTGTATTCTCCTAAATTCATTAAATCTACTTTGGGAAATAAAATACCAATAAAATAAATAAATAAATTATTTTCCAATTCATATAAGCTAGGGATACCTAAGGTGATTGTAATTGGCGTCATTTATTACAAAAAATTGCAAGAGAAAAGATTGGAGTTCATTGTTATAAATAAAAACATCTTACTCGCATACAAGGCTTCTAGTTTAGTGACAAGTGCATGATTTTTTTCAAGGGCGAATTTAAGTAGGGTTGAGATCGAGGGACCAATCCCCACCTAAGGCCAAGAATTTTTGGAATTTTTTTAACTAATACTAGATCAATTGCACATGCAATACATATACTACTTAAATATATATATATATATATATCTAATCTAATAGTATATATATAAAATGGGAGAAGTAGAATTATTAAATGTTTCTTTTGCTCAAATCTTGCCATGTGTCATTTGTTATTTTAGTATTTAATTGTATATTTATATTACTTTATTTTTAGTTGTTCTTCATTATGTCATTTATTCTTTAATTTTTTAATTATTTAATTTGCTCCTTTTTTTTAAATTTTTCTCAATCCTTTAATTAGAAAATAAGACTTCATTGGGTGATTAATTAGTTATATATGATTTGTGATCATTTTATATTTTAATGATATAAACGGATAAATATAGCATGCTTGAGATTAATATTTAAAATTAATTTACATCTTCAATAATTATAATTTGTATTTCTTTTACCTTACAATAAATTTCATTATTCATCAATAATATATTAAGTATCGTCCGTGCATCACACGGGTAACACACTAGTATATATAAAAGATAAAATATGTATTGTTGAGGATTAAAACATCTTTTAATAGTTAGGCAATTATGATTTTTGCCAAAGCAATATATAACATTAAAAACACACGATCAACTTCTCAATGTAGTCTGCAAAACAAACAATTGTTCTCGCAATATAGATACACTACAGTAAGGGGTAATAATTTATGAATCTTAAAAATATACAAAGAACATAAAAAATTAGTGACGGTTTTACAAAGAATCGATGATAGCGTCTTTGAAATAGATTACTTGAGAATCACTTGCTTGTATATATATATATTTTAACACCCTTGTCTTAAAGAGTAAAATTAAGTAACCCACATAGTTAGATCATCTTTTTTGAAGGCATCCATATACTTTAAATTCAAGTGTTCTCCTTGTTCACTTTCGGCTACTTCTTTACACCACTATTCATTGTCTACTTCACCTCTTTTAGGTTCATGAAGCCAATTTTATGGTCAAAATTAAACATAGAATTGATCCTTTAAAGCCCTCCAGTAATATCAAAATTAATGTACCTATCACTTAGATTCCCTCTAAACAATTACAAACTAAAAAAACCATTTACACATAAGTAAAATAAAACTGAAGGGGTTGTTTGTTTTACCATCTGAAATTTAAATAGGTTAATAATTAGACTTCAAATTTTAAAAAATTTGTTTGGTTGCATTAATTTTCAGATATGATCACTTATTTTGCCTCTAAAAATTCTAGAGGTGAAAATGGGTCTGAATGGTCTAAATAGTTATTAAATATCAATTCTACCCTCTCCACCACCGCATAATTAATCCGGTCGCCGCTAGTGAAAGAGAGTGACTTGAAAGAAGGCGAGAGCGATGAACTGCTCGAGCTTGAAAGTGAGCCCAGAGGAGGAGGAGGAGGAGGAGGAGGAGGAGGAGGAGGAGAAGATTTCAGACTTCATAATTCAAATTTAGACAACAAAATAAACGCACCCTAACTGATGGTTAATTTATTTTTGGACAATGTGCCCCAGTCTATTGGGCACTATGTAAATGTAGATAAAGTAATGTAGTTTTGGCGTCTTGGCCGTTTTCTACCAAAAAAAAAGATTGGACATGTGCACATAAATAAATAAAATTCATACGACAAACACCTACAAAATACCATAAGCAAAGGTTCGGAGCACCCTCCCAAAGGAATGCTATGAACCCCCAAAAAATAAAAAAGAAAAAATGAAAATGAAAAAGACTAAACCCTTGAAAAAAAAGAGCAACAACTTATAGTTGACATGCATAGTTGGGGTTAAGAATGATTTACTGTTTATCTTCATGATTATTCTTTGTTATATCTCTTATTTTTTAATATGGATTTTTATGAAAAAATTAGCTTATTGCAACAAGGATTTGTCCCCTTAAGACATGCTAAAAATCATATGACTCTACTATCAAAAGAAAAGAACACGAGCTAGCCAATTTAACCTTACATTTTATAATAGATAGCTTGAACACTACTAATATAAATTATACAATTCTAAAAAAAAATGGTTCACTTTTACTAATGAAATAATCTTGTCCCGAAGATACTTGTTTTTCGGTAAAAAGGAGATTTGTTGAAACATATATAGCTTTTTTGTAGACATGTTTCTATTAAGGTACTTTAACTATCTAGGGTGTTAATATTAAATTTTTATGGTGCTTTTACGAGCATCCTGATAAAAATATGGCATAGTGATTAAGCAAGTTAGGGTGTAAGCGGTCTTTCTACCAAGATTCAAAACTTGTTACAAGCAATTTGTTGTCTTTTTTTGCATGTTTCGGAACAGAAAAAATAGATTTTACCGCGTGATTAAAAATAGAGTGTTTCACATAAGCTTCTAATAAATAACATAACAATGTCTTAATAATTTTCTTTTGAGAGGAAAATTACCTTTTTCTACAAAAAAAAGGCCCGGATATAATTATATAAAGAGGTCTAGGGTTAAAAGACAAACAAAAAGCTGATGATGTGTGACATTCATTATCAAGGGTATTTCGTACAACAATATAACATACTAGTTGTAACTTTTGTTAAATGCATTATTTATTTTTACAAAAAACTATTTTAAAATTTTAATCATGCTTTTTTATCTGTTATATATTTTTAAGAAAAAAACACTGGTCCTTAATAATATAGGTGCCCTATGACAAGTGATATAAGATTGGTCCTTAGGCCTGCTTTATAGTGGCTCACTTGTCCCTTGGGCTTCTAACCCTGGAACTTGGCCCAGGGCCGTGCGGAACAGTTAACACTCAAGAAGGTTGTATTGTTTTAGATTTTGACCTGTACGTACGTTCACTTAAATAAAAATGAATCTTTGTTAGAATGATGAAAAAATAATTATACACGTACTATTTCTAGCAAATATTAGATGGTTGCTACAAGCACCCGCCCTTTTACTTGTTTGTGCCTTCACCAAAATAGTAGAATACGTTTACTTGGTGTACACCACTTTATTTTGCAAACTAAATCAACTATTTCTTGTATATGAGAAACCGAAATGCATGCTGTAGATCAAGGTAAATTATTGTGTTTCCTTTTTGGTTTGAGCTACATTTCGTTAGTTTTCTCACATTCTGGTCATGCAATTGAATGCACGAATCACTCCATTTCAATACACATTTGTTTCGCTTTGAGCGAAAATGAATATCAGGCTCGATTCTTTGTCTACTTGTATATATAGGTTAATCTCTCACATTGGTCTCGGCTATAGGGGCCCAGGTTATCTCCTAGGGCTCTTAATATAACAAGTCCAGCCCCAATGGTTTTTTGCCTAGATTTTTCTTGGCCTTTTTACAAATATAGTTTAAAGATAAAACTTGAAGTGTTGAAAATTACGAAACCATTAAGGCCTCGTTTGATTCAGGTATTAGGGTCAGTGGAATTAATAATACCAGTATTAATAGTACTGGACTATTAATCTTGGTATTAATTTAATACCAATACCCTATTTGATTCATGCAATATGCAATATTAATATTGGGATATCTCATGCTAATGTTAATACCATGTTTGATTCTGTAACTTGTATATGGAATTATATTTTAGACTAACAAAATTTTTAAAAAAATTAAAAAAACAATTTTCACAAAAAAAAATTAAAAAAATTTAACATAATAATAATAATAATAATAATAATAATAATAATAATAATAATAATAATAATAATAATAATATAGTAGTAGTAGTAGTAGTAGTAGTAGTAGTAGTAGTGGCATTTTTGAAAATATTATAGTAGCAATGGCATTTTTGAAAACATATAGTTCATTTTTTTTAATCCTGGATAAACAATACCACCTCCTCCTAGTATTAAATTATACCACAAATAGTAGTATTAAGTTAGTACTGGTATTAGTAATCCCAGCACATTTGTGCGAATCAAACAAGGTATTATAAAAAAAATGGTATTAACAATCTCATCCCACTTTTTAATATTTGAATCAAATGAGGTCTAAGAGTTTGGCCTGGTGCTCGTTTGATTGGAGGTTCGATTCTCGCAAATTAGGGAAAAAAAAATTTACTTTCTTGCGTATTTTTTCCCCTTCCCTCCTCAAAGGTCGCAAAGTCCAACTAGGTTTAAAGTAAAAACTAAGTTTAAGACCAAGCTTACTTTTTGTTTATTTACTTCCAAGCTAAGTTTAAAGTAAAAACGCATAACAACGTAAACGTGAATAAAAATCTAAGCCTACTTAAGCACACGATTTGTTTATTTATTTAAAAAAAAATACTTTTAACACTAAATTTAAATTGAAAAAAACTTTACAAAGTCCAATTGCCCAATCAAAAAGTTTGATCCACTTATTGACACAAATTTTTAGAAACACGTGAAAAGAACATTTTTTTAACGTAAATATATAGTTCACAGAGCATCAAGGTGCGTTTGCCTTTCTAAATGTCACTATTCCAATTTTACTGGTGTACACCTATAAATAATAGAAAATTTATCAAACACCAAAAGAGGAAAAGTTTTTTCTGGGTATTAAGACAATTAAACACATTTTTTTTTCCAATATTTAGGCAATTTTGCCTGACATGAATCTGCTCGCAAAAACGCACCCTTAATTGAAAAAAACTTTACAAAGTAACTCAAAAAGTTTTTAGACACAAATAGAAACACGTGAAAAGAACATTTTTTTAACGTAAATATATAGTTCACAGGTCGTTGCCTTTCTATTATATCATTTTACTGACACCTATAAATAATTATAGTTTTTATTTTATTTTTTATATTTTTTACATGAATCTAAATTAATTTTGTAACTTTTTTAGTATTGGGGTCGTTGATTATATCATGAGTTTGAAAAATCATAATATTTTTGCCAACGATCATTTGTTGTTAAAGAGTCACTCCTTATACGAGTAAGTTTTTATTTTTACAAACCTTTCATGAAAAAGGCTCTAAGAAGTAAGTTAGCTTTAGAACCCTCCAAATTTCAACGTTAGTCTTGTTTCTCGGTTATTGAGAACTAAGTATATGAAAATACAAACATATTGGTTAGTATTTTACTCGCTTTCTATAGGACAAATTAATGTTTTTTTTTTCAGCTGTGCAAAAAAAAATTTCCGTTCTCTCTAGCCTTTATTTAATTACAACTCGCTTGTCAAAATTGAGCCACAGTGGTCCAGACTTGACTTACTTCATTTAGAAAGAAAAAAAATGGTCAGAACATGACCTGTTCTAAGTCGGTAACCAACGCTGCCCATTTAAGACTATTGATGTCAAAATAACTGATTGAGATAAATAAAGCCAGCTGTGGTGAAATTAGAAAATTTGATTAGTAAGCTCAAAAAATAACAATTCGCGAGATTTTGTATGTGATAATTTTTTTATAAGATTCTTGGAGATTAGATGCATATTAACCGCTGGATATTGATGATTTTTGTTTGAAAAATTTATCTATAGCAATATAAATTAAGCAATTTGCTATATAACGTGAAAAAAGATGGTGCAGATAAGCACAAATATATATACTACTACTTATATACAAAAATTTTCAAGAAATTTTTAGTGTCATAGAGACATGTTATCCCAGTAGTAAAAAAGTAATACAATTTAAAAAAAATAAAAATTAAATAATGTCAAATATACACATAAATTTAATTTACATAAAATTATGATACTTAGGTATATGCGTTTAAGCCTAAATAGGATCATGGAACCCCATTCCCCTCTATGGCCACGCCCCTAGAAGATAGAGAGTATATAAGCAGGTTATGGTTATACGGCTTTGGCTATGGCTGTGGCTGTTGCTGTTGCCGGTCAATTATCTTAATCCAATTTGCATTGGCATGCTGCTGTTAATATAATACTTTCTCAAATTTATAATCTCTTTAAAATAGTTTGTTGACAAAAAAAAATATTACCATAAAAAAAAGGTGTGATTACGTGAAATGTTGTACTACTTTCTTAGTTTTTCAATGAAATTCAATTCCTTGGTTGACGATCAAGAAACATTTTCCAGGAAGAAAAAGGAGTAGATGAACAACATCTTTACAAAATCCTCTTTTCTTTTTCCTCCTTTTCTTAAAACTATTTTTTTTTCTGATCATTTTTTAATCTTTTTTCAAACTGAGCACTACTTTTTGTTTCGAGATTTCATATCAAAATTGAAATGAATTATGAATTTCCTTTTTTTCAAAATAATCAATGTATTAAATTAATTTATTATATTTTTTATTATTAATTACGTTGAAATTAACATTATTTCCAAAAATTATACTAAAACTAAAATGGGACTATCAATTGGTAATGGATGGGATCAAAAAGTGCATTGTGCCCCTCTATAGTGATTGAAAATCATTCTAATTTAGAGTTGAATTTTTTTTGACAATATATTTAAAATTGGCTCTCTTTCTCTGTGACTTCAATACAGATGCAATTCAAATTTATTCTGGTCACAACTTTTGTTACATTTTTTGGACGTAGTACTCCCATACAATTCCCAATTAGTTATAATTTGTAACGTGCGAGCAATATTATTACATTATATAAGTTATTAAAATACTTAAAAATTATGGAATATGATTTAATTTGATTAAGAGTTTATTGACCTTCTACGTTAATAATTATATTTTAAAAAAAAAAATAAAAATTATTAAACATAACCCTCAAAATTTGATTCAACTTCCATTCAATTCTAAAAACAAATTGACGAGAATGCCCTTCTCTCATCTTCTTCTTCCTCATGCTTAAAGAAGTAAAGAACCCTAATTTTGTTTAGAAAAAAAACCAATTTTCTCGCTGATCTCAAGCCAAAAGCCCTAATTTTCTAAAAACAATTTTACCTCCTTCTCAAAAAACCATGCCTCCTTCTCAAAAAATACTCTCTCTTTGTAATATATATACAAAAACTCAAAATTGTAAAAGTTAAAGAAATCTCAATAATAGAGAATAAAAAAGCAGAAACGAAATGTTTCATTTTTTTATATATATGTGAAGTGGTGGACCAGGAAAATTTAATCATATTTGTGAGAGTTAAAAACACATCTGCCATATGCATCGGTAAATTTTCAAATACTTTCTTGTAAGAAAGAAATCATATAATTCCCAAACACATGAAAGAAAATGAATAATACCAAAAGTAAAAGCAGCAAGAATTTAATCATATTCACATATATGTCGAAGTACGAAAGAAATATATAATTTGTGATTACCCAGCAAGAATTAATTTCTTAGTTATGAGATTTCTTATTAATTTGACCGTTGGTTGTTTTGTGTGATTTTAATTTCTTAGTTATGAGATTTCTTATTAATTTGACCCTTGGTTGTTTTGTGTGATTTTGATTTCAACATAAACTTTGAATTTAGTTTAGATTTGTAATTGAGTATAGATTTAGATAGAAAATGAGGGTTTGAAGGTAGAATAAGAGATTAAGGTTTTGAGGAAGAAGATGAACAAAGGAAGAAGATGGAAGGAAAGGGGAGGAGTAAAATTGTCAGAGCATCTCCAACAGTCTTTTAAATTTTTGTTTTGTGTAAAATATACACAACTTGTAAATTTTTTTCTCTCCAGCAGTCTTTTAAAATTGAAATTTGTGTAAAATAGTTGTGTAAAATACACTCCTATTTTACAATGCCACATCAGCTTTCTCTCTCTTCAATTTTTTTATAAAAATTGAAAAAGTAATAACTTTAAATGTAAAATATATATATTAATAAACATTACATACTTGAAATCTACTCATCAATACCTATAAATCAAGATCCATTGTAATTACAAGATTATTTGTAAAAAAATCAAGAAAAAATTAATAAGAAAATTGCTTGAATTAATATTTAACATGTGTTAGAATCTTATTCGTTATTTCAAAATTTACACAAAACTTTACAAAAATACCATTGGAGCACTTTTTTTTAGCATTCAAGTTTTTTGTAAAAGTGAGTTGACAAATGTGATTTACAAATCAATTTTTACACTACCATTGGAGATGCTCTCAGAAACATATGATTCCAAATGTAAGTTGGATGATGATAGATTTTAGCGGTTACGTTTAATAAAAATTATTTAAAATATTTACTAAAATGGACAATTCCAAATGTTCTATTTCAACTTTTATAAAAAAATTTTGTTAATTTTAAAATAAAGAAGGATAACTTGATAATTTTTTCTTTGTTTACCGGCTTCTACTGAATTACAACCAGAGTTTGAAAATGTCAAATATTTTTGTTTTTAAAACCCATGTTTCAGAAACTAGGAAAAAAAAATGATAGAAAAATTAGCAAACCTTTTATTATGCTGTTGAATCCATGGGCCTTGGGTAGGCTGAAAAAAATAAAATACAACGTTGACAAGTCCATGTATTTTTACCGATTAACCAATTTTATAAGATAGTAAAATTTTTGATTATACTCTTTAAGACAAAAGAAAAAAAAAATGGCTATAAGTTATCTGCAGAAATAGCAAAGTGCACAAAAAATAAAGTTCCGAGAGAGAAAACATACAAAAAGTTAATTAAATCTGTCCTGGTTATCTCCCCAATATAATGTTCATCATCTTTTGTTTTGTACCTCCTCCTATCTTTAACTCTTTTTTTTTTCCAGCCTTATCCCTCAGAGTTCAAATCAATTGAAAATAGGATGTTAATGTTTACCGAACAAAACAAATTTTTTTTCTCAATTTAATATCCAATAATTCAATATCCATAAGTTGTAAAAAAATAAATATCCAATAATACCCACTGCTTTTTTTTTTTTGTTCTTTTCTGAAAATAGGAAAACAAACAAGAAAAACCAAAGAAAAGAGAGAGGGGCAAAAATTACATCCCTGGTGCATCATGCCTGGATGCAATACTAGAAGATAAAAGTGGCAAGAGAATCCAGTCTGTCTGATTTTTGTTAGCAAAGCTACCCGGCTGAAGACGTGTGGTACACAGAAGCCCCATCCTTCCTTAAGTGAATAAAGACAGACACAAATTGTTATTTAATTTATGAGAATCACTTGGGATATCCGATACGGGTGCAATATGTTAACCAATTGTTTTTTATATATGGATAAGTTTTAAAACAAAATATTCACATTCTGTGTTGTTCAAGTGGTAACAATTTGTTTGTATTTCTTATGTGAAGAAATTGAATGAAACCTCACTTGTGTATTTGAGATTAAAATTAAAAAGAAAGAACTGTGGAAACAAATCATTTTTTTTAACTAAAAAATGTGAGACTTTCTTGCGTTTTTATAGTCCCCAATTTTTTAATTTCCTAAAAAGGGCTAATTGGACTAACATTTTTATAGTAAAAACGTGAAATGCTCTCACGGTTTTATGTCTGACAACATTTATCCAATTAAGTTGAGAAGTACCTATACTGATAGAATCAAGGTGAATCCAAATCTATATTTGAAAAGGTTTTTGGATCGAATCTAGATTAGATCATGTAACGAATCACCAAAATATATATCCATATCGAAATTTGTTTGGATCAAATTTGAATTTGATTATATCCCAATCCATTTAGAATTTTAATTATATAATAATTAGTTTGTAAATATATAAAAAATAATGAAATTAAAATAAAAGTTAAACTTAATAACAGTCAAATTTATTTTATTCTTGTGAAAAGAAACTTATTTAATATTTTTTGGGTTATATTTATTTTTTATGAGTTTATAAATAATAATAAATTTAAGCATAAATGTGTATACTGGATCGGATCGAATTGCAAACGGATCAAATCGAAATAAATCCATATCCAATTTGTTAATTAAAGATCTAACGGGTTTGGATCATATTTGAATACATAGATCATAAATTTCAATTAATATCTGACTAAACGGATCATATTCAAATCGAATTCAAGTACAAATCCAATTCATTAACAGGTCTATTCATAACAACTACATTAAAAACAAAAAGTCGTCCGATTGGCCTAAAATGCCCACATCTTAGCTACACATTATAACACTAATACTCCATCTTGGCACACGAGGCGATGCTATTCATCGATGACATACTCGTCTATAAGTGGAGCACTTGCTCCCAGCTAGCTAATAGCTATCCCCACACTCAGACCTCTTTATTGCAATCTAGGGTCATAAATAATCATTAGGCCATTTTTTTGCTTTTGCTAAACATTTCTCTTAAGATTTGTATATATACGAGTAACTTATATTAGCCTGACTTTAAAAAAGACGATCTTCTCTTTAAGAAAAAGAAAAATTGTCCATTTCAAGACTTAAACGATCGAATTTTTTTATAAAATTTAGTATAAATGATATTTATAATGAGTTCATCATTTTAACAAAATTTCACTGAAAATTTTATTTTAAGCTGGGTGTAATAAAAAATTGATATACATATCCAAAATTTGTCGTTGAAATTTTAAATGGTCATTTCATTGACTTCTAAATTAAGGTTTTTGATAAAATGTGGTAAAAATGATTTACTTATTATAAATATCATTTAATACAACTTTTAAGAAAATATTTATTCATTTAAACCTTAAAAACAAACAATCCTCTTTAGAAAGATGATTGTCCTCTTTAGAACGACCTGAATACATCAAATGACCGGTAACAATCTATACAAAAATTATGTGACTAAAAATAAAAATATATATTCAAAATTATTAGTATTAACGTTTACACGAGCCACGACTTAATAAATAAATATCGTCACAAATAATTATGGACTTCTCTAGTGATACATATTGATTGAAACATTCCCACTAAAAGAAAAAAAATTGATTGAAACATTGAATTGGACGTATTTTTGGTGCGTCATGAAGCTTGAAAACATGTAACTTGTTCGTAATTATTGGGCTCATACGCAGCCTCATAGTCAGCGAGAGGGCCAATAGAATTGAGTCGCTTCGGCCGCAAAATAATAATTAATTTACCATCATCATTCACTTCCAATTCATTCAAATGTTAAAACCAACCCACTTTCCCGATTAATTAATCAGAACTCGTTGAAAGAAAGAAAGGAAGAAAGAGAGAGACGCCTCTCTCTTTCTCTCTCTTCGTGGATAGATTATTCTAGTATAATTTTTTCATAATTTAAGGCTAACAAACAAAAAGATTCTTAACGAAATTCGACAAATTCCGTTGGTATCTGATATAATTTTCCAAAAAGAAAAAAAGAAAATAAAAATTCTGTTCGTATCTTTATGGGTTTTCTCGCTGATTCTCAAAATGGTGGGGGAGGAGGAGTTCAGTTTTCATCTGGATTCAAAGGTTTAATTAGGAGGAAACAAGTTGATTCTGTTCATTCAAATTCATCTTCTTCTTCTGGTGGTCATGGTCGTCCTCAATTGGCTAAGGAATTATCCATTTTACACCTCATTGCTATAGGTAATTTTATCTAAATTACTTTGAATTTTGATCTGGTTTTGTGGTTCTGTTTTGTTCTTAATTAATATAATATATTTGTTTGTTTGTGATGATAGGATTATATTTAGAATTTGGTTCCTGATCTTTATTTCCTCTTAATGAGTTTGAATTTTTTTTTTTTTTTTTTTTTGATTTTGATCTTTTTTGGGTAGGTTTGTGTTTTCCAGTTTTGGGTCTTATATACTGCTCATAGCTAGACCCACCTACACTTGCAATGAGTGTGCTACTCACACACAATTTAAAGAGAAATATTTAACACAAGTGAAAACGGTTTAGTGGTTAATTACGAGTGTGTTGCTTGTTCAAAATTAAAAGTTCAATTTCCGTCACTAGCAAAAAAAAATTATGGAAAAGAAAAAATTGAAGCGGTAAAATAGGTATTTCAAAAATTTAACAGAGCTTCAGATGAAGCTTCCTGATAATATAGCATATATATATATATAGCAGAGTAGAATATTGCTAACTGCTAATAATTCCAAGTAGAAACTATCAACCTTATTAAATTTAGCAGAAAACTAAACAAACAATCACACAAATACTTAAATATCAAAATAAGAAGATAATGAGTTCAGTATGTCCATTACTAATTCACCCAACAATCAATGATTCGTAATATTATAATTTTGGTCTGCTAATTTTTGCATCCATGTTATTATATGGAATCATACAAGTGACTTAAGTTGATTGGTTTTACTCATCTTTCACAAGTAATAGTTTGTACTTCTTGGTTCATTTTCTGTTTTTAATCTTTTAACATAAACAACTTATTATTGAATTATTAGGTGTTGGTTCAACAATCGGAGCTGGGGTTTATATTCTTGTTGGCACAGTTGCCAGAGATCACTCTGGTCCAGCCCTAGCCTTCTCTTTCCTAATAGCTGGAATAGCCGCTGCTCTTTCTGCCTTCTGTTATGCGGAGCTCGCTAGTCGCTGCCCATCTGCTGGGAGTGCTTATCATTATTCTTACATCTGCGTAGGAGAAGGGTGATCTTTCTTACAGTTCTTTTGGCTTTTTTAACATTTTGATTTCGTTTTTGTATTTAGTGTTTGTTTGGTTCTATTTATACTATTTATTTTACTTTTTCTTGGAAGCATACATTACTAATTTCTTGTGTAAAGTTTGAGGTTTGAGCTCAAAGAAATTGTCAACATGCATGATTCAACCTCTTGACATGAATTATGAGACTATGGGTTTATGTGACAAAAAAGTTGTAAAATGATCGAAAATGCGATTACATATAATGAGAAGTTGGAACGAAAGATGAGTGATTTAGTAAGATGTTCTCCATATTTTTTGTATTTTCAATGGAATCTTTTTTCTTACCTACCATCCAAAAAATTTTATTCCATGGAAACTCGAAAAGTAATAACAACATTTCACCAAATCACTCGTATCTTTTTCCAACTCATAAAAATTAGTAATGTTTTCAAACATTTTGAAACATTTTCCAACTTTTTTTAGTCAAATGCTCCCATACGTACCAATTTTGGATTTTTGAAAGCACAAAAAATTGAAAAAAGAGCGACTGTATCTGGGATTCAGGAGATAATTAGCATCAAATTACTACTTTATCTCTAGGTTCTTTAAACTTAAAATCAGCCAGTAATTTTATGTCTCTGATTTTGTGGCAGTCTTGCATGGTTAATTGGATGGGCTCTAATATTGGAATACACAATTGGTGGCTCTGCTGTTGCTCGAGGCATATCCCCAAATCTGGTGCAGTGCATGCTCTCTGATGTTTAATTTCCTTGTTTATTAGCGCTCCTTGAGAGAGTTATAGGAACAATGTTCGTACTCCAAGGTTTAGAGCAAAGTTTTCTCCATTTTAGATTTTTTTTTTCTCTTCCTATTACTTTTTTATTAACGTTGTCATGGTTTACTGTAGTTTCTTTTTGTTGATTATATTTGGTCTCCTAGTAGCATGTTGAATTTCTTATTGGTCATTTAATATGCACCCGCGCAAATATTATTAAGTTAGACTGCTATTTTGCTTGAGCTCTGCTAACTTTGATTTTCCAACTGATACTAATGATCATAATCCAGAATTTGAGACATATAAAACAAGTAAACTACCATAAGGGAGCAAAACCTGGTATTTGTTATAAACATCTAAAAAATAATTTGAGATTGGTAGCATTACTCTTCCGTAATTTTTTGGCTGAAAGAAAAATTCTTACGGTCAATTTGGACTCAAGTTATCTTGATCTATGATGCTTTTCTCCACTTCTAATTTCTATCTTACAAGTTTTAACTGTCCTTTGTGTTTAAAACGTCAGATTATATTTGTCATATAGATAGATCATAGATGTAATTGCTTGATGTATTCTCTTTGGATTTGAAAACATAGTTGAAAAGATGGTCTTCTCTAGATGTTTAAATATCATAATTCAATAGCTGGAATGTCGAAAGTATTTAGCTTTTAGCATGCAACATTTTATTTTAATTCATCTGGAAAAGGGTTTGTGGAATCTTACATGGCATCTGGCTAGTTTCCTTTTTGCAAAGTTTCAATGTGCTTATGCTTTCTGGTTCTGTCTTTATTTAACTAACAAACGTAGAGTTTGAGTAAATTGTGTTTGCTTGGTATTTTCCTCCCTTTCTTTTGGCTACTTATTGGTGCCTCTTGAGTATTATAACCTGAAACTAGAGTGTAAGAGTATCCACTAACTTTTTATTTACTAGAATGATGCTAATTTTTGTTCTTCTGGCTACTTGTTATCACATAATCAGGAATCTTAGATTATAGTGTAATGCGACAATTATTCTACCCCTTTAGTCCTCTACTTCATTAGTGATCACTCAACTATTTTCTTTCATCTCTCTCTCTCTAGGCCTTGCTTGTTGGAGGTGCAGATAGTCTGCCAGGTTTTTTAGCCCGGCAAACTATTCCTGGGCTTAATATTGTGGTAGATCCTTGTGCAGCGATTCTAGTTTTCTTTGTCACTGGACTCTTGTGTGTGGGAATCAAGGAGGTATTTTTGTAACATATTCTTTTCTTCCTTCACTGCATTCTAGAACAAAAATTTGAGTACTACCTCCTTCGATTTAAACATTTCTTTTCACTGCAGAGTACATTGGCACAAACCATTGTCACAACGGCAAATATATGTGCAATGATTTTCATAATTATAGCCGGAGTATATCTTGGTTTCAAGACTGGATGGGTTGGCTATGAACTGCCTGTTGGGTAATGTGTTTTTGTAATTCATACAACCTCTGTCTCAAATTGATAGTTGCAGTTTGACTTCAGTAATTTTTAAGGAAACACTAATTTCCGTCTAATCAATGGTCAATAATTCAACTTGTTTTCTATGTGAGATTTGGCACATTGATTATGTCCCAAGAAAGAAACAGGACTATCAATTTCAGACTTCCCAAAAAGAGAAGTGGGACTATCAACTTAAGGCAGAGGGAGTAATTTTTTATCAGTTATTATAATGGATATTTGTTTCAACATCAGGTCTTTTCATCCTTTTTCTTGTTATTGATTGATAGGTATTTTCCTTATGGGGTAGATGGGATGCTCACTGGGGCTTCAACGGTCTTCTTTTCATACATCGGCTTTGATTCAGTTGCCAGCACAGCAGAGGAAGTATATATCAATATATATTTTAGAAGTTTAGAGTTCTACACAAATGTGATGACTTAGACTAATTTTTAACGGTGAAAAATGTTTTGATGATTGTGACAGGTGAAGAATCCTCAAAGAGATTTGCCATTGGGTATTGGAGCAGCACTGTCTATATGTTGTCTGTTATATATGTCGGTTTCTGCAGTCATTGTTGGCTTAGTACCCTATTATGCAATGGACCGTGATACCCCCATCTCCTCTGCATTTGCTACTCATGGAATTCATTGGGCAGCGTAAGCAAACATTTCCTTTTTTCTTTTTTTGTCTGTATGCTGGATTGTGTATTCTTGATTCTTTTTGTAGTTTTAGGGCATTTACTTGATCTCAGATTCCTCTTCTTTACCTTTTAAGTCAATCTTTTCTCTTCCCTTTGCAGGTATATAATAACAATCGGAGCTTTTACTGCTCTGTGCTCAACATTAATGGGTTCCCTCCTGCCTCAGGTAAACACTCTAGTGTATGGTACCTGTTGGAAATCATATTTAACTTTAATTATCTTGTTTATTAAGTTATATTAAGCATCTTTTGTACATCCCACAATTATAAGGGATCTTTTAGATTTAGACTTAAATTAGGATTTGATTGTGTCCTTTTATGTCTTTTAATTTATTTTTGGATCTTCATTGTAGAGTCTGGATCTGGAATGGACCGCCTTTTAGTGACAAATTTTCGTTGCCAAAATATTGGGGAGATGTTTTTAGTGACGAAAAAACGTCACTAAAGACTGGTGTGTATTACCGATCCGTACCAAAAGTTTTCTACTTCGTTGTAACCCAAATTTATCTATATAAATATATGGGCTCTCATATTGAGTACGCTAAAACCTAAGTACATTTTTCAATTGTAACTGTCTTTACGTTTTACATGTACCCCTTAAAATGATGCATGTGCTTCCAACATGCTCCAAACTATTTGGATTTAATGGACAATTTGGAGGAAGGGCTCGGTGCACAACTGTTGTGGTTTGAGGGCTCTATTGACAAAAATTGAGTTTAGGGGCCAAATTCAAACACGGATCTTTAGTTTCAGGTCTACTGGTGTAATTAACTCTTTGAAGAACATATATCTGTATGTAAATTGTAACATGCATGGGTGATGTATGGATGCATATCTTCATAGTAGAAAGCTTTTCATTGTTTGTGTTGTTGACAGTGTTTTGTCTTTGTAGATCACATTTTACATTTGCAAGCATTTTGATTAGTTACTCATCTTTCTCCTTCCAACAGATGCTTGTATTATGTATTTTTGTAAGCCAGTATACCTCTATGATAAAGAAGCTTATCCTCGTTGGTACTGTATGTACCGGTGGTGCAGGAACCTGATTTAATGCTTGTGAAGAAAAAAGTTTTACATGTCTTGAGACTATAAATCTTGTACATAGTGATAGGTTAACTTGTATAGTTATATTCAGGACATATATAGGAAAAAGGTTTGGACATGTATTAGCGTCTCTCTCACTCTCTCTCTCTTTCATTTTTCCTTTGTGCTAAAAAATAGACATGGTTTCGCTGAGCTCATTTTTTTTGCTGGTGATGTAGTTATAGTAGTTTACTATTTTTAATTTATATTTTTTGCAGAGATACTCTCGGCCCATTAATGAAAGTTAATTTTCTTTTATGGTTTTACCCTGGCCAATCTACAAATATAATTTTGATGATATTACCACTTTATAGGATCTCTCTCTGCCCCTATAACTAATTTGTGGAAATCGTTGTATCTTTATGTGTATGTATACCAGCCACGGATATTGATGGCAATGGCTAGAGACGGATTGCTTCCATCATTCTTTTCGGATGTTAATAAACGTACTCAAGTTCCTGTGAAGGGCACTGTAGTGACTGGTTTAATTGCTGCAATGTTAGCATTCTTCATGGATGTTGAACAGTTGGCAGGCATGGTATGTTTATCTTCTCCCATCTTTAGTATCTAGTAATCCCTCCGTCCCAAATTAAGAGTCCACCTTCCTTTTCTAAACATTATTGACGTACCAAATCTCATGATAGTTTACAAGTTTACTAAATCTCTTGATATTTTACAAGTTTTTGTTTCTAGCTATTGATTATGTTGAAATTGGTGGATTCTTAAGTATTTGTGAAAGTCAAACATGTACTCTTAATTTGGACGCAGGGAATACATTTTATTAACTGCTATGGGTTTTATCCATATATTCTTCCTCCCTTGATGGCATTTTAAAAGCACATAGATTGGTCCCCAGTTGGGGGCTGGATCTTGTAGGCTGCTAGAGACAGCCACTTACGATTGGTGAATTTTGGTGTATAATGTGAATTGTGACCAAATGAAGGGCCAGTGTTAGTACCTTTATGTTATTGAAATATTTTTTATTTTTTTTAATTTCTTTTAGGGGATTTTCATGCAACTTTTGCAGGCATCATTTTGGCCCTTTTTGTTGAAACAAGTGTTTCGGTCCCTTGGTAATTTGAGTGCTTTTCTATACACGTCTTCTTAAAAAAAATTATTTTAATTCGGCATGCAGGTCAGTGTAGGCACACTTCTTGCGTTTACGATGGTAGCGATATCTGTATTGATACTTCGATATGTCCCACCGGATAAAGTTCCACTTCCGTCGTCCCTCCAAGCCGCAATTAATTCGGTGTCGTTGCGATATAGTTGTATTGCTGAAGACATTGAAGTGGACAACACTAAAATTAGTGGTGGAATATCATCTGGGGACGTTACCCCATTACTTGTCAAGGCTGAGGCACCAGCACCAATTAAATATCCTCTTATAGCCAGAGCAGAAAAAGGTACTTGTGTGATGCAGTAGAATATAGAAAAGAGATAGGTAGAGAGAGAAATCAGTTCGTCCAGAGGTTTTGTCTTGGATACCAAATTGATGCAACAGCTCACAAGCCTCAGGCACACATGCTTAATCAATTCATATTCAGCTCCGAATAATAACAAACGTTACAACCTTATTTATAACCTACTGAGAAAACCCTAATCTAATATGAAATACCAAGATGCCCTTGATAAGATTATTACATAATATAATCCTAATAAATAAATACTACAACTATCCAAATATACTAATCATACTAAATCAAGATATTTAGGAGACAATTAACCTTGTGTTCCGCATCATTGTGCTATATCTCACTTTTTATTATGACTGTTACGTGGAGTCATGGACTTTGAATGTTAAAATGAGATTGGTAACTATGTAAACCACGTCTTACTTTGACCCTCTTTTGAAGTCATTTAGAAGAGTTGTTGAGTTTTCTGTGTTGTTGCTTCCGGTTTTGTATACCTGCACTATGTGTAGCAGTTCTAAATCATTTGGATAACGTCATTATTTATCACACTAATTGATTGTTTTTGCAAAGGCCACTTCATGTATGAAATCGTCACTCTTCTAAATGTCCTCTTCAATTAGCATCTTGCCAGTCACTCTCTTTTTAAATCAACATCAACACGGTTCCCTTTATATAACTTTATAGTTTAAAAACGTTAAGAATTATCTTGGTTATTTTTATACATTTGGCATATGCCTTTTTGCCTTGAGGCTCGGTTATTTAAAATCTGCTGAATAGTTTCTTGTGTTTGGGTGCTGTAGTCATACAAAATGAAGACAACAGGCGGAAAATTGCTGGGTGGACCATAATGTTAACATGTATTGGTGCCCTTGTCCTTTCCACTGCTGCTTCAAATGTGACCCTCCAAAGGTGGGTTTGGTTATCCTGTTTTCCTGTTGATTTTGACATTACTTATGTCTTCATATATCTGTGTGTATGCGTGAGAGAGCAAGCAAGGGTATCTACTATTATATAAATCCAGAAGGTATTTCAGTGTTCTTGAAGCTATGTCAAGTTTTTTGTTTTTCCAGTTTTGCCCTTGTGGACTTTTATTTCACAAAAAAGAAATTTCCATTAGAGCGTAAACAAAGGGATTCGAACCCTTGCCATTAGCGGGGGCAATAGGGCTCTTAACACCATTTACTAGTTTTTTAACATTTTCTCTTTAATTTGTACCTAATCGCACACATATCGCGTGTGCACATAAAACGAGTATATTTAAATGTGAGTTTCAATAGAACATAGGGAGGGGTGATGGTGTTTTGGTCTTCACACATTAATTTGAGGCAATTTTTCTTTTTGTTTGACTTTAATCTTACAACTGGTTTTGGTATTAGTTATCCTAAATTGTTGTTTCTATTGCCAGTTATCTTCGGCTTACAATATGTGGATTTGGTGGCATTCTTCTTTTATCTGGTCTGATAATACTTACCTGTATAGACCAAGATGATGCAAGGCACACCTTCGGGCACTCTGGAGGTATGGACGCTCTCTCTCTCTCTCTCTCTCTCTCTCTCTCTCTCTCTCTCTCTTTTTGTATTTTATTTCTGCACGCGGATATGGATTTCAATGAATTAGTCATACCTGACAAAATAGCTACTTCATTATGACATTACCATGATTTAGATACAAAATTCTTTAGTCAGATGAACTCGAACTTTTTGGAAGCCAAAGGCAGCCAATAATCCTTAATATTAAGATGCAATAAATGTTTGACAATGCATGGAAGAATTAATATATTGAAGAACTGGGGTTGAAAAGTAAGAGTAAGCAGCTCGATTATTCTATACATTGTATTTAAGTTACTAAATGTCAATATACTCAAACGTACATGCGAACATATATATTTTGTTACTCCCTTCGTCTCAAATTGATGGTCCCACTTTGACTCTTGCTAATTTCCACCTAATCAATGGCAAAGCATACAACTTACCTTCTATTGTGAAATTTGGTATGTCCCAAAAAAGAAATGGGACTATCAATTGAGACATTCCAGAATGGAAAGAGGGACTATCAATTTGAAACAGGAGGAGTATTAGTTTTGTTAATGAAATTTACTGATTATAACTTGATTCATAAGTTAAAGTTTCACGTTACATGCAGTTTAGGTTTTTGTATAGGAAATATATTTCGTTATATGTGTTTACTACATGTTTGTCATGTCTAATTGAAGTCACCAAAGCTCGTTATCCCTAAATGATTGGGCACCATATTTGAACCGTACTAACTGTGGGACCCACCTTTAGACCATTTTAACTTATTTTTTCAAAGCCTCGATCTTATGTGTAGTAAGTTGAGCATTTGCGCAACAAGTTATTAACAAATCCTTGTATGGATTTATTGATCTGTGTTCAGGTTTCATTTGCCCATTCGTTCCACTCCTGCCTATTGCCTGCATTCTCATTAATCTCTACTTGCTGGTTAATCTAGGGTGAGTATTTCATAAATTTATTTGCGGTTTCCTCTATTATCTCACTTCTAATATTCATTATTATTATTAGTACTCTTTTTTTTTTCCAGTAATTTAATGGCACCCTCTTGTTTTCTGTTTGAATGAAATGCCACTTTGGCCATCTCCAATAATGTCATCACGAGGTTCTTTCTATCCTAGCATCAGTGTCTAGTAATTTCTTTATATTCATATACAAATTTCAAAAAAATCATTCAATTGTGTTTGTGCCCTTGTCGATGAGTTGCTGGTCTCATCTCTGTTAGTCGTGTTCATCAGTCTTTTTATAAAATTTGATTTAAATTTTATAAGAAAGATGGGGTTTATTTTAGAAATCCACATCATGTTAATTCTTCTCATATCGGAGCGTAGAGTATCATTGGTAATGGGAGATTTTCTGCTACTAGTACCAGGTTCAAAACATATGGGATAGAGGTGGCAAAACGGGCGGGTTGTTATTGGGCCCAATATGGACCCATTTTTGTTACGTTGTTATTGGATTATTATTGGCTTACCCAATAACCCGACACTTTCAGGCCAGTCATGTTAATGGTATGTGTTTGGCTCAACAGTTAGAGGAGAACCCGTTAGAACCCAGCCCAAATATACCTGTCTTGCCACCTCTAATCATTATCAGGGCTCATATGCAAATGTTGATTTGATAGTATGTTTTTTGCAATTTGGAAGTGATAATGTTTTTTTATATTGGTTATTATGTAAAACCTCAGGGCTTCTACATGGATGCGGGTATCAATATGGCTGGTGGTGGGAATTATAGTGTACCTTTTCTATGGGCGCACGCACAGCTCACTACTGGACGCAGTTTATGTGCCTGCTGCTCATGTCGATGAAATCTACAGCAGCAGCTCTGCCAATCCTTCGCCCTAGTTCCCACTCCTATATATGGCAAATGCATGATTCTAGCTTGTGTGAGAACATTTTTCTCACCCTGGCTAAAGAAGAATCTGGTGTGTGATTCCTCATTTTTTCTTTCTTTCTTTTCCCCTGTAATATATTATTTTTTGTCATTTGTAATTTTATGCAAGTAGTGTGTGCAAAAAGATGGTGAAAGAAAAGAAAGAAAAAAGAACAATAATTGCTATCAGGTAGTGATCGCTCTTCGGCGATCAAGTGTCTTCTATTTTTGTGTATATGTGTCTTGTTAGGGTTGATGTGTAAATGTAATTGATTGTTATTGAAGATAATGCAATTCCTAATCTGGAATTTTATTTACACTGGCTCTGTGTGGGTGTGATGTTGGAGGAAAATGCCAGGGAAATGGGTTGAAAAGAATGTGATACATCTTCTTGTGGGTTTAGCTGCATTTTTCTTTATTTTCTTTTCATATATGGTGGACTGGTGGTGGTAGTGATAATATATATATAGAGTCCGGATAGTACGAACCCATCTTTAAATGCGATTCTCATGTTCTAAAGTGTAGGGTGTATAAAACATTGCTAGAAAGTCTGTTGCTATTTATTTATTTATTTATTTATTTATAATTTCAGTAATATATCAATCAAATAACATTTACAGATTCCAAGAGCATCCCCCCAGAATTAAACGTCAACCTATTCTCATCTATACCCATCTTTTACAAAGAATCCAATTGCTACAAGTCCAGGATATTGCCAATCCCAAGAATAGGAAAAGTTCTGTGAGTTGGCTCCTGCCAGATACAATACACAGTTGCAGATATGACGATCCTACCATAAGAGCAATCACGGAGTTTCTGTTGTACCTCCTAATTCCTTCTTCCACTTCTTGATTCCAACTAGTCACATATAACTCTGTCCCAGCTTAGTCAAAATTTGCCTCCAGGCATCAGAAGAAAAATTGCATGGAAAAACAAAGGGATATTTGGACTTTGCACCCCACTGTTAACTAATTATGTTAAGTCCGTTAATAAACAAATGGGATATTTGGACTTTGCATCCCACATTTTGACCAATATGGGGTGCAATATCAAATTATGGGTCAAAATGTGGGGTGCAAAGTCCAAATATCCCAAAAACAAAAGGCCTCTATTTTGAACATCAATTCCATGCGAAACACAAACATTACTATCAACCTTTCCCCACTGAAGAAGTTTGTCCCCAGTTCTCATTCTATCCTTACAGACAACCTGCATAATGAAGCTGCATCCAGGAATATAATCTCTATGCCAAACCAATCAGTACCAAGAAACCATGGTAGACTATTATCAGCTTCTGCCATAGTGATTTCACAGAAGAATTACCATTAGTATTAAGGAGGAGCCACTGCACTTCATCACCCTGATCCACATTAGGCAAGTAATTAGGCTTGTTTTGAGTTCAATTAGAGCATTAGACGCTGGTCTAGGCATAGCTCACCCTTCTCTATTGACATAGTCATCTTTGCATTCCTCTGACTAGCAGCATCATACATGATTGGATCACCAAACCTTTTGCATGGCAACCAAATGGTTGGCAGTTATCCAACAATACACAAACAGCTCTCCCATTTCCCACTTTGTGTTTGATGAATCCGTTAGCTTCACTAACTTATTCCAACTTCAATAAGTCTCAGTACTTCATTATCTTCTTTCTGGCTAGATCCCATAGGTGTATAACCATGCAAGCCTGATTCCATAAAATAATATTCTTGATACCCAAACCACCCTCTCTTTTAGGACTACACACTTCCTGCCAGGTCATCTTTACACTAGATTTCTCAATTAAGTTCCACTGCACACTTCTCGATATCTTATCAATCTCCACTAGTAGGCATGTATATTACACAACACAGAAATTGTGAGTTGAAAGTTTGCTTGGGGGATATAAGCTAAAGCTGTTCTAACCCAATTGTAACTTGAGGGGGAAGACAAATGTATATGTATTTATCAACTAAACGTTCTTATACAAAGAAATATCTTGTTTCTCATAAAATAAGAAAATCATTCTGATACACAAGTTCTGGTTAAAAAAAAAAGTATCAAAAATGGCGAATATACAAGTATAAAATAACTAGATTTATGAGTTGATATACAGGATAAGACCAGGAAGGTTCTCCAGAGCTAATGTGAATACCGCGCCAAGCACAAACATCATTACAAAAGCAATCAATATCTTCCCGAGGTATGCAAAACTGATAACGGGTTGTGAAATCTTCTCTGTGGAACCCGAGCCATTCAATCCCTGCAAAAAGGAGCAGAAAAATTAGGTTTACACAGCCAATTCTCATAGGTCTTAGCTTGGTCCCAAATTACAAGTCAACCTTGTCTTTTGGGGTCATCTCAAATTATGAGTCCAGTTTCTAAAATCAATGTACCAAATCTGAATACAGTTAAATAAGTTAGAACCAAGGATTACTTTGCAATTCTTTCAAGGACTTAATTTTGGGAGGTGTCAGTTATTTGAACTCTTGATATGAATTATGAAATTTTTTACTTTATACTCCCTAAGCAGTCTTTACTCGTCTTTCAGTACTAGCCAGCAAAGTTTTGAAGGAAACAAGTAACAATTAAGAGTTCAGTTTCCTTTGTGGGAGACAATCAATGTACCAAATCAAAAGATACTAAAGAAAGTCATGTTCTCCACCATTGATTAAGTTGAAACAAGTGTACTCTTGAAAACAAATGAAAGTCAAACTGAACTCTTAATTTTGGAACCGAGGAAGTATCTGAATTTACCAAATTGTGATTCTTGGAAAGCATAAAAACTCGAAGCAAATGAATAGTAAATGTGTTGTATTGGAATTTTGAGAGTTACTATCTAAAATCAAAAACAGTTTGTTCACAGTGTATGGCAGCTTGAACATCAAACAAACAGGAAAAGACGTAAACTGCTTTTAGGAGGGACATAAAATATTCCAGCACAATTACAAAGCTAAGGAAAGCACAAAGTTTCTGAATAAGAAAAACAGTAATTAAAAAAAATGTGCTATAAGTGCCCTTACATCCTGTGGCATTCAAAAGGTTCACGTTTTTCAGTAAAATTGTATATATATATGCATTTAGTTTTACCAATAGTTACCAGAAAGCACTAATACCCTACCAATTTACATATTGGTATGCATGTAACAGAAACGTGGTATACTTCTGTTCCAACACACTAAAACTTGTAGTCCAATATATATTTCCTATATTTCCTCCGCCCATCGTTGTCTTTTACAAGAAATAAAAATGAAAAAGATAGCAAATTTGAAATGTTCAGTTCAATAATGTCAAAGACATCCGAGTTTCTCTATCTTTTCTTTCCAACCTCTCCTCCTTCAGACCCTTGTCCTCCGTTCGCTCTGTTAAATACGAGGAATCGGAAGAGTGGGCCATCAGGAAGAACCGGCGCTTAAAGGTGAACTGAAACTTCATGTTTCGTGCAAATAATTTGTAAGGATAACTATTGTTTCATTTTAATCACCCTACAGTATCTAGAAGTAGCTCAAATATTCAAACAATGTTATCTACAAGGTGTGGCACAGGTGGGCAATCTCCACTCCAAGTTGGCGAACCCTGCACTGCATGAGTTCAATTCCCGCTGGAAGCACTTGTGGCCAAGGATAGCCAGTTTTCCAAGGGAGCATTAGTCCCATCCAAATGGAGGTGTGGTGATACCTCGTGGCAAGGATCAAAAAAGAAATTTTATTTACAAAAGCCTACCCAGATGGAACCTACTGCATTTTAGAATGTGTGATTTATTGTGTTCCCGTTCCACTCCACATACCGATACAAACCAGTATGAGGTAGAATTTATTTAAACAACCTACAGTTTGTCTCTAGAGTGTGTTATTTTTCTTCTATGCGGAAACCAAAAGTGCGCATATTAGGAAACTATATGCATTAACAATCAACTTTGATGGTTTTCTTTCATAACATGAGGAAATATACGACTTTTACTACAAAATAAGAGGTAATTAATGATGACGCATGGCCAAACGCTTGCTTGTCAAAGGGGGGGAAAAGATAGATCCGAGTTTGGTATTATAAGGTGAAAGCTTGCCCCTCATTTAAGCTTGTGCCCAAAACTAATGATTCTAAAAGCAGAATTTAAGAAACAAAATGCGACTTGTATTACTCAAAAGACTGAGGAACATAATCAAGCTCAAGCTCAAAAGAAAGTAATCCAACTAGCACCTCTTATTAGGCCCTTAATATGTCTGAGAATAATATACAAATGATATGTCACGTGTGCGAACTCAGCCAAACAAGCAAAAACTTCATGGAAGAAGATATTAATAGTAGATTAGCGCCTTGACCTGGACTTTGGCTTTCAAATGAATTTAGCCAAGGGAAACTGTGGAATACGGTGGACACGAATAACAGAAGAGAAGAAAGACTTAGTTGAAACTACGTCGGGGAATCACAAGTCAACAACCTACTATTTGAATTCATAAATGGATTCTGATAAGAGGTAAGAGTGTATGGCAAACCAAAGTAGTTCCTCATTTTTCCTACAGTTCAAAGAGCGGAAGAAGTGAAAGTCCCATCGTAAGGAATCCCAATCCCTACAATGGAACAAATGCAGAGGTAAAACATGAATGGTCACCCAAGCATAGAAATGATATTTGGAATAAACGGTCACACCCCCAGCCCCCTATATTTGACAATGGAAAGATATGGAATGAACTTGTGACAAATTTCCATCGGCTTGCATGAGAGACATTGTTTTTTGGTCCTTGGTTCTCCATAGCTCAATACTAACGATCTTTTTGCACAAGAGAAGAATATGTAGGACATTTTAAATTTTATTTTCCTCGCCACTTAGCACTATTTCTATTTGCTAGGTAAACGGGGGGGAAATAGTTTCGGAAATTATAAAAATTTTGGGGCTTCTTTTAAAGAAAACTGTTATATGGAACAATAAACCTCAGAGCCTCACTAGAGTTTGATGGAGTGCGGATGGTGATGTAAATCAAGATTCAAGATCAATGAATTTACTTCCAATATCACAAGTTCTAAGCATAATCATTATCACTTCCTCAATGATTTCATATGTTCATCTGGCATAAAATTCTATGGTTGCCATGTCGGATCACAAAACAATTGTTCCATATGTTAAAAACAGTTTTTTAAATAAAAATTGAAGGGAGCATGAACATATTTAAAGCACCCTTAACATCTTAATTGATCAAGCTACAGCTATCCATAGATTGCCCCTCGAGAGGTTATCCATGTGGTAAATAACACACTGGTAATTCTCATAGCAAAATTTATCTCATTTTCCTAGCTATGCCTTGTTAATAAAATATCAGAATGGCAAAGAGACTGAGAGAAATCAAAAAAGTACATACCTCTACAGGTGGGCCGCGTTTCCCCGTGTCAATAGATTCCTCTTTTCTAGGGCCCACTTCAAGAAAAAGAACACATAGTCAGTACTATATGAAACTTCTAACAACTAGTGAAGTGCAAACTACAAAATCAAATCATTGACAGAAACAAACAATTTAATTGAACCAGAAGCTAAAATTCAAAGTAAAACACCTTTTGATTCAGTAACAGTCTCCAATTTCCAGCCTTGGCCATAATCAACCAATACCGAATTAGGGCCAAAACTGATAGGTTCCTCCCCTTCTTTAACTGCTTCAATACGCGACGCCGGAGGAATCCCACCACCATCAAGCTTTTTGTTTATCACATCCACTGCAAAGCCTGCCTCCGTACTGGCCGCAAATCGCCTTTTCTTGCCTGAACCTTTGCAAATGACCTCCACAAACTACTCCATGGATTGACAATTGGAACCCAAACATTGATATAGAGACATGTAAATATGTGCACCCATGCTTAAAAATAAATAAAATTATACGTATCTGCTTGCATGAATTGTGTAATTTATAAGTTACTTCTTTCTAAACAGGTAGCTCTATTGCCAGCGCATTTTTGGCTTCTGCTAAAGCGATCTGTTAATTTTTAAGCATCATTTACAATCACTTGATTAGGGGTGTGCAGAAAATCTATCGGATTGACAAAACTGATCTGTATTGGTATACTTGCTCAGGTCTACTTTAGCCTTTGTTCCAGTCCAGTATAAAATTCTGAGTAAACGAAACTCCGGTCCAGTCTTCAATTTGTGCAAAATAAACACCTGACAAGACCATCTCACTTATGATCTCATTTAAGCATATAGTATATTTTGCTTCATATTCTAATACAGAGCATACCTTTTTTTCAACGAAGCATAGCATACTTTCTTTTCTGTATATGTAGTTATAGGCAAAGTATTTTTGAATGTATCCCAAAAAATTATGAGTTGAATGCTAAATTTAGCCTAAAAGTTGATGGGACAAATGCGAAAACGGTCCAAGGCAACACAACAGACCAACCTTACGAAAACGTATGGTCCGGTCCAATTTCAAGTATTTCAAAACCAACCATGTCGGTCCAATCCCTAAAATGATCCAAAAACCAAATATGCACACCCCTGCAATTAATGCACTATTTACTCTGGCAAAAGTCCAAAGTGCTTTGGAATTGGCATTTTCCTTCCATAAAAATGAACAACAAATGTCCACAGTTTCTTTCTTTTTTTAACTCAAGAATATATGCCCTAATTGTAAATTTTACCTAGTTTCAAGTACATTCTTTTATAAACTGCATCATTTAATGTCTTAAGAATTACTTATATTTGTAGCTTTTTAAAAAAAAAAAAAATTATATTCATTCTTGCAATCAAACACCTAAGACTAATTTCATGAATCAAATAATGTCAATTGGTTCAAATCGTGGGATTGATGGAAAATCAAATAAGCCCTTATAGAATGATGAATGATTAGTAATAATTCAAAGCAAAGTACCAAAGAAGTAAGATTTGAAATAATCTTAATGAATCGTAAAAGAAAGAAAGAAAGAAAGAAAGAAAGAAAGAAACGTAATTGAGACAGAGAGAGAGGGATTTACTTGTGGGGAGGGATATTTGACTTTCGAAGAATCTTCTTTCTCTTCCGCCATCTCTCTCCGTTGTGGACCGGCGACAGAGAAGAAGGGCTTGAGACTAATATTATTATTACAAGATCGGGACATGCGCAATGCACAGACGACTTTTTAATTATATATAAATAATTAAAATAAATATAATTTAAAGATGCTTATAATTACTTTTAGAATATATGAATTCCTCTTAAAAAATAATGTCCTTGTGGAATAAGGAGAGTGGAAAAAAGGAAGAAGTTACATCATGAGAAATTAACAAAACTATTTATATTCATTACACCAAAACAGGAAATTAGTAACGGTCACTTTTTTTCATCTGTGACGGTTTATGTCCGTTACTAGACTGTAATGTGTAAAGTCCGTTACTAAATAAAAAATAAGTGTTACTATAATCAATTAACTATATCCGGATAAATTTTTAATTCTGTAACGGACATAGAATTAACTAGTAACGGTCGTTACACGTGGCCCATAAATTTTTTATTATAAAATAAATAAATAAAAATTTCTTCTAATTAAAAACATTAAAAAAATGGAATACTCAAATAAAAAAAAATCACTTTAGCCAAATTTTCATTCCCTCCTACTCAGAAACAACACTCCCGCTCTTGGTCTCTCTCGCTTTTGGTCTCTCTTGCCGAAAACCTTCCATTCTCACTGAAGTTAGGCCGCCGCTCGTCGCAGGGTCGTCGGTGGTTTAGCATCTTCGGTGGTATCTTCACAGCTCGCATCTTTACGGATCCCTCTTCACAGCTCGCATCTTCTTCTTCTTCTTTAATCTATAGAAAACCCAATTTATGTTAGATTTAGGGTTTCAAATTTTAACCCCATTTGACAAAATTAGGAGAAAATTTGGGGGTTTTGATGTGTTATTAGTGAAGTTGGATAACTTATTTACTACTAATAATCATAGTCTAGAGTAATATTAGATAGATTTAGATTTAGGGTTTCGAATTCTTTTCCCATTTGGCGAAATTAGGTGAAACTTTGAAGGTTTTGAGCTGTTATTTGTTGAAGACAAAGAATGGAGTGGAAAAATACAACATCAACATTGCCCACTTTCTCCTGCGCTCACTAGCCGGGACTAAAATATTTAGAAATTAGTCTATTTTTGTATTTTTATGGACACTATTTGATTACACTATCTTTTGTAAGAGAAAAATATCTCATGATATGTTATATTTATATTCTATGATTTTTAATCGGTCAAAACTCCGGGAGATTTGGTTATAAATTGACAAAGGAGATCGAAGGTGTAAAATTATTGGGTAAGAGGTTTGGTTTTTTTTTATAATTTTGTGTATAACAGTGAGAATTATTAGAAATTAAGATGGGCTTACCTAAAAAATTGGTTTAGTGCTAGACCCTTTGTATCACATCAGATATGTAAGTCTAAACATGCAATGTTGTATTTTAATTTGATATATAAATTACATTAAATTAATGTACCTTTGGAAACAATATAACCATGTTGTCTAAGGAGCCTAAAGCATAGGGAAGTTGCATAAGATCCTCTGTTATGCTATGGTGGTTTTTGTAACTAGTATATATAATATAATGTGCCTGTAGCTTCTTTAATTTTGCTCTTCAAAAATATAGGCCAGACCCACTTTTTCTATGCTGTCAATGAGCTTTGATTTGGCCAAAGGTTCCACTATTTTTATAAACATGCCCATATATGACCTCATTTGTTAGCTCTTGAGCTTCTCTTGTATGTCTCTCCTCTTACACAACAAAAAGAAAAAAGAAAAAAAAAAGGAGAATGGTGTTTGAATACTAGAATTTAGAAATTTAAAAGAAAATTTTTTTTATTGTCGATTTCAAATTAAAAGTCTCCATTTTTTTTAACTTTATAACATAAAAGTCGATTAGTGATAAAATTTGTTTTTCACTTATGAGATTTAGTAAATGACATTGCATTGCAAATCTTACGTTGTATTTAGTAGTGAGAGACTGGGTGTGATCATAATTTCAAATGTTTGGCCTGTAATTGGCAGACCTTCGCTTAAGGCTTCCATCGATTGTACTAAAGGCTTAAGTGCTACATTTGATACAATCCATGAGTTTAATTATTATATATATCAAATATAAAATTATCTATACAAAAATAATTATGTGTGGCAAAGCAAATGAAACTAGTAATGGCTGAATGATCAGTGAATGATTTATCAATTCTATAACTATGTCCTGCTTATATAAGCAAAGCAAGGGACGCGCAGAGCCAATATTAATTTGTCTTTTGAAAGACAGAAATTATACATGGGCAATTTTTTTGTTTGACACAATCTTTTATGCTTTAAACTTTCCATTAAATATTCATTTTCTACAACCACTGGTCATCAATCCCACAACCACTCCTAAAATCACTATTTCTGCATAATTAAAATATCATAATTGAATATTGTTAGCTTTAGTTATGTTCTAATCAGCACCTACAAGTATAATAATAATCAATAACTTATATGTATATATTTTCTTTTTCTACTTTGCAGAATATGCTGCTTGAATTTGGTGTTTGTAAAGCTGGAAATTGAGTCGGGAGAAAAATACTTTGCAGAGATTTGAAGGTTCGAATTAAGTGCTTATTAGCTGCTATTTTTTAGACTGTTGTTGACACAATTTTTGGATTGAATTTGGAAGTATGTTTAGCAAGAAGTATTGATATTTTAATGGGAGTTTTTGTAGTGTTTTAGCACTTTTTTTTTGGACATATATTATTGTATCTTTAGGCTATTTTGCTGCATCTTTGGGGGTATATATTGCTGCCATTGGCTGCTTTGCTAGAACTGTTTTTTGGACATATATTGCTGCATCTTTGGGTTATTTTATGATCCATTTTGCTGCATCTTTAGGGATATTTATTGCTCATATTAGTTGCTTTGTTAGGACTTTTTTTGGACATATATTGCTGCATCTTTGGGCTATTTTTTTTTGTCTGTTTTGCTGCATTTTTGGGGCTATATATTTCTGCCATTGGCTGCTTTGTGAGGACTATTTTTTGGACATATATTGATGTAGTTTTGGGCTATTTTGTGATATATTTTACTGCATCTTTGAGGGTATATATTGCTGCCATTGGCTGATTTGTCAAGACTATTTTTTGGACATATATTGATGTATTTTTGGGCTATTTTTTAATCCGTTTTGCTGCATCTTTGGGGATATATATTGCTGCCATTGGCTGCTTTGCTAGGACTATTTTTTGGACATATATTGCTGCATCTTTGGGCTATTTTTTATGATCCATTTTTCTGCATCTTTAGGGATATATATTGCTCCTATTCGCTGGTTTGTTAGGAATTTTTTTTGGACATATATTGCTGCATCTTTAGGCTAATTTTTTTTATCTATTTTGCTGCATCTTTGGGGCTATATATTACTGCCATTGACTGCTTTGTTTTAATGCTTTTTTTTATTATTTTTAGTGCAGTTTTTGATATTGTTAACAAAGGTGCAAATTTCATGGATGAAACTTTCTTAACTAAATCAACTCAAATCAAAACAATGTTTAGCGGAGAGAATCACGGAAAACATGTTTGTCCTTGTGAAAAGAAGGTTTGGGTAGAGGAGGTAATGGAGCCCGATGCTATTTTATGGGATGCTCCTCAAGATGGTCATCACACTTTGTCTGCTTACGTTTCCGGGGGTTATTTGATTTGGCTAGATAGTTTGTTAAAGTATGTTTAGAGATAGTTTTTTGATTAATATGTTTAGTTCTACTTAGTGGTGCTTTTATGTTATTTATATATTTTGACTTTAAGTTTGTGCTTAGACATTTTGGTGCTTAGTATTTGGGCATTTTAATCTTATGTATTGGACTTTATAATTGTGCTTAGACATTTTGGTGCTTAGTATTTGGGCATTTTAATCTTATGTATTGGACTTTATAATTGTGCTTGGACATTTTGGTAACTAGTATTGTACTTTTTATTTGTGCTTGGATAATTTATTATTTAGTTCTTGGATAAATTTTTACTTAGTGCTTGTAAAAAAACCTATTTAACTCCGCCAATGCAAAGATAACTTCTTGGCATTGCCGGTCCCAAGCCCGGATAAAGGAGGAGGGAATAGGTAAAAAAATGCATTTCTTGGCACTTAGCGTTAATCCACTTGTATTTTTATTAGTCATTTCTTTGACCTTTTACCTTTTTTATGTATTTAGGAGGAAAAAAAAAGGCATTTAAAGCACTACTGGAGTCCATAAATGTTGAGTTTGATTGACCTTGGAGCAGGTACGTTGGTGACATCTCTCTCTCTCTATTTATGCTATAAAATGTTATTGTTGGCTATTTTTTAACCGGTGTTGGTTTAATATTCATTTTGAGCCTCGTATTATGTTTGTAGTTTCCTGCTTTGTGTGAATTTGTTAGAATAAGCAGGCCTAGAATTGTACAAACTGTGTGTTTAATTAGTGTTATGTACAAACTGTGTGTTTGATTAGTGTTATGTACAAACTGCGAGTTTGATTAGTTTTACGTACAAACTGTGCATTTGATTGGTTTTACGTACAAACTGTGTGTTTTATTAGTTTTATGTACAAACAGGCCTAGAACTGTACAAACTGTGTGTTTAATTAGTGTTATGTACAAACTGTGAGTTTAATTAGTTTTACGTACAAACTGTGTGTTTTATTAGTTTTATGTACAAACTGTGTGTTTTATAGAAAATAATGGAAAGGTTCTGGAATTGTTTTGTATGCAAACAATGTGTGGAAAACAAACACTTAATGTGGAGGTAGTTCTTGGATTCCATGGAAAAGGAAAAGTTAGGCTAAACAAGTTGTTCCGAGGATGATTTTTTGGAAAATCAATCAATCAAACAATAGTAAAGATATAAAATAGTGAATCTTTGGGAATTTCAATCAATCAAACACGTCCTTTGTGTTACACAATCTGAGAATTAAATGCCTGGATGTTCCTTGCAGGCAAGAAAACAAAAGGGCTGGAACTGATTGGGGGCCTTGATTGTACTGTCCAACAGAACTTCTTTGGAAGTCAGGTATTTCTAATAGGCTTTAAGATGATGAATAGTTCTGGAAATAACAGGATTCTTTTGCAAATAACTTTCAAAAGATCTAAAATATTTTGAGGGACAGAAATGGTTATAATAAAATTTATTTGTGATTGTCTAGGCGAGGCAAGAAATTCTAGGAGGAACAACACTTTTCCAAAGCTGAGAGGTTCAAAGAATAGGGCTGTTGCTGCCAAAGAAGAGGTACGCCTCTTTAAAAGTGATATTGCCTTTAGGAGAGTGAGGCCATATCAACTGGCCTGCCTGAACCAAGTAGGCCCACTCTAATGCCTATCAATTGTTCTCTTGTTCCCCAATTGTGCTTGAGCAAGCCATCCTTGTTTGTATGAGAAGTTGTAATAATCTAGGCCAATGTTGGGTTTCACTATATGTACCTAAACTTACATATTTCCATAACCTTTTTTTCCCTTTTCAGTTTGAAGGTGCAACACAACAAGGTGATAAAGGCCCTAGCATTTGGGATACTTTCTGCAAAATATATCTTGGTTCTCTCTCTCTCTCTCATTAGTATCATTATTCACATATTTATATAATACATGAGAATTATTATTTAATCCTCAAAAATGTAAAATGATTGAAAAACTCATATAGATGAAAGATGGAATGCTAAAAGATTTGTGGAGCTAAATGAATGATGCCACCAATAGAGTTGATATAAAAAGATGTATTTGGAGTAAATTGGACTTATAGTGCGCGCCTAAGACATATGTTATTACTAATACGTAGACAATGCTTTTTGAATCTTAAAAATGTATAAAGGATATAGAATTGTGTAGCTGCGATTTATGATTTTTTTAATTGGCCGGTTAATAGTGCATTTGGTACATGTTACTATATATAACACATATATGGTGAGACTTGAATTTGGTGGACTTCTTGGTTCCATCTACAACAAACTGTTCAATTTACAATGAGATACCTTTATTTTCTTATTAATTGAGTACTTTATTTTGAAATACACAGCAAGGATTAAAGATGGTACCAATGGATTCACAGCTAATGATTCTTACAATAGATTCAAGGTATGGTTAATATTATTGTGCAACTAAATCTTCTAAGAAAATTATTTAATTAATTATGTTATGTGACAACTCTTTTCAACTCCTTTTTTTTTTCCTTTTTAGGAGGATGTTGAGTTAATGAAAAAAATATGTGTACGTGCATATAGATTCTCAATCTCGTGGCCTAGAATAATACCTTGTGAGTGAAAATTCTTGAACCCTACATAAGTTTATATAAGAAATTGGGCTGTTTTGATGTTAATCTAATTGTATGAATATAGCTCACTTATTAATGTTTGCACTAATAGGTGGAAAAATAGCGCATGGTGCGAACAGAGAAGGGATCGATTACTATAATAATCTTATAAATCTGCTCCTAGCGAATGGTTATTATTCATCCTCAAACACTTTACATTGACTACCATTTTACTCAAATATGAGTTTAATTATATTTAGGCTTTTAATTAGTTAAATATTTTTGTGTACATAATATATGCAGATACAGAACCTTTTGTAACTATCTTCCATTGGGATCTTCCCCAAGCTTCAGAGGATGAGTATGGTGGTTTTTTTAGTCCGAAGATTGTGTAAGTTTCTTCATTCTTCATTTTAAATTTAGGAAAATGTTAGGTCTTTTTATAAAATTAATTTATATGTAAGAGTTGCGATTGTTATAAGAAAGCAAAAACCGGCCAACTAAAACCATTATTGATCGATATACTTAAACATGGATGACTTTCGTGATTACGCTAAACTTTGTTTCTGGGAATTTGGTGGTCGGGTTGCACTGGACTACATTAAATGAGCCATGGAGCTTTAGTTATGCTGGCTACGCAACAATCTCAAATGGTCAAGGGATCATTTGATTTTCTTGGTTTAAACTACTATACTGCTAAATATGTAACAAACGCAATTCTTAGTAAGAATGAAAGTGCAAGTTACATTACTGATCCCTGTGTCACATACTTAGGTAGGTTTAAAATCACCTTGTGTTTGATTTAATTATATTACAATGTTACTTGGTACGTCTATACTAAAGTAACTACGTATAGGCCGTTGTTGCAATAATATTGTTGTTTTATAATTGATTGAGTTTGTGTACATCTAGCCTATGTTGGGTAGCATATACTCTAGCTAGCTGGCCCGAGAGGGATTTGCACTAGCTAGGTAACTGATTCCAGCTACAGGGCCCGGGGGGGGGGGGGGGGGGGGCAAAACAAAAATATTTTTTTTTCTATGATTGGTCGTAGTAACGGTCAAAATTCGTTACTGATTCCAGTAACGGTTCACCAAATTTTTCTGTTACTACATACAGTAACGGTTTTAGTACGTTACAATAAAGAATTTAAATAATAATTAAATAAAATATAGTAACGGTCTTTTTATTATAGTAACGGATAAAAAGCCTAACAAAAAATCATTTCCTCAACGGTCTTAAAAATGTCTGTAATGGATAAAATTCGTTACAGATGTAATTATAGTAACGGTCTTTAATTAATTTCAGTAACGGTTTTTATCCGTTACTACGCCGACTGCCACGCCTAAACAGTAACGAATTTTTTGCGTTACTAAAATTATCTGTAACGCAAAATGTTTGTTACAAAAAGGCTGTTTTGGTGTAGTGATTAACAGTATTGTTCACATTTTCAACGATTTTTTTGTCATATTTATAATTATTAGATAAGTTAATTTTATAATTTTTTGCATGTATCTATATATTTTGGACTATATAATTCTTTTTGTCATTGAAATATCTCAGAGAGCTGGGCATTAAAAAGGGGAAATTTAAAGATTGTGTAAAGAAACGCGAAAAGTTATAACGAACGTAAATGATGATTTTGATACATGATGCATGTACACGAGGATGTGAAAATATATTAATATATTGCATCAATATTTGAAAAGGTGAGAGGATATAAATGATAAATAATGCTCAATTAGTCATATATTATTGACATGCGACAAGTTCTCATGTAAAGAGAACATTTTAATTTTATTTATATATGATTAGATTTTGTGCACATGTGTTATTTAAATATAAATAATTTAAAACAATAAGTGGGTGTTTGAAGACTACATAATAATAATAATAATAATAATAATAATAATAATAATAATAATAATAATAATAATAATAATAATAATAATAATTGATAAATAAGTTGAAGCATGTGATGAGATGTTTTCTTATTTTTCGAATCTATCCATGGAAAAAAAATTCTTTAAAGGTTGAGGAAGAAAAAAAATATTCATAAAAACTAATGATGGATAGAAGACTTTACTTAGAAAAATGATCATGGGATGAACATCTTATCACATGTCTTAACTTCTCACATTAATCAAGTGTTTTTCTTTTCTTTTTTAATATTTTTTTATCAAACAGAGCATAATTTTTTAAAAAATGAGGTCAAGAGCCTTGTACCATCGCTAGTAGTGATGGTTCAGATCTCATCGCTTATATTATAGCATAAATATCTTTTGCAAAATAAAAGCCTTCAAAGATAAAATTAAAGATCCAAATACCTAACACGGCTTCATGCCTTCCAGCTTTATAATATATATATATATATTAGATTACATTTTTTTACCCTATGTTGGGATGAAGTTACTTTTAATAAAAAATGTAGATAATAGAGGTTATAACTCTATCATTTAATAAAACAACATAAAAATTTGTAAAATGTTAAAATGTATATTCTATCACGATGACTTGTTAACCAAATAAGCAAATAATGATACAGTTAAGTAAATTTTTTACTCTCTACTGTGACGCCCCGAATCTCTTTATGAGGTTTAAGCCTCCAGGACCCCGTTAATCATGGTGCCATACGTGACGGGAGGTTTAAATTAGGTGGAATTAGTTCATATATCAAAAACATATAGTGTTTTAAAAACATCATTTAAAAAGAAATAGGCATATGAAGTTCGTAAAGTTAATAAAGCAACCTATAATTAATTAAATGAATTTTACTATAAATTAAACTCCACATTAACAGTATAAATTATCCACAAAACATGAAAAATGTCAATGAAACACAAATCCTCCAACGAGATCCCTGTTCGTAATTAAAATGTTTTACAACGCTTATCCTATAATCCGATAAAAAGTTTAGTCATACAAAGTATATGAATTTATAAAGCTCATGAAGTACAAGTCGTCTACGGACGACTAGAAATGACAAGGGTTATCAAAGTTGTCTAGACTCCATACTTGCATCGTGATTTGGAAAATTGGAGTGAGCCAAAAATAGGTTCAGTGGGAAGTATATAATTTGTATATAGAAATATGCTCCAAAATGATACATGTGATGTACAATAATAAAAATAAATGTTTAAGTTAATATCCATATACTTCGCATTTATGAAAACATTAATGTATTTATATAAAAATTGTATCAATGCAATGAAAACCTTTTATTAATGTGTATGCCAATGCTATCTCATCCCGAAAAACATAATGATATAGACACATTTGAAAATACAGGAGAAGCAACCCTATTATTATGAACATAGTCATAAAATCCTGAATATACAGTAAAATATGTATCGTCAAGTTATAAGTAATCCGTACTATGAAAATGCTTATTTCCATCTCAGATATATATATATATATATAAAACTATTGGCTAATTTATAAAACTTGGCACGACTATTATATCATCTAAAAGTGTCTCACCCGAGACAACTGTCTCAATAACTCATAGCAAGTCAAGTGTATAACTACGTATGTATTTTGTGGTTTTTCACCCATGCAGCAACAGGGCCTCTCATTAATTTTCGTGCACGATTTCGGGTCTTTCACTCAGGGGCGCTTTGTTCCAACTTTCAGCCCCAACCTTTATGGACCGATCATGGACTAGCGCAATTATATATATATATATATATATATATATATCTAGACAAACCAAGTATCTAATTAAGATATATACAATTGTGCCGAATAAAACAACATAATTGTTTATTCTGAAATCCATCAACTAGCCAACTCGTATAAGAAAAATGAAAAGCCATACTTATAAAACCATTATTTACAAATACCATATACATAATTAAAGCACTTTTCTCGTCAAACAATATAATTATACCCAATGTATGTCAAAGAAACTAAATATATGTAATCTAAAGCGCATACTTAATATATTTACATATATCGCATATACATCCAATTATATAAGTATATTATCTTCTTTTTTAAAACAATCATATCATTATTGTACTTAAAACCAAATACGCCAAGTTCGTCAACTAGTGGCTTAGTTAAGAATACCACCACTTTTGGGAGTTTCACAAGCGTCCGCCCAATTAGCGCCAAGCGAAGTATAACATATATTTTTATAATATTTAAGTTCACTATAAACTTCCTCTTGTGGTCCCAACACATGGTTTATTCAAAATAGACACTTAAATCTGTCCAGCGTAGTTACGAACCAGCTAAATAATTAACAAATCTCATAAACAATGAACTCGTAGCTGTAGTACAACAACAATATTGCAAATATAAGTAACTATAGCCAAATCATAATTTTAAATCCATGTATGACTTCGTATTTACACATATCATAAATTAGTATTTATTATTGTATCCGTAAGTGAAGGTTTTATATTAAACTCTTCAAAATCGACGTATAAATTAGGGGTTCTTGTATAATCCTTAATTTATAATCATATTAAGTCCAAATCAAGTGAAGAATCAAAATAAATCAACCCAAATCCCTTTAACATGCAATTTTTGAAATTCTAGTTGAAAACCTTAACTTTGGTTTGATTCATAGCAAATAATGTGTAAAAACTTAAAAAGGAGTTTGTCTACTAGTGTTCCCACCTTTATAAGGTTAATCCCTCGAAGGTTTAGCGCCGATTCGAGCAGAAGAAGAGTCGAATCTAAAATTTTCAATTTTATGCCTGGAACCTAGAATGGTGATGAAGATTTGAAGGAGATGATGAACAGTAAATGGTGTATATGATGATTTTGTGGTGGTTTTGGGTGTGGATGATGGCTAACCAAAGACCTCTCAAAAACCCCAAAGTTTGAGCTCTCTACTCTCTCTAAACCCCTACATGTGTATGCCCGAAAAATGAGAAGAAGAAGAAGAAGGGTAAAAAGTCTAATTTATACACAAAAATGTGCCTAGGTTAAGTGCCGGACTGGTTTGCAAAATGGCCATATCGATCCGCGCGATAAGTTTGCATCTCTAAACCACTGTTTGTAATTTGGCCATAATTTTTCGCTTGGAATTCCGATTGTGACGATCTTTATATCAACGAAAAGGTAATCAAAGGATCTACAACTTCTTAAAAGGAAATTTCTCCCAATTCTAAATAAATTAATGTCAAATATCCGTCGAAGGCAGTAGTATGCAATGACGTTACAATACGATCAGATTTTAGTGATGGACTCACTTCATACATAGTTTTGCCCTATAAGGAGCATGGATTGGATTTCAATCAAAACACAAAAGTTATATAATGGATCAAAATCTAACCATAGGCACAAACAGAGACTTAATTAGACGAGAGACGCAAAAGTTACGATTCCTCAAAGATCGCTAAAAACTCATAAATCGCGTAGAACCAAAACTTACGAACACACCGATTTCTATTAGTCACCCGAATCACAAAACGATTGTTTGTGCAAGTTGAGTTATACGACTATGACGTGTCCAAGGTGTTAAACTATGCAAAAAGTTATCCGGATCATAACATGACTAGCCTAAGATGACGTTTGCCAACTAAATAGATTGAAAATGAGACTGAACACAAAAATGGAATATACGGTATTACATCTACTCCTATGGTTTCCAACTTTTATGACAGATAAGCAACGGACTTTAAACCTTACTGTTAATAAGCATGCTACTCATCTTTTTCAAACATTTTTTCCTTGAAGTACCTCTATTCTACTAGCACGTAATCATCTATATTCTTGAATCGAGGAAGAAAGAACTCAGCCGGAAAAGCAATGCAGTAGGTAAAATAACTCTTACAAATGTAATGGGTTGCTAAACTCACAAATCTAGCAAGTAGACCACTAGACCCAAACTTACCATTACTGTAATTTGTAGTGTTTTATCACACCTGCTCGCCTGAAATCAAGAGTTGGAAGTAACTGGGATATGAATTGAATCGAAAAAACTTATGCTCGAACAGACAGCCAAAACTAAATTACGAAATAACTTTTAAGCACTCAAAAACACCATCAAAAGGGGTGGTGATAGTACACACTTTTTTTTTCCGACTTTGTTGTGCTCCAATCAAACGGACCCTCAATTCTTAACAGCAAAACTACTACTTCCAATTATAGATCCAAATTACTTCCTTGAAAAAGTAGAAAAAGAAAATAAAGCTACATATTCCGATGCTCCAAGTAGAAGAATGAGGAACCAGCAGAAGTAACTTCCATCACTACAAGATAACATTAAATTCTACATTATATCAAAAGAAGTATGCTGCTAAGGCACAAAAATGCCAAATAAACTTGGTACATTCCTATGGTAAATAAAACGTTCACATTTCTGCAAATTGCTTCAACGAGACTCCCAATCTTTTATCTTTTTGCTTCCTTTAGGTTTTGCGATGGGCGCATTCATTCCGGCCATTTTCGCATTATACTTGGCTCGAAGAGGATCGTTGTACGTCCACCTGAACATGTCCATAACCCAATATTATCATTAGCCACAGATTTTCTAAACAGAGAATACACACATATATATAATGGCATTATTGCCAAAAGCAATGTACAACATTAGAAGCATACGGTACAAATTATCAATACAATACTATGCTTGGCACAGGCATAATTGCTTTGGCAATTGGGTACCCCTGTATATAACACTCAGATTGTAGACCAAATTCTGAGTTTATGTCACAAATGTAGAAATGAACAAAATATCTAAAATACAACTTCACCATTCCAAATTTCCAATTGTAACATCCCACATCCTTAGCTATGTGTACGGTTCAATGAATCTAAATAATAACTTGAGCTTTCCATTTTATCTCAGAACTCAGGATGTTACATATGGTGTTATCGGGAGGCTGCTTATGTGCCTTTTTGTAGCTGCAATAGGTGCTGACAGGCTACACATGACGGACGTTCATCCCACAGCATCTAAGTGTGGTCAACTGATGTGCATGTGTGTGATCATTAATTAGTCCTTTCTAGGAAGAGGCCTTTCAAGGAAAAGCAAAATGGTGCGTGCTTGGCCAAAATCAGACTTTTATTGGGCTGGACCAAGTTGTGACACCAATACACTAAGATCAATTTCAGCTATAGATATGCTTACTATTGCATATAATTTATAAACCGAAGAGAGATTGTTACAGATATAGAGCAGGTCCATAACACATCTGCTTCGCTATATATAGGAACTGCTAGATATTATGATCCATGGGCTGAGCATGTCAACATCACCTGACACTAGGCTTGACTGGACCTAACCCAAAGAGGGATTGGCATGACATACTTGTCCGTTATGCAATTGAATCAATAAATAGAAGACCAAGTAGCCCCTTGGCCCCACAATTCGTTTAGGCGGCCTATTGATGCCCTATGTCTGCCCTAGCGACTTTTAGAACATTGGGCAGAAATTAGGCTTGGTAAAGGCAATGATGACCCACCAATTGAAATGTCCAAATGGCAGATAGGGGACCTACCTTCACAAGTGTCGGGACTAGGCGCAAAAGAATAAGCCTAGAGTTATAAGCCACTAAACTATAACTGCATCTTCCCAGTTATTATATTATCTTTGCTTACAGTGATCATATCCTCATTGACAAAGCCCCATTAATCATGGGTTAAGTGTCGCCGTTGACATATATTGTCACAAATTGCAATGTATTATTTCAAAAATTGTAATTTTATAAGCCAATAAGAAATGGCCTTTGCTTGGCGTGACCGGTGTCAGCACGGTGTGGCATGCCAATAAGATACTGCTAGATGGCTGACTGGCAAGGAGAGCCTACCTACAAGTGTTGGGAACAGGCACAAAACGGACTTGCCCATTAGAGTCCAAACATTAATTTCGATCCCCTCCTGGACTGGCTACCAATATCGTGAGGAGGGCAGTACAAAAAGAACCCCGGCAAGTTTTAGGATCTGAGTGAATCAAAACTGTTGTGTTCTCTGAAAAAATTCTTAACTTTTTTTTCATGTTGGCTATTGAAAATATTTTTCATATTTTTTCAGAGGTTGATGATCTCCCAAAACTTCAAGGATAGAGAAGGTGGACCTAGGTGCCACCATGTTTGCTTTGACTGCTAGCTTACTGACAATTACTACAAGCTATCAGTGTTCCATTGTTGGGGCAGGGCAAGAAAGTAAAAGATGGAGCAAACAAGTTGTTTCTGATTTGGCTAAGGAAATTACAGAGAAACATGAAGACAATGGAGAAGCTCCTCAGAAATGGCAAAGGCAGCACTGACGACACAGATGAGTGATTGCAGCTTTCTGGATTTCATCTTTTTTTTTCCCTTCCTTCTTCGGCACTCTCGACTCTCCATTAGTATGAATATGCCTCTTTGAGGGGAAATTGAACAATGATTCTAGTAAATCCAACCCCAGTTACACCTAACTGCTTCCAAGGCAATTTAACAACGTTAATGCTAACTTTCCTCAACTTTGTTTTGATATGTTCTATACTACAATACATTGTTGTGAGATTGCAGAAAAGGTTGATGGTTTGCCACTACAGGTTTACTAGGTCTTTCAAAGTATAATTCTTTATATATCCATTGAAGTCTAAATCTCCCATTGAAATCAACATATATGCTGCTTGCTGCATAACATGCTAGCCATTCATCATTTTTTCCATGGTCAATTCTTTAATCATAATCATTTGTTTTTAGATAGGCCCTTATTGTCAAGAGATGCTATTTGTCCTCTATAGTTGTCAAGCAACGACAATGGCTTATATGGACCAGTAGCTAATAGAATATTGGTCTTTCCAGTTTTGTATTTTATTTTTATTTTTTCATAAATATCCTATTATCCTGTTTCTTACACATAACTAAAGGAGTAGATGGAGCAACCTAATTATTTTGTGAGAGTACTAAAACCAGGAAAATGTATCAAGAACTGATCACTCCGCACCGAGGAATTGACCACTAACAACTTAAAAAATTTGGATGTAACTGGATTAAAATTGCAATAACGCACTACCACCATTTCACGCTAAAAGAACTACTAAAATCCATCCAGCCGAATACTAGATAAATAAACTTCCTTGAAATCCTACAGCAGTGGTACACTACAATGCACCAAGAATTTCAAGAACCCATGCAGCCAAGCTATTTGAATTTGACTACTTTCCAATAAAATTGCATCATGCACACATGTGGGTATTCCAAGTGAGAATTCAGCATGTGATATTTCTCCACAATACCAACCAAGTGATAATATATCCAGAAAATGGTTCCAAGATCCATGATACTAAGTCAAAATATTATATGCATATGATCTCTATGTAGCCTGCACAGCGGCCAACATCTATTACAAATTTTGGATTCTAAAGCAACCAAAAAATTATTTAATATCACATGTAGATGTAGAAAACCAGCAAGAAAAAACAAAATAACTGATATACTGCAACCAACATCTAAACTGATCCAAAAATGGGTTCTGAATGGGTAGTAAAGCACGTAAATGACAAAAAAATGCAAATAATCAAAGAGCAACTAAACTAAAGGGAGGAATACGTACGGAGTATTCCAATCAGTCGTGTCTTCATTGACAAGGTGGGTCCATTTAGTCCTTCCACTACGACCAAAGTGCTTGACCTGCATGACTTTAGGTAATATAGTCTTGTCCATCTTATCCTCCCCAGTCGGAGCAGAGAAATCCCGATGGAAAATCCCATCCGAACCAGCTGTTGCCGAGCGATCATCAGGATCCGACTGGAAGAAAGCACCCTTGTGGTAGTATTTCTGCATGAATCTCCACTTCTGCTTCGGTGCACCGGCAGGTTTCGGATTCTTTCTCTCCCACTCCCTTCTCTCTTCCTCCGTCATATTTCTCACCCTCTCAATCTCTTCCTTCTCCTTCAACATTGCCTCTCGGTCCTCTCTATCCCTCTTGATCCTCGCAATCTCTCTCACCTTCCACGCTTCATACTCCTCAGCCTCATTTAACTCATCATCTGTATCTACATCAGCAATATTAGCCTCCAGTTCCACATTCTTTTGAATCTCTTCATCCTTTCGAATCTCCTCCACTACTAATTTCTTTGTCTCCACCTTTCTCTCTTCCAACCTCTTCCTTATTTTCTCCTCAAGTGCTCGTTCTTCTTCCTCAACCCGTTCACGATCAGCTATGGTGTCCCTCTCCGACTTTGGAACAAAGACAGGCTTTACCATAGCTATACCGGGCTGTTCCTCTTCAGAATCAGTCTCATACTCAGATTCTTCTTCCTCCTCTTCCTCTACTTCCTCTTCTTCTTCGGGAAGAATTGCAGCTTCTTCTTCTTGCTTCTGAAGTAACTTCTCCCTAATTCTCCTCCTCCTTTCATCCAAAGCATCCTCATCCTCTTCCTCTAAATCCAACCCTTCTTGTCTTCTATTCTCCTCTTCTATCGTCGAAACAATCTCGGCTTGTCGGATACGCCTATGGTCGGCTCTCACTTCTTCACGATTATCTATCCTACTTTCGGCCAAACGACGAAGCCTTGGATCGTCCCTTTTAACAATACTGGAATCTTCATGTCTAGGGAAGGCCTTCTCCAAGGCAACGGCCTTAGTCATGCGAATATCCCCATCTTCATCGGCCTCATCTCCCCAATCGGGAGCTTTACCAGGCCAATACCTTTTTACCTTTGTTTGGCCAATTTTACCTCTAAGCTTGTCTCTAATTGCAATTATGGTATCACTAACACCCGCTGTTACAGACATGGTCACAAGATTGAGAAACCAAATCGTCTATACAAACAATTTGCTTCCCTTCCTTTGCTTCAGTCTCTCTCTCTCTCCAGCTACTTAACGTTCAAACCCTAAAACCCACAAAAAGGAAATAGGGAATTAAGGATTTGGACAAGGTATAAGTATATATATATATATATATCAATACATAATCAAGAATTGGCAAAGAATAAGTAAATAAACTAGAGATTTATGTGATATTTTTTGCACATAACGTTCATGATCTAACATACTGGCAAATGAACTCACGAACTTCAAATTCAAACAACACGGTGTCGAAAACCAACTTAAACCCTTAAAAGAGATACAGGGGGATTGAAACGGGGAACTAAAAGATACAATTGGTGGTGTAAGTTATGCGAAACCAAGGTTTTTAGAAGTCAGAAATCCAGATTTGGGTGAAATTAAATAAATATAAAGAAATATATATATATATATATACAGATACATATGCATTCGCTAATTTCGTTAACGTATCGAATAATGAAAGCTAAACTAACCTGATTCGGTACTGATAGAAACAAACTTTATTGCAATTTGGTAGGTTGATTGTAAAGATTAAAGAGGGTAAGATAGGGCATATCCCTCGCAAATTCAGTAGAAGAAATACGAACGAGAGAGAGAGATTTTGGAAGATGCATATAGGGCCCGTATACCAAAAGCCCAATTTTTAATTAGAACTGAATTACTCTACACACAACTCGCGCAAAAAAATTAGCAGGGGCGAGGGTTTTTATTCACGTTGTTTAAGGTCAAATGAAAGTATAATTTTGCTTTAGGCAATTAAAATTGAGAAAATGGGTCATAAGACCTCACTCTATAATATGTCATCATTAAAAGGATAAATTTATATCTAATAAAAATAAAAAGGACTAATTTCATTATCTAATTATAAATTAAGGACACTTTTAATAATATCATTTTATATTAAGGATTATCAAAGATATTAATGGACAAAATTGCCCCTGCCAAAACCCCCGCTAAACCTTCGGTATACCAGCACGATCCTCCCCCGTCTCTTATTCAACCACCACGATCAAAAATTCTTCTCTATATAGACGATCAAAGTTTTCTCTCTCTATTTCTCTGCACATTCGCTATTCGTCATTGTTGCTGTATTTCGTCGCTTCTCTTTTTATCTAAGGTACTCGTTTATTGTTTTGTTAATCGATTTATGAGTTTTGTGTTGATTTTGTATTTAGGTTTTGTGTTGATTTTGAAGTTGAAAACACATTTATGAGTTCTGTGTTAATTTTCTCAACATTTTAGTTGTGTATCATTTTATCTGTAGCAATGGTTGGGTGCTATATGGATTTAGCACCGTCTGTGAGCATTCTATTTGATTATCTTTTGTTTGCTTTTGGTTTTAAATGATTTTTGTTACGATTGAAGTTATGGACAATTGATGCTAAATGATTTTTTTTATGGACAGTGGGGTGCTAAATGCATTTAGCACCCCCTGTCAGCAAAAGTTGATATGAAACCAGAAGGTGCTAAATGCATTTAGCACCCCTATTTGAGCAAAGTTGACATCAAAGCAGGAGGTGCTAAATGCATTTAGCACCCCCTGTCAGCAAAAGTTGATATGAAACCAGGAGGTGCTAAATGCATTTAGCACCCCTATTTGAGCAAAGTTGACAGCAAAGCAGGAGGTGCTAAATGCATTTAGCACCCCAATTTTTTTTGTTATTAGTTTTGTTCATCTTTTCAAATTTGTACGTAGATTTTGTGGAACATTTTTGTTTTTGAAACATTTTATGTGAAGGAATGGATGGGTGCTAAATGAATTTAGCACCCCCTGTGAGCAAAGTTGAAAGCAAAGGAGGAGGTGCTAAATGCATTTAGCACCCCAATTTTTTTTGTTATTAGTTTTGTTCATCTTTTCAAATTTGTACGTAGATTTTGTGGAACATTTTTGTTTTTGTAGCATTTTATGTGAAAGAATGGATGGGTGCTAAATGAATTTAGCACCCCCTGTCATTTAACTCAGATGAGGTGCTAAATGGATTTAGCACCCCCTGTCAGCAAAGTTGATATGAAAACAGGGAGGTGCTAAATGCATTTAGTACCCTGCATTTGAGGAAGCAAAGTTGATATCAAACCAGGAGGTGCTAAATTCATTTAGCACCCCCATTTGAGCAAATTTGACAGCAAAACAGATTTAGGACATTGATGTGTATTATTGTAAGATTGCTAACTAGATATATGTGTATATTTGTTTTTTATAATGCCACTAGATAACAGTGGTAATGAAGGTTTATATCAATTGTGTTGAAGGGACAATGAATACGACTACTTCCGGAAGAGTTTCTGAGAAAAAGGGCGTTTCTTCAAAGAGGAAAACGAAGGATAATGTATCTAGAAGTAACAAGAAACAAAGTAGAGTTGTGATGAAAGTTGGAAAGAAATCAGGGGGGTTGGAAAATCTGCAGTTAAAGAAGTGTCTAGACCAACTGTGTTTAGATGCAACCTTGCAGTAGTTGTTGAGGAAATTTCTAGTTTGAAGGGTCGGGGCGAGATTAAAAATGGTCATATTGAAGCTATGATGAAGACGCCATTTGGTTCTATGTTTAAAGCAATTTTTGATGATAAAATCATTCCAGATCATATCGGAATGATTGGTCAAGTAGGCAAGAAGATTATTTCTGCCTATTCGGAGAAGCATTCTGCTTTTTTGATTGCTGGGGAGGAAGTTAAGTTGACTCCTGATGATGTTTCCGTTACTTTTGGACTGCCAAAGCATGGCAGTAAGATTATGCCACGGTCGTCTGAATCCGTGTGTGGTTCAGAATTCATGCAGAGGCGATTCAAAGGGGAGTCGTCGTTGAAAGTTTCCAGTGTTCTATCGGCTGTACGGAGCACTGTTTTGGAAGACGGCGCCGAGGAGGATTTTGCACGGTGCCTTATACTCTACTTGTTAGCAACTGTTTTTTTTGCTAACTCAAATAGGGCACTTGCTTTAAGTTTTGTGCCCTGTGTTGAAGATTTGGATAAGGTAGCTGATTTCCAGTGGGCTACCATTATACATGATCATTTGATGAAAATGGTCAAGAAAAATTACAAAGACCCAATCCGGACTCCCGGGTGTGTTATTCAATTGCTTGTAAGTTCCTTAAATTCTATTTCTTGTTTTTAATTATATTTTATAAATTAAATTTTGTGATTAATTATTCAATGTTTGTGATATAGTTGCACCTCATGAAAATGACATATTATAACTTCTCCAAGCATCAGCACAACAGTGGAAATGCTGAAAGGGGGTGCTAAATGCATTTAGCACCTCCTGGTTTGTTGTGATATGTGCTCACATTGGGTGCTAAATGCATTTAGCACCTCCTGTTTTGTTGTGATGTTTGTTCACATCCATTTAGCACCTTCTTCTTTTTTTCTTGTCAAATGTCCTGGCAGGGGGTGCTAAATGCATTTAGCACCCTCTGTTTTGTTGTGATGTTTGTTCACATGGGGGTGCTAAAATGCATTTAGCACCTCCTGTTTTGTTGTGAAGTTTGTTCACATGGGGTGCTAAATGCATTTAGCACCTTCTTTTTTTTTTGTCAAATGTCCTGTCAGCGGGTGCTAAATGCATTTAGCACCCTCTGTTTTGTTTGTGATGTTTGTTCACATGGGGGTGCTAAAATGCGTTTAGCACCTCCTGTTTTGTTGTGAAGTTTGTTCACATGGGGTGCTAAATGCATTTAGCACCTTCTTTTTTTTTTTTTTGTCAAATGTCCTGTCAGCGGGTGCTAAATGCATTTAGCACCCTCTGTTTTGTTTGTGATGTTTGTTCACTATGTTATTTATTTATCGTTTCATGCATAAAATGGTGATAAATCATATTTTATTATAATTATTGCAGCACTTGACATCATAGTTTTTAATAGGCAGTGTCATACTTGTAAATTAAGTTTCTAAATCTTTTTATAGTTTCATTCAAGTTACATGATGCTGTGGGCTTTTATGAGTTTTTTTTTTTTTTTTTTTTAAGTCATTATTTTCTATAATTGCAGTATTGGTTTTGTGAACACTACAATGGTGTTCAACCATATGATGGGCATAGTGATGATACGCCAAGGTTTGTTCGATGGAACATAAACATCTTGAGGCGTATACTTTATGAATCGGAGCTTGTAGATTTGGATGCATCAAAGGTAATGAAGACAAAATTTTTATATGGTCTTATGATTAATTTTTATCTTTTTTAACATTCTTTTTCTTTCATAATCCAGGTATCCAAAGAAATAGGGAATATTTCTGCGGAGGAGGAAGTGTTGTTGAGTCCGCATTATGCGGATAAGACAGCTAAGGACATGAAATTCATAGAGTGGCACACTCCTGAAGCAGAAGTGGTGAAGGAAGGTGACGACAAAGACAAGAAAATTAAAGATCTGAAAAAGAGGGTCGCAGAGCTTGAAATGATGCTCAAACTGAGCAAACGTAAAGATTTTATTGATCCAGAGTTTGTTTTTTGTGATAAACCAGAAGAAGACGACCCTGACTCATATGTTGACCTTGTTTGTTCTGGTGTACGTGGAGACTTGCAATTTGAGACACCATTGAAAGAACAAAATATAAGGGAAGAAGAGAAAGGTGAAGAAAAAAAGATGAGATCAATCATAATAAGACTCAAAGCAAAACCGAGGAAGGTTAAGTTCGATAGTGATTATGAATATTACTATTTAAAGAGGAAGAAAGAAAATGAGGATGAGAATGAGGATGAGGGAGGAAAAAATGATGAAGGAAAGAAGAATAAGAGGAGGAAGAACAAGAAAGGAGGTGAACCAAAGAAGGACTTGTTAGTGGAGAAAGATTCTCCAAAAGATGTTGGTGTTGATGTTGAGAAAGAGATGATGAAAAAGAGGCCAGATGTTAAAGGTGAAGAAAAGAAGGAGGGTGACCTCCCAAGTTTTGATTTGAACATTGACTTGAGTCGGGAATCGGCAAAGGAAGATGATTCCCTGAAGGAAAATTTTGGAAAGATAGCTGAACAAGTTGCACCCGCAGCAATTGCAGAAGAAGTCATCAATGTTGATGAGTTGCCAATTGTAGATGATGAAGTTGCGGGAAATTTTCTGCCGCTATCTAAAAGGAAAAATATATTGGTTTATCTTGATGACAATGAAAGGGAGGTCGTTGAGACGTTTTTCAAGAATGCAAATAAATCGTATGTATTATTTTTAATTTCATTGTATTTTATTTTATAGTTGTTATAAAAGAAATAAAGTTGGTGCTAAATGCATTTAGCACCCCCTGTCCTCACATTTTGACAAACAATCCCAGAAGGTGCTAAATGCATTTAGCACCCCCTGTCCTCACATTTTGACAAACAATACCAGAAGGTGCTAAATGCATTTAGCACCCCCTGTCCTCACATTTTGACAAACAATACCAGATGGTGCTAAATGCATTTAGCACCCCCTGTCATGACATTTTGACAAAACAATACCAGAAGGTGCTAAATGCATTTAGCACCCCATGTCCTCACATTTGACAACAAATCAGAAGGTGCTAAATGCATTTAGCACCCCCTGTCATCACATTTGACAAACAATCCCAGAAGGTGCTAAATTCATTTAGCACCCCCTGTCATGACATTTTGTCAAACAATACCAGAAGGTGCTAAATGCATTTAGCACCCCCTGTCATCACATTTTGACAAACAATACCAGAAGGTTCTAAATGCATTTAGCACCCCATGTCCTCACATTTGACAACAAACCAGAAGGTTCTAAATGCATTTAGCACCCCATGTCCTCACATTTGACAACAAACCAGAAGGTGCTAAATGCATTTAGCACCCCATGTCATCACATTTGACAATAATCCAGGGGTGCTAATTGTATTTAGCACCTCCTTTCAGCATTTGCACTGTTGTGCTGAATTTTTTATTTGTACTTTTACTGGGACAGTACCTTAGCTTGGAGAAGTTACAATATGTCAATATTCATATCGGGCTATCTTCTTCAAGATTTGATGTGCAATCATTTTGTGGATGGGCAGGTATTGTTATAATAAATTTTAAAGTTATGGTTTATAAGGTGATAAAATTGTATAAATCTAAGAGTATTTTTACTAACTGTGCTCTCTATGAATGCAGATCATTGATTGGTATGTCAAGTACATATCAAAAGATATGGAACAAAGAGATAGTGTTATATTTTCTTTTTCTGCTTGGGTAATACTTTTATCTTTTATATTATGTAACTTTGAATGGTTTTTTCTGTTGTGTTGGATGCTAAATATATAAATTTTTTTTTTAATTTGCAGCAAGGTATACGGGATGATATTGCAATCTTTATTAAGGATTGTCTTGAGGATGATATAATTAAAATGCCCGTGGAAACTAAATATCTTATGTTTCCTATGAACCACGGGAGGTCTCTTGGCGACAGTGGTGGTTATCATTGGACTCTTCTTGTTTTCAATCTACCCAGTTTACGCTGGATTCATTACAACACAATGCTTCCAAGGAGAAGAGGAAAACAATCAAAGAAAGTGGAGGACCACTATTACGAGGAAGCCGTACAGATGGTATTTTTTTTGAAAACTTTTTCATTACTTTTAGTGTTCACAGTAATGATTCTAATGTTTTGGTTTTTATTTGATATGTGTAGAAGAAAGCAGTAATGAAGCGTTTGAAGGACCGGGGTGATTTGAAACTGAAGGAGACAAAGGTCATTAGGGCAGAGTGTGTGCAGCAAGGAGAAGAGTAAGTACTTTCCAGTGTCAAAAAAAAAAAACACTTTTTTGTTTTTTTGGTGGACAATTGGTGCTAAATCAGTTTAGCACCTTCAAGATATGTTGTATCAAAGTGTACATTTTGACAAACAAATACCTGAAGGTGCTAAGTGCATTTAGCACCTTCCTGTCATCACATTTTGACAAACAATACCTGAAGGTGCTAATTGCATTTAGCACCTTCCTTTCATGACATTTTGACAAATAATACCTGAAGGTGCTAATTGCATTTAGCACCTTCCTTTCATCACATTTTGACAAGCAATACCTGAAGGTGCTAATTGCATTTAGCACCTTCCTGTCATCATATTTTGACAAACAATACCTGAAGGTGCTAAATGCATTTAGCACATTCCTTTCATCACACATTTGACAAATGATACCTGAAGGTGCTAAGTGCATTTAGCATCCTTTTTTGATAAACTGTGCTATAACATTGTTTACTCCTTGGACTTATATATTTTTTGTTCCTCTGTTTTTATGTTGTTTGCAGTCCTGATTGTGCACTATTCGTCTGTGAATTTATTGAAAGACTTCTTCGCGGTGAAGAAGTCCCGAAAGCTATGGATATAAAGTTGATGCAGATGAATCGTGCAAAAATTACTCATTTGTTGTTGACTGATAATGATCATAGCTGGGAACCTGTAGTAGAAGGAGTTCCCGAAGAACTTGCCGAGGAGGGAGTTGGTGATAAATCTGCGGATAAAGGCGGTGGTTGTGATGATAGTTTTAATTCTATTATTGATGATGCTGTAACATTTGTAGTTGAAAATGCAGGCGAATTTAAATGAATTTGATGAATAGTTATTTTTGTAAGTATTTTTGTAATGATAGCTGTGAATATTTGATATATTTGTATATATGGAAAAATGTGAAAGAATTTTGATGACTAGTGATTGTTGTGAGATTTCTTTTTAGAGGACCACTTGTTTAATATGTTGAATCCTCTGTGAGCAGACATCAGAAAAATTCAGTAGGTGCTAAATGCATTTAGCACCCCAATCCAGGAGGTGCTAAATGCACATTACAAAATCCTGTACATAGATGTGAATGTCAATATACTTATATAGTGGAAAATGTGAAGGAATTTGATGAGTGGTGATTTTTGTAAGCGTTGTTGTTAGATTTTATTTACATTAAAAGTCTTTTTTGAGTATCACTTGTTTAACTTGGTGAATCCCATGTGAGCACACAATACAAAAATCCTGGATCTGCTTAAAATGGCATGTAGCAGCCCTTGTCAACACACATCACAAAAAATCCAGGGAGTTCTAAATTCATTTAGCAACCCATCTGATAACACATTACAAAAATCCAAGAGGTGTTAAAATGGATTTAGCACCACTTCTCAATACAGATTACAAAGATTATTGTGGTGCTAAATGCATTTAGCATATCTTGTCAACAGAGATTACAAAAATCCGGGGGGTGCTAAATGCATTTAGCACCCCTTGTCAACACACATCACAAAAAAAATCCATGAACACAGAGGTAGAAGTATTCTAGGGGTGCTAAAAGATATTTTAGCAACATTTTGTGAATATAAGATAACACATTAAACCATGTTCACAAAATAATCATTATCAATCAAAAGGTGTTTAAACAATTTGAGGACATGTTATAAGAGAAAATAGAAATTGTAAGAAATTGTTAGAACAGGACTAGTTGCAATGAATAATTTTTCTGTAAGGTATCTGTATGAGTATAAGATCAAATATCTATGTATGTACGTTCCGCACTATTTCTAAGCAATTGGCTCGGTGCACGATTTCTTGTTGTGATAAACATACTTGTTGCATCTTCCACACTTGCGTTTCTTCCTCGTACTTGAAGTGTTTGTGTCGAATCGATTCTTTTTGGGTCGACCAGGCTGCGTGTTGCAATCTGGAGCTAATATCTCAGTTACATTTGCCAATACATTAGCACTCGGACCAGAAGTTGGGACTGGATAAATTGGTTTCGAGTAGGAGCTCTTATAGTTTACTGCTAAGAAGCACGGATCAATGTACTCGTAAATATTTTTATTATCTGCGAGTATGCTCAAAACAGCATGTGAACACGGGAAACCATCAATGTACCAGGAATTGCAGCCGCAGTGCCATCTTTGAAGATCTACGCGGTAAGTCTTTTGCTCTCTAACTTCATACAACGTATCGTCAGATTTAGTCACCGTCCATGAGGAACTCTCGGTGACCTTATCTTTCAGCTTGTTTTCAACAGACGGGCACAATTCATTTCTCCAACTCCTGGATGCCTCTCTCCTATCTGACATTTGTTTCATTACCTTAACCCGAATTTGGTCTAGCATTGTTGTAATTGGCAGATTACGTTCATTTATAATCCAGGAGTTATAGCTTTCAGCCATATTTGAAGTCATAACACCATACCTTCTCCCCGGGAAGAATGCATTTACCCAACGTTCAACGGGTGCACTTTCTAAGAATTTATTCATTGTTTCGCCCGCAAGGATGCCAAGGTCTCGATAATGCTCCATATACTCATCAACCGTACGAGCATTTGCACAACTCGAGAACAATTGCACTGCTAATTTCTTTTTCCTAAAACTTTTGAGAAGTGCTGATATGAAGTTCTTTTTCAAGTGGAAAAGGCAATAAGCATGGAATGAATCATTGAATGCTTTAGGAATTCCATTCTTCAAGCCAACATGTCGGTCAAAAATAAACGTTATTTGTCTAAACGTTCCGACAATAACCTTCAGATGGTTTAAGAACCATTCCCAATTAGCAACATTTTCTGAGTCAACAACAGCCATTGCCAACGGGAACATACCTATAAATAATACAATCGAGTAAGAACAGCAGTCGTGCTAAACGTTTCCACAACCATTGTGTTCAACAGACATAGGGTACTAAAAGGTGCTAAATTCATTTAGCATACTCTTTCAGCACAGTTTTACAGAAGGTGCTAAATGCATTTAGCACCCCATGTGAGCACACTTTACTGCAAACCAGAAGGTGCTAAATGCATTTAGCACCCCCTGTGAGCACACTTTACTGCAAACCAGAAGGTGCTAAATGCATTTAGCACCCAGCTAATTTGCAGATACTGGGGTGCTAAACCTTTTTTGGAAGCATTGTTCATACACAACTATGGTGCTCCACACTTTTTTAGCACTAATTATGCTGCAAATGAGACAGAAAATGAAAAGAAAAATAATTGGTGAACTTACCTCCATCACCATTAGTTGCAGTTGCAGAGAGCATGCAACCTTTATATTTTGCCTTAAGATGGCAACCATCTAAAGCTATTAAAGCTCGACAGAAGTTGAATCCGTATATACAAGCTTCGTATGCTATGAAAACTCTTTCAAACTTTCTAGTGTTGTCGTCAACTTCGAGGACTACGTAACTTCCCGGATTTGATTCTCGTATACTATTAGTGTAGGATGCTAATTGTTGATATGATGCATAATCGTCACCGTGTACTTCCTTGATCGCGTGGCTCTTACCGGTGTAAGCGAAGTAGTAGCTCAAGGTAACACCAAACTCACGTCTAAAGTAATCTATAATGTCTGATGGTTTTGTGAGAGGTTTGTCCCGAATCAAATCTAAAACAGTTGACTTGACAACCTGGCTTGTCATTTGTGGGTTCCTTAAATCCTTGAAAGTAATTCCACACGTATGCTCGCCCACCATTTTTCTTATTTCGAAGAACTTAGCAAACTTGAACTTTGGAGAAGCATGTATTCTCCACGTGCACCCCTTATCTTTTTGCCTACTACAAACAACCGTAATCCGATCACTAGAATTTTTCTTATAATCAAACTTGAACCCCTTGTGGATGGCATATTTTTTTAAACTTGTTCGGAACTCATCTGCACCACCTGGGAATCTCTGTCCAACACCAATAATACAATTTTCCCAAGCATTTGATTGGCGTGGCTGAGTATGAGATTCAGCCTCGCTCTCTAAAGTCCCACAATTGGAGGAGCTAGTAGTAGAGTTATTGTCTAAAACCAAGGATCTAGGACCTTCACTTCTCCTTACAACTATGTCTATGATATCTACATTTTGAACAGCTGCAAAGCAAACAATGTATTGTATAGATTCATTACTATCGAGAACATACTCCTTTCCATCACGAGAGATGACTAGGTCCAAATGTAATGGATTTATATCAAACCACCTTTGGCAGATTGACCTTTTCAATACATCAAGTGATAAACCTAGATTCACTTGGAATCCAAAACTAGAATCATTGTAATGCACTTTGCCCAAAATTCCTCTGTCAATATTTCTGCAAAAATCATTTAGCACCTATTGTAAACATAGCGAGAAGTAATATAATTGTTCTAAAAGTCAGTTAGCACTGGATTATAGTAGATTTCACCAAAAAGCAGAGGGTGCTAAATGCATTTAGCACCCCCATTCAGCACTATTGAAAATAAAATAGAAGGTGCTAAATGCATTTAGCCCCCCCTGTCATCACATTTGATTATAAAACCAGATGTGTTAAGGTGCTAAATGGCATTTAGCACCCTCTGGACAGCAACCAGTAGGTGCTAAGTGGTATTGAGGACCTGCTGTTATCACATTTGACAACAAAGCACAAGGTGCTAAATGCATTTAGCGGTATCTGTCATCACATTTGATTATAAATCCAGAGGTGCTAAGGTGCTAAATGCCATTTAGCACCAGCTGGACATCAACCAGTAGGTGCTAAATGCTATTTAGCAGCACCTGTTATCACATTTGACAACAAACAAGGTGCTAAATGGCATTTAGCACCCCCATTCAGTAATATTGAAAAGAAAATAGAAGGTGCTAAATGCTATTTAGCACTACCTGTTATTACATTTGACAACAAACCACAAGGTGCTAAATGCATTTAGCACCCTCATTCAGTACTATTGAAAAGAAAATAGAAGGTGCTAAATGCCATTTAGCACCACCTGTCATCACATTTGATAAGAAAAGACAAGGTGCTAAATGCATTTAGCACCCCCTGTCATCGCATTTGGCAACGAAAAGGAGAAAGTGCTAAATGACATTTAGCACCATATGTTATCACATTTGGCAATGTACCAGAAGGTGCTAAATGCATTTAGCACCCTCTGTTAGTTCACATTATTAGAAGATGTAAAAAGCGATTTAGTAGGAGATTTCAACACGATAACAAGCGATTTTATATGTGTAAAAGCTATTAAGCAGCACGACAAACAGCTACATATTGAAAACTAAGAAATATGATCAATTGAAGCAATATAATGTGTATTTAACGATGAACAAGTGTATTTAATGATGAATGGAAGCAATATATATGCGTTTTTTTGAAAAAAATACCTGGATAATAAATCGGAATTGATTGTTGGAACGATTTCTTGATTCATGTCTGTAGTTGCAATGATGGATCGTTGTGTGCTTTGGTATTTTTTGATTGGGATTTGGTTGCAGCTGTGTTTGATCGTTTGTTTTAGATGTTTGAAGTTATATATATATATATATATATATTAGGTTAATTGTGTTATTAGTTAAAAAAGGAAGGGGCATTAATGTCTTTTTAATATAATGTCCTTAATTTGAAATGCTAATTTATAATTGGCCTTTATTATTGTGTTATTATTATAATAAGGCCTTATATCTAATTGCCTCATTAAAATTTGTCTTTGTTTTATATCTTTATACAACATACACGTATCATAACTAATTTTGATGCACGTATAAATCTTAGTTAAAATGAAAAAAATTATTCTTAGTAACAAAAAAGAATGTAGCTCAATGATTAGTATTACTTTTACTAACAAAGAATTTGCAAGACTCAACATATTTTTATCAACATTAATAGCAATAGGTTATCACTGCTAAATGCATATATATTTGCGTGTAAAAATCTAATATGTAATGTAATATATAGATAAGTATATACTATTTTCTAACATTGAAGTGACTCATTAATTTGTGAATGTTCTTGTGTGGGTATTCTATAGTATTAACTAGATGGCTAGTTCAAGATACTTGAAACAAAGTTTTATGTTAGAAAAACATTTCATTATTGGAATGTACACGCGTTAAAAAAATTAGGTCAATTTATTGAAGGTAGCTAGATGTCCGAACAAAATTTAAAACAATCGTTGTAGAATTACTTTATGTATTTGTCTTTATTATATTATTAGTTAAAAAGTATGTGAATAGAAAGTTACTATTAAATCACTTTATAAATAGTGATGTATAGTAAAGTTATTGTTATCTTTATATTATCTTTAAAAAGTTGTCAGTAAAAGATGTTATATCCATTATAAAAAGAGAAGGAAGTAGGTGTAAAAGGTATTAAGTATTATCAAGTTGTACAATTTTCTCTCCTTTCCCATATATATAAAACCTATTTGTAATCGGTATCATATAAATAAAAAAGTTTTGATCATTTTCCATTATTTATGTAATTGTCAAACTTATATATAAAAGTTGAAAAACTCATTGCATCTATCGAAACACAACCGTTATCCACTTTAACAAATTTTAAAGTGAATTCAACAATTCTACAAACTACAATGAAAATCCAACCGTAATAAAAAAAAAATCAATTAAAATAACTTTTCATTATTCAAGAATCCTAATCCCACTAAACTTGTTACTAAAATAACAACCCCGGGATTGAGAAGCCATGACCACAGAGGAGCCTTGAACTTAAACTTCACCGATAAATCAGTTTGAGCTACAACATTTTTCTTATTTACTAAGCATTCCGATTTGCTTTCTCACCTTTCTCTTTCTTGCCCACTTTTCCACTTCAACAAAATAACAAAAACACCTTCAAGCCTTATAATTGACACATAGGATAAATTAAAAGATAAAAAATATGACACAATTTTGAAATGAATTCCGTCTTTATATTTTATATAATAAAGCTCAAGTGGTAACTAAAGGGAGTTTGAACCGTGCTACAGTAGTGTCTTCATTGACAAGGTGAGTCCATTTTGTCCTTCCACTACGACCAAAGTGTTTAACCTGCATGACTTTGGGTAATATTGTTTTGTCCATCTTATCCTCCCCGGTAGGAGCAGAGAAATCCCGATCGAAAATCCCATTGTCGGAAACGGCAGTTGCCGATCGGTCATCGGGATCTGACTGGAAGAATGCACCCTTGTGGTAGTACTTCTGCATGAACCTCCGCTTCTTCTTCGGTGCACCATCGGGTTTCGGATTCTTTCTCTCCCACTCCCTTCTCTCTTCCTCGGTCTTATTTCTCACCCCCTCAATCTCTTCCTTCTTCTTCAATGTTGCCTCCCGGTCCTCTCGATCCCTCTTGATCCTCGCAATCTCTCTCACCTTCCACGCTTCATAGTCCTCGGCCTTGTTTAACTCATCATTGGCATCTACATTGGCAATATTAGCTTCCATTTCCTTATTCTTTTGAATTTCTTCGTCTTTTCGAATTTCCTCCACCACTATTTTCTTCGTGTCCGCCTTTCTCTCTTCCAACCTCTTCCTCACTGATTCCTTGACTGCTCGTTCTTCTTCCTCAACCCACTCACGTTCGGCTACAGTGTCCCTCTCTGGCTTTGGAACGAATACGGGCTTCACCATTGCTAGATCGGGTTGCTCCTCTTCCAAATCAGTCTTGTACTCGGATTCTTCTTCCTCCTCTTCCTCTAGCTCCTCTTCTTCTACGAGAAGAATTGCAGCTTCTTTTTCTTCCTTTTGAAGTAACTTCTCCCTAATTCTCCTCCTCCTCTCATCCAAAGCATCTTCATCCTCTTCCTCCAAATCAAACCCTTCTCGTCTTCTATTCTCCTCTTCTATCGCCGAAACAATCTCGGCTTGTCGGATTAGCCTATGATCAGCTCTTACTTCTGCACGATTATCTTCTATCCTACTTTCTGCCAAACGACGAAGCCTCGGATCATCCCTTTTAACAATACTGGAATCTTCATGTCTAGGGAAGGCCTTCTCCGAGGCAACTGCCTTAGTCATAGGAATATCCCCATCTTCATTGGCATCATCTTCCCATTCGGGAGCTCTACCAGGCCAATACCTTTTCACCTTTGTTTGGCCAATTTTACCTCTAAGCTTGTCTCTAATGGTAATTACAGTATCACTAACACCGGCTGTTACAGACATGGTCACAAGATTGAGAAACCAAATCCTCTGTACAAACAATTTTCTTCCCTTTCTTTGCTTCGGTCTCTCTCTGCAGCAGCTAGCTACTTAACGTTCAAACCCTAAAACCCACCAAAAGGAGAAAGGAAAATAAAGATTTGCACAAGGTTATATATATAGTGGGGGTTAATATGTATAATGTAGCGGAAGTGATAAAAGAAAATAATCTTAGGCTTCTTAAGAGTAAGAGGAGAAGAACAAGATGTCGTAGAGAAAAGAAAAGAGCGAACTACAGCACTATGGAATTCAAACTATTGAAATCTTAATCTTAATGAAATAAAAAATAATGTGATAGTCCGAAATCTGCCGACACATTTTGTAATAGCTTTACTAATCCTAAATCTACTAGGAAAAGGAAATACTTATCCTATTTTACCTATATCAATTAAATGAATTCTATTCTAAATAGGAATCCAGATGATGTAAACAGAATCCAATTCTATGTAGAAAAGAAACTCCTATCCTAAGCAAAACAAAGTACGTACCAAACAGAATCCTAATCTAGAAAGGAAACTAAAACAATCTTTTTAAATATTAAAATAACACTTGAAATAGAAAACAATCTTTTTAAATATTAAAATAACACTTGAAATAGAAACTCTTTTTGCATGGACTTGTACTATATCAATGCGAAGGGATAAACAATAGTGTGGCTAAAATTACAAATTTCTTTGTATTTTAGTGAATAGTGCCTTCGGCACAAGTTACAAACTAGCACATATATACGGACCGGTACTTACTTGATCCTGACCGTATATATTTATAACACTTGAAATAGAAACTCTATTTTCATAGACTTGTGCTACATCAATGTGCAAGAGATAAACAATAGTGTGGCTAAAATTGCAAGTTTCTGTTTAGTGAATAGTACCTTCACATAAGCACAAGTTAAGAACTAGCATATATATATACGGACCGGTATGATCCTGAGTGTATATATTTATATGTATTAATATCCAATAAATAATCAATAATTGGAAAAAAAAAATTAAGTAAATAAAAAGAGATGTAATATTGGTTTGCACATATAGGTCATGATCTAACATAATAGGCAATGAGCATAGGAAATATGAGATTCAAACAACAATGCTATTCGAAACCAACTTAAATCCTAAAAGTGAAAGATTTTAGCGAACAAACTTGATTTCGATGAAATATACAAAAATATATGAACACATGGATATACAACGATAATTCTAAGGTAGGTGTAAATATCTCATCTAAAAACAGACATATTAAATGTGGCTATCTTGTATTGATTAAAAAACTTTATCGCAATTCGTTATAACCAATTAGTAGTTAGCATATTGATACATTACCTTTTTATATCACATGTTTATGTCTATGATCTCACGAATGTAATCGAATAATTAAGGTAAAACTAACGTGATTGAGGAAGGATGTACACTGATCGATAGAAAGAGTTATTGTACTTTGGGAGGTTAATTGTAGGAAAGATTAATCGGATAGGGCAAATATATATATATATATATATGTATCGATTGAGACCATTTCTTAAGTTAACAATGAAATTTCTAGAGAGAGAAAGTAAAAAAATTCTCTCCAACCTCTCTCCTCTCACAATTTATTTTATTTTAATCTTATGATGTTTCCAACAAGTTCTTTGGTGTTTCCGGCCACCATTCCCCCTCCAACAACCTCCATCTCCACTAATCTCACCACCAATGCTCCACCCCAAATCCACCACCAACCACCACTAAACCATCATGGCTCACCAGAAAACCATCCATATCAAATCAGCTTCCAACAGTCCAACAATGCAAATTTAGCTATTTTTCTGCACAAAATAGCTGAACAACAAACCACACAACAACAAATCATTCAACAGATGTTTTCTGCCATGATTAATGGTCCTAGCAGTCCCACACAATCTCCTTTCTACCCCACCTTCCCACAGAATCAGTCTCTCCCATTGCAGACTATTCTGCCTGTGCATTCTGCAGTTAACTTGCAGAACAGTGCACACATTCAGAGTTCTAAAGAGATGGACAGCCAAGGCAATAGGCAGAAAAGCCACTTACAACACTCACCCAATGATATTTCAAGGGATTTAATGCCCTACACAGCAGTTTTGAGCAAATCAGATGGTAAACAGGTAGTTTTTGTAGATTTTCTACAGAAAAATGCAGAAAACATCTCAACCTGCATCCCCATGGCAGAAGCAGTAGTTCTTCCCTTCCCACAAGTCTCAAATAGCAGTTCAAGGTCAAACAACACAGTTCCAGGTGCCTCTGAAGCACAGACCACTTTTTCACCTGTTGAAACTGAACTTTTACCTCAAAAAACAACATTTTCAAGTACTTCTTTGGTAGACCCTCATGTTCCAGCTCATACACTTTGTCTCCCAACTTCTTCAAGTCCTGTTAAAAGTACTTCAGTTGAAGAAAATTCCCAATCTCATTCGGGTTCAAAAAATGGCAGTTTGCAACCAATTTTCTCTCAAAATGCACAGCAAAATACAATGCTTTCTCAGCTTCAAATCCCTGTTGTTTATGTTGAAGATGGATCTAATTTGCCTCCTAAACATCCTCCCACCATTCCTTCTCTCAATATCCAACAGTTCCCTCCTTTACCCAGCAGACAAAAAACTGTGGCAGTGGGACTGTCAGCACAGTGTACAGATTCTGTCACTGTGCAGACAGTTTCTGCTGCTCCTGTTTATTCTAATCCTACAGCAGCACAAGGCTCAATGCCTGCCAGCTCTTGTACTTACACTCAAACCTCTACATCTCACATTCCCCCACATACTTTGGCTGTCACCAACCTTGACAGCTCAACTGTCAATCACACTTCTAGTCCCATTCCAACCAAAGCCAACTTTGCTAGTTTGTTTCACCACTCGGAGCTAACTACTCCAATACCCCTTGCACCTTTACCAACTCCTTATTCCAAAGGTTCTTTGCCAGCAATTAAGTTGAATGAAGAAGTGTATCAAAAATCAATTCTTGCTTGTCAACTGAATCTCATAGGCAGATTAACTCTTCCTAAAGGCTCCTCTCCTATAAAAACTTCTGATTTATATTCCAAAATTAACTCTCGATGGCAAACTTCAGAAAAATTCATCCTCACTCCCATAGGAAAAGGGTTTTTCTGTTTAAGGTTCAAAAGCAAGGCAGACCAAAACAAGGCATGGATTACAGGTCATTTGAACCTCTCTCCTGGAAGTTTTAGGCTTCAATTATGGAGTAAAGACTTCAACCCTGTCAACCAGAAAAAAACTACCACACAGATTTGGATCAAGCTTCATGAAATCACACAAGAATACTGGGATCCTCAAATGCTCATCAGTATTGCTAGTTTGGTGGGTATCCCTCAAGCTATTGATCCACATACCATGGGTTTTGTTTTTGGTCACTTTGCTAGAATGCAAGTTGAGGTAGATCTGCTCCATCCTCTTCCTTCTAGGCTTTTGGTGGAAAGAGAAGGATATAGCTTTGAAGTTCCTGTCTCATATGAATCAGTTCCTAGCTTTTGCTTGCACTGCCATACTATTGGTCATCTTGTGGGAGAGTGCAGAAGCCTTAAAAAAGTGCAAGAAGCAAGCCATAATGACCATTGCAGACTTCCTTCTTCCAACAAAAACAGTAAGACTGCCCTTCCCGCTAATCTCCAGCAGACCACAAAATCTGATTCAAGGCAGAAAAAAGTTGCTTTTATGCCAACTGTTTCTGTTCAATCTTCTCCTCCCACTATTCCCATCATTTCCACCTCTGATCCCCCCACTAATCATGCCAATACAAACCTTGATCATAGTCCTTCTAAGTTTGTTTCTGTTAGTCATAACAGTCAATCCAATCCCGTTCAAAGTTCTGATTCTGCAGAACATACTAATGCTTTTGAAACCAATTCCCACAAAGCAGTTCTGCCATCTAGCAATTCTTCTTTCACTCAACATAGCCCTTCCCCTTGCTTGAATAGATCCCTCACCAACCAATCTGTTACCTTATCTAACTCTGTTGATAATGATTGGGATGGCAGGCCTCTTCCACAATTCAGAACACACTCTATGAGATCTTCACAGTCCAATTATGGCATATCAACATCTGACTCCCACACTCAACAATTCACTAGATCTAGACATAATAATAAGTACTCTCCTCTTAGTGAGCATTTGTTAGATGATGATGGTGATGGTGAAGCTTGGGATCATTCTTCAGAAGAGAATTATATTGAGAATCAAGAGCATTTTAATGACTGTAGTGGCTTTTACTCACTTGCAAACTCCAACCAATTCATAGCAGTCCATAGGCCTCCAGTGCTCATTTTCCAGGAGGCTCTTAATTGGGAAAATATGGCTGATGATGAACCTTTCCAATCATGGGAAGCTAGAGCTGATGCAGAATTTGAAGCAGCTATAGCCAAGAACAATGATGAAGAAGGTATTGTCTCTCCACCACATGGCAACTCTCATATTTCCATATCTAGCCATGGCTCCACCTCAAAAGGTGGATTAGAGTATGTTCCCTCTCATGTTCAAACAAGAGCACAAAGGCAGAAGAAAGGAACAACTCTTTCTTTAAACAAGAAAAATAAATTGAAGAAAGCTTCAAGTAGAGAAAAGAAGGAAGTTGAAGCTGCTGCACCAGGAAAACCTCCTAAAGAAGCTCAATCTAATTCCCTTTCTTCTTCCCAACCTCTATATCAATGGCAAGTCCATTTGCAGGACAAGAAGAAAAGAGAAGAGATTGCATTAGTGGATCAATCAGCCAATGTAGCAAAAACATAGCCTTCTTCATTTGCGGTCGACCACTTGGTTCTTTCCGCAGAATCTGTCTTTGCTGCAAGTATTTTTAGTTTATTCTACAGTCATCCGTTTAGAATTTATCTTCTTGTTTTGAATTGCTTGGTAGATTTTCGGTCTTGTCCTTTAGTCCATCTCGTAATTTTTGCTCATTTCATTGTATTTTGGGGTCCCGGGGATGGCCTTATTGTATCCCCCCCTCTATGTTTCTTTTTGGTTATTTATGGCAGGGCACTAGTCCTCTAAGGAGGCTAGTGATTTTATAAAAAAAAAAATATATGTATCCCTTACTAATTCATCATTAGAAGAAACACGAGAAGGAACAAAATTTGAGAGAGATTGTGCTTTTGATGAATATAAGCCCTTGTACTAAAAAAGCCTAATTTAATTAACTGTTTAAAGGCCCGTTTGGTGAAATCTATATTTTCACTATATATATATATATATCATATATGTCACTCCCGATACCTTTTCTCTTTATACACGCGTATTATTTAATTTAAAATAAAATAAAATATAATAAATAATGTAATTTTTTTTTTATTTTTTTTGGACAAATGTTATTGTTTAATGGTAAGTTTTTTTCCTGATTACAGAGATCAAAAAGAAAAATACAAGTCTTGTTGGTTAATTATTTTTCTTATTTGAAAATAATCCAAATGCAGGGCAAATTAGAAAAACACTAAATTTAGTGTTATAATAGTATCATATAAATGAATGGTTGGTAGTGCTGCTATCATGGGTTACAATCTAATACATACATATATATATATATATATGCAATACATTTCAAGTAAGGACCATTATTATGGATCGGGTCATTTGGTACGTTTTTCGAAAGAAGTTTTTGATGATAATTGGTGGGGATGTGCTCCATCATATTTACAACATTTTCACCAAATTTCATGAAAAAAATCAACCGAAAAGTCGGTTAACTAAATAATTAAAAAATATTATATTTTATATATTTATTTCTAGATCAATATTTTTCAATCCTATAGCTTAACCCATTTTCTGGTTGATTTTTTTCATGAAATTTGGTGGAGATGTTGTAAACATGATGAAGATGTCCTCGTCAAATTTTATCAAAAAATTCTATTAGGAAGCATGTCAAATAGTCTGGTCCGTAATAGTAGTCCTTACTTGAAATTTTTCATATATATATATGTGTGTGTGTATATGATCCATTAAAAAGTATATTAAAAATCTAAGCCACACAATTTTTTATGCCTTTTACATTTTTAATAATTCAAAACTATTACCCCTTATCAGATAAATAGCAGGAGAGAAGGATTTAAGAACTAGGAAACAAATTGGCTGGATTAAGCTACTACTTTCTCTTGACATGGGTTTATTGATTCCCTATTGAACTTCAAAAAGTATATTAAATTAAATTTGAGTCATATGTGTTAGAATACCTATGAATACTTTTGGATCCCTTTTTTTTCCTTTCTTCCTCTTGGATTCTTTTCTTCTTTTTCCCTTCTTTCATCTTTTATATTTATTTCTTTTTCACCCATTGTCATAATTAATTTCTCTCATTTGTAATAGTATATATTAGTTAGTTTTGTACTATAAACTTAAGATTGTAATAGCAATGTAATCCATTTGGGATTGTTGTAGTTCATTAATATAATTTCTCTATTTTTATGTTGTATAATTTGACTTGGTATCAGAGGAATTCGATTTCTTCACCTAAATTTTGTTTTTTGAGTTTCACCTTTTCTGGCGGGCGGCCCTTTGCCGCCTGCCCGATCAACCATCGAGTGGCTTCTCCGACACGCAGAAGCCGCAGATCATTGTTATCACCGGATCTGGAACCATTGTGGCAGACCTGATGTCCACCTCCGCAGACGTCATCTAAATCCATCTCTTTTCTCTCTCTCCTTTTCACACGCTTCTCTTCAAATTTCTTCTCCCCTGTCTCTCTCTCTCTATGGTGTACAGTCTCCATGAATTACTAACTCGCCCCATTCCCGTGAAATCGAGTTTGAAAAACCTCCGCCGACAAAATTAAACACCAAACCACGTGACTCGTCACATGCTTAACATCACTACCGCTAAATATTAACATTGATAAATCCGTCGTAACAATCGCCATCGTCAGCGACGGGGCCGGCAACACCGAATTCCAGTTATCTCACACTCCAAAAAGATGAATCATACTATCACTCTGTGGATATCGAAACTATAGATACGAGAGAGAGATCAGACAGTACATCCGCAAAACACGAAGAAAAAACAAAGCATCGCTACGAGAGCCATAGACTTAAAGGCGGTGATGAAGGAACACATCACCGTGTCGACAACCGAGAAATCGACCTCCTGCAACCATCCACGGATGTCGTGTGGGGTCCACACAGCGAGGCTGGACCTCTCTGGGGACCAGATCGGCGAGAAGCACGAGGAGATTAGCCTCAGCCACCGGAAAACTGAAATCGATAGTGAGAAATTGTCGTCGATCAACCGGAAAGTCAACGACGATGACCATCTCTAGCTAGACATTCGTCCCTCTCTCTAGAATTTTTCTCTCTCTAAAAAAAAATAGCTCGTTGATGCGTTGAATTCTGCTCGCATACAACAGCCTCTGCCGTTGATTCCGCCCAACAATGCCAAGGTTCTGTTTGGAATCAAGAAAGGAATGCCTCCACCACCGGTTTTGTCGAAGCTCCTAGATCCGATCAATCAAATACCTATGATAATTCCCTTTCATCTTCAAATAAATTGTCTCCATCTTGAACTGGAGCCTGTCGACGGCAAAATAAAAGTGGCGTTGGTTGAAATTGGAAGGTGAAGGAGTAGATGTAGATGAAGGAACTTCAGTTGCATCCATCTCCCTCAAACCAAAGCAATATAATGGCAGCTTTAATTATTTTGCTGGTTTAAAGAAAAAGTAATAGCCAACTTTAATTATGTGTGTTGCGCTACAGCTGCAAGCACAACAAAAAAAGGTTTATGTTGGGTTCCCAGAAGTTTTTGGTGTCTTTCTGTTTGACCCCATAAAGTTCCTGGTCTCACTTTTTAGTCCAGAAAGTTTCAAAAGATTTTCATTATTTCCAGTTTGGCCCCAAATTTTTCTTTCAAAGAAACGGCCGTCGCGGGTTCACCGTTCAAAAGTTTTGGTTATTGGGTTTTAGTCCAAAAAGTTTCAAAGGTTTCGGTTATTCTCAATTTAACCCCCTAAAGTTTATGTGGCTTATGTTTTAACCCAGAAAGTGAAAAGTTTTCGGTTTCGAAATCCTCAAAAAGTTTTCGGTTTCGAAATCTTCAGAATTCAAAATCCGTCAAGGGCTATAAGTCTCCAGCCCAACCTCTCTCATCGGAGCTCATCACCCGGAAAATTACAGTCTTCTCATCAAAAGAAAATACCCTATGTCCTGGACTAGTAGTCTCATTTTTTCCTTCTTCATCCCCTAGAAATCCCAGCCTCCTCATCCAAATTATGTCAAACACTGTCCGTTCTAGAGGTACTCCATGTGCTGCTTGCGCTTATTTCCGTAGATATTGTCCTCCATTTTGTGAATCGGCTAAATTTTTTCCACGTGTGATTAATCGTCAAGATTATTTCACAATCTTCTCTATTTTCGGGGTAAAGAATGTTATAAGTATTTTGAAACATGTTCCCGACTACAAATATCTTGAAACTCTCACGTCATTTTTTTTGAAGCTCGGGCGAGAGTCGATAATCATATTAGTAGCTGTACTACTCTCATAACTTCTCTTTAACAAAAATTAGAAGCTTTACAATCATGAGTAACAGCGTTAGAAACTCGATTAGGATGAGGGTATTCTAGCGCTAACTCATCCCTTATCTTAGCTCCTCTTGGAAGTTCCTCAAGATTCCTATCATCGGTAGATAATATTGCACCTGAGATTGTTCTGACTACCGTGAATCTTCCACAACCTGGGATTCTTTCGATCAATGGAGATCTGTTGGGATATCCTTACTCTGAAGACTTATCCCGGCTCCTCATGTCAACAGAAAATGCTACATTTAATATCCTTCCGACTATCATGAATCTTTCAGAACACAGGACTTTTTCGACATATCTGAATATGTTAGATTACCAAGCTCTTTTGGAAGGATTTTCAGGGGGTTCTTCTCAAATGGGTTCTATTGCAGAGGTTGCCGGATCATCGAATCCTAACCGGACGTTTTTAGGATATAATTCTTTTGATTATTCTTCTTTTGACCTCAGTGCTATCTTGAATTTTGGTATTGATGATCGTCAGAATTTTTGACCTTTTTTGCACCCCTCCACCTCCACGTCTATCATTCAATAGCATACCGTTCAGCTTTTCAATAGCTGTTTGGGTAGCTTTTTCTTCTTTATCTTTCCATTATCTCTCTTCAAACTCAAATTGGTCTCTTCAAACCACCTTGAGTTTGAGGGGGGGTGTACGTTAGAATACCTATGAATACCTTTGGATCCCTTTTCTTTCCTTTCTTCCTCTTGGATTCTTTTCTTCTTTTTCCCTTCTTTCATCTTTTATATTTATTTCTTTTTCACTCATTGTCATAATTAATTTATCTCCTTTGTAATAGTATATATTAGTTAGTTTTGTATTGTAAACTTAAGATTGTAATAGCAATGTAACCCATTTGGGATTGTTGTAGTTCATTAATATAATTTCTCTATTTTTATGTTGTATAATTTGACTACATGATTACTTATCTTTTGTATATTTTTAAGATTGAAAGACAATTTTTCCTTATCTATATTATAAGGGAAGGAAAGGTCACATCACCCAATTATCTAATCAATGGCTTAGATTTATCCTAAAAAATACACATAAATTGTTAGCCTTTGGATGTGAATTTTTTTCATAAGAACATCACATCACCACACTAATGGCCAAGATTTATTTACAAACAACACACAAAATTTGAACCCTTAGATTTACTTTTAGGATATCAAACCAAAAAATTCAATATTTATTTATCTCTCTTATATTCTATCAATCTACTTTCTCCCCACTTTTCTCTCTTATTAATTTTTTAAAAAAAACAAAAAAACATTAACTTTAAATACAAAAACTAAAAATTATTAAAATATTCATATTTAAAATTTATTAATCCAAACCTATAAAATAAAATCCATACCTTTTGAAAAAAATTTAAAAACATTAACTTTAAATATAAAAACTAAAATTTATTAAAATATTCATATTTAAAATTTATTAATCCATACCTATTGTAACCCACTTTTCTCTCTTTAAACATATTTTTTCTTCATATACTTACATTCAAATCTAATTCTTCCTTTAGTTTAATAATATAAAAAAGATATTTGTTTTTATTTAATCTTTTACAAACTTAAATAGTTTGTTTTATTTTATTTTAAAAAAAAAACATATTACTTTTGTAAACCATAGTTACTACTAATGGTGCAATCTATTTATAATTAAAATTTTATAAATTTATAACATCATTGTAACAATAATGGGATGTTAATTTTTGTATATATTGGTGAATGATTATTAACTCATCCCAACCTTAATGAATTAGTAAAACGGTTCAAATTTAAGTATATCATAAATGGAGGCACTTCGAGTTTTCAATTAAAAATCACCTGAATCTGGTCGGGTCAAATATATCCTCCCCCACCCCCGCGCTTTATAGTTATATAGGTTGTGTATACAATTTTCTTAATATATGTTTTGGATTGCACGCTATTTAGGCATTATGTATTTTTTGGTCAATCTAACTGTTAAGTTTTTTTACACTACCACCCCGTTCGGCACAGGCAATACCTAGGGGTCTCTTTATTTGTATTTAATATTTTTTTATTTCACCGTGCCGGACGGCACGGGCAATACCTAGTTATATATATGGACGAAAATACTTTTGTAAAGAAATTCCCAACCTTGAAAATAATAAGGACCATCTATTCCGAGTGGTAAATGAATGAGTTTTTTTCATGAACTTTGTCAAAATAATCTATATAATAAGTGTATTATCCCCCATCAAATTTCATAAAATAACTCAATTTTGAAGTTTGTAGTATAATCATATAAAATTTCAGTGGGGGAATTACACCCATTAATTTTTTTATTTTTTTTGAAATAATCTACTTATTGTGACCCGTTGGCACCCTCATCAAGAAATGTAAAGAAATTATTAATTTACATATTATGTTGGTCCTATATAAAACTTTTTATAATGTAACATCTTACATATTTAGCTAATTATTAATTTAAGCACGTTGTCCCTAAATTTGGACAAGCTAAAACTATTATTTAACTGACATTTTTAGTTTATTAAGTATTAAATTATAGAAGTTTTACTATACTCGATTCAATCAATAATGCATCAGATCACGAAAAAAATAAATTCAATAATGCCAAGTACGTTATCAGGAATTACTTACCAGTTCAATGAAACTCAAAACTCAAGTATTAATTCTCAATCACAAAAATTCACTCTCAAATTTAAATATCAATGAAAATAACACTATGCAGAACTAGAAAGATAAAATTACTTACCCTAAGTGACTCCTTATTAAATCATAAAATCATCGTCCGAAAGCCAAAATAAAGTATGTTGATTGGTATTTAAGCATAAAACCAATTGAAAACTAGTTGACCTGTTGTGTCCAAATTGAAAATGCTAGATTTTCGGGAATACGTGATACATGTGCGATTAAGATATAATTAATTTAATAGAAAAAAAATAAGAAAGCGGTATAAACGGTTGGTAGTAATACTACTATTTGGCAAGAGTTTAAATCCCGTTGCTTATATATTATAATATATATTTATGTCAAATAAAAACATGTAAGAGCAAACTATCATGTTGCGGCTTTGTATGATACTAATGTTTATCGTAACCACACAAATACTAATTATTGTACAATTTGGTACCTTGGTTTTAGAATTAGAACTCCTAATTTATGATTTTCTCAAACAAAATGTGAAACAACTAAAGCTATGTTTGTACCTAACTCGAGAGAGCTTATTAAGAACATTTACAGAAAGAGGAAGATTAGCGTGCATCCTTCATTCCTTTGTTTGATATATGTGAACATTTTACCTTTTCAAAAGTGATTTATAATGCATTGTAAAAGTAACAAATTTCTATGTTGATGGATATTTAGAACTGTAAACTACAGGTATTAGCGGGGATAGCTCAGTTGGGAGAGCGTCAGACTGAAGATCTGAAGGTCACGTGTTCGATCCACGTTCACCGCATATATTTTTTGGTTTGCCTTGTGTTATTTCTGTTCTGAGCTTATTTTCTTTATCTATCAAAATTTGAGCTTTAGCTAGGGGTGAACCTGACAGAGGATATATATTTAACCATTTGAGGCTCTATATTCAACAATTAGCCACACCTCAATATTAAATTATCAAGTACATAAATGTCCAGTCAGTATCTTATCACACACATCATTAATAAAGGGTAATTTTAAACACACCCACTTGACGGAGGATATATATTTAACCATTTGAGGCTCTATATTCAACAATTAACCACACCTCAATACTAAATTATCAAGTGCATAACTGCCCGGTCCGTATCTTATCACATACCTCATTAATAAAGGATAATTTTAAACACACCCACTAAAACATGCTTCTCACCCCATTTGTAAACTTACCCCACTAATTTTTTTAAGATTCTTTCGTCTCACCCCTTCTTTCATCTCACCCCATCCACTTTTCACAACCAACAAGTACTTAGAGAAAGGGAAAATTTAAATTCACCCACCAAATCATTATTTTTACCCACCAATTTTTGTTGAGAATTTACAAAAACAGTAACTTCAAAGCACTTTGGAGAGAAATGGAATTCTCAAATCCGCAAAAACATATAATCCATCATATTGAGCAAAGAATCTCATGGTGTTCATAATAGTAAGGAAAGATCGATCAACCCTTTAAAAAAATCACGTTTATAGATATGTATATATGTATAGTATATAATTATATGTATACTTACATAATTTTAGTAAAGTATAGAATATGTATTGTTTATACACATAATATAGGTATTATCTACAATTGGGCTAATAAGGCAACCTCCAATTTTATAATTATATATATATATATATTATATGTATAATTTGTATTGCCCGTATATAATTTATGTAATGCAGATCTAAAAATCCCAAACTACCTTTTAACCTTAATTGGCTTTCAATTATTTCTTCTTACATTCCTCTACTCGATAATTGGCTTCTTATCTCTTTAACCAACAACAATCCGATCCAAGATCCATATCGTAAAATATTCACTAGAGAAGACGGATTTGGTAGACTCGAAATTAGAAAAGGTAAAAATATATAAAAATTATGTTTGCGGAGTTTTTGCTATTGAAAATGGTGGTTAACACGGCATTAAAAGATGAGTATAAAGATAGGATGTGTTTGGTTAACATTTTTTATTTTTCCTCTTAATTTTAAAAATTAGGTGGGGTGAGAAGAATATTTCGGTGGGCGTAAACAAAAACACCCTTAATAAATTACCAAGTGGTTATTAACCACTTTGAGACTATTATTCAAATACAAGCCATTCACATCAAGTTTCTCTTCTATATTTCATGAATAATGTTTAGTTTACTTGCTTCATCTTGCAGTTATTCGTACCGGGTGCATTGTAAAAAAAAAATGTGACGCAATAAATCTTTCAACCATAAAAGAGTTTGTTTAAGACAAAAAAGCCATTGCCAATGTTCAAAAAAATAATTCTTTAATAGTTTGTTTTTCTAAAGCAAGTACATAAAATTATCCTACTACAGTCGAACAAAGAATAATGAAGTTCCACTAAATTTCTTGTACTACGTTCTCTTTTACGTTTGGAGTTTCCAAAAGTTAAAAGAGTAATTATGTTTGGGTATAACTCTATCTATTTGGGAGCTCAGACGTATAACTCTATCCATTTGGGATCCCAAACCTAATAGGGTAAATAAGCTTTGAACTTCCCCATTTTACTCTAATGGATAACACATAATCGTTAGATTAAATTATCCTACTGAGGTTCTGTGTATCGGTGTAGGATAAATTCAACGTATCATACCTTGCACCATACCATTGACACCATTATGGATGAGCATAGAGTGATTACAAAATATGCATTCCTTTTCAGATGTTCGAAATTCTTCAAAGGGCGGTGACATGCTGCATTTATACAAAAATGTACCAAACGATTCCCACACTAAAAGTTATGCTTAAATGCAATTATCTTTGTTTGGTGGGTGAGGTGGGGGGCTGCATGATGGAGAACAACTCCTCAAAGGGCTTGAAACCAGATCTAGTGTATGAGCCATTGGCTTTCATTTTGGAGGAACAGAAAGAAAAAAAAAATTATACTAGCACAATATGACAACTAAAGGCCTCCACCAACAAAGAAGAAAAGCGAAAGGAACTGGTGACATACAGCATGTTCACAAGGTGACTGCACTTGTTGACCTTGTTCACCTTAGCCAAATGTTGAAATGAGGAAACCTTTATAAATGCTCATGAACTTGGCCACAAATGCTGCAAAAAAGTTCATCAAGTAAATCCAGCTTAGTGGAATACTGGAATCATAGATATAGTCGTATCCAATCACAAAATCAACTAAAGTAAACAAGAACAAAATGAAAACCAAATATAAAATCCCCTACGTGCGACATCAAAAATTATCTCTCTACATGTATATATACTCAATCCTTCAACATTCGCATCACCGGCGGCGAAAGTGCAGTGACCCCCCCCCCCCCCTTTTTTCTTTTTTCTCTCCCCTCTAACCAAATCACAGTAATTCTCCTTGAATCTTTGCCTAAGCTTATATATGTTGCACTTTGGTTAGCAAGGTACAAATGAATGTATGATTTCAAATTCTTGAAGGATCCAATGATAATTCATGGTTTAATTAAAGTAAAAAACCGGTTACACATGGGTGTAATGCTCAATTGCCACTAGAGCGAGTGGGCCAGCCTAGTTGGTAAAGGCACCCACCCGAACCAAGGAGATCTTGGGTTCGAGTCTCGGCCCGGCTGGGGGGTGGGTTCTTTGCCATTGTAGTTAAAAGGAAGAGACTTGGACCTTCCTTTTAAGAAAAAGGCTCAATCTCAATAATACTCCTGTAATTTAATTAGGTTGGACATATAATTTCCAGTGTCCAGTCAATACCGATAACCACATTGTGCCATCATGCCAATGCATTTACTTACTTAACATGAAGAAACTACATGGCATGGTTCACTAAGACAAACACTAAACTGGCGACCCAATTGGTCAGGTCAATTGCAACACAAAAGATGGCAGTAACATTGTTGCTGGTCACTCTAACAGGCGTTTTCACACTTGAGGACAAAAGCACTATCACCATTGAACCTAGAAGGCTAGAAACGACCCTTAAGTTATCATTGATACTGATTAATAATACATTCCATGAAGAACCTAAATCGTTTCAAATTACGTGTGTATACAGATATGAATGAATAATAGTATCATGCATTCTTATGTATAACTATTGGACATTTAATATATCTAGCTTGCAACATGGTGGAACAAAAGTACCTTCTATGTGAAATATGGCTTTCTGTCCAATCCGCATTCTATGTTCCTGCAAAAACAATTAATTAGTTGTCAGCCCAGGGCCAGAGGCTCCTCCATTGCGAGTCCAAAGAGGGTTATTAAATAATTTTTCAATCCTTTTATTCTGTTTTCTTCCTCAAAAACTATTGTTAGTACTAATGAGCACTAGTACCACAGGACATGTCAGTATCCCCACTCATACTTCCTAATGGCTTGTACAACAGATGAATAACCTCTTCTTTTGAAGATACAATCAGATAACTTTGAGGGAAAAACAATCATAATAGTTAACAGCAATAATTTTTCTTCGGGATTTTAATTATCTGTCCCTCCCTCCAACCATATATCAATATCAAACCCGAAATAGGCTAATGGTCTCCAATGAGATGCATGGAATATGAATAGCCTCTTCTCTAGCAAAACCTACTGGGAAATTCAATATTCGCGTTTGATGCTAGAAAGTCACAAAAGTTTGGGAAACAAACTCTTTAAAAAAAAATTAGTTGAATGAACAAGTTAATGATTTTGAATGAACTAACTAAAGAAGCCACTTCTTATTTCATTAGGTCAAGTGATGGAGATCCAATGTGGACCTTTAAATATTTCCAGCGGAGAAGAATAAAAGGCCCAAAAACTAGTTGGTAGATTAACTCAAGGAATTTATTTAATTTTTATCTAGGAGATTATTAGGATTTTATCTTGTTTTGAGTGAGAGAGATCAAAGCTTCTTTCACAGAAACTTGAGCTCTGTTAGTAATATCCCAAGCAGGAAGTAGAGTCAATTACGGCCTCAATGACTACCAATTAGGGATGGCAATGGGTTGGGTTTGGCCAAACCTAAACCCATTCCGCCATTATATATAGGGGACCGTAAACGCAATCCGGTGCAGGTTTTATTTTAAGCACCAACCCCCCCTCCCTTCCTTAATGCATAAAGCCCGAACAAGCCCTACGCATTGTAATTAAAATATATTATAAGGGTATTTCAAGCCCAAAAAAAAAACATATTATATTGCACTTACATAATATGCAGCCCAATGACAAACCTCGTGCTTCAATTCGGAGTCCAACTTCTTCAGTAACTCGAAAAGCAGCCTCTGAAACCAACAGAACAGACACTCCTCAGGTCCATGTAAACAATATTTTCTTTCGTGTATAGAAAACGTAAAAGGAGGGGGCAAATTGTAATCACCTTTAAAACAATTTCAGGAGGAATACAGTTAACAAGCAACTCATAAACCTTCCCCCGAACCTGGAACAACCTGTAACAGATATATATATATATCCTATAGTGTCAGTGCTTGAATAGTAAATAATCCTATAGCACTATATGTTCAGACAATTACCCAACAACAGAAAAATAAAACAAAAAGGGAAATTCATACTCCCTCCATCCCTAGTTAAGAGTCCATGTTGGAGCCTTCACATTTTCTAAGAATGCTAATTTCATCACAATCAATGGTTTAGAACGAAACTTGTTTCCTACTGTGAAATATGGTACGTTGATTATGTTCCAAAATGCGAAGTGGATTCTTAATTTGGGACATCTCAAGAAGGAATAGTGGAATCTTAAAAGGACAGAAGGTGCCAACCTCTTCGGACTCTGCTCCTTCATAATGTCTGATGCAATTTCTGATACATATTCCTCCCAATCCATTGGGGATATTACTTGATTATCCGTAAAAGGGTACCTAGAGGAGATAAATATAGAGTGAGCAAAGGTTTCAAAAACAGTGCCACACCTTAACACAAATGAAAATTGCAGGAAATTTTGATAATGTCAATTAGATGTGTTATGGAGCTTAACTGTTGGACACGACAAGTCTCAAATGACAATATAGCCCTTCTTAAACTCCGATTTGATTTTTCTGCTACACGAGCTGCAAATTTAGGCGGAACTTGCAGCCCCTCCTTCTTGCCAATAAATTCCAAGACTTTAACGATCTAGCATGAAAAATTCAAACAAATTTAGTAAACCACGAGATCCACAAAGAAAAATTACATTTGATGGCTTCCAATGGAGACATTACTTTAAGATCATTTTACTGGGTATATACATTGAAAACATAAAGATTTTGACGATACTGATGTCAACAAATGTTACTTCATAGAACACATATCATCTTACTACATAAGACTTCCCAAGGGTCATCTTCGCTGAAAATAGCACATTAATATCTCTTGTGGGATTTCATACTTCATTTCTCTTTATTGTTAATTTGTTACTAGTTCAAGTTCTATTTTAATAGTAATGACCAATGACTCCTGCAATTCCATTACTGATAAGCTCCCATCACCAGAGTGAAGTGGATAAAATTACAGACGCTTGATTACCACATCAGAAAATTCAAAATAATTGAGTATTTGTCCAGATAGAGGTCAGACAATATGAATTGAGTCAAAAAGAATATAGCCTGCTGCTATTCGTAGTTGTCAAACAAAAGTTAAAATAGTGAAGAATGAAAATGAAAGAGAACTCCAACTATATGTACATAGACCTCTGTACATGCAAATCCTCGAAGGAAAGAAGAAGCAAATGAACAAGCCAAAGGGAAATAATGTAAACATTATGCAAGAACTCAGTAAAAAAAAATTTACGGATACTTCTTGGATATGCCACAGATACAACCAGGATAGGACATATGGACATGGTACTATTCAATTTTGTAAAAGTTAAAAACAGTTGCTGCTTTCAATATTTTGAAAATCCATGTCAACGAAAAAGCTATTAAATATATTCTAGGGATTTCCACCCATTCACTATCTCCTTTTCGTTAAGCATACATCACAGTCCAAAGTGCACACTAGTCGCTCTCTCGCCTCACAACGTCATCACCTCGGGTCACGATGAAGTCCTCTAGGCATTTCTATTTGTTCTGTTGTTTTGGAACTTTACGTATGAATAATTTTCACCCTCCAATGACCTTCAAAATAATTATTATAATACTCTCACTTGAAGTGATAGTCATGACTCAAGTAATTTTTTTGGTCATTTGATTATGATATTCCTTGCTATCTTTTTAGATAACAGGGTAGCATGAAATGTGAGTTGATATTTCTTTTCACGGGGTGTGTGACATATTTGGAGCTAATTGAAGCTAAATAGCTATTTCATGTTTTATGTAATTGATTAGTAGGTATTTCTTAGATTCATGAATATTAAGATTCATGATATTGTAGTATTGACAAAACGCTATTAAGAACTGATTAAAGCGATACAATATTTACATTTTAGTGAACCAGTTCCACCAAAGCCCCTGAACTATCCAAAGGCTACAACATACCAAGCATTACAAAAAACCAAACAACAATGAAAAGATGAAGCCATAAACAAGGCTACTACAGGATAGCTGCGTTCCAATTCCCACATAAATCTGAGACTGATAAAGGTTCGAACATGTTTGAAGAGATGGCCCAAAATGATGCTAACTGTTTGATTTTAAACCATACTTCACCGGCTTCGCAATATTTATCTTCAAAAGTCCTAGCGTTCCTTTCATGCCAAATTCCCCAAGCTAATGCCAAGCAACAACATCTCCATAACAATTTTGATTTCTTCTGATTTCTATTAAACTGCCAATCCAAGCCTAATAAATCATGCCATGAGCTAGGCAAGGCTCCAATAACTCCGAATTCCTCCCTCGCCTTACTCCACATATGACTGGAAAAACTGCAGTGAACTAACATATGATCGATGCTCTCACCTCCCTTTTTGCAAAGAGTACACCAAGAAGGAGAAATGACCAGATTTGGCCTCTTTTTTTGGAGTAAGTCACAGGTATTAACTCTTTTCCAAGAGGCCAGCCAAGCAAAAACTTTCACCTTCGGAGGAATACCAACTTTCCAAATAAAATTATGAGGCACAAAGATAGGATCCAATGACGAATTGGTGAGCAAGTGAAAGAACGATTTGCAAGAGAATGTACCCGACTTTTCCCCCATCCACAATCTAGAGTCTCTTTTGAATCTAGATACTTGAGAATTAGAAACCAAATCTAACAATTCCAAAAAGTCCCCAATTTCCCTATCATTTAAATTTATGCGAAATTCTAAGTCCCATGAGAAAGAATCAATAGAATTCCAACGAATGATTAATGCTATGAGACTATTTGTGTTTCGAGAAATTCTATATAACCGGGGATAAAGAAAAGCAAGAGTAGAATCCCCAACCCATATATCTTCCCAAAACCTAATGGAATTGCCCATACCCACTTTAAGTTGAATAAATGATTTAAATTTAACAATGCCACTAGAAATGGCTTTCCAAGGATTCCTATGAGTGCCATTAGTAACCATATTTGCATCCCATCCATTTTCATGAAGTCCATACTTGCTTTTAATTATTGAGCACCACAATGAATTTTGTTCAATGGGAAATCTCCAAAGCCATTTCCCTAATAAAGCTTCATTTTTCTTAGCAATGTTACCGATGCCCAATCCCCCTTTATCCTTACTTTTAGACACCAAATCCCAATTCAATAAATGACCGCGAGTTCCCTCCCCGACACCTTCCCAAAAAAAATTCCTCATTAATTTTTCAATAGTGTTACACACCGTAATTAGCATTTTGAAAAGAGAGAGATAATAAATTGGAATGCTTTCAAGGACCGACTGAATCAAAGCTAACCTACCTCCCCTCGAAAGACATCCTTTTAACCAACCCTGTAATCTATTTGAAATTTTTTCAACTACTGGACCCCAAAACTCGACTCGACAAGGGTTGTCTCCAAAAGGCATCCCAAGATAAGACATTGGCCACAACCCCAATTCACAACCCGCCGTTCTCGCCAACGACATCATATCTACTTCCTTCACATTGATACCTGCTAACACACTTTTGGATAAATTGATGTTAAGCCCCAAAACTAACCCAAATATATCCAAAATGTCAATCAAATTTTTAAGCTTTCTTTCATTTTTTGAGAGGAAGAAGATGGTATCATCGGCGAACTGTAGATGTGAAAGTTTAACTCTATCCCTACCTATCTCGAAACCCTCAATAATTCCCACTTCCCTAGCTTTCACCACTAGCCTATTAAGAACATCTGCTATTAAGACAAAAATAAAAGGTGAAAGCGGATCACCTTGCTTGATGCCTCTCGATGCGTTGAAAATACCCCTCGGTTTACCATTGACCATCACCGAAAAATTAGCAGAGGAAAGGCAGCCCTTAATCCATTTCCTCCATCTAAACCCAAAGCCCTTATTTTCAAGCACATGATCTATGAAATCCCATTCCAGGTGATCGTATGCTTTTTCAAAATCTATTTTAAAAACTACACCTTCTTTCTTCTTGACCCGGTACTCCTCTACACTTTCATTAGCAATCAGTACAAGATCAAGGATTTGACGTCCTTTAACAAATGCCCCTTGTGATAACCCTACTGTTTCACCTATTACCTCTCTCAATCTCAATGCCAAGACTTTAGCAAAAATTTTGTATAAACTTGTGACAAGGCTAATCGGTCTATAATCTTTAAGTTTGAGAGAAGATAGCTTCGTTGGGATTAGACAAATATATGTGGAGTTGGTGCAAGCATTCACTACTCCATTTTCAAAAAATTCATTAAAGACCCCAAGAATATCTTCCTTAAAAATCTCCCACCCCTTTTTGAAAACCTCAATGGTGAAACCATCTGGGCCCGGTGCTTTGTCTCCCTCACAAGCATCAATTGCAGCCTTAATCTCATTTTCTTCGAACGGTCTTTCGAGCCAACCCTTGCTCTCCAGGCCAATCGGGTCCCAATCAATTCCTTCGAGTCCCATACTACATCTATCTCTCTTGGTGTACAACTTTTTAAAGTAGTTTACAATCTCATTCACGATTTCATTTTCAGAGTCCACAATTGAACCATCATCTCTTTCAAGTTTAGAAATGATTTTATTCACTTTCTTACTATTTACCACTCTATGAAAGAGTTTAGAATTGCCGTCCCACTCTCTCACTCCTCGCACTTTAGCTTTTTGGTTCCACGAAATTTCCTCTTTCAAAACTAAATCCCCAAATTTTTCTCTCAACTCCCTCCTCTCTCTAATCAAGTCTTCTCCTAGAATTCCTCTTGTTTCCTCTTTATCAATTTCTTGAATCCTATCCAAAATTCTACCTTTCTGCACTTTCACATCCCCAAACACTTCTATATTCCACTCTCTCACTCCTCGCACTTCTTAACCTTATATATTAATTTTGTTTACTGTATCCTAGCCGTATAATATCCTAGTTTATTTTTAGTTGTCCTATCACCATGTCCTACTGTATCGTATCAAATACCCATATCCATATTCATGCTTCCTAGTTCCTACTATCAACATGTGCTCTAACAGCAGTATAGTGTGATGAACCTAACACAATTAGCACATGCATTTGTTTCAAATATTCCTACATTTTCATGTAATAAATACAGTACTTACACATCCAATCAACTGATTGAAACGTGAAATTCTTTCCTGAAAAACTTTAAAAGAAAATGAAAAATTTACTGACCTGTTCTTGTGTTGGTGCGCTAATTCGCACATTCAAACAACGAGAACGAACTGCTTCAGTAACCTTAGAAGAACTGTTGCAGCATAGAATCAGACGGCATGATGCACTGTATTTTTCCATTGTTCTTCGTAGAGAGTGCTGGGCTTCTCTTGAAAGTTTGTCAACCTCGTTGAGCACTAATACTGACATTCCAAGGCATAACACATCATCAGCATTCAGCGCAAAATGCTATGAAGTTACAAAACTAACAGCAATAGAGAGATCGAAATTTCTGATTAGTTTTCAATTAAATAAGAAGTTCAAATATATCTGTTCTTCAATATCTCAACAGATGTAGTGACAACTTTTTTTACTTAGCCCCCCATTTTATATGCGAAATTACATCTACCCATGGTTCTATATTGTTAACTTTGCCCTCGTATGCAGAGGATTCTAAAAGAATCAAGTGAAAACAGAAGGTTAAGTTAAAGGACTACGTTAAAAAATTTAGACATCGCCTCCCATTTTTATGTAATTTTTTTATCCTCCCCCGCATGTAGGGTGTAAAGTCCAGTGATTTAGAGATAAGGGGGTAAGTCTAATTTCACATTACGAAAGGGGGCAAAGTAAAAATCCCTTTTATTTTCTGCAAGAGTAAAACAGATGATGCACCTAGTGAAGTTACCTTTAAATCCCTTCTTTCCTTTTGGGTCAATCGGTCTGTTCTTTGCCATTTCTTTTATTATCTCCTGAACAATGTATCTGTCTTGAAAGCCTGCATCACTGGGATTCAGCTCCACATGGTTGGTGCTGGATAATGTTGTAAGCTCTATATCGATAGTTCTAGTTCCAGCCTGATAGAAAACATTGATCACACTGAGAGTAAATAGCTGAATAATGACAGTGTTACAAAAAAATCAGCCAACAGCTAGTGGAAATGCTGTTAAGATCCTATGAGGCACCAGTTTAGGTTTGCATTTGTACAACATTTACTGAATTTCTTTTTTTTGATAAGAAACAAGATTCCATTCATAATAAAGATTAAAAGTACAAATATAGAGGGGACAAGGAGTCCACCAACCAAACATATAACCCACAAAAAGAAAATAAAGGAAATATAATCTGCCAAAACCCATAGAACAATGCACCCTTAGAATAGAACCCAAATAAAACAATGGAACACTATTCAAGAATCCAAGCTCTCAATTGTTCTTGATTCTTCCACTCTATAATTTTTGAAAGGCTTGGTGTTGGAAGCCCACAACGAAGCCATGAATTTGACTCTATAATTTACTCTATAATTTACTGAATTTGATGTCTTCCACTCTATAACTTACTGAATTTCTAGCGAACAAATACTCCACTCTAGAACGGCCTAAAAGTATTTGGTGATTAATCACCGTACAAAATTCAAACAGATCTATAATTCTCCGACAAGGGCGCCTCCGCTCATAGCTAAAGGGAAATTTACCCCCTTCAAGTTTGAAGATGTGTTGTACTAAACTAATTTCAAACATTTGAAGTTATACATGTTTATTAAGTTTGTCCCCCTTCAATTTTTAAAATGTTTACTATTAGTATGCAGAAAATCTTAGTACTAAAATTTACACACCTTAAAAATTATTTCTGGCTTCACTCTGGTCCTTGATCATAAGTTATTCGAGCATCCACAATGGTTGATGAATTATGCTGAGTTAGTACTATAGATTTATATCATGAGAAAACGATGGGTGTTGTAGTATAGATACTGATCCCTCTCTCTCTCTCTCTCCCTGCTTTAGCTTTAATTTCGACTTCAGCCTCGGCATCGTTTGCGCAATGAATTACATTAATATCTATCAGGGAGAGGACCTCAACTTGCTCTCTAACGTTGGGCTGCCTATGCCTCTCTCATTCTTCTAGCGTGCGACAAAAGCATTGGGACTCTAACATACATACCCCACTATTCTCGGTGCCAGTAGCTAAGCATGCAGCACTAAGAATCGTGGATGCTCTAATGTACAACCTTATTTATGACTCATAAGCGTGCTATACTCGCATTTATTATGCCTTTTCATAACAAATAGTTAAAAACATATTTTCAAAAGAAAAAAAAATCTGATTTTTTTCTTTTTTTCCTTCTTTTCATATATATACTCACACAACTACAGCTGGCAACTTTTAACACCAAAAAAAAAATTGAGAACTTATTATGAGTAATGCATTAGTATAAAGTGGTTTGCCCTGTATTCTGGTGAACCTAGTCGACACAAACCATTCTCATGTGAAACCACCCAACCAATTTATAGCCCTTCAAATTCGCCAAATCTTATCCATTTGAATCATGCCATATCGTCTCACTCTCGTCCATTTGACCTGTTTACCCACTATTATGCTTTTGGCTTGTTTCTTTTACTTGGGATCGGCTCAAGCCACCTTTTAAACAGTCTATTGCTTGTTTATTTTACTTAATTGCAGAGATATCTGCATTCCAGTTGCATAAGACTGAGGTTACACTTGGCACAATATGCTCAATAAGACTCTTTGGTAGCCCTAAACTACATTCACACAATGAAACATGGAACATGAGAATACTTACATCGACTTTCCAGGTCTTGTTCTCCACCCTCACCTGCATATTAAAAATCAGACACTCGTTTTAGGATCAAAGAAAAGGCAAAGTCCCATATAAAAGTTGTTTCACAAACAGACTCGCTTGTTGATCCCGGACCCACCAATAATTACATTACTTTTAACCAAGATGGTGTGTGTCTGTGAATCAATCCTTTGTAAAATAAAAATTGCGTGTTAAGCATTTGTCAAAACAAAAGCCCCCCAGAATACACCTTCTCTGCACCGGGACCGAACATCTGTCTGAGTAAGGCCATGATTAGGGTTTTCTTGCCGGAACCGGGCGGTCCATAGAATAACAAATGGGGGCAATCTTGCTCTGTCACCTATACATACACAAATAATAATAATAATAATAATAATAATAATAATAATAATAATAATAATAATAATAATAATAATAATAATAATAATAATAATAATAATAATAATATATGAGCAAAATCAAAACCCTAGAATGAAGAAAACAAATTGGGTTTGGGGAAAAAATGTGTACCAGTTTCTTTAGGTTTTGAGCGACATCTTCGTGGACCACGACCTTGTCTAGGGTTTTCGGTCTGTACTTGTCTACCCACAACATCTTGAATTCCTTTTAGTATACAGAGAGAGAGAAAGAGACGAGTTTCGCAAAAGATGGAGAGATGGAAAAAGTGGCGGGAAAGGAAAAGAGGAATGGCTGAGTGTTTAGCACTTAGCATGATGGGTAAATTTAGCAGGAAGTCTATAATCGGTGTATATTTCCCCTTTTCAAATTTGGGAAGGATTTTTTTTTGCCACGACACATGATGTGTCATAAGGTTATGTTTTAAAATGGTGCTCCAACACTTCATAAATCGGCAAGCTAAATTTAGTTTCTCCAATGCAATATTTTGTAAATATACCTTTTTATATTAATCAAAAGATGGCAGCACGATGACAGGAAGTAAATATCCCCTTTTTGGAGTGTAAAAAATTTTCATATTAATCAACATTAAATATCGGAGTGTACCACACAGAGCTAAAAGCATCTCTAATCAAATTATATAAAATTATTATGTAAATTTTATATAATAAATGAGTTTTACACAAAAAAATTTCACAAACTTATTTATTTTCCAACAGTAAATATAAATACTCATGTGTAAAAAAAAATAGTCGATTAAAAAATAATCACCTAAAAAATAAAAAACTACACAAATAAAAAGAAATCAAGAAACATATTGTGTCACAAACATCTCCTAACTTTAATCTTTTAAGTAATGATTAAAAATATTAATCCAACAATACAATTAACAAATCAAGAAATCATCCGGGCTTCCAAAAATCAAGAAATCATTCCCTTCCACAAATTAAATCAATAAATCATCAAGAATAAAACGTTAATCAAACTCGTTCATACTGCTACCCCTTCTAACTCGTTCCTATTGCTACCCCTTCTAAGGAAGAAGAGAAGAAGGGTGAGCTTGCTAAAGAGTCGAATGATGACACAGGTTTCAGCCTCTTTAATTAAGCTTTTGTTGTTTTATGCAATGTATAACTTTTCGTGTTTTTGAGTTTTAATTTCATTTCATGACCATGACCATCATAAGATGGGATGAATGTTTGCCCACCTCACATGCACCGAGCATCATAAGCTGCACTCGGGTTATTGAAGTCGAGTATGTTGATTTTTTTGTATACAACTTCATTCGGCTCACGTGAACCGAATTGTACTATACTCGCTGTATTTGGGGCAAAAAAATTAAGCTTTACTTGGTTCAAAAGAATCGAGTGTCAATACCTAAACTCGGTGCATATGAACTAAGTAAAACTTCATTCCGCCCCTTCTACATGTTCAGAAGAGTTGTTACAATTATTGAATTGAATGGTGAAGAAGAAAGGTCAGCACTATATGAGACTTTGAGGGTCTTGAATCTTGTCTAATTTATGGGGTTTGAATTTGTTAAGGGGTCAAGAAGGTGTTTGATGGGTTTGACACAACAAAAACAGGGAGATTGGAGGATAAGCCATCTTAGTGAAAGAATGTATAAGTTAATTTATTATGATGATAATTATTTAATTAAATAAATCATTAAAACTAATCTACTATATATATTAAAGAGGGTAATAATAATGGGGTGTTGGTGATAAAAAAAAGTAGAATAAGTGGAATGTTAGTGACACATTAGAAAGTTTTAACATCACTTCTCTTTGTTTAGTTGTTGGTCAAGTGGGGTTATGATTTTTGGGTCACCCACGTTTCTTTGTTTTTGGTTTTCAAATCAACCCAATAAATTTCTTTGTGGTTAGGCCACTGTTCCAAATTATTTTACGCATGCGTATTACTTTCAACAATGGGCAAGGCAGGCTTGGTGTGCAATTTATACAAAATTTGCAATAGGCCTTGGATGTCTAAGCCCAATACGCTTAATTTCATTACTCCATCTAAAACTCCTCAGTGTACTCTGTTCTTCTGATTTTCAGATTTTAGTGGTTTGTGTGAAAATTCCATTCGTTCCATCCTCCATCTAGTCATTTATTTACGAATCCGTTGCCATATACATCCTTATTTTCTTACCTTCAATAATCTACACCATTATTATCATTCCTTTTCTTGGATTTGCCTCAGATTGTGAGGCAAAACTCAATGATCTTTGCATTCATGGACTTCAGATGTATCATATTGTTTGGCGGAATATTATGGATATATCTTGTTCCACTCCTTTTTTTTTACTTTCCTCAAATGATTCCAGCATCTAAAAATTTCAAACCATCTCATTGAGTCCATTATTATATCAATGCCACTACAGAGGAACATTGTCTTTGCTTATCATTCTGATCCCTTAAACAATTATGATTTCCAAATCATTAATTTGTTTTTATATCCATATAATGCTTTTTAATGTACATGCATTTTGTTCCGATTATGCTATTGCCTTAAGACTACACCATTACTCATGTATCATTGATTAAATTTCCAGAGTAATCTGCTCATCCATGTCGTATCCATTGTGTTGTAGATTCGTGTAAGTATATTTCCTTTGCTGGTTTCCACAATTGTCTCACTTTAGAAGTTTTGTTTATGGGCAGACATGCATATTAATGCAGTCTTGGTCTCACAGTAATCTAATCTTGTAAGTTAACATTTTTGTTTTTTTTGTAACTTTGATTTTCGTATTAGTCATTGCCGTTTTGGATGTTTGTTTGAGTTTGAATTTTTATGAATTTCAATTGTTAATTAATTACATTAACCTTAGATTATTTATTAAATTTTAAGTTATTATCATTTGTCTAGAAGCAATTCTAGTATATTTTAAATTTATTTTATTAAATCTTAAAAAAAAATGATTTTGTCATTAACACAAAAGTTGTCCTCCAAACTAATATTTAGAAAACATTATCCTTAGTTAGAAAGAGAATAAAACTTTGTCCTTAATAAAAAAGAACCACTTTAAAAAAACAATAATTTTTAATATAGCTATTTCTATCCTATGTCATTAGAAAAAAAACACAAAATCATCACTACAAAGCTATAGTTTTGCATAATACAAAATAAATTATTACATACTTTTAATTTGAGCTTTTTGAGTCACACCAATTCAGTTGAATCCAATATTTAATTACCTCCAATATTTCATATTTCAATACTTTTACAAATTGTTATTTAAAATTTTATCCCTACTTTTATTTAAGCATATTTGTTTTGTAGCCATCAATGAGTGGTTCAGTAATTATATTATCCCAGAAGCTTTTCAAGCTCAGTAATTTATACCCAAAAATGACATCCATAAACAACGAGCACGCAATTAACCATCAAGCAAAAAGTGTATGATTATCCTTTCACATATTTCGCATGCGAACACATCATAGCCTGTTTGAGATGACAACGTACTTTAAGTTTAGAGCACAAGCCTGTTTTGGATTATAAAATTGCTGAATGTCTTTGAAAATTCAAATAATCGATTAATTTGGCGCCATTGATTGTTTGGTACAACTTGTAGGCTTGTAACAGTTCCAGATATTTCTAGCTCAATAAATTTCTATGATAAAAAATAAAAATAAATAGAGCATTAAAAGTCTGTCCAGTGAGAGTTTCATCAATTCAATATTATATGGAGGTAGCACCAATTTGTCCAATGCGATTAATTATAATTTTGGAGGGTAGTACTATTGTCAAATTAATTATAACTATTGTTAGAATAACGTACAACATTAAAAATATCTTATACAACTTCCAAAAGCCGTAATATACCATGGCAAAGCTATTATTGCTTTGTAGAAAGTCCAACTAAAATAGAAAAATAATTTTTAATTTGTTAATCCTCATCGAGTGAAGGTTAGCATGGTCTCGATTAGTAACATTAAATAAACTATGGTAGTGGACCCTTAATTAGAGTTAAACTGGATTATTTCCTTGTATTGTGGTTCCATTTTGATCGAGTCGGATTGTCTTGGTTTGGTAAAAAGCTATTTTACTCCCCTAAGTGGATTGGGGCTGATCTTGTTAGTGATGTTCGTAGTAAGTTATATCGGTGTTCCCCTTTCCTTTGTTTGTTGAGAGGGTAATGGTCCTGCTCTCACCTCTGGGAATGAAGCCAATTTCACTCTTAGTGGTGTTGGTTGATTTGTTGTGTTTTTTTGTTTAGTTCGGTTTTTGGGTTCTGGTTGGTGAAAAATAAAAGAACAAAGATACGGACCAGGACTAAAATTATTTTTAAACATATTGCACGGCGTGTTCTTCTATTTCCTTATCAAATACATAAAATACTCTTGGTCATTTTATTAAAAATATAATTTTTACCACAGGCAAGCAATATGGTTCTTCAGATCACCGCCAGCCCGTGCCGAAACTTCAGTGAGGTTGCCACAGGTTAGGACCCAAATGATGCCAAGAACTGCAAAAGTTTATACGCTACTCGCTATCATTGACAACTGATCCATTGCAAATTTAACTTTGACAAATATTTTGGGCTCCAACATTTTTTTTTCTACCTAAGCATAATTGCATAGTTTTGCATAATGACTGCTAACCATTCACCCGAAAACCACTCGAAACTGAGGTCTAAAAAGAAGTGAAGGGTGATTTAGGCAATACAGAGAATGCTCTTAGTAATTAAATATTCTTTAGCCTACATTAAACCCCTCATTTTAAAACACAATTGTTAAATAGGTAATAAGGGTGCTTTCAATTTACGTTTGGTTGAAAATTGGTGAGACCAAACCCAAATAAAATTTGAACATTCCATTGCGGTTCTGTTTCTGAATAACTGAGGACCAGACCAAACCAAACTTTTGGGGTTTGGTTTCCGTTTTCATTTATTTATTTTTCAATTTTTTTTAAAGCAACATCAAGTAAGTCCTCTACCATGATTAAAATCCGGTCACTGTTTGTAGTTCTCATCCTATCCACATCAACAGTGGTAGTACTTGAAAGATACTTTCACATAAGATGGACAATAAAATGCGCGTGCCAAATGATATGGTCGGGTCCTTCTATAAATTACTTATCTTATAAAAAACAAGTACTAAATGGCGTGACAAATTTTTGTTAGGTCTAAGGAGGGTTACCTCATGAACAATTTTCCGAAGGAGAGAACAAGATGCAAATGTGGGAACTACTGAACTAAAGCGTTATTAGAGTACAAAAGAAAATATATATATGTAAAACAACGTCACATACTTGTATAGCAATTAAATCGGTTTGGTTTGGGGGCCTCAAATCCAAAACGAACTTATTCGGTTTCAAATTTTTTGTGGTTCGGATTTTTAAATTTTAATGGATCGGATCGTTTGGATTCGCCACAACACTAGATTTTTAACGGATCAGATCATTCGGATTCACCACAACACTATTCCTTCGAATTTACTAAAAATAAAAATAAAAATAGAAATTCTCATGCAGAGACGTATGCCTAATTTCCAGGATGAAAAGATTGAAGAGAGACAGAATAACCGAATAAGGGAGGTTCGCCTATGGTATGGCTGCGCAAACAAATCCTGGTACAGTAGGTAATAAAGGATAGCCCTAAATACAAATAACAGAAAAGACCCCTGTAGGTATAGCTAATTAGCTATAAATTTGACGTCGTTAAATCAATTCTCTAATGTATAGCTAATTAATTGCATTTTTTCCTCTTTTTTGGTTGCGGTGGTGTGAAGCATGCTCTGCCGGTCTCCAGTTTCGCCCCTGATGTGGGGCAAACACACCTGAACCTAAATCCCAAAATCTACAGTCAAGATCAAAAAAACTCGGTATAAAAATACAAACTGCTAATAATTAGATGCTATGAACTCGGGCCAACACTTGGTGCAATTGTAAAAGCTTGTGTTGTGTGGTCAAGTGTAAGGATGCAGGTTGAGTCTTTGGGCATCCCCTTCGTACAAATAAAAGAATTAGTCAAGACCGGACATAGCTGAAAGCTTCTTCTACCTCTATCAATGGGCCCCAACTTAATGACCTTTTTCTTTTAAAAATAAAACAGAATTTCGTTTCGAAAAAGGGAACCACTTTTGTGAATGATGATGCTCGTGCAAAATACTTAACTATATAATTCGTCATACGTAAGGTCAAAATGTACCTTAAAGTCATTGTAGAGTCGTAGGTCATCTTTGGCCTCTCAATCTGTGAAATCACTTGAATATATTTGCATCAAACTTTGGCCTCTCCATTTACTAATGTACTTTCTTTTTTACGGATGAAAGGTTTACTGCTGCTACTCTTTGACCCCTCTTTGTTAACGTAGGTTCCATCCTTGGCAGCGCTACCACCTAATCTCTTCCCAGACTTCTCCGTGAGATTTTCATCTGTTGATTTATTTTTAGCCTCTTTTTCTTCTGTTGGCTTTGTCGTGATCAAAATTCTCTTAGGTTTACTCTTATCAAGAGCTTTTGGGGAGGCATCGACGTCTTTGGTAAGGTTACTTTGATCTTCATTGGGTTGATCTGGACTAGGAACAGGAAGTAGTGCCTTACGACTTAGCCTAAGCTGTCCCTTTTCATTGATCTGTAATGGAGACTAGAAATAATTAGAGCAAAATTTTCATTTTCTTTTCATATATAAGAATGTGAATCTTTACACTCCCTCCATCTCAAATTAATAGTCCTACCTTGACTTTTTAACTTCATAAAAAAAGATTATTTTCAACGTAAACATTGATCACGAACATAACATATTAACTATGGTAAGAAATGTACATTGATTATCTCCAAAAAGAAATGAGAATCTTAATTTGAGACGTTCCAACATAGGAAGGGGGATTCTTAATTTGAGACGGATGGAGTAGTACTAATATTAGTACTCATTGAGTACGCCCTCGGCCCCAAATTAAGAATCCATTTTTAGCTTGCACACTATTTTTTGGAGACACTAATTTCAACACAATCAATGGCTATGAATAAAAGTCAATTAGTATCGTAAGATTTGGTACATTGATTATGTCCCAAAAGGGAAACTGGAGTCTTAGTTTGGGACGTCACAAACGGATCAGTGGACTCATTATTTGGGACCGAGGGAGTTTCACTCTATTATAACAGAGAGAGAGTTCTTAACCTCAATGAGCTTGACATCGACACGATCTCCGACTTTGAAGGCCTGTCATGAAAGAAAAAAAATGAGAAATAATCAAACCACGATCTCCATAAATAAAGTGGAAAAACAGAAGGGAGACGATCTTACATCTTCTGTCTTCGCCAGCCAATCTGAACTCAACTCGCTAATATGGCAAAGTCCCTGCAGCAAATATAAAATGTTATGGTAATTCTTTTCTTTACTTTCTCTAGTTCACGCCCCTCCCCTCAAAACACCAAAACCCCCGTTCTTTTCTCTCCCCCAAACAGCACGAATAGGTTTTGGTGGGGTGTAAAGCAAAGTTACAAAAACGTTAAATTGACAGGTAAGGAAATATCAAATTTAACTATTTAGTGTTCTTGTCATGATACATAATGTAGTTTTTGGAACAAACCATAATCACGGACCAACAAGCCTGGGAAATGCTATTTAAACATTAAATCGCCAAAAATACTAAGGTTAATGTGACTTTGGCAAGAACTTTAAAATGGAATACATGATTCAATAGTTTGTGATAGAAAAACATTACTGGATCAAAATTTATAGAGCTTGTTAACATAATATATGAAGTGCGTGTTGCAAATGGATGAAGAGCATACCTCTCGGCCAGGTGCTATCTCGACAAAAGCTCCATAAGCAGCAATTGTTTTGATCTCACAGTTCCTGATAGGAAAGACACCATAAAGTAAGGTATACATGTACAATTCAGAACGCTGTACACTCAGGATTCGTTTGATTGGCTACCGGGCATCTTTATTACTAAAAAAAGGGTCTGTTTGATTGAAAATTTGGAAAATTATTAGAAAAACGATAAATTTTTATTGGAAGTTGGAAAAAGAGACGAGTGATTTGGTGAAAACAGAAAAGTAATAAAACATCTTACCACATCACTCATCTCATTTTCCAACTCGTAAAAATTGGTTAATTTTCAATCATTTCCGACTTTGTAATCAAAAGCACCTTAAATGAACATGCTACACCAGAAAATGAGGAAGAACTATGACAAAACATAAAAACCAGCTCCCTAAGCTAAACAAAATCCAATTAGAATTTCCAACTATCTGCAAGTTCAGAGAGCAAATGATTTGACCTCCACCTGGACATAGGACTAACATAAAAAAGTACTCTCTGGGCAATTGTAAGGCACATCTCTGATGTAAGCTTTAAGGTGTGTTTGGGATTGTAATCCTAGTTCTACGTGTCTCAATTCTGCAAATTGAGTTCAACGATAAAACCACAGAATTCCAAACTCAAATGCGCATACACACATTCTTTCACACAAACACACTCGTTACACAACCAATTTCTCCCTCCCTTCCTCCCCACCCCACCCCACCCTACCCAAACACAACACACATACTTTAGAAAAGAAACAATAAACATATGCGTTTAGATACTTATATACATCACCAACACTTGGTACCATTGTCAAACTATAAGAAACAATATATATACGCGTTTATATACCTATATATATCACCAACACTTGGTACCATTGTCAAACTATTTATAATGGCTTTGGACTTCTCTAGGCTGGACAAATCCCTAGCAGTTATTTTCACCTGCAACAGCCAAATGCAAGTCAGATTGCAGCAGTGAAATGATTGTGCGTGAACAAATCACTAGAAGACAAGGTTCTCTTCTTAGCATACAGTTCCATCGTCTCTTGTATCGATATAGTCTACCCCCGTGTCCTCAATAATACTCCTCACTTTCTTCCCACCAGCACCAATAATAAGGTTAACTTTCTCCGGTTTCACCTATAGGAGAACATGATACACAGAATAAGCATATTGCATGCACACTTTAGTTATCACGTGTGTGCAACTCATATACATCTAATCTGGAAAAAAAAAAGTATCAAAAATGATAAATGACGTAGCAGTTAGAAAACTGTTTAGCTTACATAGAAGCAAGGGTTCAAGTCTTGTTGCAAGCAAGTATTTTTTCATATGAAAAAGAAGATTGCAAAGGGTAAAATAGGCATTTCAAAAATATGGCATAACTTCATTTGACGGTTGAAATGAGTGCTCACTTTATATAATAATATTTTTTTTGGATAAGATAAGAACACTTTATATAATAATATAGATGTTGGGCAATAATGTATTTTATTAAGACGATGGACAAACCTTCATAACATGAATGAGTGGAGCATACTTTGAAAGCCTTTCTGAAGGGGGAGGTGAGCATTTCGACATTTCAGCTGAAGGAAAGAAGAATGAATTAGTACGTTTCATGTTTGCAATTGCAAGATGACTAAGCCCATCTTCAAAAGGCCAAGCAAAATGTCTAGCCATGTTCGAATTTTCATAGCTATATCATTCATTTGAATACGTTCTTGCAGGAAACCATATTTTATTTATTATTATTAGGTTATTAGGTATCTTTTGTACTACCCATGAATGAGGGATCTTATAGATTTAGTCTTCAATTAGGTTTTTTGATCAAGAAGAATTTCAGAATATGAAATTATATTGATAATTGTGTGTTACAAAGACTCCCCAAATGATGCGTATAAATAGGAGACAAACCTAAACCCTAATGTAACAATATAGAAGATAAAAGGAAATACTCAATACATAGAATATACCGCCATAAAGAATAAAACCCTAATTTCCAACTGATCCCAAAGGCCATTATGTTCTTCCTCATTGTAACCCCTCAGTTTGAGTAAAGCAATAACATTATTACAAAGTTCTTGTGTTCTAAATGCATTTTGTCAACACACTCCAGTAGATGAAAAAATATGCAAAATAAGATGACACAAACTCATGTCCGAGACGTTTAGTGTTGCACATACCCATGCAGCACCCTTTCTGCCTGTAAGTTTGTTGGCATTAAGTTTAGTAAATTAACTTGTGCGCCACTAAGTGCTTTGCATATCCTTTTCAGCAATTTAGCAGACCAAAAAATTCCAAAAAAACAAAAAGAAAATTGCCACCAGTAATGCATAGGAAGTTTATAATTTACACAATTTATGTGTTAGCATTGCAGATCTATTTTCTCTGGGACTCCATGCAAATTTTAGACAAAAAAGAAAGATAAAAATCTCTACTTTGATCTGACTTCCATCATTCCATCAACTCCAGGGAAGAAATTAACTATGATCCACAAATATGTATACACTAGAGGACAGAAAAAGATATCCATATAGATGTTAATGTAATTAAAGAGAAATGGATGGTGAATAAACAACATTTTCTACAGGTTATCCAGGCTGCACTGCACATATGTTCAACAAGAACAGGATGGTCAACAGACTAAGCATATAAATCTTAGTGCTACCTTTATTAGTTTTACTAATCAACCGAACTGAAACTTGTTATTTTATGGATAAATAAATTATACTTTTCAAAGATCAAATTTCATTTCAATGTGATATTTCGGTTGGCTTGGAATTCCAGATGTACTGGAAAACTTTCACTACTTCTGGTCATGTTTTTGGTAATTTTCAATTGCTTAGGAAAAGGTTCTTACTCAATTCGACAACAAGATCCTTGGAACAGTTTTAATGTGAAGATGGTCATTAGTGCCATGTACATACTCGTTAATCTGTGTAGAAAGTAGTAATTCCTAAATGCACATAGGAATAAATGGTTGTGTGGTTGTCCTAGCTTGTTAACTTAAAAAAAAAAAAAAAAAAAAAAAATTAATAATAATAATAATAATAAAAAATAAATAAATAACAAACTTTATATGATTAAAATCAAAGACAGAAAGTCTCTTGTACTCTTTCCGTTTCTAGCAAGTAAACAGAACCCTGGTCTCTGCAGGTTCACAGTTAGTTGTGAGTGGGTCTCTTTAGAACCTATCAACTCAATGCTTATCACTGTATTTTTCGTCTTCCTTTAGGAAACTGGAAGAGAGGGGCATATCAATGTTAAACCGAAACCAACAGAATAATATGAAAGAATAGAAGATGATAAGTGCTGGTGGGCTATACCAAGAATATGCTTCCGCCCATCTCTTGCTTGCAGGAGAGCCTGCTCCATAATTGGTAAAGTAATTCCTCCTACCTATCATGTAATAATGAACTGCCTTAAAATTATATAGCTATTGGTAAGATCAGACCAGTGGCCAAGAAAGAAGAGTAAGCTGTCTAGAAGGGAAAAATACACTAGCAGGAGTTAATGAATAAGAAATGAATACAAGAACACACTTAAACTGACTCTAAATAAAAAAATGCATTTAATCATGTAAGATTTATAACCTTTATGTCCATCTGAAATGCAGTTATACCATCATCGTTTCCAGCAACCTGCAGCATTAATATCACAGATTGGTTTAGATCTAATATTTTCCTGTCTATCCATAATTACCAATTTTGCAGAACATGACTATTTCTTTTTTAGCTTTTGTTTTTCTAGAAGGGAACATATAAGTATCTTCCCTTGTACTTCTATAATTTTTACTTAAGCATCTTTGTCGCCCTCAATCACCCATATAAATAATTGCTTTCTCTTTCGACCCACCAACTCTTGAGAATCTGGCCCGAAAAAGAGTCAACCAACCCTAGCAACCCCCTATTTTCACATGCACAAATAAATGAAGAGACATATTGTTATATGTACCAACATATATAAATACACATATCAGGGATATCAAGGATTCCACAGCACTACATACACATTTGTATATCAGAGATGATAAACAGTGTTTATGCGACCCGAAATACCGTTTCGATGAAGCTTACCCCCAGAGCACCTTGTACTGGGTTAGGTTCCGTACCTCTCACCCATATCCATAACACGTACCACAGTATCCCGTGAATTAGGCAACCTTGGTTTGACCCAGCAATCTCTGACTTTTGAGATGGGTGAACTTAACCACTGAGCTACTAGCTCATGTTCCAAATACAACTTCACCATCCATATATCAATTATCTTCTGAGAAACTTCAATTAAGAAAATGATTGAAATTGAACCCCAGAGCAGAAGATACGGGACATTTGAGGGAGTTGAATTGTATAAGAGAGAATAAATAAAGAGGAAAGTAGAATGAATTAAGAAAATGAATGAAATTGAACCCTAGAGCAGAAGATACAGGAACATTTGAGGGAGTTGAATTGTATAAGAGAGAATAAATAAAGAGGAAGTAGAATGGGAGAGTTGTATTCATAATTGTCTAATTAGTGATTACAAAGAGTCAGAGACACCCAAAGTGGGTATATATAGGACACAAGCTAAACCCTAATATAACAATAAAGGAAAGAAAAGTAAAGGAAAGACTCCATAAATAAAATACCCTATCTATGTTGTGTTATAACTGAAGACAACTAAACAATCCAAAACTAATATAAATTCCATAAATAAAATATACTCCCATAAATAATAAAATATTATTTTCCAACACTCCCCCTCAAGTTGGAACATGTTGAACAAACATTCCCAACTTGAAATGAATTAAAGTCCGAAAAGGTAGCACAGCGACTGAGTGGAGCATCATATCCATGTACCCAATCATCACTGAAAGTTGTCTACACCCAAAACCGAAGTATATAAAATGGCACCACACAAAGTGTACTTTAAACACCAAACAAGAAGTAATTCATCATCCACCACGCGTATACTAAGCTGCACCACGTCTTCAACACAACATGCTGCCACAACGACGTCAACATACCACCAATAAATAGAATTTCATCACACATCCTCAATAAACGAGAACCTCCACTAAGGTAGAATGACAAGGTGTACACACCTACAAACATAGGATTGTACCATCACTCAAAAACACATGAACGTCTACTAAGGTTCAAAAAAACAAGAGGTGAGAAATTCCTCTCAACAAAGGGCGAAACACCCATTAACAAAGAGTGGTGCAACAAATCCTATCAACAAAGAGTGATGAAATCCTATCAACAAACGAGACGATGAAGTACGTAAATCTAAAGGTATAGAATAAAATCAACAAATAATTGACAAAAGAGGATGCTATGAGGCTCCAAGAATAACGAAAAGCTGCCAAACCACCAAAACTTTGTAACTAGGGTTTTTTCTTTTTAGCCCTTTGTAGCAGCAGGAAATGCAATATGATTTCTCCACCAAACCAAGAATATTTTCTTCTTCTTTGAATTAGAGTTTCTCTAATTCTCTATAACTTTAATATTGCAGTCATGTGCAACAAAAATCAGCAGGGGAATAGCCTGTTCACCAAGGTAGAAAACAGAACTGTGTATATATATAATTTTATACGAAAAGAAGAATTCTGTCCAGCGGACGACAAGGTGGGTCGCCCGCCAGCGGAAAGGAAGGATATTTTTGAAGTCCTTTGATACCAAGTTGAATTGTATATGAGAGAATAAATAAAGAGGAAAGCAGAATGGGAGGGTTATATATAGGACACAAACTAAATCTTAACATAACAATAAAGGAAAGAAAAGAAAATAAATAAGGAAAGACTCCATAAATAAAATACCCTCTCCATGGTATATTTTGACCGAAGACAACTAAACAATTCCATAACAAATATTAGTTCCATATATAAAATATACTCCCACCAATAATAAAATATTGCTTTCCAACAGGGGAATACCTTGAAATCCATATCTCCAGAAGCATCTTCAGAGCCTGTTATGTCAGATAGGATAAGAGGAGTTCCATCTCCCCCAACCTCTTTTGTATCCAAAACCATACCCATTGCTATGCCTGCAATAGAGCTCTTTACTGGAACCCCTGCATCTCGTAGTGCTAAGCATCCTCCACAAACTGACGCCATACTGTAACATTAAAATAATATATGTGAATGTCAAAGTAAGTTAATGACAAAGAAATTGACATTATACGCAACTATTACAAACAAAAAGGGTCTAAATCATAGCATGCAGAAATGAAGTTATCAAAATTATTCATCTTTCCCTCATCCATAAACATAAAAAGATGAAGACCTGGACGAGCCATTGCTTTCAGTGATTGTACTCTCAACACGTATACTGTATGGGAATTGATCTTCAGAAGGCAATATAGGTTCAAGGGCTCTTTCTGCAAGCATACCATGACCAATTTCTCTTCTACTGGGTGCACCCATCCGCCCAACTTCTCCAACACATGATGGTGGAAACGAGTACTGAACAATCAAGCAGATTATTTGTCAGATACGTTTCAAAAGTTTCCAGAAACTTACTTATCAGCATTATTACAGCAATAATGGTAACAATAACAATAATTATGATGACAAAGTAAATACCAGAAAAAACAAAAAAGGAGAGGACATTGATCATCTGTTGTTACACTGTTCCTTTACCTCTTTTATTTGGCATAAAGTGTTTAATATTTATCAAGTGCAAGGTGCAGTTCCGGGAAGCTGGAAGGGATTTTCAAAGGTGGTTTGGTTAAACCCTGATGATAAAAAAAGGCTCAAAGTGTTTCGGAGACGTGTTTTCATGGCAGTAGCATGGTACATTTAGATTCTAAATTTTAGATGCACAGAAATGCTCTTATTTTTTAAGGTATGGAGTGTGATAGGGAAGGCATTTGGGATTGGGTGCTTTATATGGAATCTCTGTGAGCATCTCTTTCTAAGGAATTTTCTGGCTTGGGAGTTGATAACATTATGAGAAATTGGGCTGAGATATGCTTATACTGATTTTTGTGTTTTGGGATATGCTTATTTGTTTTTGTGTTTTGGGATGCTAGTTGTTAAGTGGGAGTTTGTTCTTGTTAGAAGCTGTTTGTGTTAGTTGTTCTTTTTGGTTCTTTGTTGGGGACATCTTGTCCCCTTTCTCTATATCCTATTCAGTTTGCAATAATATTTTATGTTTCTTATCAAAAAAAAAAAAGGAATTATATCTTGCAAGCAGCATGCACAAATCGTGAATTTTACTTCACTACATCTAGATGTATTATGTAAAATACAAGGGTACAGTTGATTAAGGCGCATCAAAGTGAGGCGCACATTTTACAAAACATTAAAATAATACATTATTTCTTTTTGCACTTCCTAGTGAAAACAGTAATTCATAGCATTTCAATAACATAAATTAGCATATCTATTTAAGTTACTTTATAGTATATTTGAAGAACATTGCAAGGACTCTGCAATTCAGCAAGTCATGAAGCAAAAAGGTTATGTGCACCTATTGTTCATAGTTTAAGAGAGTAATACGAGAAGAATAATATGTACTGAAGGTGGATTACAACACAGAAGATGACAGATTGGTCAGTGGGGTTGGTTAATATGCTATTAAGAAACATCTTTACTGTTGTAAACGCTACTTATGTAGTATGTGGCTAGTCTGGTATTATTGTATATTATAGGGTCCATTCTGTAATTATTAATATCCGTTGCTATATAAATAGAATGAGATGGGAACTAGGTATACAATTCACCAATTCCCACAATATTATTCCCTTTTCCGTTTCTCTATACTTTAACATGGTATTAGAGGTGAGTTACGTAATCCTTCCACGAAGTTAATACTTCCACGACTACGCGGATCCTTTCAAGGCGATTTCGTCTCAGTTCGTGCTTCCAGTTCGTATCAGTTCGTACTCCCAAATCTGGTATGCGTACTATCTAACTTGTGTAAGTCTTATTCGTATAAGGGTGTGTGTACACCTTCGTTTGTTTGTTGGTGAAGTATTCATCACTGTTAGGTATTCGAGAAGTGTTTCTCTATCGGCGTTGGTTGGTGCTTGCTTTGTGTTAACAGAAGCCCTCTGGTTGTTTGATAGAACGGCAGAATCAAATATTTCTCAGGAAACCCTAAGTTCTTTGAGTCAGGTGACTACGAAATTTAGGGGTCCAACCGAATTCAACCATGGGCATTGCATCACCACAGTTAAGTTGAACGATCACAACTATCTTGAATGGTCTCAATCCGCTTTGATTAGTCTGATAGGTCAACGAGTGATTGATCATGTTGAAGGAACTATTACCATTCCTGCAGAGGGAGATCCCAAACGTGCTGAGTGGCGGAGTGACAATGCCTATGTTAAGGGATTGATTCTCAGATCGATGGAGCTCGAGATAAGTAGGGGGTTCCTATTTGCTGAAACTGTGAAGGAATTGTGGGATGCTGTTAAAGATATATATTCATCCGTTGGAAACTTTTCCAGGCTGTACGAGCTTCAACAGGAAATTGCCCATTTTAAGCAAGAAAATCAATCCCTCTCTGCATACTACTAGGCCTTACGAGCTAAGTGGGACGAGTCTGACCATTACCAGGACTTCTTTCCTACTAATACAAGAGATGTTAAAGCATTTAAAGCCTTTGTGGAGAGGACCAGAATTTTCCAGTTCTTGGGAGGATTGAATCCTCAATATGAAAACGCTCGAGTACAGGTGTTGGGTCGGTATCCAGTTCCAACTACTATTAAAGAAGTGTTTAACTATATTCAAAATGAAGAAAGCAGGAGGAAGGCCATGAATTCTAGGGTGGAAGTTGCTGCACCGTTGTTAGAAAGGGCTGCTCTTGTCTCGCAAAAGGGGCAATTCGATGATAAGAGCCACCTGATGTGTACTCATTGTGAACGTCCACGCCACACTAAGGAAACTTGCTGGAATTTGCATCCACGTCTTCGTCCTGTTAATTTTGAAAAGAAACAAGTGGCTAGAAAATCCAAGCAAGCTTCTTCTCGTCCTCCACCCAAGGCCAATAATGCTTTTGTCACTACTGTTGATGCCCCTGGCCTCCCACCTGGAATAGATATGGATTAGGTATGCCAAATGGTTGCAGCTGCATACAAAAACGCTTCCGCATCACAGCCAGTTCAGTCAAGTATTAATCCCTCGACACATCATGTTTCCACATCTTCTGATGATAGAACCTAGAATATTGATTCAGGTGCTAGTGATCACATGACTGGTATGGCTTCTGATTTTTCTTCATACACTTTGTACTTGGGTAGAGAAAAAATTACTCTTGCAGATGGCTCTTTATCCTCCCTTGCGGGGAAAGGAAACATTCATATCTCAGATAATATTAAGTTATCCTCTGCTCTTCATGTTCCCAATCTTAGCAAACCTCTTTTGTCTGTTAGTTCCATTACAAAAGATTTGAATTGTAGTGTGACCTTCTTTCCTTCTCATTGTGTCTTTCAGGACTTGGAGACGAGGAAGACGATTAGAAGTGGGCGTGAGGATAATGGATTGTATTTGATGAACTCTCGGGTCAAAGCCGTTTTTGGTGCTACCAAGTCTAGTGTAGCAAATAGTGGTGCCAATAAAGATCTGTTAATGCGATGGCATAATAGATTGGGTCATATTCCTGTTTCTGTTTTGAAGCATGTGCTTCCTCAATTTGCTAATGTAGAATCTTTTAAGTTAAATTGTGAACCGTGTGTTCTCGCAAAACATTGTCGTGTTTCTTATCCTATTAGTATTAATAAAAGTACTGCCCCTTTGCAAATTGTTCATTCTGATGTGTGGGGTCCCGAAAAAACTACTTCATTACTTGGTTTTCGATATTTTATTGTGTTTGTTGATGACTTTAGTCGCTATACATGGTTATAGCTTCTAAAAACAAAGGATGAAGTACAGTCAGTTTTCCAGGTGTTTCATAAAATGGTGTGTACTCAATTTGGTCGTCCTCTAAAAGTTCTTCGATCTGATAATAGGGGAGAATATATGTCTAATAGTCTTGCCACCTTTTTTGCTGATCATGGGATTCTCCATCAAACCTCGTGTGCTGATACCCCACAACAAAACGGGGTAGCTGAGAGAAAGCACCGTCATATTACAGAAGTGAGTCGTTCTCTTCTTATTGGTATGGGGATCCCAAAATCGTACTGGGCTGATGCTATCTTAACAGCTACTTTTCTTATCAATCGAATGCCATCTAAGGTTCTTAATCTTAAGTCTCCGGCCTCTATTTTGTATGGTCATACACCGGTCTTCCCTATCCCTCCAAAAGTATTTGGCTTTGTTTGTTATGTTCATATCCACCATAAAAAAGACAAAATGGATCCGAAAGCGATCACTTGTATCTTCCTCGGGTATTCAGCTACTCAAAAAGGCTATCGTTGCTATGATCCCGTTTCTCGTCGTCGTTTTGTCTCTAGGGATGTCACCTTCTTTGAGTCAGTTCCGTACTTCAACAGTACTAGGCATTCTCTACAGGGGGAGAGTGTTGACTTACAGGAAATTCCATTGCGTGTTCCTGTTACTGGTGTAGAGATGCATGTTCCATCTGTTACTGTTTCTCCTCAGGGGGAGAGCTGCCCCATTATTGTTCCCACTTCTCAAAGGGAGAATCAGCCTCTCAAAGTATACACCAGACGAGAAAAACAATCTATTGTCTCTCCCCATGACCAAGACGTCTCCTCTTCTCCAGGTAATCCCTCTCTCGATCTTGATGTTCCTATTGCCATTCGTAAAGGAACTCGTACTTGTGCTAAATATCCTATATCCCATTTTGTATCGTATGATAAATTATCACATCCATATCAAGCTTTTACGTCCTCTGTTTCCTCTGTATCTGTCCCTTCTAAAGTTTCAGATGCCCTTAAACAAACTCAGTGGAAAGAAGCAATGCTTGAGGAAATGAAAGCTCTTGAAAAAAATGGTACTTGGGACATTGTTCAATTGCCAAAAGGAAAAAAACCAGTTGGCTGCAAATGGGTGTATACGGTGAAGTATCGAGCTGATGGGACAATTGAGAGGTATAAAGCCCGATTAGTTGCAAAGGGTTATACTCAAACTCATGGAATTGATTACCAAGAGACATTTGCACCTGTTGCCAAAATGAATTCCATACGTGTTCTCCTTTCATTGACAGCAAATTTATCTTGGCCGTTATTTCAGCTTGATGTGAAGAACGCTTTCCTTCATGGTGATTTGCATGAAGAGGTGTATATGACCATGCCTCCAGGGGTTAAACTTGCCGATGATCAGAATTTGGTGTGCAAGTTAAAAAAGGCCTTATATGGGCTTAAGCAATCGCCTCAAGCCTGGTTTGAAAGGTTTAGTTCAGCCATGAGAAGGGGAGGGTACAAACAGAGTCAAGCAGATCATACTCTATTTATCAAGAGGTGCAATGATCGAACTACGGCTCTTATTGTGTATGTGGATGATATTGTGGTCACGGGAGATAATCCGGAAGAAATACATCGGTTGAAGAAATTTTTGGGAACGGAATTCGAGACTAAGGACCTCGAATCTCTAAGATACTTTCTTGGCATTGAGGTGTGCAGATCTAAGAGAGGAGTGTTTATCTCTCAAAGAAAGTATGTTCTTGACATGTTGACGGAAACAAGTAAGCTCGGTGCTAAACCTGCAGAGACTCCTATTAACCAAAATCACAAGCTTAATGAGGAGGATGGTGAACTATTAGAAGATATTGGGAGATTTCAGCAATTAGTTGGGAGATTGATATACCACTCACTTACACAGCCAGATATTTCATATGCTGTCAGTGTGGTTAGTCAGTTTATGCATGCTCCTCGTTCCCCTCACCTTGAGGCAGTCTATCAGATCTTGTGTTACCTCAAGGGTTCTCCTGGGAAGGGAATTCTCTTTGGCTGCCATGGTCATTTGCGGGTTGAAGCCTACACCGATGCTGATTGGGCAGGATCAGTTATAGACCGGCGATCTACATCAGGATATTGTGCATTTGTCGGAGGGAATCTTGTGTCTTGGCGTAGCAAGAAACAATCGGTAGTTGCCAGATCTAGTGCCGAGGCTAAGTTTAGATCCATGGCACTTGGAGTTTGTGAGTTATTGTGGTTACGAACTATGCTTGCCGAGTTGGGGCACCCAATGCATGAGCCAATGAGCTTATATTGTGACAACAAGGCGGCAATCAGTATCGCCCACAATCAAGTCCAACATGATAGGACAAAGCATGTTGAAGTCGACCGACACTTTATCAAAGAAAAAATTGACCTGGGATTGATTTGTACTCCTGACGTTAGTACTCATAACCAGTTGGCCGATGTGTTAACCAAGGGGGTGAATAAGGTTTCTTTACAGACTATATTAGGCAAGTTGGGTATGTTAGATATCTTCGTACCAGCTTGAGGGGGAGTGTTGTAAACGCTACTTATGTAGTATGTGGCTAGTCTGGTATTATTGTATATTATAGGGTCCATTCTGTAATTATTAATATTCGTTGCTATATAAATAGAATGAGATGGGAACTAGGTATACAGTTCACCAATTCCCACAATATTATTCCCTTTTCCGTTTCTCTATACTTTAACATTACTTCAGGAGGTCCATCTTAATAACTGTTTGTAAAGAATTCAATTCAATTTATTGAAGTAAAAATTGACTCTTTAAATTTCAGGAAGCACCATGGCCCATCTTGGCCTATCTCTCGTGCTGAAACTGCCGAAATATGAGGTATCTACTTACAATTATTAATAGCTGAGTTGCTAATATAATTAATATGGCCTCAGCAACAGAATACAAAAAGACAAGAAAAGAAGGTTGTACCTCAGTACAGAACAACGATTACAAATTAGAGCAGATAACCAGATACTTGCTTAAATTTTCATGGTTGTATATTGATCAAAAATAAAAATCAACATTTTTGAAAAGCATACTTTGCAGGTGCAAACTAGCAGGTCTATTAATTGGGTGAGAAAAATAAAAGGAAAAAAGTTGCATCATTGTTGATTTAAATATAAATCAAAATAAAGAAATGAACACACCTGAAGATAGAATCTCTTCATTTCTTCATCATCCACCAGGTTGTCTATTCTTTGTGCCATTTTGTTATCTCCAACTGTAACCACTGCTAATGCCTAACCACACAAGGCAAGAATATAGCATAAGGAACAGGGGCATAGAGGACTTATAATAAAAAAAAAAAAAAATCAGGGGCATCAGTGTCCATCCAGCCAAAATTGATTGCTGGAGTATGAATTCTTCAACGTAACAGGTCTAAAACGAACAATACATATATATATAGGGTTTGCTTCACTATATGGTAACAATTATAAGCTGAAAGTTGTTACAACTCAACTTAGGACAAAATGCATCAGTAGAGTAGTAGCCACATAACAATACGACAACTTTAGAAGACTTGGTGAGAGAGAACAAAATTTTAGAGGTAAAAAGAACAATTAAAACAGCTTAGAACAAGCAAAGTGACATGGAACCATTTACAACTCAAATTTGAACAAGCGCCAAATTATATTGATATTAGTAAACATGAGGGAGAAGATAGTCAAGATACTAGTGAGCAGATGAAATGTGACTAAGAATTAATACAAAAAATGGAGGAATAGACGGCCCCAAATTATATATATATATATATTAGTGAACATATGAGGGAGAAGATTTTGTGTGAAGATACATTTTCAAAAACTCATCCCTCAGAAAGGTCTGTGATACTAACAATCTGTCAATCTTAAACCCACAGATTCAAACTGTTAGTAACCATCTCACCCAAAAGCTTAAGCTATTAAGTAGTGGGCCAACAATGTATATCATACTCTTCAACACTCCCCCTCACGTGCGAGCCACTCGCACGTGGATAGACAAACGAAACCAAAGGCCAAACCGGCCAAACCAAATGTGCATTTCGTGCACAAACACAAAGGGGGAAACAAATGCAAGTGGGGGGATTCGAACCCAAAACCTTGCAGAACCTGAGCTCTGATACCATGTTAGTAACCATCTCACCCAAAAGCTTAAGCTATTAAGTAGTGGGCCAACAATGTATATCATACTCTTCAACACAAATAAAACAATTGATTGAGAAAAATTCAGGCAAACACGCACTCATGCCATCCACTAGTATAGATACTTCATGTTCACCAATAAAATTATTCAACAAACCTGTGTCTCCCCTCGTGTGAACAGAGTACTTCCATGTGCTCTAGGGAGTAGTCCACATTTTGAATTAATTAAGCGTATCTCAGTCGGACTTCTGCCATCACTTCTTTTTCCTCCCTACAAAAAGAAAATAGAAATAAAAATATGAGCACAAGAATTATTATGCTGCAATCATATTATTTAGAGTCAAAGGGTTTGCATGGTCACTGAGGCATATGTGTGCTAAATTCCCCCAAAATCTCAAATGGCAACATAATTGGGGTCTGTTTGGGAACCCAATTCTGGGTAATGGAATTAGAATTGAAGGATTCAATTCAATTTCATTTTTTTTTCTTTTGTTTGTTTGCAAATAATTATTTTGGGTTTGGAATTGAATTATAATTACATACAATCAACTCCAAAGTAAAAGTACGATTTTCTCTGGGTACTGGGTACGGGATACAAAACCGAAGCATTGCTTCTCCATTCTCCCATCATAACTGTGTTTAACAACATGAAGACAACTTCAACTTCAAAAAATTATATATCTAACAACAACCACTGTTTTGAGAGTATGTGTGTGTATATCTTTTCCAATGGAATTATAGGTTAGTTATTTTTATTTGTTTTCAAAGAAAGGTTAAATAAATAGCCTCAAGTTGACTTACAGGTAACAAGTGAGTTCTATTATTCTAAGGGCTAGTTAAGGACAGCAGTAGAAAATTCTGAACTATTCCTAGAATTCAAATTTAACAGTTATTCATATTAATTTAGAGAGAACGATTATTTTTATTCCATAATTATAACTAATAAGAACAATGCACCTTATATAGGGAATAAACACAACTCCTAATTAACCTAGAGTCCCTATCAAGGTGGGATTCTATCCACAACTAAAATAACATAAATAAATAAAATAAATAATACTAAATTATCAATACTCCCCCTCAAGTTGGTGAGAAGATATCCGTCGGGCCCAACTTGCTCACTTGAAATTCGAACGGTTGCCTTAACAGGCCCTTGGTCAAAATATCTGCAACTTGTTGATTAGACGGAACAAAGGGAGTACATATAATTCCACCTTCTAGTTTCTCTTTGATGAAGTGCCTATCAATCTCAACATGTTTTGTCCGATCATGTAAGACCGGATTGTGGGCAATACTGATAGCAACCTTATTATCGCAGTATAGTTTCATTGGGAGACTTATTGGCCTTTTGAGTTCCTCTAAGACCCTTTGTAGCCAAAGAACCTCACATACTCCTTGAGCCATTGATCTAAACTCAGCTTCTGCACTGCTTCGAGCGACAACACTTTGCTTCTTGCTTCTCCATGTAACCAAGTTGCCCCAAAGAAACGTACAGTAGCCAGACGTAGACCGTCTATCAGTAACCGAGCCAGCCCAATCAGCATCGGTATACACCTCTATCCCTCTTTTATCGTTCTTCCTGAAGAACAGACCTTTCCCTGGGGAGCCTTTGAGGTAACGAAGAATACGGTACACAGCCTCTAGATGCTCTTCACATGGTGAGTGCATGAACTGACTAACCATGCTCACAGCGAACGCAATGTCAGGGCGCGTATGAGACAAGTAGATTAGTTTCCCAACTAACCTCTGGTATCTCCCTGTTTCGACTGGAACATCATCTTTAACATCTCCTAGCTTGGTACCCAATTCTATGGGAGTATCCTATGGCTTACACCCACTCATCCCAGTTTCTGACAGCAGGTCCAAAATATATTTTCGTTGTGATACTACAATCCCACTATTTGAACGGGCCACCTCCATTCCAAGGAAGTATCGTAGGTCACCAAGATCCTTAATCTCAAATTCTCTAGCAAGATTTCGCTTCAGTCGATTCATTTCTTCAACATCATCCCCTGTCAAAATCATATCATCCACATAAACAATGAGAACAGAAAGTTCGTTTCTTGTGGACGTCTTAGTGAAGAGAGTATGATCAGACTGCCCTTGATTATACCCTTGGCCCTTGAGGAACTTCGTTAATATTTCGAACCACGCTCTAGGGGATTGTTTAAGGCCATACAAAGACCTCTTTAGCTTGCAGATTTTTGTACCAAATTCCTCAGTAAAACCAGGTGGAGGTTCCATATAGACTTCCTCTTCTAGGTTTCCATTCAAGAAGGCGTTCTTCACATCTAACTGAGTCAGAGGCCAGTCCAAGTTAGCTGCAACTGATAAGAGAACCCGAACTGTATTTAATTTTGCCACTGGAGAAAAAGTTTCGGAGTAGTCGACTCCATACGTTTGAGTGAAGCCTTTAGCCACCAGACGAGCCTTGTACCGTTCCACTGACCCATCTGAGTTATACTTCACAGTGAATACCCATTTACAACCAACCACTGTCTTTCCTTCTGGAAGCTTTACTTTCTCCCAAGTAGCATTCTTCTCCAGCGCTCTCATCTCCTCATACACTGCTTCTCTCCACTCCGGAACATTTAGAGCATCCTGAACATTGTTAGGAATAACCACATTCGACACACGAGAGATAAATGCAGAATAGGAGGGTGAGATATTTTTATATGACACAAAGTTCGAAATAGGATATTTGGGAGATTTCGTACACGCTCTGACTCCTTTTCTAAGAGCAATAGGGAGATCAAGTTGATCAGATTGAGTTGACTCGATATTGGCTTGAGAACTACCTTCAGGTATCTCGGAAGAGTCATCGTGAGTATCATGATCCATCTCCAGGTTGGATTCTTGGGGTTGCAGAGGGATGGTTTCTTTCCTTCCTTGTTCTGGATTTTTCCTAGAATAAACAAGACCTTTATACCGTTTTGCACACATCTCTGGTCCGTCAGTAGTCAGATTTTGGAATGACACTAACCCTGGTTGTTCACCATTACCAACACAAGTATCTTCAATATTTAATTCATTTGTTTTCCCAGATTGTGTGTTAAAATTAGGTACTTGTTCATACAAAACATCAACGACTGAATTATTAAAACCGTAACCACCATCTTCACTCATGCTCTACCCCTGAAGATGGGAGTTGTAATAGGATCGCCCCTCGAAGAAGGTAACATCCATAGAAATGTATAATTTCTTGGAAATCGGATCAAAACATTTATATCCTTTCTGATTTGTAGGATAGCCTACAAAAATACATTTGTGTGCCTTTGGATCAAGTTTAGAATTTTTTGGGTCATGATTATGAACAAAGGCAACACTTCCAAATATTTTTAAGGGAATATCCCCTAATAACCGAGTGTTGGGAAATAGATCAGAAAGCAATTTTATAGGGGCTTTAAATTTCAAAGTTCGTGTTGGAAGCCGATTAATAAGGTAAGTAGCAGTCAAAATAGCATCTCCCCAAAGGTATTTTGGAACTTTAGTTTGAAAAATTAGAGCACGAGCAACTTCAAGTAGATGTCTATTTTTCCTTTCGGCAACTCCATTCTGTTGAGGAGTATAATTACAAGAACTTTGATGAATTATCTCATTTTTTACGAAAAAATCCCCTAACATCTTATTAAAAAATTCCTTCCCATTATCATTCCGAAAAATTTGAATTTTGGTTTGAAACTGTGTGTATCATGGTGCAAAAGTTTTGAAACACACTCCCAACTTCTGATTTTTCTTTTAAAAGAAAGACCCAACATACTCTAGTGTGGTCATCAATGAAAGTTACAAACCAACGTTTGCCAGACCAAGTGGGCACTCTAGAGGGACCCCAAACATCACTGTGAATCAAGGTGAAAGGTTGTGATTTCTTATATGGTTGAGACGGAAAGACCGTGCGTTGATGTTTTGCTAATTCACAAGATTCACACCGAAATTTAAGCAAATTTTTATTCATTAATAACTTGGGAAACAAATGCTTTAAATACTGAAAGTTTGGATGTCCTAACCTATAATGCCATAGCAAAATCTGACTATCACTAGAAACAGAAATAGAATTAAAACAAGTCTGCCGGTCTTGCCTTCCAGAGGTAGACCCATTATTGAAGAAGTAGAGACCCCCATCCTGTTTAGCAACCCCAATCGTCTTCCCTGAATTTGAATCCTGAAATTCACAATGAGAAGACCAAAAGTTAACTTGACAATTGAGATCAAGAGCTAATTTGCTGACAGATATAAGATTATACGATAAATTAGGGACATGTAAGACATCTTTGAGAGTGAGAGACGGGGAGACGATTATGGTTCCTTTGCCGGCAACCGCAGCGAAAGAACCATCAGCAATTTTAACCTTTTGATTCCCTGCACACGGAGTATATGACGAAAAAAATTCCGAGATACCGGTCATGTGGTCAGTGGCCCCTGAATCTAATATCCAGTTGCTATGGGATTTGATACAGGCAATTGTAGCTGTAAACTTATTACCTGACTGAGCTATGGAACATGAGGAGTCAGAGTTTCCTAAAGAATGGGCTTGAACCATTTTACACAGATGCTCAAATTGTTCCTTTGTGAATGGAAGTGGTTCTGAGGAAGATGGTTGCGCTGAATCTGCATTGCTTGCTTGGAATGCTCGAGTTCCTCCCCTCGTTTTGTTATCACGCTTCTTCCAATTTGCTGGTTTACCATGAAGTTTCCAGCAACTATCCCTAGTATGACCTGACCACTTGCAATGATCACACCATAATTTCTATTTTCCTCCCTTCTTATCACTGTCTACGGTTTTATCAAGGGCTACCAGTGCAGAGCCCTCACCATCTGTACGGGGCTCCCGTTCGTCTTTCAACATCACAGATCGTCGAGCCTCTTCCCTTCGTACCTCTGAAAATACCTCTCGGATAGTAGGCAACGGTATTCTGCCTAAGATACGACCCCGAACTTCGTCTAGATCCTTGTTTAGTCCAGCCAAGAAGACAAACACCCGACCTCGCTCAACCTTCTTCTTGTAACGAGCACTATCATTCGGGTTTTCCCACTCTTCAGTTTCAAACAAGTCCAACTCTTGCCATATGGCCATCATGTCATGGTAGTAGGCTGTAACCCCACGATCTCCTTGTTGCATCTTCCACAACTGGTTATTAAGTTCGAACATTTGAGAATAGTTGTCTAGATCCGAGTACGTTTCCTTAACCGCGTGCCAGATATCTCGAGCAGTCGGCAGGAACATATAGGGTTTACCAAGTCCAGCCTCCATGGAATTGATCAACCACGAGGTAACCATTGAATTCTCCTCGCGCCATGACTTAAAGCCCGGGTCGTTAGATTGGGGTGGTACTACCTCACCATTCACATAACCTAATTTTCTTTTGCCGTCAATAAACAGTCTCATTGATTGCGCCCATTCGAGGTAATTCCTTCCATTCAATTTATGATTAATATTGGCCACAGGATTTTCATTCACTGAATAAATAGTAGCAAATTGCGACATAGTATCTTTGAACGTAGATGATGGGTTTACGGTGGAGCCACTAGAAGATTCTGTTAGACCCGGACTACAAGCACCCACCATAGCAAGTTTATAGTTCATATGATAAGATAATCAAACTCACTAGACCAAGAACAAGGACAGAATAGCACTAGAACAGTAGCTATATAACTGGAAAACTAGCAAACTCACCGGAACAGTGGCAAAACAACCGGAACAGTACTAAACCGGATCAAACTAACCAAACCACGACCAGACACGGTGCGGAACAGTGAGACGAACTGGTCGGTAAAGTTTGGCAGTGGTTGGAGCTTCCACGCGCTGCCACGCGCGGTTAAGGTTGTCGGCGCGTGAGATCCACGCAAAGAAGCCGGAGGCGCGTGTAGGCGCGTGAGCTTTCGTTTTCCGGTGATGTTTTTGCCGTGAGCTCGTCTGAGAGTTCCGAGCACCACTGTGTGGGTGGTGTGATTGAAAGGCTAGGGTTTGATGTTGCACCGTGGTAGTTTGCGGCTAGGGTTTCTAGCGTGAATAAACCTGTTGCGGCTAGGGTTTCTTTTTGCTGAAATAATTCTGCCTATGGAGTTCCTAACTCCTTCCTAACCTCCTCTGATACCATATTAATTTAGAGAGAACGATTATTTTTATTCCATAATTATAACTAATAAGAACAATGCACCTTATATAGGGAATAAACACAACTCCTAATTAACCTAGAGTCCCTATCAAGGTGGGATTCTATCCACAACTAAAATAACATAAATAAATAAAATAAATAATACTAAATTATCAATAATTCAAACAACATAATTCTGATGTGTGGACTTACAGTTCTGTAGAATTTCTATCTTATATCATTAGAATTCTAACTGAATTCCAATTTCATGACCTTGTGTATCACATGACGTTAGCACTTCAGTACTCTGATAACTATACCCAGCAAGAGGAGCAACCTCTAGGGCTCAAAAGATTACGAATGAAGATACACTGAAATTACTCTCACCAATTGTTTCTTCTCTTTAACATTCTCGGCTATTTCAACCCCAATAAGTGAAGGAAGATTCAAGATGCTGTTGACACATGCTTAGATTCAACTAGGTTTCCATATAGCCACCTTATCTAAGAATAATTTTAGTTGTGCAAGCAAAGTTCATTAATAATTGAAAAGAAGTGGAACCATGTTGACATGATACTAGAGTACCTAACAGAATTACAACAAGAAGAATGTAACCCCCAGCATTGGACATCAAATATAAAGCCCAATACGTTCAAATCATAACAATATGTCGCAATTACAATTGAAAGGCATAAACCATTTAACAGTTTTATGAAACGCCAATCAAAAAACAAAAGTCACCAGATTTCAATCTCACAAGATATTGCAAACTTTAACAGGCAAAAGCAATTTATAGAATTGAGGTCAAAAACTAACAATAAATAACAGCTTGATTTTTTTTTTTAATAAAAACACAAGATGAATATAAAAGGTTATAATGATATGCCGTTGTGTGTGCATGTGGGATATTCACATGAAAGGAAACATTTATACCTCCACAATACGTTTCCGCAGATACTTGGATGTAACTTCTTTAAACACCAACTTTACATCTACCTCAGAATACAGCTACAAGAGGAAAAGAACATAAAATTAATGGATCTGCCCCACCAAGCATAATTCACAACATATCAATATAATAGATAACTAGCAGAAATATATTTACCAATTCAGAAGCTGGAATTGGAAAAAGCAAAAAGAATGAAAGACAAGTGGATGCTATTCAACCAACACTTTTGAAATGGGACTTTCTGGTAATCTAGATTAACAATGATGATTTTGGCCTTAAACCAATAAATGTTACAATTCAATAAATAAACTTGTAACATTAAAACATAATGTATTGCTAACAAGCATAAACACAACATCTTAAGAATCATACGAGGAACAGCTACCAAAGACACTTACAGTTGGAGATATGGTCTTGCTCAGCGGTCTGGGGATCAAGGTTCTAAATTCTTACAGTACGCAGAATATATTTTACTAGCCATGCCCCCTCCCTCTCTCCTTCACACTGCAGAAGCTTGCTCTCGCTGTGGCCCTCTCTCTCTTCTCCAGTCCTCACAGCTACCCTCTCTCTCTCTGTTTCCTCTTCCTTGCACTTACTAACCCCTCCCCTAGTCATGCAAATCCTAGGGAGATTTCTTCTTTCAGGAAATTTCCTTAGCTCTGGTATGATCTAAGGTAAGGAATTTGGTGCGCTCTTTTTGTGTGAGCCGCCATTGTGTTCGGCAACACGTTTTGGAAGATTGTGCTACTTTTCTGCACTCTTATATGAGTTTATTATTATTTCCAGCCCTAATTGGTACATGGGTAACCCAGGCAGCCATAAGGATGCTTTTCATTCAGCACAGCCATAGGCCCTATTAAGTTGAAATCTTGTTCCAGTTTGACAAGTATTGGAATATTTGTCTAATTACTCATATTTACTTGTCTTGAGTTGTTGCCTATTGCATTCCCTAATTCCAGGATTACATATTATTTGGCTTCTATTGTGCCCGTTTATCACTTTCCTTATTTGTACATATATTAGAGTTTATAGATATGGCCCTGGCTCGGTTTCAGTAATCAACGCAACGTTGTTCTAACATGACTTTGTAAACAAGTTTCAATTCAAAATTACTGTTTTGTTCACCAAGATACAGTATTTTATTAGTGTTCTAAAAATCTGGAACTTGAGCCGTTTAAGCCCCGCCTAGCTGTGGCCAATGGCCTACCACTTAGATTAGCTAGGTGGCCACCTAGGCTGGCAGGATGACAAATTGGCAGGACTGGCAGAGCTTTTGACTCCTTTTTGCTATAAAAATTATTTCTTTCATGTATGAATTATGAGAAATGTTGGTTAATGAACTTCTTAATCTCCTTTTTAGAAGTAAATTTAGATTTGTATAGTATCATATTTTAAAAAAACAAATAAACAAAAAATCAGACACCTAACCTAGATGCGTAGGCGCTCTATGCACAGGCCCCCTGCTGCAGCCCAACTTCTGCTTAGTGCTTTTTAGAACAATTATACAGAAATATTATTAATGCAAAGAAACAGTAAACTGATGAATGACGCGTCAAAGTTTGTTAAATATTATAATTGAAGCATATAAAAGTCATACAAAAATATAATAATGTAAATTTGAGAAAGTAGCTACGAAATCACGAACCTTGATAAGAGCACTCAATTACTAAGAAAATGCACAACACACAGTTAAAGAAAGAAAATTGCAAAAACTTGTATCAAGGAAAAATCACATAAACAATAAATACATATACATATATGTACACACAGGAAGAGAGTGGCTTTACCAAGGGAGTGGATTTTCGTGAAACTGGCTTGATGTGAATATCTCCTTCATCAACTTCGCCATCCACAACCACTTCCTCATCCTCATCTTCATCCTCATACCCATCTAATATCATAATATCAGCTGGTACAACAGCTCCAGTCTTGCTGACATAACCCTCTTCTGTGAGTATACAAAGAACCTTCTCTTCTAACAAAGATAGGGCCTTTCTTCTTGGCATTTTATTTTTAATTTGTAGCACTTTTACCAATTCATCACCAGCAATTTCCTGAAAATTATAAAAAGAATTAATATTTTTTTTATCAGAAACATACCCACAGGGGAAAAGATGGCAGATATCCTAATAGCAAATGATGCCCATTAAATGAGAATATAAATAAATCAAAACTTCCACAGGGGGGAAAAACTAAGCAGAGATACAATGGAGCCTGACCAACCAACTAATAATAAGGAATATAGCAACAGTTAATTTGAGGAATGAAAAGATTGGTAAAATTATACAGTCTCAGCTAGAATCTGCCCTAATTATGTTACAGTCGTGCTGTTCAATTAAAATTTAGAAATCACAATGGAATTGAGTAAACTTTGCCCCGTCAGTTTGTGATGTGAAATAAAGTGAAACCTGGTTTCTTCAGGATTCAAAAGTAAAAACTTCTAGTGCTAGTTATCAGCAGTTACACAGAATTTACAGAAATAGTAGTTGAAGTGGATAGGCATAAAATTTTTATATGATTACACTAAACAAAAGCACAGGAGTCTTCATTAACAGCAAGAACAACGAAAATAGAAGGCAGTGCAAGAAAGGGCCCCGGTCCTCTTTCATATCTGATAAAGCAATCCTCTAAAAGCTAATGTGCATAGGATCATAAGGAGGCTAAGAAAACCACAATATCCCACATGCAATAAGCTCAAAACGACCTCAAACTTCCTACTAGTTCTGCAGTATCATTTGCAAGCTGCAAATGGAGACCTAAGGTCTTCCACCTTTTTGCATCCTTCAACCAGCCCCAACTCTTCAATCTCACTGACTAAAAGACTCAATATATCTACAACCACAGCGAATGGAAAAGGCCAATGGGGGGTTCCTTTCTCAGCCTATGCAGCACCAATGCGGGATACTAGTGCAACATGATTCGGGTGCAGTGATTCAAAAAATTTCAATAAAATATGATACAGCAGGGGAGCGGGGGTTGTTAATAAATAATAACATAAATTAGATTAACTAATTAGATTGCATATTTGTAGAATTACCTATAGTGACAATGAAATAGGAATTGAATAAAATGCAATACAATAAGAGGATTTGGAAAATCTAGAATACGAAATAAAGCTTTCTTGATGTGACAACTGAAAAAATATCCTACAGCCCAAATTACTTCAATGTTATCCAACGGCTCTGAGCTTTTACTTTCTTTTTCTTTTACATATCTTTTACTTTCTCTCTCTAAACATTACTCTTATCTCTCTCAAAACTTCACTCCTCTAGGTTTTAAACCCACCATTGCAGCCTCCACCCACCACCGTCACGTCACCGCGGCATCCTCTGGGGTATCCTTAAATCAGCCCCCCTCTCTCTAAATATCAAACCTCTTCGCTCCCACCCACCACAACGGCACTACCCCCGGCCGGTGATTTAAGTGAAGAGACAGACAGAGTTGGGATTGATGGAGCTGTGGGATTTGCTCTATGGTGGGCAAAAGGTAATTAATTGGAATTTGGGATTGATTGAGAGCTATGAAGCACAGACACGGGTACGGGTGTCATACCCAGTACTAGTACGAGGTACGGGTACGGCAAATCTTAAAAATCTTAAACACGGGTACAGCAAGGGACACGTTTAATAAATAAATATATTTATATAATAATATGCATTATGTAAACTCATATCCAAAGAACACTACAAACAAATAAAATTTAACATCACTTAAAATAAACAAGTCATATCCACAAGAGAAAGGATTGCATCAAATAGAAGGTCCACGACGAGCCTAGGCCGTGAGTGAGAAGAGTAGAAGACCGATGAAGCAGAGTCGAACCACCGTGAGTGAGAAGGACTCGACGGCGAGGACTGGACGGCGAGAACTTGACGACGATGATAGGGCCATTGAGATGAGAGAGGGCCGTTGAGAAGAGAGGAGAGATGTGAGAATGGGTTTGAGCGTGACCTAATTTTTTGTCGATTGATATTTGTGACATCTCATCTCTTAGAGCATCTCTATCGGATAGGGTAAATAGATAAATTTACCCTATCCCTCTCTACAGCGGAAGAATTTGGATGGACAAAATTTGGCTCGTAGGGTAGAGAACGACTAAATTTACCATTCTCTTAAATTTTATCCTATACGAATATGGATCGATCGTATAAGGCATACGAATGTGGCAGATTCGTATCAAACTAAAAAAAAAACCATACGAATTTAGCTCATTCGTATGGGAATTTCTTGATTATATGTATATTTTTTTTTTTTTTTCTAAACCCATACGAATTTGGCTCATTCGTATGGGAATTGGATGATTATATTATCTATTTTTTTTTTTAAGTTATATGTGTGAGATAACTAACAAAACTTAAAAAAAAAATTACAAATTAACCCATACGAATTTGGCACATTCGTATGGTTGAAAAAGTGGCAATTTTTATTTTTATTTTTTTAGTTAGAAACCTTGAAAAAATATGCCAAAACAATTCATACAATTGTTCTTCAATCGTATGGCATTATTTTATTTTATTTTAAACTCATACGAATGTTAGACATTCATATGAGTAAAAAAATTACCATTTCCGCTGTGTGCATGTTTTAAAATTTAGAAAGTAATAGCTAAATTTACCCTAAATTTTAAAGTATCCGGTGCGGATGCTCTTAATAACTTAATATACTATTTATGAAATTAATTAAACAAAACCCCCAAAGTTCATTGCATATTGTAAATTGACCCCTTAATTTTTATTTTTTCATCCCAACCGTACTCGTACCCACACCCGTTTTAGCTGTGTCCAACAAAATTTAATATTATTTTTATTGGACACACCACGTGGCGTGTCCCAGCCGTGTCCGTACCCGTAACCGAGCCGTGTCCAAACGGGTACCAAGAAAAAAATTAAGTACCCGTGCTTCATAGATCGAGAGAGAGAGAGAGAGAGAAGGGGGTGAGGAGAGAGTGGCGGGGGATAAAAAAGTAATAAAAGGAGAAAACCAGTTGGAGATCCTGACACAAGAGAAGAGATTGAGAATTTTGAGACACATAGGTTTTGTTTGGTTGGATTTTTAAAAAATATTTTTGGTTTTTTTTAAAAAATTGCGTTTGGTTCACCAATTTTTAAAACTTCATTCAAGTAAAAAGATTTTTTTTTTATTATTTTTTCTTTTGTATTTTAGAAAAACTTTAAGAAATAAATAAAAAACAAAAATTATGTTTTTTGTAAAATTTTAAAAATAATGTATTGTACACAAATCGAATTGAAAAACAGTTTTAAAGAACTATACTTAAAAACAAATATTAAATTAGACATTTAAAACTCCAACTAAACAAAATCTATAGCATTATTTTTTGACAAAAAAAAAGGAAAAATTATGGATTTTTAAAATGTAAGAACAAATGAATTTGAATGGTACATTGACACATTGCATTTTTTTTTTATAAGAAACAAGATTCCATTAATAATATAAATTAAAAGTACAAATATAAAGGGGACAAGGAGTCCACCAACAAAACATATAACCCAAAAAAGGAAAATAAAAGCAATATAATCCTGCCAAAAACCACGGCCAACAATGCACCCTTAGAACAAATTATACAGTGGAACACTATTCAAAAATCCAAGCTCTCCAATTATTCTTGATGTTTTCCACTCCATAATTTTTGAAAGGCTTGGTGTTGGAAGCCCACAACAAAGCCATGAATTTGACTCTTTCCCACAGACACTCCTTTTCTTCTATCTTTCCTTCAAAAATTCTATAATTCCTCTCCATCTATAATAGCCAAAAGGAAGCGACTTTGACACATCTCCATAGCTCCCTGCCCTTAGATTTGTCTCTGTAGCTATTGATTTCCAACATAAGAAGTCTCGCACCATCTTTGGGAATGGCCCAACTAAACCCAAATTCTGCACAAGCTTCGTTCCATATGAAATATGAATAAGGGCAGTGTAACAACAAGTGGTTCAAAGATTCTGCATCGCTCTTGCACAATACACACCAAGATGGGGAGAGACAACAATTCGGTCTTCTCTTTTGCAACAGATCATAGGTATACCATAGGGAATTTTGCTTCTAATGATGGAATACCATAGGGAATTTTGACTACGGGGGAATCGTCACAACCATTTCGCCAACAAAGCTTTATTTTGATTCACCAAATTACCAATGCCCAACCCCCCTTTATTTTTCGCTTTAAACACTATATCCCAATTTATTAAATGATCTTTTCTATTATTAACGCACCCATCCCACAGGAAGTCTCTCATTCGTTTTTCCAAAACATTTTTAATCTTCACAGGAATACGAAAAATGGACAAAAAATAAGTTGGAAGGCTTGCTAAAACAGATTCAATCAAGATAAGTCTCCCACCTCTTGACACGCAACCACCTTTCCATACATCAAGTTTCTTCTTAACTTTTTCCAACACCGGATTCCAAAATTCCAAAGAATTTGGATTACCTCCAAGAGGCAACCCCAAGTACTTCAATGGCCAATTCTCAATCTCACAACCCAATCTAGTAGCCCACTCCTCTAACTTCTCCACCTCCATGTTAACACCGGCAAATTTACTCTTTGTCAAATTTAGTTTCAATCCTGATATTAAGCAAAAAACCGATAACAACTTCAACAAATTGTTAAATTTGCATTCATCACCCGATAAGAAGAAAATCGTGTCGACTGCAAATTGTAAGTGTGACACCTCCACCATATCCCTCCCAATCCTAAACCCATCAATCACACCTTGTCAACTAGCCTTCTCCACCAATCTACCCAGACAATCCACAACTAATGTAAACAAAAAAGGAGAGAGTGGATCACCTAGTCTCAATCCCCTTGTTGCCCAAAACTTCCCTCTAGGACGCCCATTTACCAAATCGAAAAGTTAACTGAAGACAAACAACCTCTAATCCACCTTCTCCATCTATCTTTAAACCATTTTCTCTCCAATACCTCATCCACAAAGTTCCAATTTACATGGTCATAAGCTTTCTTGAAATCAATTTTAAACACCACACCTTCTTTCTTTTTTATTTTGTACTCCTCCATCACTTCGTTGATGCAAATACTTCATAATTCATGACATATTTTTACAATTAACCACCTAGAGCTGTCTGTTCAGCTTTGAGTTTGATCGGGAGCTCCTTAGGTTGAGTCTTGGTAACTGCAAAAACTTCTGGTAACCAGCGCCGTGCTTTACCATAAAGGCATAAACTGGAATTAGTCAAGGTGCCAGAAAACTGACCTGGACACCCCATGGCAGAGACAATATATATTTATATATTTTTATGATTATTTTTTGAATTGAGACTCATGATATTACCTTTATTTTTTCCCTTGCATGTTGTCAAATTGTTTGTCTCCAAAAAATAATTCACACTTCAGATAGTTTTAGTTATACATAACCTCTGTCCAGATTGAGGCAACACACAGTATCAAAAATTTTAAAAATACAAATTATTAAAATAAAATTAATCCTTACCTAATTTATGCAACAATTCTACTTTTTATTTTTATGCTTTTTTAATTGTGGTTGGAAGATAGACTTACCTTGCAAATTAATATGTATGTGTTATACTTTTTTGGGAACATAAGTGATGATGTCCACAAAGAAAGTTGTAATTGCACTATTGATTAATCTCAATTTAATTAATAGTTACGAGTACAAATTATCAAAGTTAAAATGACTTAAATTGCGTGATATAAGTAAACTGATCGGTGAGCAAAATATAAAAGTCATTGATAAGTTTGAAGAAAAAACTTTAATTAAATACATTTTACAAAAAGTTGTTAACATGCCGGAGGCACAGGCAACCCCTAGTAAAATAACAATCCATTACAAATTTCAAACAAAAGGAGTACAATTTGGTAATATATTAGTCTATGAACAATAAATAATAAATATAAACACAGACAGAGACAGAGACAAGATAGAAGAAATACTTTCAAGTTTGACAAGAGAAAACTAGGGTTCCATAGTGGTCACAACTTACAAAACATTTAGGGTTTCAAAAATGGAGACCAGCAAACTGTTCCATAGTGGTGACAAGAAATTTGACGAAGGGACAAGAAGATTATTTGGAGCCTTAAGTTTGTCTTAGCCGTTTGGACTTTGGAGTACGATTGTCTTTGGTATGGATTGGAGTCTTGAAATGTTGTAAGTTGGAAGCTTAGATTTCAAATTAAAGTTGAAGAATTTGTGGGAACATGTTTTATTTATCTATGTATATATATAAATAAAACAGGGTCCCAAATGAATCCCACAATAATTGAAGCTGAATCGGAAATTAAATAACTAATTCCGATTCTCTTTTGATGCAAACCAGGGCTGAATCAGGGTCTCATCCACACCCAATTTGGACCCGGCAACCATTCTGAAGAATCCCTGCTTCATAGGTCTCAGGCCCCTAAATCCCTAGAACAAAGGCAAGGCAAGGTACCGTGTACGCACTTTGCATAGACCTAGGACAGAAGAAGAGTATGCGCGCTAGCATGCCATTGTTGGAAATCAAGATCTTATTATTATGACAGTATATAGATTTATGGAATATATCTTAGTTATGGTATTGTTTTATTGTGTTTGGTCAAAACTTACCATAAATAGGGTATTTATTAATTGAGTCTTTCCATATGTTTTACTCTCTTTTGGAGTCTTTGTAAGAACAACAATTATCAATACAATTTCATATTCTGAAATTCCACTTCCATAAACTAGCAGCAACGGTAGAAAACTCCAGTGCATTCTTGGGCCCCTAACTTACTGACTCAAAGCTAGGGAGATGACACTCGTTCCTGATGGGGCTCTAAAGTCCAGTGCTTGCTTCAGTTACTGCCCAAAGAGTTCAGAAGGATAGTATTTAGCCCCATGATGGCAAGTCCAGTATAAGGCACTCGCCATTTGCACTTGATTTAAATCTTTTTATGAGTATTGATTTTGTTGACTTATTATGTTGACTCAATGTGCATAATGTTAAAAACTGTTATAGAATGTCAATATTTGTTAGGTAGGATCATATAAAATGTCAAATGTATTAGGTAGAAATGTAGACTTTTGAGATTGTATTTGTGTATATATATGTGTGTTATTCATCCTTCAATATACAAGAAATATATTTTCTCCTCTGCCCTTCTCTTGTTTCATGGTATCAGAGGAAGTTAGGGTTCCAGTTTGTAGCTAAGTAAGCCCAGTTGCATTTCAGTCGCCAGCTTAGTTTTCTAGGGTTTCTAAGTTGCGATTTCAGTTTACCAATATATGGCCTCCATCTATCAACACCGCCGGCGTAGTTAGAAAGCCCACCTGCCGATCGGCCTTCGCCCAGAATCCGGTGGCCGGAATTCCTGCGCGAGGAGCTCAAGCGCCGCCCAAAGTCACGCCACCGTCACCGCGCGCCGGCGCGTGAAGGCGCGTCCGACGCCGGAACGCCGTCGTTCAAGCTCCGTCAGGCTCGTCTGGTCTTCTACATCACGAATCTGTGATTTGTTGGGGTTGTCCACACCCGTTTGTCTTCTGGGGTTATTCTTGCACCTTTGGGTTGCTCGTCTCTTAGTTCCAGAAGTGGCTGAGGCTTATCACAGTGTTGTTCTACCTCCTTTTGTAGTTAGAATTGCTGATATCCCATATTTGAGACTTGTTCAGTGGTTCGCTTGGTTTATCTTTGATTTGTGTGGCTCGATTTCTACCTTTGGGCGTGTATAACGCATTTCGGTACGGTTTCATCCCTACTTTCTGATTTGTACGCTGTTTTGTGCTCAACTTTGTTCGTGATAATTTTTTATTCTCGCTATAAAATTATTTAAGTATGTCGGAGCAGAAGGCGGCAGTTGTTTCTGATGTAGTATCTGTAATGTCAAAAATCACTGAACACAAACTTAATGGCTCCAACTATCTTGATTGGAGTAAAACCATTCGAATTTATTTGCGTAGTATCGATAAGGATGATCACTTGACTAGTGATCCACCTTCAAACAATTCGAGACAAACGTGGCTGAGGGAGGATGCCCGGTTGTTCTTACAAATTCGAAATTCGATTGACAATAATGTGATTAGTTTGATTAACCATTGTGAATTGGTTAATGAGTTAATAGATTATCTGGATTTTCTGTACTCTGGGAAAGGAAATATCTCTCGTATTTATGATGTGTGCAAAGCCTTTTACCGTGCTGAAAAACAGGACAGATCTATTATGAGTTATTTAATGGATTTTAAGAAAACTTATGAAGAACTAAATATGCTACTGCCGTATAGCTCCAATGTTAAAGTCCAACAAAGTCAGAGAGAGCAGATGGCAATTATGAGTTTTCTAGCTGGTCTTCCAGCTGAATTTGAAACTGCTAAGAATCAGATTCTTTCTAGTCCTGAGATCTCATCCTTACAGGAAGCATATAGTAAAGTCCTTCGCACAGAGGGGGCTTCATCAGTTCAGACTCCACCAGTTCCGCTAAATAGTGCTTTGGTTAGTAGAAATAATGAGTCTGAATTTGGGCGATCACAGTATCGTGCAGGCAATCAAGGAGGAGGATCGAATAGTAACAATTTTGATATCCGAGCACATGATTCAGGAAGAAGTGTTACTCGGGGACAGGGCTCTAGAGGAATCATTTGTCATTACTGTCATTTTCCAGGGCATTTGAAGCGGGATTGTAGAAAGCTTCGGAACAGGGCTCAGAGAACTCACTCGGCCCATATTGCATCTACCAATGATATGGCTGAAAAATTAGTTATTATCCCTGCAGACGAGTATGCCAAGTTCTCTAAGTACCAAGAATCTCTAAAGTCTTCATCCCCACCATTCACCTCTGCCACTGCAATTGCCGATTCAGGTAAACCAAATGCATGCCTTGTCTCATCCTCATCCAAATGGGTCATTGATTCCGGTGCTACGGATCATATGACAGGTAATTCTAGTCTCTTTTCTAACTATCAGTCATATGTATCCCCTTCTAGTGTTACTTTAGCAGATGGAACATTATCCTCCGTTCTAGGGTCTGGAACAATAACACCAACCCCTTTGCTTCCCTTATCATCTGTCCTGCATTTACCTCAATTGTCCTTTAATTTGATTTATGTAAGCCAACTTACTCGTACTCTTAATTGCTGCATCTCATTCTTCCCTGATTATTGCTTGTTTTAGGATCTTATGACGAAGAAGATTATTGGTAAAGGACATGAATCGGGAGGCCTTTACGTCCTTGACACACATATACCTAAATATGTTGCCTGTTCAGGTGTCACTTCAGCTTTCAAGGCTCATTGTAGATTAGGCCATCCTTCTCTTCCTCTGCTTAAGGAGTTGTGTCCGCAGTTTAGCAAGGTGTCCTCATTAGATTGTGAGTCATGTCAGTTTGCCAAACATCATCGTATCTTAGTCCAAGAATTAATAAAAGAGCAAGTGCACCGTTTGAATTAGTTCATTCTAATGTTTGGGGTCCATGTCCTGTTATATCTAAAACTGAGTTTAAGTATTTTGTTACCTTTGTTGATGATTATTCTCGTACAACTTGGTTATATTTAATGAAAAGTCGTTCTGAATTATTTCTTCATTTTTGTGCGTTTTGTGCTGAGATTAAAACTCAATTTGCTACTCCAGTCTATATATTGCGCAGTGATAATGCCAAAGAATATTTATCTTCAACCTTTCAGACTTACATGATTCAGAATGGTATTCTTCATTAAACATCCTGTGTTGATACTCCGTCTCAAAATGGAGTGGCAGAACGAAAGAATAGACATCTTCTTGAAACTGCAAGAGCCCTATTATTTCAAATGAATGTTCCGAAACCATTCTGGGCTGATGCGGTTTCCACAGCATGCTTTCTAATTAATCGAATGCCTTCGTTTGTTCTTCAGGGTAAGACTCCTTATAGTGTTCTTTTTCCAAAGAAGCCACTGTTTCCTATTGAACCCAGAATATTTGGTAGTACTTGCTTTGTTCGGGACGTCCGTCCACAAGTTAGTAAGTTAGACCCAAAGTCTTTAAAGTGTGTTTTCCTTGGGTATTCTCGACTTCAGAAAGGATACAGATGTTATTGTCCGAGTCAGAATAAGTACCTTGTCTCAGCTGATGTTACATTCATAGAAGAAACACCATATTTTCCTTCCTCCACTTCCGAGAGTCAGGGGGAGGATGATGATTTGTTAGTATATACTCTCGTTTCCTGAACCCGTTACTAAACCAGCACCAGTCCGACCTCCCATTCAACAGGTATATTCCAGACGAAGACCTCCTGATCACTGTCCTCCACCATCTTCTTCTTCATCAGATTCAGAGATGAGTGAAGATCTTCCTATTGCTTTACACAAAGGCAATGTTCTAAAAATCGTAAATCAGACCTAGATCGGCGAGGAGGGGATTCAGGATTTTTGGAGAAATCGGAAAAAAATCGGGGATTAATCGGCAAACCCATAATTTGAAAAATCGGGAATTAAATAATTATAATAACATGTCCATACTCATAAATAGTTTTTAAAATAAAATAATACTAATAAAATATAATATATCTTTCAAATAAACATTAATTTTTTAACATTCAAGTAATAAAATATGCATACCTAAAATTTAAGGGGTGCTTTTATAAAATAGGAAACTTAAAATGGATCAAAATAAAATAACTTAAAATATTATGGTTGAATACAAAAATAAAAAAATAAACATAAAAGGAATTGACTCTCTCATTCTCTCCCACTCGTTGAACGTTGAAACCTAAGCCCGCAGCCCGCCGCCCGTTCTTCTTCTTCAACAACGAGCCTCCTTCTTCTTCAATGAGCTTTCTTCTTCTTTCTTCTTCTTCTTCGTCTTTCTTCTTCTTCTTCAACGAGCTTTCTTCTTCTTCTTCTTCTTTCAAACTTCTTCTTCAACGAGCCTCCTCCTTTTTCTTCAACTTCTTCAACGAGCTGCTGCTGCTACTGCTTCTTCTTCTTCTTCTTCTTCTTCTTCTTCTTCTCCGTTTCCCCATTTTTTTCCGATTTTGGTCCGATTTTGGACCCAGCCGATTTTCCCAACCGATTCATGGAAATCGAATCGGGTAACCTCCGATTTCCGATTTTTGGCCGATTTATCGGCAAAAAATCCCGATTTTTAGAACATTGCGCAAAGGTAAACGTCAATGTACTTATCATGTTTCTTCTTGTCTCTTATGATCACTTGTCACATTCATCTTGTTCATTCATTGCATCTCTTGATTCTATATCTACTCCTAAAACTGTTTAAGAGGCAATCTCACATCCTGGATGGCGTAATGCAATGATAGAGGAAATGGATGCTTTAGATACAAATGGTACATGGGAATTGGTAACTTTACCTGCAGGAAAACAAGCTATCGGATGCAGATGGGTGTTTACTGTCAAGGTCAATCATGATGGGTCTGTTGCTCGTTTAAAAGCCCGCCTTGTTGCTAAGGGTTATGCTCAGACATATAGAATTGATTATTCTGATACTTTTTCTCCTGTTGCTAAATTAACATCTGTCAGGCTATTTATATCTTTGGCAGCTACTCATCATTGGCCTCTGCATCAGCTCGACATAAAGAATGCTTTTCTTCATGGTGATCTTCAGGAGGAGGTCTCTATGGAGCAACCTCCTGGGTTTGTTGCTCAGGGGGAGTATGGGAAAGTTTGTCACCTTCGTAAATCTTTGTATGGCTTGAAACAAAGTCCTCGTGCTTGGTTTGGGAAGTTTAGCCAGGCCATTGAGACGTTTGCCATGAAGAAAAGCAAATCTGACCACTCGGTGTTTTACAAAAAGTCTGAAGCAGGCATTATTCTGCTGGTTGTGTACGTAGATGACATTGTCATTACTTGGAGTGATATTGCAGGAATCCTATCTCTTAAGTCCTTTCTTCATGCTCAGTTTCATACAAAGGACTTAGGGACGTTAAAGTATTTTTTGGGTGTCGAAGTCACAAGGAGTAAAAAGGGTATTTTTCTATCTCAAAGGAAATATGTCCTTGACTTATTAGCTGAGACAGGGAAGTTGGGGGCAAAGCCGTGTAGTACTCCGATGATTCCTAATGTACAGTTGACAAGAGATGGTAAACCATTTGAGAATCCTGAGAAATATAGAAGATTGGTGGGAAAGTTGAACTATCTTACAGTGACTCGCCCGGATATTGCATACTCTGTTAGTGTGGTGAGCCAGTTTATGTCATCCCCAACAGTTCATCATTGGGCAGCATTAGAACAAATTTTATGTTACTTGAAAAAAGCACCTGGACATGGTATCTTGTACACCGATCATGCACACACTCATATCGAATGCTTCTCAGATGCTGATTGGGCGGGTACCAAGGTGGATAGAAGATCCACATCAGGCTATTGTGTCTTTGTTGGAGGAAATTTGATCTCATGGAAAAGTAAGAAGCAAAGTGTTGTGTCCCGATCTAGTGCAGAATCAGAATATAGAGCTATGGCTCAGTCCGTGTGTGAAATAATGTGGATATGTTAGCTCTTAACCGAAATAGGGATTAAGACTTCGGTACCAGCAAAATTGTGGTGTGATAACCATGCTGCCATACATATTACATCTAATCCCGTGTTTCATGAACAAACGAAACATATCAAAATTGATTGCCATTTTGTCCACGAGAAGATAGAGCAAGGATTAATCTCTACAAAGTATCTAAAGACTGGAGAGCAATTGGGTGATCTTTTCACGAAAGCCTTAAATGGGATTCGGATTGATTATCTTTGTAACAAGCTGGGCATGGTCAATATCTATGCTCCAGCTTGAGGGGGAGTGTTATAGAATGTCAATATTTGTTAGGTGGGATTGTTATAGAATGTCAATATTTGTTAGGTAGATCATATAAAATGTCAAATGTATTAGGTAGAAATGTAGACTTTTGAGATTGTATTTGTGTATATATATGTGTGTTATTCATCCTTCAATATACAAGAAATATATTTTCTCCTCTGCCCTTCTCTTGTTTCAAAAACCATCTCTCCCAAAAGTCTAAGTAGTTAGGTAGTGAGCCAACAATGTATATCATGGTCTCCAACACATAATATATTATGCCTCAAAAGGACCAAGATAATTTCTTGAATATCATGTAATGTGTGACATGTTGTGCTTTTGGGCTTCCTTATTTTAAATCACAGCCCAGGTTGAGCATTAATAGAATGATGAAAAAATTAAAATAGGACAGAAACTAAGATTAGTGGTGACATAAATTGCAAGGGAAGGTAAGAATACATACTTCGACATTCTTATACAGCTCAGGAGGGGGTAATTTAATTGCATCAAGCATTTTCGGTTTGCCACACTTCTTGACCAGAGTCGCCACCTCATTACATATGGCCCGTACAGCATCCTGAGATTGTAGCAAGCAAAAGGTTAGTCACACACAAAATTTAGCTATTGTAGAATGCTTTAACCTGTTAATGTAAAGCAACAATCGCGAAATGAAAGCCTACTGTGTCAACTCAAGGCAACTCAACCGAATAATGTCCAATCCAAACCACATTGGTTGGCTAAACAAATTCTATTTTGCAATTAGCTACTTTCTATTTGTGATCAGGGGCGTTGCCAAGCCCCCACATGAATTTTGGGAAAAAATGTGTTCGTGTATGTATAAATGTATAGTTGGTTAAAATCTATACCCGTTCAAACTAAAAAGTAATTCTCAGTTGGTAGAGTGGTTTATTGTTCAACCGTATAAATCTTCCTTTTAATTTTTTAAATTTATTACAAATATGCACAAAGTGTAGATACACCAAAGTCGCTAAATTATTAGAACGCTAGAATTGCCCTAGATCACTATAGTATTAAATTTTGATAACTAAAATTGCCCTTTTCAAATATTTAGTATCAAAAACTATCCCTTTTAATTTTTCTTTTTAAAAGAGCAGTAAACTTGTCATTCAAAAAAAATAAAAATTTCTCTAACCTTGCCCTAGATCATTAACAAATTTTAAATTAAAATATATTTTTCTAACTTCATTTCTCTTCGTGGTACCTAAGCCCCCACTGAGCAAACTTTCTGCCTAGGCCACTGTTTGTAATAATGCCTAAGACCATGGCAAAGTACACAAGTGAAGAGAAACTTAGTTTCACCGTTAATTATAGAAGTCACAACATAATATCAATGAAAGAAAATTACAATCATTATGAGCACAAATTATTATTCCAATTCACACACGAATGATAATGGCACAAGCAATGGTTAAGCATTGACGATGAGTTCCAAACATTTGTTTGGGGAGGATTTGCGGTGGGCTGTCTTTCTTGTCCTCCATTCATTCAAGCTTACTGCAACCTAAAATGGCTTCAACTGCTGATATGTGTGTCACGTCTCAAAAATGTTTTATCTTGAGAAACTCAAATGACCATTGCTAGTCCAAAGCAAGCCACAGTTACCTTGGACGTGTAAGCTCCCAAACATTACTTTTGTGTCGTCAACAAAAGGTTATAAAGTAACTTAAACCTGGATATATTTGTGTAGTGAAATAGTTGCGATTATGCAAGAAAGTACTTTTGCATACACCCTTTGTCCTTTCTTGGGTGGCCAATGTTTGTCTAGTGGAGTTACATTTGGTTGAAGATAATATATAGGTTTGGGTTCAAAAAGGATCTTCAGTTCTCTATTGTTGGCTATTCTTTCCATTAGCCAGCCACAATATTCGTAATGGCAAAAAAACTAGCAATTTGGGAACGGAGATAACACAATTTAAACAGAGATCTGACAATCAAGGAATAAACCGGCAATCCAATCCTAGATCTTTTGTTTTTTATTGAATCCGTACAGTTTCTGTGTAAATGGGCCTTGCCCCTTTGGCACCTTTCTACTGCAGCTTTTATATCAAAAAGATGAAGATAAGAGGACATGTAGCAATAGTCTTCAACTAAAAGAACATAAAAAAATCAAGGTCGTAGCAGAAAATAGCTAAATCAAGTAACATACTTAATTGAAATAAACAACCTGCCCGACTTCTACTGCCTGAAGCAACTTCTCTTCTGAAAGAAAATCACAGTATCCCTACAGTAAACAAGTTCATAAACACCAAGAAGTAGAATCAGTATAATTAAGTAGCAAGCACAATAATTGTGCTAAAATTAAAAAGAACAGGACTTTTTAAAATGAAAAGGAGAAGAATTTGTCAGATGAAAGTAGCACCAAAACAGAATAATTCATAGAAAATCATCTTGTCTGACTACTTCAAACTTTTTAATATTACTAGTTTTGTGCACGTGCGATTTTTGTGCAAAATAAAGAATCGAATAAATAATAATAAAAATAAACGAATAAATAAAACAATTGAATAATTAGTATGAAAAAATAATAACAAATAAACAAAACATAGTATCAAATATAAAATTCATTTGATTTTTTTTACCGACTTAAAAGACTTGTTTCATTATTTTAGCCAATTAAAGTAGGGATTAAATTTATTTGAAACACTAATACTAATAGAAAAATATAAGGAGTTATACACTTATAGTCTTATACTACTTTATGTAATGCAAATCTAACTTAAAATGTTTGTTTAATTATTTTAGCAAAATAAAGTCGAGTTTGCATTTATTTGGAATACTAATACTAATATAAAAATATATGAAGTTATACAGTTTTATTTAATGTGAATCTTAAAATCTTTTGTTTAAAATCAACGGGCATATTTGTCTTTACGAAAAAACGGAAAACCACTTAAGTTATTTGTACTTTTATATAAAGTATAGATATAGATTACTGGCAGATCTTCAAGAATGGGTACCAAATTACCCACTCCTTAAACATGTTTAATAATCTTCCGTAATTGCAGTTGTCACTTAAACTCCTCTCCGTGTGCATTTTGATTTTGCAATCTTCTCTTGCATATCACTTACAGCCTAACTTTAGTGGAGTCCTTGCCTAATGAGCTTGTTCTCGAGAGAAAATGGATCCAAGTCTTTACACTTTCATTTGTCCCGTAATTAGTGTTAATCTCTCTGGACCTGATCCAATTGGTTTTGATTGTTTTTCATTTCTTTCCAAAACCCACGGGGTCAGTCATTGGGGGGAAGAAAGGCAGTGGGATAAGAACATAATAGAACATAATAAAGGATAAGAATTGGACTTCGACATCCATTTTAAATGTTGGATACCCGATATTGCAATTTACTGTACTGGTTGTTTAAATGACTTTTAAACCTGAACCAAAACCGAAGTGAAAATATTGAATATGAAGATAAAGGTCCAGATCTGGAACTACGTTGAACCAAACCTCTACCCAAAACTGGACTGATGGGATCCCAAAAGGAACAAGGGAGTTCAGTGAAACAATAATCAACTAATCTAGTGTCTTCAACTTTTGCAAAAATCTTCAGCAAGATAATGTCATCAATTCGAAATGAATCTCTTTAAGGATTATGGAACTTTTAGGTCCGTTTGATAAAAAGATGGAAAATGATTGAAAACACTACATGCCTCTTTTTTTCTCTTGAAGTTGTGGAAATTATTCGTAATAACATATTGGCTACAATTGAAAAGGTCTTACCAAGAATATTTCCATTTATCCGCAATCTAGGCATGGGTAGAAATCCATTCTATAATTCTTCTCATTCCCTCTCGTGGGAAAACTATCCCATATTTTCTTGGTAAGTCGGAAAAAAAAGGATGAGTAATTTGGTAACATGTTCTCCATCTTTTCCTTACTTTCCGTGGGGCATTTCCTTAACCACCACCCAAAGAATTCCAATCCGAAAGAAAAAAGGAAATAGAACATCACTCATCTCTTTTTCCAGCTTCTCATAAAAATTAGTGGTGTTTTCAACCATTTTCCAACTTTTTTTATCAAACACACCCTTAAAAACTTTATTTGGGGGAACCGGGGTAAGGGGTGTAGCACAAAAAATCCATCAGCTCCCTACGGATAAGAAGAGTAAGAGTAGACCTCTATCATCAAAATTGCACTCTCTGTTCCTGCTAGAAACAAATCTAACTTCGAGTCTTCCATCTCTTTGGTGGTTGGATTCACAATAAACTTATCATCGACTAGACCGACTCGAACTCCAGCAATTGCTTTTGAATTTGGTAGTTCTGAAAGAGCTCTGTTGTGTTCAGGTAATTAGGAATATAGAATAGGTAACTAAAAGTAACATCGATATATCAACAAGGCCTAATAAACACAAGAGACACACGATCATTCAAGCTTACACTGCTATTCCAGCTGCTGTAACAGCCAAAGAATCGGGGGAATGCAAACCATCATAACTCAAGACCTGCAAGCAAATGAAATGGTAGTTCTTATTAATGAGAAATCACATAAAAGGAATTCTAATATTTATAAACATTTGACGCATGCAATATTGAAATGTTATGTATTCTACAAGCTAGCTTAAGAGCATATAAACTGTTAAATCACCATTGTACCTAAAAGCTTAAGATGTTAAGTAGTGAGTCAACACTCAACAATCTACATCATGCTTTCAACACTTCCCCTCATGTTTAGGTTTTCTGCTAAACAAAGGACGAAAGAAGTTGTTCACATACACCTCCTTGAGATGGCGCCATATAAGAATTTGTTATAGTTTTAAAAACACAAGTTTTGGCTTACTCAATATGAGAGCCAGAGGCCTATATTTATATAGATAAACTAGGGTTACAACGAAGATCCAAAAATAAATAAAAAGACAAGAAAGGACACAAAAATCTAGGCTATCAAATCCTAATAAAAGACTAAATCTAAACCATCCATTATTTATGGGAAGTACAAAAGATACCTAATAACCTTTTATAATCGAAGAATAATAAAAATAAAATATGATTTCCAACAGTTATCAACCTCTAATCAACAGGAACTCAAGTTCTTTCTCTAATGGAAAAGGAAGTTATACTAATTACAGTAATTTATTTTATTTTTATTTTTTATCAGAAACAAAGCTTATATTGATTGGCAAAATCATATACAAGCAAAGGGGCTAGAAGTGGATGAGAAATCCACCGCCATACACACCAAAAAACAAAAATGAAAACAAAAACAAAAAAGAAATAGCCCCATCATCACAATCACAAAACAGACAAAAAGCCCTACTACAAATCAAAACTGACCCCTTACCCAAAAAACAATCACTATCCCCTAACCACAACAATCATACTCCTAGGCAAACCTCTAAACCCTGAATAGGGCTACTGCATAGCCAAACCCCAATCCCTAGCAATCTTTGATATAGTCAAGATTCCAAAATTCTTCGAAGAAAATGCCCAAAGTGAAGCCAGATTCTTGATTCTGTCCCAACTCTTTTCTAATTCTTCTTCAGTTTCTTCAAAAATTCTCTTATTTCTCTCTCTCTAAATACACCACATCACAGCCATGCAACAATACCTTCATAATGTTTTGCATTTCTTTTTGTCACCTATGAAGAACCACTTGATAGTAAGCAATTCATACCAAGAACCCAGAAATACTGCAATTAAGTCGAATTCCTTTCAGACCTTGTTCCAGATACCTTGAGCAAAAGAACAATGTAATAACAAATGATCAATGTTCTCTCGATCCCACTTGCACAACACTAACCATGAAGGAGATAGATGCATAAAAGGCCTTCTGAATTGAATTAAATCTGCTGTGTTGACTTTCCTTAATGCAGTTAACAAGGCCAAAACACAAACTTTAAGAGGAATGCCTGATTTCCAAATCATATCAACTAGAACAAAGAGATAACCTACATTAGATTTTGTAAGAATCTTAAAAAAAGACTTCACCGAGAACAATCCATTTCTATCTCCTCCCCAAACTCTACTATCCTCTTCATCACGAGACACTTCAACACCATGTAACCTTTCCAACAGAGCCCTATACTCCTCCGTTTTTGTAACATTTCTTCGCAACATCACATTCCATGAATGACATTGGGTAGAATCCCAAGAGAGATTATCAGCAACCGTAGCCCTCGGATTCTGCACTACTCTGAACAGTCCCGGGAAATTATCCTTTAAAACCATATCACCAACCCATATATCCAACCAAAATTTTGTTCTCGACCCATTGCCAACTCGATAATTCACATTAACCAAGAAGGTCTCCATCCCATTTGTAATCGCCTTCCAAGGGTTTCTGAAAGTACCCCTACTTACTTTATTCGCATCCCAATCATTCTCAAGTACTCCATATTTGCTTCTAATAATATGGTGCCAAAAAGCACTATGTTCTTTTGGAAATCTCCAAAGCCATTTGCCAAGCAATGCTTCGTTTCTTTTGATCAAATTCCCAATGCCAAGCCCTCCCATCTCTTTGCATTTGGACACCGTTTCCCAATCAACTAAATAATTTGTTTTTCCTTTATCCATTCCTTCCCACAAAAAGCATCTCATTAATTTTCCAATCAACTTGGCCACTGAAACCGGGATCTTGAACAATGAAAGAAAGTATGTAGGTATACTATCAAGAACCGATTGAATGAGGGTCAACGTCCCCCTTTTAGAAAGACATCCCTTATACCACCCTTTAAGCCTTTTAGTAACCTTCTCTATCACCGGATTCCAAAAACTGACTTTCCTCGAATTGTCACCCAAAGGAAGTCCTAAATAGGACATTGGCCAACTACCAACTACCAACTACACACCCAATTCTCTTAACAAGGGCCCCCATCTCACCATCACCTACATTAATTCCCACGACTTCCGTCTTTGACAAATTGATCTTCAATCCCGACACATACCAAAAAATATCAAGAATTCCCAATAAGTTACCAATTTTATGTTCATCATTTGAGAGGAAAAAGATCGTATCATCAGCAAATTAAAGATGAGACAAACTTACACACTCCCTACCGATTGAAAACCCTTCAATAAGCCCTCTTGTCTTCGCCCTTTCCATCAACAAATTGAGCACATCCGCAACTATAACAAATAAGAAAGGTGATAATGGATCACCTTGTCGTAACCCTCTCGAAGCTTTAAAATTCCCTCTTGGTTTCCCATTCATCATTACTGAAAAATATCCGTCGACAAACATCCTTTGATCCATTTCCTACATATCTCTCCGAAACCCTTACGTTCAAGAACATGGTCCACAAAATCCCACTCTATGTGATCGTATGCCTTCTCAAAATCGATCTTCAAAACAACTCATTTCTTCTTCATCTCCCTATATTCTTTCATTCCTTCATTAGCAATGAGTGCCAAATCAAGTATTTGCCTATCCTAGACAAACGCACCTTGAGCCATGCCAACCGTCTCACAAAACACCTCACGTAACCTTAAGGATAAAACTTTAGCTAAGATCTTGTAAAGGCTAGTGAAAAGACTAATAGGCCGATAGTCTTTGAGCTTGAATGATGCTATCTTCTTCGAAATTAAGCAAATGTAAGTAGAATTTGTACAAGCGTTGACCACTCCATTCTCGAAAAATTCCTTCATCACCTTCATAATATCCTCCTTTAAAACTGCCCAACACTTCTTGAAAACTTCCATCGTGTACCCATCCGGCCCAGGAGCTTTGCTTCCTTCACACGAATCAATTGCCTTTTTCACCTCTTCCTCTACAAAAGGTCTCTCCAACCAAGCCTTGCTCTCAGATCTAATGGGGTTCCAATTTAACCCCTCAAATCCCATGTGTTCTTTGCTTCTTTGTGTACAACTGCTTAAAAAAATTCACCAACTCACTCTCAATTTCTTGTTTTATACTTACCACCAACCCATCCTCTCTCTTAAGCTTGCTTATGAACTTATTGGCCTTTTTTTTATTGACAACCCTACAGAAGAGCTTCGAGTTTGCATCCCATTCAATTACACCTTTTATTCTAGCTTTTTGGTTCCATGATATATCCTCCTTCAATAAAAGACTCTCGAATTCCAATTTCAATTGGTTTCTTTCTGTTTTTTTGTCGACCCAAATGCTTCCCCTAGCCTCTTCCTCGTCAATTTCCTTGATGCGCTTCGACAATTGTTCCTTTTTTATTCTAACATCCCCAAACACTTTTAAATTCCATCTCTTGATTCCAAGTTTGGTTTGTTCCAATCTTTTCATGAACTTATAGCCTTCCTACCCATTTAGCTGGCTCTCCTTCCACCCCTCACTGAACATTCCCATGAAATATGTGCTGCTTAGCCACATATTCTAGAATCTAAACGACGAAGGACCCCACCTAAATGGGGTCGTATCCAACAAGAGAGGGAAATGATCCAATGTTAACAGCATCAAAACTTCCTGCCTAGCAATTGTCAACTCCTCCCACCCTCTTGAAAAAAGAAATATATCCAATCTTGAGTGCACCCTCCCATTTGACCAAGTAAAATCTGTGTTGCTAATATTCGGGTCTAGTAGTTCCGCATGTTGAATAAATGAATCAAATTTGCGCATACTCTTAGTCCATCTCCCAATCACTCCACCATTTTTCTCTGACAGAAATCTGATTGTGTTGAAGTCACCCCCTAAGCACCATTTATCGCCGCACAACCCGGATAAATCCGCCAACTCCTCCCAAAATTCCTTCCTATCTCTGTATCTACACGGCCCATAAATACCAGATAGCCACCAACTCTCCCTTTGTTTCAGTTTCAACTTGATAGACAAGGAAAAAATACCCTCAACACACTCTTCACACGTCACCACTCTTCCCAAATAATGACAACTCCTCCCGATCTACCCATTGAAGGGATAAAAGCCCAATCTTTATACCTTACGCCCCAAACAAAACCGACAATATCCCATAAGACCTTGGCTTTCTTCGTCTCTTGTAAAATAACAATGTCTGGCCTTTCTACGGTAATACCTAAGAAGAAAACAATAATTCTACAGAGAAAATGTAAAATCATTTTTAGCAATTATGTTATTCTGAACTATTGATTACTTAATTAAATACCTTTGGCTGACATTCACCCTCTACTGTTTTTGTTGAAGAGCATGATATATATTGTTGGCCCACTACCTAATAGCTTAAACTTTTAGGAGAGATGGTTCCTTACATGGTATCAAAACTCACTGCAAGGTCTCGGGTTTGAATCCTCCCGCTTGCATTTGTTTCCCCCTTTGTGTTTGTGCAATATGCACATTATTGTTTGTGCACAAAGTGCACCTTTGGTTTGGTTTGTCTCTCTACGTGCGAGTGGAGGTCGCACGTGAGGGGCAGTGTTGAAGAGCATGATATATATTGTTAACCCACTACCTAATAGCTTAAGCTTTTGCGAGAGATGGTTCCTAACAGTTTTTATCTTATGTCTTGAAAAAGAAAGGGTTTGCATTACTCATTAGCAATCTCCAGAATACTCATTGACTATACAAACATTGCCAAAAGCCTAGCACGAGTTGGAAAAAAAAAACTTCCCCTATAGTTGATGGATCTCCTGATGATAGATCAGTTTGACTGGGGTAATAAGAAATGATCGAGATTTCTTGGCACTTGCTCTATCATGGCCGCTTTTGGGCCTTTAGGATACACAAAACCCAAAGAATTTTAGAGAAGTGGAAGGGAATGGAATCTGTTTTTTGGACAAAAACTATTAATATTATTTTTTATTTTAGTTTTTTGACAAGAAACGAAATTGTCACTCAGAAAATAATTAAAAAGCAACAAATTTTATGATTTCCTATCAAAAAAAGAAAAAGAAAATGCTTACAAAGCATGAAGGACAAAATTATTTTTGGACAGAATTATCAATTATGCATCCTTATCGGGGGCCAACTTAAAAGAATTTCCGTTGCATCTCTTAACTACTAAAACTGGCCTATTGTTGCGAAATCGGGTCCCAAGGATCAAGGGTTTTACGTGTTATGTGAATGAAGGTAAGCTTGTTTGTAAGCATGTCATCAGCTCCAGGGTCTTGTTGGGTGCTTGTTTTGGTGGTTATTTTGTTTTTAACATGATTCATCTTTATCTTCTTTTACCCTTTTATCTTTTCTTCTAGCAGTGATCTCTGTTTAACCTTTAATAGAACATTCTTCTTTCTGATATAGAAAACCCTCACAAGCATCGCAGAAAACCATTCCCAAGATACAGTCCTTTAGAGTGCGGGAAACCATTCTCATGTAATTAGACCCTCCTTACCATTATAATTAACAACCAAAAACAAATTCATGTACTGAATGGACCTTAACAATCAAATGTGACCTTGATAGGGAGTGGATGAATTACCATTACAATTGGCAAGCAAAAACAATTTCATAGATATAAAATAGAATACACGAAATTAGCAGAGCAAATTTCACATTTCAATTATCTCCCTACTAGTAATCACCAAAATGCAAGGACATACCCATGATAGAATCTGAGTTTCATGGTAGAACCCCTTTTGCATGGTTGGACGCAAAGGCCTGTCAATTAATCTACAAATAAGAACCTGTACGCACAAAAGAAGACCGGGAAAAAAAAAAAAGAGAAGAGGAAAAGGAATTAGAGAAGGATAATATACTGACAAGTTGTGAGTAGGGAGCCAAAATGATGACAAAAGTAAACAATATAGATATTTTTATTTATTTTTAGGTGGTAACAAAAATTCTACTCATGATATAGGCGTGCCTGTCCACGCGCACTAAGAATTTTAATATTATGGTACCAAAAAAACAAAAGAGGACACGTAGAGAAGTTTTTGTGAGTCAATTCATTTTCCGTTATCGATTTTTTTTAACATGGTATTAATATAATCAAACTTAGTAAAGGACCGCAATTGCGCAAATAGAACTTTAAACTGTAATGATAAATGTGTTTGGGGGGGGGGGGGGGGGGGGGAGTTGACAGTCTGTACCTCGTGGCCAATGTTTTCTTTTAAATAAACTTAAAAAAAATCCCGAAACCAAATGGAGATAATCCATCCCTTTCTCTATATGCTCCTCCACACAGAGTAATGACAAATTAACAAAGACTACCAAATGGAGATAGTACACAGTATCCTATTTTCTAATGATAAATTGGTTGCTTTTGCCATGACATCAATGGAGTCCATAATGGCCATCCCTTTCTCTGTATGCTCCTCCACACAGAGTAATGACAAATTAACAAAGACTACCAAATGGAGATAGTACACAGTATCCTATTTTCTAATGATAAATTGGTTGCTTTTGCCATGACATCAATGGAGTCCATAATGGCACTACACCACTTCAAGGAAGGGTAAAACAAAAAAGTGGTAAAAGGGATAATCATAGGGCAATGTAAGCATCACTTGCCAAAAGTTGAAATCTAATAATCTCAAAACCACAGAGAGAGAGAGAGAGACTCCAGAAAAATCAAAATACCAGGTCCTCTGTCCCATTATCCGTTTGGGATTTGGCGCCTAATCATTGCTAAGATATTACCAAGATGCATGTATATAGGAGGAGGTTATTCTCATCATATATAGTTGTCAGGACATTGACCATAGAAGCATGTTTGAATAGGACAGATGGATCTCATTGACCAAGTTGATCTCTGAAACACTTTGGTATACTCCAGGGAGGTCGTGCTCAACTTCAGTTCTTTACTATGTGCTAAAACGAGTGGAATTTGTTTGAAGTTGTGCATGTGATCTACATAAACCAAAACTTGAACAAATGCAATTTTTTGCACCCATTACCCACGCATATAGCCTCTGGGAAGACCCGGCATAACAATAAGATAACACGACACGAAGTTATAAGTTAATGGACCGAGCCTCAACAGTTTTAGGACATATTAGTGCTAACTCAATAAGACTAGATTGTCAATGAACAGGTATCAGTAATTAGTTAATATTCATTAATCCATATACATGTATATTTCCATGTCTATGTATATAATTTGTATAATATTATGTATAATTTGTATAACATTACACAAGTGTTTTAATAATTCTATGTGCGCCTATAATATACGTATATAACATAGTTGTCAAGGCGCCCCAAGGCGCCAAGGTCCCTGGAGCCTAAGCACAAGGCGCAAGCGCGCGCCTTTTCAAAGTGAGGCTCACCCCTATACAAAAACTTGAAATATATTATTCTAGTCATAATTTGCACCAACTACTTTAATGTCATACAATCTAGAGCTAAATAAATCATCACTTATAATTCTATATATCACTTATAATTTAATAATTCTGGAAAAAATACAATTTAGTGATTCTGGAAAATATATATATATATATAGATCATTTACAATTTAATAATTCTAGAAAAATTATATATATCACTTATAATTTACTAATTCTGGAAAAATTATGTATATCACTTATAATTTACTAATTCTGGACAAATTATGTATATCACTTATAATTTAATAATTCAGGAAAAATTATATATATCATTTATAATTTAATAATTCTGGCAAAATATATATATATAACATTTATAATTTAATAATTCTGGAAAAAATATATCTATATATATATATATCATTTATAATTTAATAACTCTAGAAAGTAACGTGAGTCGGTGAGGAACAAAAATAAAGTGAAGAGCAGAAATAACGTGAGGTCAGAAAAGGAGCTACATAAATTAACTTGCTGTGTTCTTCGAGAAAAAAGAAAAAGAAGAAAGAAAAAAAAGAAAAATAGTAGCATAACAGGAGAAGAACGAAGAAGAAGGAGAATCCCGGTTGAAGATTGATCGACGGCGACGGAATGAGGAAGAGAAGCGTTAGAGTGATACGGCGTGAAATGATTAAGGTGTGTATTAGGGTGAAATGGCTTCGTTTAAAGTGAAAAAGGAAAAAAGAAAAAAAGAAAAAAAAACGCCTACCTTCAAAAATCCCCGCCTTGATGCGCCTGGAGCCTAGAGCCTAGGCGCCAAAACCCCTCGCCTTTCAAAACGGGATGCGCCTTCTAGTAAGCGAGGCGCTACCTTTGCGCCTGGAGGCGCCTAGAGCCTAGGCAAGCGCCTTTTGACAACTATGGTATATGATATTATATATACATCAATATTGTATTACATTTGGGTTTAACAGGTTTAATTTGCTTTATTAACTGGTTAATGTGTTGACCCCCATTTGACTTGAAACAATTTTTCTTACTTGTCAAGTAATAACGGGTCATGTCAGGTAATTGTTAAGATAATAAACCGGGTTTGAATATGATGTCTTCACTTGATAAAAGAGCCAGTCCTTAAACCCGAACTGATAATATCACGACCCCTTGCCAGGTCAAGTGATAGTGTCAATTTAACCATTGAACATAAACCTCTCTTGAAATCTTAAATCTATGACGAACAGAATATTACATTGTCTTATATCACTAGTAGAATGATTACACATAAATATACACAAAGTTCCTACTTACATAAGAAAACAATCCTACTAATTAGGATCCTTAATTATCTACCTTCCTAATATATTATTTACGGCCTACAACACTCCCCCTCAAGCTGGAGCATAGATATTGATCATGCTCAGCTTGTTACAAAAATAACCAACCCGTTAAGGCTTTCATGAAAAAGTCACCCAATTGCTCTCCAGTTTTCACATACCCTGGGGAAATTAAACCTCGCTGTATCTTCTCGCGGACAACATGGCAATCAATTTCAATATGTTTCGTTCGTTCATAGAATACAGGATTAGACGCAATATGTATGGTAACTTGGTTGTCACACCACAATTTTGCTGGCACTGAAGTCTTAATCCCTACTTCAGTTAAGAGCTAACATATCCACATTATTTCACACACAAACTGAACCATAGTTCTATATTCTAATTCTGCACTGGATCGTGTCACAACGTTCTGCTTCTTACTTTTCCATGAGAAAATTTCCTCCAACAAATATACAATAACCTTATATAGATCTTCTATACACCTTAGAACCTGCCTAATCTGCATTTGAGAAACATTCAATACGAGTGTGTCCATTATTTGCGTACAAGATACCACGTCCAGGTGCTCCGATCAGGTAACACAAAATTTGTTCTAACACTGCCCAATGATGAACTATTGGGAACGACATAAACTGGCTCACCACACTAACAAAATACGCAATATCCTGACGACTCACTGTAAAATAGTTCAACTTCCCCACCAATCTTTTATATTTTTCAGAATTCTCGAATAGTTTGCCATCTTTTGTCAACTATACATTAGGAATCATCGGAATACTACACAGCTTTGCCCCTAACTTCCCTGTCTCAGCTAATAAGTCAAGAACATATTTCCTCTAAGATAGAAAGATACCGTTTTTACTCCTTATGACTTCGACACCCAAAAAGTATTTTAGCGTCCCTAGTCCTTTGTATGAAACTGAGCATGAAAAAAGAACTTAGGAGATGAGATTCCGGTAGTATCACTCCCAATAATGACATTGTCATCTACGTACACAACTAACAAAAAGATGCCTGCTTCAGATTGTTTGTAAAACACAGATTGGTCAGACTTATTATTTGCCATGCCAAACGTCTCAATAACCTGGCTAAATTTTCCAAACCAAGCGCGAGAACTCTATTTTAAGCCATACAAAGATTTACGAAGATGAAAACCGCCCCTGAGCAACAAACATAGGAGATTGCTCCATATAAACCACCTCCTGAAGATCATCATGAAGAAAAGCATTCTTTATATTTAACTGACAGATGTTAATTTAGCAATAGGAGCAAAAGTATCAGAATAATCTACTCCATAGGTTTGAGCATAATCCTCAGCAACAAGGCGGGCTTTTAAACGAGCAACAGACCTATCGGGATTGACCTTAATAGTAAAACACCCATTTACATCCGATAGTCTGTTTCCCTGCAGGTAAAGTGACCAAGTCCTATGTACCATTTTTACCTAAAGCATCCATTTTCTCTATCATTGCATTACGCCATCCAGGATATGATATGGCCTTGTGAACAGTTTAAGGAACAAATATAAAATCAAGAAATGCAATGAATGAACAAGACGAAGGTGACATGTGATCATAAGAGACACACGAAGAAATAAGATAACTACATTGACATTTACCTTTGTGTAAAGCAATGGGAAGATCATCACTCGTCATTGAATCTAATGAATAAGAAGAAGCTAGAATCAGGAAGGTGTCGCTGTTTAGAGTAAACATGATTAATGGGAGGTTTGAGTGGCACTGGTTCAACAAAGGATTCAGGGGACGTGATAATATAAACTCACAAATCATCATCCTCCCCCTGACTTTCGGAAGTGGAGGACGGAAAATACGATATTTCTTCCATGAAAGTAAAATCAGCTGAGACGAGGTACTTATTTAGACTAGGACAACAATAACATAAGTATTCTTTCTGAAAATGAGAATACCTAAGAAAAACACATTTCAAAGACTTGGGGTCTTATTTAGTAACCTGTGGGAAAAAAATCTCGAACAAAGTACTATCAAATATTCTAGGTTCAATAGGAAACAATGATTTAGTTGGAAAAAAAAACACTATAAAGAGTCTCACAATGAAGAACAGATGAAGGCATTCAATTAATAGGGATCTTGCAGTTTCAAGAAGATGTCTATTCTTTCGTTCAGTCACTCCATTTTGGGATGGAGTATCAACACAAAAAGTTTGATAAAGGATACCATTTTGAATTATGTAAGTCTGAAAAGATAAAGATATATTCTTTGGCATTATCACAACGCAATGCATGGATAGAAGTAGCAAACTAAGTTTTACTCTCAGCACAAAACGCACAAAAATGATAAAATAATTCATAATGACTTTTCGTTAAATATAACCAAGTTGTACGAGAAAAATTATTATTGATAATTCAATATTATTTAGTTTAGTTATTTATTTATGTTATTTTATTTGTGGTAGAATCCCACCTTGATAGGTATTTTAGGTAAGTTAGGATGTTATTGCCTATATAATGTGCCTGATATTCATTCTTTATGATTATGGAATAAAATAATTCTTCCACTCTAAATTCTCATGGTATCAGAGGTAGGTTAGGAACCCTAGGTCTGGCCAAAACACTTGCCAGAAAACCCTAGCCATCATCACTGTGCACGCCAAAAAAAAAAAAAACTACCCGCCGCCGTCGTTCTTTGCTCATTGGCGTGCGTAATTCTTCACGTTTCCAAGATCCAAACACACAGGCTTGGTCGGAATTGTCAGACGAATAGAACCCCGAAAAAACCACTGGAAACGGACGTCACACGCGCCACCGCACCTCTGCGCGTGGATCTCACGCGCCGTCAGTCTCCACCGCGCGTGGCTGCTCCGATTGCTGCCAAGATTTCCGGGCAGATCGTCTCTTTGTTCTGCACCTTGTTCTAGCCCTGGTTTGGTTTAACTCGGTCCGGATTTGGCTTGGTTTGGTATGTCCAGATTTAGTGTAACGGGTTAGTTTGATTCTTGTTGTGTTCTTGTTCCAGATTTGGTTTTATTCAGTCCTAAGGTTGTTTAATTGTTAATCCTCGGGCACTATGAACTATAAACTTGCTATGGTGGGTGCTACCACTCCGAGTCTCACAGATTCTTCTAGTGGTTCCACCACGAGCACGTCTTCTACATTCACAAATCCTATATCGCAGTTTGCTTCTATCTATTCGGTGAGTGAGAATTCGGTAGCGAATATCAGTCACAAGTTGAACGAAAGAAACTATCTCAAATGGGCACAATCAATGAGGTTTTTTATTGACGGCAAAAGAAAATTAGGTTATGTGAATGGCGAGGAGGTACCACCACCATCTAACGACCCGGGCTTTAAGTCATGGCGCGAGGAGAATTCGATGGTTACCTCGTGGTTAATTAATTCTATGGAGGCTGGACTCGGTAAACCGTACATATTCCTGCCGACTACTCGAGATATCTGGCAAGCGGTTAAGAAAACGTATTCGGATCTAGACAACCATTCTTAAATGTTCGAGCTCAATAACCGGTTGTGGAAGATGCAACCAGGGGATCGTGGGGTTACAGCTTACTACCATGACATGATGTCCATGGCAAGAGTTGGATTTATTTGAAACCAAAGAGTGGGAAAACCCGAATGATAGTGCCCGTTACAGGAAGAAGGTTGAGCGAGGTCGTGTGTTTGTCTTCTTGGCTGGACTAAACAAGGACCTAGACTAAGTTCGAGGTCGTATTTTAGGCAGGATACCCTTGCCCATTATCAGAGAGGTGTTCTCTGAGGTACGAAGAGAAGAGGATCGATCTGTGATATTAAAAGACGAATGTGAACCTCGTACAGATGGTGAAAGCTCTGCACTGGTAGTTCTTGATAAAGCCGTAGACAATGATAAGCGGGGAGGAAAGCAGAGGTTGTGGTTTCGATAATTCGGCAATTGATGTTTTGTATGAACAAGCACCTAATGATTTTAACACACAATTTGGGAAAATAAATGAAGTAAATATTGAAGATACTGGTGTTGGTAATGGTGAACAACCAGGGCTACTGTCATCCCAAAATCTGATTACCACCGATGGACCAGAGATGCGTGCAAAACGGTATAAAGGTCTTGTTTATTCTAGAAAAATTCCAGAACAAGAAAGGAAAGAAACCATCCCTCAGCAACTCCAAGAATCCAACCTGGAGGTGGATCCTAATACTCACGATGACTCTTCTGAGATACCTGAAGGTAGTTCTCAAAATAATACCGGGTCAACTCAGTCTAATCAACTTAATCTTCCTATTGCTCTTAGAAAAGGAGTCAGAGCGTGTACAAAATCTCTCAAATTTTCCATTTCGAACTGTGTCATATAAAAATATCTCACCGGCCTATTCTGCGTTTATCTCTTGTATGTCGAATGTAGTTGTTCCTAACAATGTTCAAGAGGTTTTAAATGTTCCGGAGTGGAAAGAAGCAGTGTATGAGGAGATGAGAGCGCTGGAGAAGACTGCTACTTGGAAGAAAGTAAAACTTCCAGAAGTAAAGACAGTTGTTGGTTGTAAGTGGATATTCACTGTGAAGTATAACTCAGATGGGTCAGTGGAACGGTACAAGGCTCGTCTGGTGGCTAAAGGCTTCACTCAAATGTATGGAGTCGACTACTCCGAAACCTTTTCTCCAGTGGCAAAACTAAATACAGTTCGAGTTCTTTTATCAGTTGCAGCTAACTTGGACTGGCCTCTGAATCAGTTAGATATAAAGAATGCCTTCTTGAATGGAGACTTAGAAAAGGAAGTTTATATGGAACCTCCACCTGGGTTTACTGAGGAATTTAGGACAAAAATCTGCAAGTTAAAGAAGTCTTTGTATGGCCTTAAACAATCCCCTAGGGCGTGGTTCGAACGATTAACGAAGTTCCTCAAGAGCCAAGGATATAATCAAGGGCAGTCTGATCTTACTCTCTTCACTAAGACGTCCACAAGAAACAAACTTTTTGTTCTCATTGTTTATGTGGATGATATAATTTTGACCGGGGATGATGTTGAAGAAATGAGTCGATTGAAGCAAAATCTTGCCAGAGAATTTGAGATTAAAGATCTTGGCGACCTACGATACTTCCTTGGAATGGAGGTGGCCCGTTCAAAGAATGGTATTGTAGTCTCACAACGGAAATATATATTGGATCTGCTGTCAGAAACTGGAATGAATGGGTGTAAGCCATCGGATACTCCCATAGAACTAGGTACCAAGCTAGGAGATGTTAAAGACGGTGTTCCAGTCGAAACGGGAAGATACCAAAAGTTAGTTGGGAAACTAATCTACTTGTCTCATACGCGCCCTGACATCGCTTTTGCCGTAAGCATGGTTAGTCAATTCATGCACTCACCGTGTAAAGAGCATCTAGAGGCTGTGTACCGTATTCTTCGTTACCTCAAAGGCTCCCAGGGAAAAGTTTGTTCTGCATGAAGAACGATGAGAGAGGGATAGAGTTGTACACCGATGCTGATTGGGCTGGATCGGTTACTAATAGACGGTCCACGTCTCGCTACTATACGTTTCTTTGGGCCAACTTGGTTACATGGAGAAGCAAAAAGCAAAGTGTTGTCGCTAGAAGTAGTGTAGAAGCTGAGTTCAGATCAATGGCTCAAGGAGTATATGAGGTTCTTTGGCTACAAAGGGTCTTAGAAGAACTCAAAAGGCCAATAAGTCTCCCGATGAAGCTATACTGCGATAACAAGGCTGCTATCAGTATTGCCCACAATCCGGTATTACATGATAGGACAAAACATGTTGAGATTGATAGGCACTTCATCAAAGAGAAGCTAGAGGGTGGAATAATATGTACTCTCTTTGTTCCGTCTAATCAACAAGTTGCAAATATTTTGACCAAGGGTCTTTTAAGGCAACCGTTCGAATTTCAAGTGAGCAAGTTAGGCATGATGGATATCTTCGCACCAACTTGAAGGGAGTATTGATAATTCAATATTATTTAGTTTAGTTATTTATTTATGTTATTTTATTTGTGGTAGAATCCTACCTTGATAAGTATTTTAGGTAAGTTAGGATGTTATTGCCTATATAATGTGCCTGGTATTCATTCTTTATGATTATGGAATAAAATAATTCTTCCTCTCTAAATTCTCAATTATCAACAAAAATAACAAAATACTTAAACCCAGTTTTACACATAACATGACATAGACCCCAAACATCATAATGAACTAATTCAAACAGAGCATTTGCTCTTATTGACTCTCGGACTAAGACTACTATGGTGATATTTAGTAAAATAACATGACTCAAAATCTAATGAAGAAACCTTGCTAAACTGTGGACACCTCTTTGAGCAGAGGAAGAGAATGGTGATCTAACCTATAATGAGCCTTGAAAGCATATGTGACACCCAAACATGCAACGGATTTAGATATCTGCGTGTTAAGGATGTAGAGGCCTCCCGATTCATGTCATTTATAATAATCTTCTTCGTCATAAGATCAAGAAACAAGCAATAATCAGGAAAGAATGAGATTCAACAATTAAAAGTACAAGTAAGCTGGCTTACAGAAATTAGATTAAAAGACAATTGAGGTAATTGAATTACAAATGATAGGGGAAGCAAAAGGAAGCAAAAGGGTTGGTGTGATTGTTCCAAACCCCAGAACGGAAGATAGTGATCCATCTGCTAAAATAACACTGGAAGGGGATGTATGTCACTGAAAGGTAAAAAAAATACTAGAACTACCTGTCATATGATCAGTGGCACCAGAATCAATGACCCATTTAAATAATGAGAAAACAAAGCATGTATTTGGTTTACCTGCATCGGCAATAACAGTGACGAAGGTGACCGAAGTGGATGAAAACTTTAGAGATTCTTGGTACTTAGAGAATTTGGCACTCTCATCCGCAGGGATAAGGACTGATTTTTTAGCCAAATCATTAATAGATGCAATATGGGCCGAATGAGCTTTCTGAGTCTTATAGCGAAACTTCCTACAATCCTGCTTCAGATGCCCTGGATTATGACAGTAATGACATACAATCCCTCCGAAGCCCTATCCCCGAATCACATTCCCTCCTGAATCATGTGCTCGAGTATGAAAATTGTTAATGTTCGATCCTCCTCCTTGGTAGCCTCCTTGATATTGTGATCGCCCAAGTTCATACTCATTATTTCTACTAACCAAAGCACTATTGAATGGAACAGGTGGAGTCAGAACAGATGGATTTCTCTTTATGCGAAGAATTCTAATACACACATCCTGTAAAGAGAAGATCTCATGACTAGAAAGAATCTGGTTCTTAGCAATTTCAAATTTAGACAAAAGATCAGCTAGAAAGCTCGTGATAGTCATATGCTCCCTCTAACTTTGCTGAACTTTTACATTAGGACTATATTGCAACCAGTGTTCTAAAACTCGTCGAGTGGGGCCGAGTATTCGGCGATTACTAGGGACTCGGCAGCCAAACGAGTCGAGTATGCCTACTCGGGAGTCTTTACTCGGCCAGCAGAAAACTAGGGCTTGACTCGGTAAAACTCGCCGATTACTCGCGAGTTGTGAGACTCGGCGAGTAAGAGATTTTTTTTTTATAAGGTAATGGAGGATCTTCAAAGCCATTGAAGTGTATACATATGTAAATATACACGCATATACCGACAGAGAAGAAGAAGTAGAAGAAGAAGCATTTAATTTATTGGATCTTATCTCCATAGGTCTTATTTTTCCTTGAGAGAGAGAGGAGGAGTAAAGGGTTGATGTAAAATTTGAATAATGCAAGCTGTGAGTGAGAGAGAGAGAGAGAGAGAGAGATCGTGTGAGAGAGGAAGGTGCCGTGTGAGAAGGAAAAAAAAGGACAAAGAGAGCTGGGCATGCGGGGGACAAGATGGGATGGGTAGAAAGAAGTAGGAAATTAAAAAATGGGGAAAAGGAAAAAAAAAATTAACTAAATATGTCTCACTCTTTTTAAAATATACACTTTTTTTAAAATATATATATAATTGGTACTATTGATCATATTATATTATTTAAAATGTTATTTATATTAAAGTATACCCTATTCGATTTTTTTCGATTAATCCCGGAGTAATTGAAAACTCCCCACTCCCCACCTCGCCGATCAAGTCCCGAGTCGCGAGTTTTAGAACACTAACTGCAACAGCATATTAAGTTCTTCATACATTTTCTTAAAATCCATAAAGTAACTCATAATAGATCTGTCCTATTTTTCTGCACGGTAAAAAGCTTTGCGCACATCATAAATGCGAGAAATATTCTCTTTCCCATAATATAGAAAATCCAGATAATCCATTAATTCCTTTACCAATTCACAATGATTAATCAAACTAATGACTTCACTTTCAATGGAATTTCGGATCTGCAAAAATAATCAAGCATCCTCCCTTAACCATATCTGCCTAAAATCACCTGAGAGCGGATCATCAGTCATATGATCATCTTTATCGATACTTCCCAAATAAATTCGAACTGTTTTACTCCAATCCAGGTAATTGGACCCATTAAGTTTGTGGTCAGTGATTTTTGACATCACCGAAATAACATCCGAAACAACTGCTACCTTTTTATCATTCATGATTTAAATAATTTTATTTGTAAATCAAATTAAAACAAATAAAATTATAGTAAAAGGTGAGAAACGAACCAATCCACAAACCACAAAGCACGAATAAAGGAACAAACCAATCACCAGCCACAAATCACAAAACACGAACCGACAACCTCTAGAAACTGTTTTAGGGTTGTTTCAGACCTAGAACCAAGCGCACCTCAAATCTGGAACGCGCAGAAAGTATACGAAGAAGGCTAAACTCAAACCAAACTCAGATTTGCACTAAACAGAGACGAACTGAACTAAACCAAGGACATATATGAGCTGTAGACACTGAGACGAAGCCAACGATGGTGGCCGGAGGTTGAACGGCTGCAAGACGCACCTCCACGCACTAACGGGTGAGAACAGTGGTCGGAGTTTGCAGCAGCACGTGAGGGCCACGCGTGGGGTTTTCAGGAGCCGGAGTCTGGGCGAACGTAAATATGTGGGTGGCACTTCTCCCTAGGCCGATGGTGAGACCAAACGATCATTATGGACTACTGAACCAAACTCGAAGGTGAAAACCCTAGTGTGCATTAATCTGCCGTTAGCTAGCAGACTCGAACCAAGAACAAAAACCCTAGTCCTCTAATACCATGTAATCTATGATGAGCAGAATATTATATTGTCTTATATCACTAGAAGAATAATTACACATATATAAACACAAAGCTCCTACTTACATAAGGAAACAATCCTACTAATTAGGATCTTTAATTATCTACCTTCCTAATATATTATTTACAGCTTATAACAAAATCAAACCCATGCAGGATCTTACACAACCTTATAACCACCCATAAACCAAACTTAGATCCATAAAATAGCAGTAGCAGTCCCAAGCAAAAACAGCCCAACAAGATAAAATGTAATGTAATTTTGATCTGACAGCTTTAGCAGTCAGTGAGTATTGGGTTCTCAATAGTCATATATGGCAGCAAATACCAAATAATACCTCATGATCTTTAGCCCTCCCTTCTCGTTTGAAAAATCCTCCACTGAAAAAATAAAATATCATGAGCATATGATAAAACAATTATTAGTTCTCTTTTAGCAGTACTAATAATAATTATAGAGGAGTAAAGGAAACATAAAACACACCTAGTTCGACCAGCTGCTGAAAAACGCTCTTGATAATTTACATAAAGAGGGAAAAAATCAGATGGCTCACTTGGAACATCAGCTAGACACACAGTTGTGTAGACAATCTACAAGAAAACAAATATATAAGAGAGATTCAGTGTCACCTATGAAAACCTCAACAGACCAACAGTTTCAAATTCAATTAACAATTGACCAATCTATGCATGTTAATGAAATATGGTCGGATTTAAAGATAAAATACGAGTACAATTAACTTTAAATGTGTACTTTTTCTATAACAATCAAAAATATACATATTCATAATGAAACAATAAGTACAATGCTAATAAGACAAGGTGCTCGAGTTACAAGGACTTAAAAATAAAAAAGAATAGGCTTCCTACCACAAAAAAAAGATCCCAACTCATTCATCTATTTTTAAATCTTTCAAACTTGATAAAATCCAATATCCGTAAACGCATTTTCAAGAAAATGCTCACAAGTCACAACAAAGCTAAACGAAAAAATGATTAATGTCAAATATTAGATATATTATTCATTGTATTATTTCTTAGATTAGTTCCTTCCATAAATAGTTCTTTTACTCTTGTATAAATAGGGCTCTCCATTGTAAAGATTAAGTTACAATTTGTTAGTAACCATCTCACCCAAAAGCTTAAGCTGTTAAGTAGTGCGCCAACAATGTATATCATACTCTTCAACACTCCCCCTCACGTGCGAGCCACTCGCACGTGGATAGACAAACGAAACCAAAGGCCAAACCGACCAAACCAAATGTGCATTTCGTGCTCAAACACAAAGGGGGAAACAAATGCAAGTGGGAGGATTCGAACCTGAGACCTTGCAAAACCTGAGCTCTGATACCGTGTTAGTAACCATCTCACCCAAAAGCTTAAGTTGTTAAGTAGTGGGCCAACAATGTATATCATACTCTTCAACACGATTCAATTCAATACAATACAATATTCTCACAATTCTTGCATGGTATCAGAGCATAGCATTTCTTGTGTTGATTTCTCCCATCTCTTGTGTTTGTTATGCCTTCACTCCAGCAGTCACAGAAACCCTAACTGTCACTATTTTCCATTAAAACCCTAGCCACTGTGTTTCTATCCCAGCGTGTGTAAATTCTAGCCGCTGCGTGTCCAAATACTTGTTCACTGTTCATCAATAATGTTCAAGTTATTGTTCATCGGCACTTTTCACGGTACTGTTCACCGACGTTACTATTCACGGTGTTACTATTCACCGACATTATCGTTCACGTACTATTCACGTTTTTAGATAAGTCTTTTCAGATCGTCTCTCTAAGACCTATGTTCAAGCATATTTCTGATCTATTCCCAGCATTAGTTTGGTGGTGTTTTGGCTTATACTGCAAATCTCTAATAAGTACTCCAAGCGAAGAATCAATCCTTAAGTTTTCCGCATCTACCTCCAATTACGCTGAGTTCCTACAATTCCAAGAAAACAAGCAGTCCATCTCCATAGCTTATCAAACCTTGTCTTATTTTGTTACCTTTGTTGCTAATTTAGTTCTTGTGCGAAAGCGGAGTACTTGGAAGTTAATTAGAGTAGGACATGAGTACCGTGGTCTATACTACCTCGCCCCTCCACCAACCCTTGTAGCCTGTGTCACTAGTTATCCACCTACACCCCTTCACCACCATTTAGGCCATCCCAACTTACAAAAGATGAAGCCGAGTCTTTATCGTGTTTCGTCTTTAGAGTGAGTCTTGTCAGTTAGGAAAACACATTCGTAATTCTTTTCCCAATCGTGTTAATAAACAAGCAGCATCACATTTTTCTCTAGTTCATTCTAATGTATAAGGTCCTAGTCGTGTCAATACAACATTGGGTTTTCAATATTTTGTCACTTTTGTTGATGATTTTTCTCGACGCACTTAGTTATTTTTAATGAAAAATTATTCTAACTTATTCTCCAAATTTCAAATGTTTTGCTCAAAAATTAAAACCCAACTTTGCACCACTATTCGTACTTTCCGTAGTAACAATGCACATGAATATTTTTCTGCCCCCTTCCAATCACTTATGACTTCTTAGGATACACTTCACCAATCTTCTTGTGCTTATACTCCTCAACAAAATAGAGTGGCTGAACGAAAAAACAGAATTCATACTCTCCTTACTCATAATCATGTTCCGCAACGTTTTTGGGGAGACGCAGTACACACCGTTTGCTATTTAATTAATAGGATGACATCCTCAGTTTTAGAAAATCAGATACCTCATTCTTTGTTATTTCCCACCCAACCTCTATCCCGTCCACCCTCGTATCTTTGGTTGCAGTTGTTTTGTTAATGACATCACTTTAAGGAAAGATAAGATACATCCCAAATCTCTCAAATGTATCTTTTTGGGGTATTCTCGCTTACAAAAGGATTATCATTGTTTTTCGCCGGATCTTAAACGATACCTTATTTCTACAAACGTCACCTCCTTTGAAACAACTCCCTTCTTTCCCCCCTTTAGAACGTGTTGCGTGTCCCCTTGATAATAGTAAGTCCCCTTATCATACACTAATTCTTTTCCACAGGTTGTGTACTCTCCTGACCCTATGGCGCCCATCGTAGCTCCTACCACAGACTCACCACCTCCTCTACTCACATATTATCACCAACCTTGACCCATAACTGTTGAAAACCCCACCATCGAGCCTAACACTAAGACTATATCCAAGCCCATCACCTTACCCCCAGATCCACTAACATCATCTCCTACTCCGATTACACCTCTGATTCTAGCTTCTGACTTGAATATTTATAATTTTGTGAGTTATCATCGGTTATCTCCACAATATACTGCCTTTGTATCGTCTTTATCTCCTGTTTCTACCCTTAAAAATATAAGGGCCGCTCTTTCTGATCCGAGCTGGCTCTAGACTATGATTGATGAGATGTCCGCATTACATTGAAATGGCACATGGGAACTAGTGCCCCTCCCTCCTGGTAAATCAATTATTGGTTGTCGTTGGATTTACACTGTCAAAGTTGGGCCCGATGGCAATATTGATCATCTGAAAACTCGACTAGTTACGAAAGAGTATACCCAGATCTATGGGCTAAAGTATGGTGGTACGTTATCTCCCGTTGCTAAGATGTCCTGTGTCCACCTATCTCTCCCTATGGCGGCCATTCATCTCTGACCCCTTTATCAGTTGAATATCTAAGAATGTTTTTCTACATGGCGAATTACAGAAAGAGGTTTATTTGGAGCAACCTCCTGGATTTGTTACTCAGGGACAGTCTAATCTGGTGTGCCGCCTCTGTCGTTCTCTTTACGGACAAAAACAGTCCCCACGGGCTTGGTTTGAACTATTTAATTCGGTTGTTCTTCAGTTTGGCATGACTCGTAGTGAAGCTAATCACTCCGTCTTTTACTCCCATTTGTCAAAAGACAAATGCATTTACTTGGTCATTTACATGGATGGTATTGTGACTACAGGAAATGATTAAGAAGGCGTACAGAAACTTAAGCAGCATCTTTTTCACCATTTTCAGATAAAAGATTTGGGAAAACTCAAGTACTTTTTGGGAATAAAAGTTACTCAATCCTGACAGGGTATCCTCATCTCCTAGCAGAAGTATGCCCTAGATATCTTAGAAGAAACTAGCACGACGAATTGCAAACCCGTAGAAACTCCAATGGATCCAAACATGAAACTCCTACCTAATCAGGGGGAGCCATTCTCAAACCCTAGCAAGTACCAAAGACTTGTTGGGAAACTCAACTACCTCACCGTAACATGTTCTAATTTAGGAAAACAATTATAGAAGTATTGATTCCCCCCCCCCCATTACAATTTCTTTTTTAGTGCTATAGTTTCCATGCCACAGAATATCCGCCCCTGCCTACCGCATTAAACTCCTTCAATGCCTTGCTCCAAAAAAATATACAGCCAAATCATTGAGGGGTAAAGATATTCTCAGCCTCCTCTTTTGCAACAAATCAGAATTTTTCACTTTGTCATGTGCACTACACGTGAAGAAAATAATACTTCAGATGGAATAGTGGAGGTCCATATCAACTTAATAGGAGCAATATATAAGTAGAATAGGAAACAAAGGAGCCCCTTCATTTTTCCCAAAAAATAAATAAATTTCAAAAAATATAAAGCCTTCGCATTTTTCGAGTGTTCAAATGCCAAGACGCTATATAAGAAGAATTCAAGGAAGCTAATGAAGCAATCAATTAATCCGAAGACAAGATGCACAAAGAAATCGAGCACTACATCAATGATATAGTGGTGAAGTCAAGGGGAGAAATCATATTTGCAATATAATATGAAGTCTTCAAGAGATGCCAAGCAAATAAGATGAAATTGCCATAAGAATGTGCCTTTATTGTCGCAACTGGTGCTTTCTGGTGATCCATTGTCGGTCGAAGCCAAATTAAGTACATACATCCCAAATTTTTAAGAAAGCCTTGGCGTCCAAAAAGAGGGGTCTCGATCTTATTATTTCCAAGCATTGTTCATCTAAACCACTTAATCTTAATAGTCTTTCCATGTTAAATGTCAGAAAAATCTTTCTTATATACTATCAAATTCCTCGGACAACCAATTGTTGAAATCTTAAAATCTAACCCCTACGCTTATGAGATTAGGCAAGCCTTGCAATACTTCATGGCCCATTCATATTCTACTAATCTAATATGAAAGTCTTTGATCCTAAGAAGCTTGGATACCACTTGATACGGTTAAAAAGTAGGGCAAAAGATAAAGACTAGGAGGACCTTTATAAAGCTGAGACAAGAGTGATTGATTAATTGATTGACTATCCCATTGGTCCCTTGGGCAGCCCAGATCAGTCCTAGACCTTCTTATAGCTGCTTTTGCTTTAAATGCAACATGGTGGGTGCTTGTTGATTATTACTGATTCTGTTTATCCACTGTTGGTTCACCTAATCTCACTTAAACACCCTCCTAGAGGTGACCATACATCTTACTGGATTTTGACAACATGACCACCCTATCGTTGCTAATTACAGAAAAAATGTCTATCCAAATTACTTCATTTTTCTGGCTGCGGCTTGCTACTCTTGGTTCTTGTTATATCTGGTGCCAAAAGAACAGTGGGTCCCAAAAAGCAGACTGTAAAGCGTGTTCAGTTAGCCCCCACCCACCCCCATCCCAATGCTCACCAAAGGCTTCCAAAAGGAACTCATGAAATCTTGAACATACAAACTAGATTTCCATTTCAATGACTAAGTAGAAATTGTAACATGAATCCAACTATAGTTAAGTGTTTGCATTAGCAACATATTGCATTTACACCTGCTCATGAAGCTCTAAAATTGCGTCTACATAATTGTAAAACACAACTTTGTATGGAAACTGCCGCAAATATTTTTCATCTTAATGAAAGAATTTTAAGCATATCAATGCACGTGCCCATAATAATGTAAATATTACTTCAACAATCCAACAACAGTAGGGCATTTAAACAACACCAAAGCATTTAGAGAACATATGGGATTTCCATGTAGAGACACATGCCTAAGCCAAAACTTACAGTTTCTCCATCTGTTACTGTAACAGCACCACTGGCTTGTCTTCCAATATGACCAGTCTCAACCAGTATCTGTAAAATTGTAAAGATAATATATTTATATGAAAGAAAGATAATATAGCATACAATCTCATCAATGGAATAAGTACATCACAACTCCAAATGATGGGCAATCAGCTAAGGAGATTCACCCAAATAAACAGCATGTTTAGAACATCATACAAGAGAAAATTTGAAGGGAAAATGAGGGCTTGAATTGCTTCTGAACAGGAAATTACTGTGACATCTATTTTCATTATTTATTTTAAAGAAGATTTGAGGGGAGGAGGAGCATTGTGAAAGTTATTACAACAAAGATACAACTTGCGCCAGCATGGGATTTTCATCATGTTCAGATAAACTTAATTTAGTAAAACATAGACGACTTCCATCACTTCAAAACTTCCATGCTGGAAAAGGGTCTTCCTGTTAGTTTTTTTTTTATCAGAAACAAATAGCTTATATTGATAAAAATAAATAAAAATACAAGCGATACAACAAAAAATACCAACAGATTTGGCAGACAAGGAGTCCACCAACCCTAAAAACCTAAAATTCAACACACACAACTGAAGAAGTCAATAAAGTACAAACAGAAAGCTACACAGCTGTCCTAAAACAGTTCCCATTCCAAAAATCATCTAACTATTCAAGAGATGGCTGCAACCCAATTGTTAAAGATGTCTGAAATAGACAGAGGCCCAAATAAGTTTGATGTGCTCGCCCACAACGAAGCCAAAGAAACAGATTTGCTCCACACTTCATTAGACTCCAATCGCTTATCCTCAAAAACTCTCGCATTCCTCTCTTGCCAAAGGCACCAAGCCATTACCAAGCCGATCTCCAAGGAACCTTGGCCTTCTTTTTATTTCCTCTAAAACTCCATTGTATGCACAACAAATCATGCCACAATCTCGGCATTGCCCCTATAAATTTGAAATTGCTCCAAATCTTGTTCTACATATGCCCCACAAACTTACAATGAAGCAATAAATGATAAATTGACTCCCCTTGCTCCTTACAAAGTATGCACCACGACGGCGATAACGCTAGGTAAGGCCTTCTAACTTGGAGCAAATCACAAGTGTTGACCATATTCCAAGAGGCCAGCCAAGCAAAAACTTGCACTTTCGGTGGAATACTATTTTCCAAATAGCTTGATAAGGCAAAAAGTTTTCATCATCCGAAGAATTAATGAGCAAATCAAAGAATGATTTACAAGAAAAGAAGCCTGATTTATCCCCCACCTAAACCCTTATATCCCTTTCAGTTCTACTAATAGGAGCATTTTCCACCAACCGCATCAACCCCGTGAAATCCTCAATCTCTCTATCATTGAGATTTCTACGAAAAGACATGTTCCAAGAAAATGAATCTGGTTGGTTCCAACAAAGCAAAGGATCTATCAATGAATTTTTGTCTTTGGAGATATTAAAAAAACACAGGAATTGAAAAGGCAATGGAGAAGACCCAATCCAATTATCCTCCCAAAACCGAGTCTTATTCCCCGTGCCTTCTTTAATCCGAGTAAAATGCTTGTAGGAATCAAACCCATTGAAGATGGCCTTCCTGTTGATTCAATGTTTACCATATCCAAAGTTCACTTTACCACACACACAGAGTTCACTGAATTATTGCTGAAGCTCACCGTACAATACTGCATGCAAAAGGAGAGCAACAGAAACAACATTTCGTGCAGTGCTCTAAAAGTTGCTTAGCAGTAGGCAAGGGAGCGTCTAGGATTTTACAACGACTATCACCTGTGCAGAAATTCTTAGAACATTGAAATTGTACTGATTTGATTTGAGTTTTTGCACTTCCACAAAATCTAAATATATAATTTGAGTAAATTCATAATGACACCATGCCCATTACGTTGCTAAATTTAGAACTTTCTAAATTTCAACTTGCATTTTGCGCAGGGTGGCGCTAAGAGGAAAGTTGTGGACTCCTTTCATTTGACCCACTCCAATTATTATATATAATATAAATGTTTAATATATAAAAACTTAATGTACAATTGGCCCCACTAATTTTCTAAAAAAACAAATAAGAAGTGGTGTGAAATGGGGTTGATTTTCGGGCAAAATTGAAGTGTAATAATTTTAAGCATGTGCACAAATTGATAATGGTTTGTTGAAGAAAATAAAATTTCTGACTAGGCCGTGATAATAACAAGTAGAGCAAAAAATAAACAATGACAAAACTAGTCCAACTTACATGGCGATTCCCGACCGGAATTTTGACGGAGTACGTCTGTGCTCCTTCGCTAGTCGATTGCGAACCCTCGGCGTCAGTTAAAGCTCCAACATTGAACTGACTATAACTTCTTGTTCTTCTTCTTCTACTCGATAGAAACAGAGATAAACGTGGAGTACGAAGGAGAGGATTTATGGAGTGAAGATGGAGAGCAGGAGAGGAGAGAAGCGAGATTCTGTGTCGACTGAAATGAGAGGAAGATGGAGGTGGAGGAAGAGGAAGAGGATACTGCCGGCCATTAAAACTGAGGTTTGCCAACATTGTTACTTGCTTTGCTCTCTCTTTTCTTACGATACAATCACAGCTAGTTTTAAGATTGTAGAGATTATATTATTTATAGGGTGATGATATCAATGACGATGATACAGGGGAGGGGGGGGGGAGCTTGAAAACTAAACGAGGAGAGACTGCTGAAGAGAGACTTATCTGGTTTTCTCTCTCCGTACACAATGTTTTGTTGGGTTCGGATTTTGGAGTGTTAATTAGGGCGCGGCATTTGGATGGGTGAGAGTGGGCTTTGATGCGATATCTTCGGCCCATAAGTGTGCTTTCAGACTTTATTCTGAATTTGACAGAATATTTGGGCTTCAAATTTAAATCTTAAATGGAGGGTTATTTGCAAATTGCAAGCCAAATGATTAGGAAAAGAAAATGGGTTTTGAACAAAATTAGTTATTTGTTCTATAATAATAATAATTATACTAATAATAAATTATTACTATTTTTCATTTTTCATTAGTTGTTATTATTATTATTATTATTATTATTATTATTATTATTATTATTATTATTATTATTATTATTGTGTGTCCTTATTTCAGTTGTGTGTATGGCTTATATTGGCTCATAGGCAACACCGTATGAGATAAATAAAACTTTTTAACTTTTTCCTTCTTCAATTAATTGCTTATAATTCAAGACCTATGTAACAAGGTTCCATTCTTCTATTTATAGCTATAGAACTATGGTTAATTATAATGTTCCATTAAGGTGATCAGTAAAAAGAGAGCAAAACTTTGATGCTATTCTAGCAATTGACGAGTATTAAAATAGTATAAATTACAATTGTTTTATTCTTATTCGTTGAAACGACCATCTAAACTACAACACAATTATTTTAGCACTAGATGATATCATCATGACCATCTCGACAAGCAACCCAAAATGGGTTATGCCCTTTAATAATTCGAAGTGTTGGGCCTATAATATTAATGGGTTGGTAGCTTGATTTAGCTAAATTCAGTAATTCACACACTGTTCAATTTTTGGGCTCTCTCAATTATTATTATTATTATTAAATTTAGTTTGACCTAAAATAAACATAATACGATGCTTTTATTATTATTATTATTATTATTATTATTATTATTATTATTATTATTATTATTATTATTATTATTATTATTATCATTATTATTATTTATTTATTTATTCTTTATAAACAGCAGCATCTTATTATGTTTATTTTAGGTCAAGAATAAATTTATTATTATTATTATTATAAACAGTAGCATCGTATTATGTTTATTTTAGGTCAAGAATAAATTTATTATTATTATTTATAAACAGTAGCATCGTATTATGTTTATTTTAGGTCAAGAATAAATTTATTATTATTATTTATAAACAGTAGCATCGTATTATGTTTATTTTAGGTCAAGACTAAATTTATTATTATTATTATTATTATTATTATTATTATTATTTAATGTAACGGGATGTTATTATTATGTGATTCTTAAAATGGTCAAGTGCAAACAATGAGCTTTTCAAAAACAAAAAGGAATAAAAAGTTATTAGAGTAAAGGTATTATTTATTCATTAAAATATAATGAAATGGGGTGTTATTGACGATAAAACATTTTTTATTATTATTATTTATAGTATGTACGTTATGTTAAGAATAAAAATAGTGTGCTAATTAACTGAATATATATTTTAGCAAAAACGTACTTAGATTTAGAAATAAAATTTCTTATATTGGTTAAGCAAACACAATTTTTCAATTTTTTGTAATTTTAAATATTTGATTTTCAAATAAGAATATGAGAGTTAATTCTAATTATGCAATTCAAACCCACCCTTATTTTATTTTTTCCCAATTCATGAGGTAACTTTATATAAATGTTCAAAATACAGTAATGTAAGTTGAGTTTAAGTGGGATTTGCATCCATTTAGTTATTTTATTAGAGAGAAAAGTCGTTAGTGACCAAATAGTAAAGAAGATATGGGATTAAAAAGTGATTGATCAAAATTCAAACTCCGTAATTCAATACGAGATTTCCGGCCTTTTTAACGAATTTTGAAATCATGTAATTCACATGATTTGAAAATTTGATGAAATTTTAAAATATCGAGATGTATCCCAAAAGAACATTCCTAAATTACATAAATCGGGTGATTTACCAAATCCTATCTCGAAATTACGAGTAAAGAACATACCCTCACTAGATTTTGTTAATTATACCACACTTAGAGGTTTATAATGTCACGAATTCTCATACACAAATTGCACCAACAATTAAGCAATAAATGTAAGATGCGAATTTACAAGAGCTTTTTCTCAAAAACACGCAACCATTTCATCAACATTATTCCTTTATTACAATACATCCGCCAATATCGCCATCTCCATCTTCACTATTTCAATCATCCATTATCTACTTCCTCCTCTTTGTTTCATTCCTTACAATAGCGCCACCACCACCACATGCATATATATACAAAATATACATATATATCTATATACATATTTGTTCACAAACTTTTCTCTTATCAAACACACAACTTTCAAACCTTAATTGCTTTTAAACTCTGTTATGATTTCAAACCCACTTGAAAACATGTTTAGAACCCTTATATTCAAAGCTAACATGGATAACCTAAAATGAAGCTTTATTTGGTTTAATATAACCGAGTAAAGCACAAAGTGATCAGTGCATATGAACAAGCAAAGCACAAAGTTCTTTTAATTTGCCACAGTTCCCTTTATTTGTTTTCCACCAAGTAAGGGTGCATATATTCGGTTTTGTTCCACCGCATAAGGGTGCATGTACTCGGTCTTGTTCCACTAAGTAAACCTTCATACTTAATTTTTTTTTATCTTTAAGCTGCATCAATAGAAAAGTGTTTGTAAGAATAGGAAAAAAAAGACATATATGATGATAAGTGAAAAAGAAAACAAATGGTGTGTTTGGATCCAAGGGTTGTGTTTAAAGGGAATATTTTGTAATTGTTAGATTTCGGAGCATCCAACCTAAAACCAATTGGCAATGGGTGGAGTAGCCCCCTAGATCTTATATATTGTTTTGTGATGATCCACTACTCTAATGTGGGATTGATAGTCTCAACACGCCCCCTTACGTGTGGCATAATAGCCCAACACGTAGATTGATTGGGTGACATGGAGCCAGACCGTATGGCGTAAGATGAAGATGGTAGTTTCTAAACGTCGATCCTAATGAAACAAGGGTGATTTATTCCTCTGATACCGTGTTAAAAACCATCTCACCCAAAAGTTTAAACTTTTAGGTAGTGGGCCAACAATGTATATCATACTCTTCAACACTCCCTATCACGTGCAACCCTCACTCGCATGTGGAGAGACAAACGAAACTAAATGTGATGGGTGGAGTAGCCTGTAGATCTTATATATTGCTTTATGATGATCCAATCTTTCAATGTGGGATTGAAAATCTCAACAGTAATACCTGGTGGTTCATTTTTGTGTTAATTATCTTCTTAAGCCCGATTAAGGATTAATTTCTGTTATAGTGAAAACAATTGGTTGCGGACCCTTCATTGTTGACCCAACACATCTATTAAGTCATATTAGGCATATTAAGTTTGTGGGAATAATCGTTTCGTAATTCGGGTGGTCCGAATTCAAATCAATAAGTTAATTGCGTGTTTTCACTTTATGCAATTTCTGAATTTTAATTATCTTTGAGAAGTCATAAATAGGCCTGTCAACAGATTGGATTTTGATCAGATCAATGTGAATCCAAATCCATATTTGAAAAGTTTCAAATCATGTAATGGATCATTCAAACATCGGTCCATATCCAAATTTGTTTAGATCAGATTCGGATCGGAGGTCTATTTAAAAATTTAATCATATAATAATTAGTTTTTAAATATATAAAAATAATAAAATTAACATAAAATTTAAACTTAATAACAATCAAATTTTTTTTGTTATTGTAAAAATAAATTATTTAATACTTTTTGGGTTATATTTATTTTTTATGAGTGTATTAATAATAATGTGGTAAAAATAAATATAATAAATTTAAGTACAAATGTGTATCTTTAATCGGATTAGATTGTAAACGAGTCGGTATCAACATAAATCCATATCCGATTTGTTAATCAAAGGCCTAACGGGTTTGGATTGGATTTGGATATACAAATCATAAATCTCAATCCATATCTGACTAAACAGATTGGATTCGGATCGGGTTTGGGTACTAATCCAATCCATTGACAGCCCTAGTCATAAATTTTTTATTTCTTATTTAATTTCTTCCCCATTTATGCCACTAGTTAGGCTTTGATTCATTTTACAACTTTTGTATTTTGACCAAAAGCCAATCCATGCTCCTCTTGCATCAAAAGTCAAAACTGCGTGTGAAGCTAGCCCATCGTTAAAATATTATCGTTTGGTAATGTACTGGTAGACTGTTGTCTTCTACGGATTTCTGATATTAATCTAGCCATAATTTGAGGAAAGTTGTATATCTTCGAATCGCATTTCCATTAATATATAGATCATCCGAGTTTGAGCTCCAAGTAAGTAGTTATGACAAAAATACCAAAAGTGCACTTTTCGCCCCATTATAAATTGTTGATAGAACCCACCCAACCAGTGTACTTTTTACCTGAACCAAGATCGATATTGCTTATCAGTGTAGATCTATTTTGACCACTTTTAACCCAATTTCTCTTTACTTTAATCCATTTTCTCTACACATTTGAGCCATGCACCCCACATCATTCAAAAGAGTTTTAAAGAGATAGAGAGAGGATATTCTTGAGGGCTTTTATTGATTCTTCATCTATATCCAAGACTTAAGCCACAAAACTCCATATTTATCACTATTCATTATCTTCTATATCAATTTTTTCCATGGAAGCTTAAAGGGTGAGCTAGGGTTTCGGGATTATAGCATCTACACTTTTTTTAGCTCTCAAATTCTATAGATTATCATCAATAGAGGTGGGAACATTAATACTAACTTGCTTTTCAAATTATATTGTGTTGCATTAAAGATTTATATACAAATGTGGGATTTTCATAAAACTTATACTTGTTAGGTTAGCCCCAATTAGTTGTTGGTAATGATAGATTATCATATAAATTGCATATATGGTTAATTAATTTCATGATTTGGCCATACACATGTATATTCACACAAACCCATTTCGTAAGTAATGTGTATAAACTTGAAATTTGAAAATTTCGGGATTTATGTACTATTAGTGGATGATTAATGAACTCTAAATATACATATTTATGATAGTTAAAAAGCATATGGACCTTCATCCTTGGGATTTGTACAAAAATGCCTTAATATACATAAACTAATTATAGTTAATTATTGGTATACTAGTACACATGTGTCCAATATACAACAAATTATGTCAAACTATTGAGATTGCACCCTAGATGTATTGTAAGTGTGAATTGTGGAGTGTGGTTGGCCATGGTGGCAATTGAGAAAGTCTAGTGTGTTGTATTTACACCAGTTGGGTTGGAATAACGGGATTATACTTAGTTTTTGGTAGAATGACATAAATGTTTGGATAATACTCTTAATGTATTAATTTATACTTATTAGAACACACTCAGAGACGTAAGAAACCGATAATTCAATAATTTTCCATAACACATAGATAAAGACACAATTATAAGGTTATAAGCAAGTAGCATGATGATGATGCTAAGTGAATGATGTATATTTATATCTATATTATTTTTCATATATGTGAGGGATTGTGTAGCATGTGATTTATATATTGTTGATGAATAGATGGATATATTCTGGTTGATACGATCACACATATGGGCTGGATTAATTGTCGAACACGCGAGTCTTGACCGGGTGCCTCGTTACATGACTGCCTATTGCGGTTTATGGCTGAAAATCCCTAAACCGAGCACAGGTAAAATAATAGGTTACTCTATCAGGTGGTTGAAAACCACGAATGAGAGCCCACTCAATGTATCTTGTCTTCTCACTAGGATGTGTGTTTTGGATTAGATGAGTTTTTCCAACAGCAAAGTAGTTTCATTTGGCACTACCAACAGAATGGTGAGACCCGAGAAGTAGTAGCACTACTAATGGACACTCAGCTTACGGGGTGTGGTTTCCTGGTATAGTTCTTCATAATGTCGAAATCGATTTGTATGAATGTTCTATTTGTTAAATATTTGGAGTGTAATCCCCCAAAAAATGTCTTGCATGTACATAACTCCAAATGACTTACTTAATATAACCAAGTCCCTGAGCAACTTCCTTCACATTAAGGAGATATGAATAGTTTAGAGTTCGAGATCCTTCGGAACCTTAGCTTTAGGCTTAGTCGATTGCGAGGAAAAATTTAAACATTATGCTTAGGGATGTGCACAGTTCGGTTAACCAAACCGTGCAGGTCTAGCGAGAACCGAACCGGCATGTCAATTTTGTTATAATGGTCAGCCGAACCAAACCGGTGTAGGCTTAAAACCGGTCGAGGTCGGTTTTATCAGGGTCAGTTTTTTCGGTTTTGGACTCAGACAATTGGGCTTATCTTATATTGTTAGGCCATGACTTAAAAATTACTTTTATATTATTGGGCCATAACTTAAGGTCATTTTTCACAAAAAAAATCGACTTCTTTTTAATCAATTTGACACTTTCTCCTTAAATCATTTTGGACAAAAAAAACAAAACATTTTATACTTTTCATAAACTTCAGCCTTTATTTTATTTTTTTACCTTTCACCAAACCCAAAAAGCAACAACATATAAGAACCTAAAACAAAAAAAAAACCACATCATGCATTCATGCTTACTAATATGCCCTAAGAATAATATTATTCTAGGATTTATTAGTAAATATCTCGTTTGCAAGATTTGCAGGAACACCTTTATATTTATATTATATATATACACACATACATATATGCCATATATTTAAAGAAATATAGATTAAATATAATCCTCAAAATAGGGGAGATTAAGAAATTAAAAGCAAGGCACATTAATTTACGGATAAAATCATAAAACCCACTTGTAAAAAACTTCAAACAAAAAGGGCAAAAAAATACTAACATTAACAAAAACACTATGTTCATCAAATTGGAGAGATTCAAATCTCAGAACCAAAACAGGGAAGAGATATTGAAAATATAAAACTTAAGTGGAAAAAAATCATTATTTCACAGATATAAATTAAACCCATCTATAAAAAACTTCAAAGAAACAATAACAGAAACGAAAAAATTCATCAAATTAGACTGGAGAGAGATTAAAATGTCAGCCCCCAAAACAGGGGAGAGACATTGAAAATAAAACCAAGTGGAAGTAGAAGAGAAGGTGTGGCTATGGATGAAGAGAAGAGGATGTGCGGCGGCTATATATGTTTTGAGTCAAAACTTTTGACTGTTTGTTGTTAGATATTAGGGTTTTACCCTTATATATATATATATATATATATTTTAAGATAATAAACTTATACATCGAACCAATAGCTGAATGACACGTGTAATGTCGAGTCGGTTCGGTTTGGGCCGATTTTTTGGTTTTTCGATTTTTTTGCACACCCTTAATTATGTTAGAGATATGATGCATCGGATGTTATTGTGTTGTTTTATATATATAATGCCTCGGATATTATTGTGGGAAACGAATGAATAAACAAAGACATAATTGAATTGATCATAATGAACATAAGATATTAACATCTAAAGTAGGAATCATAATCAAGAGAATGGATAAATGTGTAAAAGTTGAACTATAATGTTTAGCATGAGATCATTCACATACTTATGCATATAACGTGGGAACTTAGGAGTGCGGGGCATGTGATGATTTATTTAGCCGTGATGCATTTTAGTTAGCCAAGTATAGAATTAATAATGAACTATAAACAAAGTGAAAATGATATATATATATTTGGCTTATAGTTACGAACTTTTAGTATATGTATAGGATAATTGTGAGATAAAATTAACATAAAATGTAAAGTGTTGAATTACGCATTAAAACGAATCCAACTTAACATGACGAACCGTAAGAAGTTAGAGATCAAGTAAGATGATACTATAACATTATTTCTTAGAAAAGATGTAAATCTATAGAGATAGTTGTATATACGAAACTATAAGGGTGGAATTGATTAGTAAGTGGATAGCTTATGATGTCTAGGATGTGAATCCTAGTTGGGTTTAGCATGCATATGTGTATGATGCTTTTGCACTATTTTCATATTACTGTCATATGCTACGATATTTACATTTTATGAAACTTGCACGTGCATGTGTTTACTAGTTGTACTTTTTATACAATTTATATAGTTCGAAGTGAGCACGGATTTGATCGTTCATTTTTTCACCAATCTTGCAGGTTTAGCATATTGAGTAGCACGTAGTTCTCATTTTTAAAAGCCTCTAATGTTTATAAACCATTTTATAGTCCGTACAAGAAGGACTAAGTTGTATAATAGTTTTTGCTATTATATATTTGTATAATATAATTGTTTTTTTAACGAACTTGGATTTTTTATGTCAAACTTGTATTACAAGTAAACTTGTATCGAGGACATTGTGTAAATGATTTAAATGTGGAGTGGTTTTTATACATGTTTGAATATGGCTTTGATTTAGAAGAAAAATGTTTTAATTTTTACAAGTCAGCTTATTAATTATACGAACTCCACGTGTCGAAATTTTTTAAATGAAATTTTCAAAACAATATACATTTTTATTTTTTATAACTTTTCAACCGCCATTGATGTACGGCACTGTGATCAACTAGGTCCCGGAGGTTTAAAATTTTTAACGGAATTCGAGGAGTCACAGATTTGGCTTGGAGCGGTATGATGGGTTTGTGGGAGGAGTTGTAATGATTGGGTATATTAATTTGAGTTATTACTCTAAATGATAGGAATTATTAATCGGGTTAAAAAACCATTTAAGTGAGATGGAGTGTTAGCGAACGTTTCGGTGGGTGTAATTAGTGCCATTTTAAATAAAATGGTATTACTTTTAAACGTTACGTAATGGCCTTTTCAGTAAAGAATTAACCGACGAAAAGTTTTATGGCATACATTGTTAGCTTAGATTTTGCGGCCAGAGAAAGCATGTCATTTTATTATCTACTTCATATCCTTGAGTTTAAATATTTGAGAAATTGGTTTAAATGATTTGAAATATGGAGGTGCATATGGCTAATCACTGACCAATTGTAGATCATTGGTTGTATCAATGTATATCATTTCGTAAACGTTACACAAAATATAAATATATGTATAAGTAAAATTGATGATGGTTAAAATAAGACTAAAAGTAAAGAGTCAAGAATATCAATATTCTTTAATCATGGCTTCCAATAAAAACAATAGAAAATTAGTATTTAACCCATTTTTATAAAATTGTTTTTACTCCGATCCAGTCCATTTAAGAAATTAGGATTTAGCCCACTTTTTTGTTTTTACCCCAATTGTTTTGCATTTGGCCCGGTTTTATTTTAAAATTAATTTCATTATTATTATAGGGATTTAAGCATGATATGACCCTCTTGCCCTAGTTGTTGATTGGATCGGTTATCGCTCCTTATTTTTTGCTGCTGTGATCACAATAAATAGATTATGGTAACCAGCTAAAATATAGGATAATGGGTAGTTGTTTTTGAGCATATCCATTATTAAGCAGATTATGGGATTAATCCTTACCATTTAATTTTGTCCTTTTATTTTATTGGTGATGTGTTTTATTTTCAAGCCATACATAAAACAACTATTTTTCAGTTTCATCATTTGTATTGGTCTACACATCATTTTTTTACTTCTTTGCTATAACGGTCTTCTTTGATCAAATGTACGTTTACATTTTAGAAATAAATCTTGCCATTCGGTCAAGATTTTTGTCATAGTGTTTCGTTATTCATCAGGTTTTTTATCATATGTTGCATTTTATTTTTGTTGATTGATGGTTAGGTAGGTTTGTAGTTTACAATATCAATTTATTTTGTGAACGTATATTATTTTCATGTGATAGTCAATGTGTATCACACTAATATGCTTGCTTATGGTGTATCACACTAATATACCTGCTTATGGTGTATCACATTAATATGCATATTTTAAATATTTCTGGTGTATCACACTAATATGTTTGTTTTAAATATTTTTAATGTATTAAACTAATATGTTTACCATGTAAATAAAACTATCTATATAATATGTCTCCCAAAATATAATAATATGTCCATTCATATTAGATTAAATAATTCGGTTAGGTATTAAAAATTTTAAAATTCAAAACGAAACTAGATCATTTGTGAATATATATTTATTTATTTAAAAAATATAAATAATGTTTATCTAGTCAACAAAAAAATTATTTTTGAATATTTATTGTTCCCTTAGATTATGAGAAGATAAAATTTATGATATTATTGAATATTAAAATTATATGTCAACAAAAGGGTAATTTCAAAAATCAACTAAATAATTTTTAAAATGAAAAAAAATAATTAAAAAATATTAATTAGTAGTTATCCAATCATTTGGGCTATTTACTAATTTCTAATTCGGAATGGGCTAATTGCAAAACAATTTAAATTAATTGGGCTAAACACAAAAAGGCCCTAAAAACAATTGAAAAAATTATGTATTAAATCTTCTAAGAGGTACATCAAATGGATCAAAATGATATATTGATGTTGTTGTGATACCTTACTGTAGACACTTTAATTCTTAACCTTCGCAAAAACTCTAAAAGTTCTCAAACAACACACTTATAATCCGGAACTCATCCACTCACTATAAACTCTTTTAGAAGAGTTTGCTAGACATTAAATAGACCTATTAGGTGGGTTTGTCGTGCGGTAAACCCTCTCCAGTACTATAAATAGACATGCACCCCATGGGTTCAAGGACAGGATTTTTACTACACAATTCTTATATTTTATATCTCATTTTTTTTATTTTCAAGTGTCTTCAAGTTCGCTTCATATGTTCGTCTAATTTATGAGGAATTCCCGAATTCATTTTTCTATTCTGGAATTGAAAAAGTCTCTGAACCGAGAGTGCAACTTAAGCTTCATTCTGCATCACCAACCACACAAACCACCACGAACCATGAACCATGCCATATGCATCATCATCAATCACCACCATAAGAGGTGGACATATCACCAACCACCCACAAAATAGTTGGCAAACCACTTTATTACCATAAGGATAGATAAACCACTTTATTAAGTTCGAAACCACATCTATGAGTTTTGAAACTGTGACCTCTCTAATACAAGAATAAAGAGAGTACAACTATGCTACAAGGCCATTGGCATATTTTCTCTCTTTTATTCTTATATATACCGTTGAGAATGTAACTAAAGTCTCTTATAGTATTTAAATTATATATTTGTGTACTTGTTTTATTGCACTTATTTAATTATTCATAGATGTAAACTTTTTATATATTTTGTTCTGCTCACTTTCTAGTTGGATAAACTTATTATTAAAGATATTCATATTTTATCGTTTTTAAACAAAATTTGTTCTCAAAACCCTGATTAAAACCAGCTTTAAAATCAGAAGAAATAAACTATTATCATCTAGATAAAACCAAGCTTTCAAAATTCGGACAAATAAGGTTTTCATAGGAATTAAATTCGGATATATTTTATCTTCTGTATAGATTGTAATATATCTGATATACTATATTTAATAGTTAAATTCCATACTAAATCAATTCCGATGAGGTCCAATATTTTATAAATTAACTAGACGAGATAATTGATATTATTATCCGAGGAAATAATATTGAATCGAATTTCATGATTTCAAACTAAAAGATAAACTTTTGTCACTAGTAATCAGACTTTGACAAAATTAAAATATCGGATCATACAATACAATGTTTTTATCCTTTTCCCATTTTCTCCAAAAATCAGGTTTTTAGTAAGTTACTTTTAAAAAAAGTAGGATATCAGTAAAGGCATCAAAGTTTTCCAACATATAATAAACATATAAAGCCACTAGATACCGAAAGTGCAGAACGGGTGCTTAACACCTTCCCAATCTATAATATAGTTCCCGAACCTTATAAAATTCTAGTTTCGTAACCAAATGTATATGGAAAAGACTTATCTATAACATTTTTCCTTACACAACTCTTTTGTCCGTTTTCTCGTAAAACGTATAGGCTACTCTGAATGAACCCTCCTGCATCTATAATATGATAGAGGAACACACGATATGAATTATCACCATTCAGAAGCAAATGAATTATCACCATTCAGAAGTAAATGAATTATCACCATTCGGAAGTAAATGAATTATATGAACATTTTCCGATGTTTCAGGTCCCCAAACTAAAGGTTGAGAACCAGGGCCCGCATTTACGGATTCTCACACTTACTAAAGAAAATGATAAGAGATTGGTAGGTTGAATCATTTATTCAAAGGACTCATATACGTGTGTATCAATTTGTCCATACACTTAAATATGTAGTAGAGTAAAAGAAAAAAGACATATAATACTACAAAATAAAATGTGTATTATTTGTATAAGCTAAAATTATTCCTTTTAAGTAAAGCAAAAGGAAAAAGTTAAGTGACATTTTAAATATAAAAGACGTTACGCAATTAATGGTTTGCCATATATATAGCACTATGAATAATTGCTCTCTTTTACTGTAATAACGTTAGGCTTAACATGGGGAAAAAATTACCAATTAGAGAACAACGAGTTATTAAAGGAAATAGAATTACGAGTTTGCAACTTCCACCCTTACCTTGAGGTCAAGGGTTCGACTCATGGGGTGGGAGGGGATGGTTTTTCTCTATTTGTAGGATTAAGGGATAGACTTAGACCTCCCTTAATTTAAAAAAAATAGAATTACGAGTTTGCAAAAAAATACTATCTTAATGGCAACATTACCTAATTGACCAGAGACCCCAAGACATAGGTTTAAAGGAAAAATCGAATCTTGTTTGCCAATATCACTGGGAGATACTATCTCAACCCATGCATATCATAATCCAATGCCGCCTACAATTTGTTATAGTTAGTTATGTTTTTAGTGGCTTAAAAGTCACCTAGTTTTGTGAGTGTGAAAAGTGACCATTTTACGAGAAAGTACTCATGAAACCTAAAGTTGTTCGGGGTCCATACAAACACAACAATAAGAATTTATGGTTATGAAGAGGTTTTATGTGTGAAGCTTAGTGACTTGGTTTACATAAACAATTGATAATTTTAGGCAAAATTTAGTTTACTAATTCCACTAAAAATTCAATAGTTTTAATATTACGCCAACAAACTTCTGTTATGCTTGGTATCATCCTTATTCTCATGAAAAGGAGGTCATGTGATTGATCCTTGTGAACATGGCATCGACCCTGTGTTGTTAATATAGCTGTCAATGATAAATGATTAAAGTGTGCACTCAAAGACCTCGTTCCCCCTCCCCCATAGAAATAGGATATTATTCGTATGAATATATATACAAAAAATCGCCCTTTCGAAGAATATATATATGTTTATAAGGGAGGCTCTTGTAAGGTGCGGTCCTTATTTTACTAAAATGAGGTCCATCCTCATTTTGATGGAAATACGGATGATTTTTTTGATCAAACTCAATTTAGAAATTGTAATATAATCATATAAAATTTCAATGGATGAAAATAAACATATATATATATATATATATATATCACATTTTTATTACATCTACTTTTGGTTTGAATTTTTTGATGATTTTTTTAGCATGATTTACTAATTATAGAGATTACATCTGTCAAGTTTTAAAAGAAATTCATCCATTAATCCCTTGAAATAAACGATCTTTTTTTTAATAAAATAATGACCGGTCCTTATTGGAATCACCTTGTATATATAAAAAATTTATTGAAAATTTAATTTGAAATTGGATATATTGAAAAATTGATATATATTCTCTTTTGGCCATTGAAATTTTATACGAATATATCAACAGCCTTTAAATTAAGTTTTTTTGATGAAAATCGCCTAACTCATTTTACTGAATGTAGCCATAAAATCGAAGATATGGAGTACTGGGCCATCACCCGGTGGCTCAGGCTGATCATATCTGGGACTGTTTCACATTATTATGAATTTGGATTTTTTAAGATTTGAGTTAGTTTTTGACTTTTAGCACTTCTCTCGGTCTGTCTGGTTGCTAGGAAGTTTCGTGGAGTGTTTTTACTTGAGAGCATCATATATGGTGGAACTTTGCAGATGTATGAACAAACCTAGCGGAGTATAGAAGTGTGACATTCTGTTTTTTATTTTTTGTTTTAGATGAAAAAAATCCTAATAATTTCAGCTTTCTTTGATAATAATACATAAAGTGATAATAAAAATAATTGATTTTTCCAATTTTTTTTTTAAAAAGTTAATTGATGTAGTGAGATGTTCCCTTACCTTTTTGAATTTTCCATGGATAGTTTTTTTTTGTGGGAAGGAAGAATTTTTTCATAAAAAATAATGGATGAAAGATATCTACAAATAAAAATAAGTACGAGATAGAGGGCATCTCACTACATTACTCGACTCATTTTTGACTTCTTACAAAATTCTATTGGTTTAGCTTTCAATCTCTAACTTGTTATCAAACAGTGCCTTCTAATTTTTATTTATTCCAAACGTGCGAAAATCAATCTTTCTCTCTTACACACACACGCAAGGCAGTATTTAGATATCTTGGATATTTTTTTTATTAAAAAAGTTGTCCTCAAGAAAGGTAACACTTGCAAAATTATTTTGTTTCTTACATATCATGAACTAAATACCGAAACACATGCATGCGAGTGATGCATAAACACGCCTTTTGTTCAAACAAATTATGAATCTAAAATGAAAAATAAAAATGCCATATGTAATGTGGTCTAGCGGCATGAAGCTAACTCTTTATTAGAAGCAGGATATTTCTCTACAAATAATTTTATTTTAGTAAATTAAAAACAAAATCACAGGGAAATGGTAAATATATTGATTTCAATCTTATTCCACGGCCTTTTCATATATTTTCACAACTAAGGAAAAATTAAGTCATAATTCCTAATTTCATTGTCTTGAGTTTTTTCAACAAGCAATTATTATTTTAGGTTTTTAATCCGTATTTTTTGTTCTATATTTGTTATAGTCTATGAGGAAATGATTATCATGTTGTTGTATGTTTTTATTTCTTAATTTTTTAAAAGGTGTGTAAACATGTAACGCTATTCATTAAAAAAGAGACATTTGTAAAAGTAAAATTATATTGTGTATACTTGTTGACGCAGGTTATTTACTGAAGAAGGGAGAATAATAATAATAATAAAATTTCGTTCTATATTACTTATTTACATTTTTATCCTTTAATGTTCAATGACTTTGCAGTAAAAATTATTTAATGTATTATGGTCTTATGGAGACTATAGTAATTTATTAAAACAAAGTAGTACTGAAAATATATAGAGGAATTATCTTGTGTTTTTTAAAAAATAATTGATTGTATCGTATTGCTTTCACTACTAAGTACTAAACCAAAAACATATAGAGCAATTATTCTTGTTTTTGCCTTCACTCGACGTCTCCCTCTTTCTTCAACTCGAGCCATGGGTCTACCGAATAATGCACTTCTTCTACAAAATATATAATTTACCTCTAGTTTGTAAATAGTTGTGGATTGGATCGAAAAAGAGCTTAATCTTGTACTGTTCATCTAATTTATTCAAATCATTTGAAAAAAATTTAAAAAAAATAGACAATGATTCCTTTTAGACTTGAGAGTAAATTGTTTCAATTTTTCAAATTCATATTTTATATCGAAAAAGAGCTTAATCTTGTGCGCACATGCTCATTTAATTTATTCAAACCATTTGAAAACAAAATAAAAAGCAGCCTAGACAATGATTCTTTTTAGAACTGAGAGTAAATTGTTTTATTTTTTCAAATTCATATTTTATTAATTAATTAGTTAATACTTGTTAATATATTAGACATATCTGGATAACTATTTATTTTGTCTTTGTCATGGAGTGTCTGAGTCAACTTTCGTGCACTTTAATCAATCTTCGCTTGTGGAACAATGGTGAATTACCGGAGTATTTTTACAACTATTGGCATTAAATTAGAAAACTTCCAATCGAACCTAAAATAAGTGCTTTCAAAAACTAACAATTTTATGAACAATAAACATTAAAATAAGATATAGATTTGAAAGTTCAAAAAAAGAACTCAAGTTCCCGCTTCCTAGGCTAGCGGTTGATGTAATCTATGTTGATAATTAATAAATTTACTGCATGTATCAAAACAAAGTTTTGCCCTTTATGATCAATAATAGCTAGTCTTTTTTCTCTTTCACTAAGGCTTCGTTTGGTTCACGGATTTTAGTACTTGGGAAAAGAAAGTCGTTCCTTTCCTTTGTTTGGTAAGCACAAATTTCGGAAACACTTCTAAGAGAGGGGAAAGTAGGGGGTAAAACCATTCCTCCCAAAACACATGGGATTGATTTTTCCATGTGAGTTCCAAGCATTTATTACTCAAATTTTAGACAAGAATACTCTTACCTAAATACTTTCCATGGTTTACTGAACACAAAAAAGGAAATTTGACAGGAAATTTACATTCCCACCTCTATGGGAAAGATATGAGAATTAATTTTCTTTCCGTGAACCAAACGAGACCTTAGTTTAATGTATTTCACAAAATCAATGCATCAGTAACAAAAAAAAAAAGCCTTGTAACTCGAAGTCCCACCAAATTCAAATTTTCAAACTATAAAAGGCAGGCCTTTGCAAATTGAAAAACCCATGAATTTCGTTTCCCATCACCAACTCTTAACACCTCCAACATTATTCTCAAATGGCCATTTTCAGACTCTCTCTCGTCCTCCTCTCATTCTTCATCAGCACCACTCTCAATCTCCCCTTATCCAACGGCTTAAATCTCCTCCGCGACCCCAAATTCGACGGCTGCTCTGCCCTCCACGACTACCCTGACAGCCAATCCAAATGCACCTACATTAAATCAAACCTCGATTGTCGCCCAAAAGGTTACATTAATTCCATCGAAATCTTCTATTGCACCTTCGGAACAATCCCTCTATTCGGCTACACAATTCTTCTCTTCTGGCTAGTTTTACTCTTTTACATGTTAGCTAACACTGCCTCCGAGTACTTTTGTCCTTCCCTAGAGAGCTTATCTCGGGTTTTAAAACTATCACCCACAATCGCGGGAACCACTCTCCTCCCGCTGGGGAACGGGGCCACTGATGTCTTTGCTAGCTTTGTGTCCTTTACTCGGTCCGGAGACGGCGATGTGGGCCTTAATAGTATCTTGGGTGGGGCCTTTTTTGTATCGACCGTTGTCGTTGGTGTCATATGTATAGTTATTAGTCCTCGTCATATGATGGTCGATAAAGGGAGTTTTATCAGAGATGTTTTCTTTTTCATTTTTTCCCTCTTGTCCCTCCTGATGATCATTTTTATCGGGAGAATTAGTTTTTGGGGTTCAATTTGTTTCTCCTCTATTTACATTCTTTATATTTGCGCAGTTTGGGCTATGCATCTTTTCAGTGTGAGGGATAAAGTTGTAAACTGCGAGGCAGGTGTACCATTGCAGGGTTGCGTGGACGAGGAAAAGCCCGATTTTATTGAGAAAAACGATGACCAAAAGCGAAAAAGCTTCTTTGACTTTGACCCAATGATGTATCACTATTGGGGATTATTTCTCTATGCTTTGGAGTTACCAATTTATTTGCCAAGAAGACTTACAATACCAATGGTTAGTGAGGAGAAATGGTCAAAGCCATTTGCCGTTCTTTCTGTTACACTTGCACCAATTCTATTAGCAACCCTTTGGAACACACAGAGAGAAAAAGTTGGTTCCAAAACTAGCCTTGTGATCTACATGACATCAATTTTAATTGGAAGTGTTTTTGGTAATGTTGCCTTTGAGGCCACAAAAAGGTCTACCCCACCAAATAAGTGCTTGTTGCCTTGGTTTGTTGGTGGGTTTCTAATGAGCGTCACTTGGACTTACATTATTGCTGAGGAATTGGTCTCTTTGTTGGTTTCAATTGGGGTTATTTTAGGGATAAGCCCTTCAATATTAGGGCTCACTGTCCTAGCTTGGGGCAACTCTATTGGAGATTTGATAGCAAATGTTGCAATGGCAACGCATGGCGGGCCGGATGGGGCCCAAATTGCGATATCGGGTTGTTATGCGGGGCCCGTTTTCAACACGCTAGTGGGCTTGGGAATGTCGCTTATTTTTTCGTCATGGGCAGAGTATCCATCTTCGTATGTGATTCAAGGGGATCCGTTTCTATTCGAAGATATCGGGTTTTTAATTTGCGGGTTGCTTTGGGCCCTTGTGGTTTTTCCAAAGAAAAATATGAGACCTGATCGATATCTTGGAAGTGGGCTTTTGGTCATTTACTCGTGTTTTTTGTTCGTAAAGCTTGTGAGGGCTCTTGGGTTATTGAAATCCCATGGCTGTCATTTATATTGAACTTCAAATTGGAGGGGTTGAAAATTTACTTTTATTCGCAAAGCTTTCATTTTGTGGAGTTGTAACAGTGAATTCATTTTTGCATATTTATAACAATAAGGATGTATTTTTTAGAAATTAGCTCAAATAAATTAAAGCTACCTAAGAATTATACTAATCAAAGTAAATAAAGTGAATTTTTTTTTATGGAGGGCGTCTGGGCGTGGAATAATTCTATCATAACTCGAGCAAATTTGGCCTGACGAAAGATTGTTGAGTCTAGCAACTGCCCTCTTTGCAACTAAGCAAGCCGAGTCAATTGTGCATGTTTTGCTGGACTATAGGGTGGCGAAGTGGATTTGGGGAATTATGAATATATTGCAGGGATTTGAGGAAGATGGACTGCGCTGTTACGGGGGCGGACTAGATGGAGGCAATGCAGGATGGTGTTTGTGAGGACGTAATGGAGTTAGGTGCTGTTGTTGCGTGGCTGCTATGGTTTCCCCGCAATTCAGCTGTGTTTGAAAGTGAGTCATGGAACGCATATGGTATATTAGACAAGCCGGACAAAATTCTAAAGATTATCAAATTGTTAGCAAATCACAAATGACTTTTAAAGGGCAGCACTACCTTATAAATGGAGTCAACCAATAGCTGGTAGATTTGAAGTTGATTATATTGCTTCAATTTTTGAAGAGATTGATTGTATTGGGATTGTTGTTATCCGAGATCGTGACGAGTTTCATGGCGGGCTATCCCAATGAATTGGGTGTTGTCTTAAAGCTGAACACGCTGAGTTGAAAGTAGCTCGTGGTGCACTCCAATTTGCTATTGATGCGGACTTTTGGGACCTGACGTTGGAAGGGGATGATATCAATGTGTTTGGATATTTATCTCCGGATGATGAGGTTTTCGCAGATAATGAAGTTCTTTTGGAAGAAGCCAAGAGAATTGGAGCTGGGCGCAGGTCTCTGTCTTTTTGGCTAAGTTTGCAAAACAGGTTGATGATTTTGTAGTTTGGTGGAGGATCCTCCGTGGCTTAAGGAATCATTGTTGGTGGATGTAATTTCTAATAGTTCTTAGATTGATGATAGCTTTGTTTCAAAAAAAAGAAAAAATGAGAGATATTTTTTATACCCCACGTTTTATTTTGTTTGTGTTTGCCCCGTGCTCAGTGAATTTCATTAATTACAGATAACTCTTTCCCTCTTTCCCCCATTTTTTTTAATAAATTATATACATAAGAGTTGCACACAATTAAATATGTAGATTAGTTAGAAGCATAAAAATAGCACATGATCTAGAAACATAATATCACCACAAGCATTATGCACTACATATTTCACAATAATTTCCTCTTTTTTTTATTGAAGGTTCTTAACACTAAATAAATTAAAGAGACGGAACATAGAATAAATTTCTCTTACCAAAATCACATACCTTTATTTTTTTCTCAAGTTTAATGGTAAGTGTATCACTTTCTAGTTATATGTTTTAATTCTAAAAGGTTATAAATTTTATTAACAGAAAAAAAAAATATTTAAGGGGGCAACTCTAACAAGGATCGAGATAAGAGAACAAACTTAAACAATTTTATTTATTTATGAGTGGAAGATTTCAAACTTAAGAGAGATTACAAGGGAAGAAAGAGAAAGGAAAAAACAAAGAAGAAAGGGAAAGAAAAATATATCTAATATCTATTACAAATGCCTTATTTATAGGCACAAATTACGGACTCCAAATAGGTTTAAATCCGACTATCGTCACTGCTTACGTGTGCTTACGAAGGGTTACCCTCATTTATACAACTCACGATTACAATTTCCAAATAAAATCTTACTCTAATAGCTGACTATATTTTTAAAAAATAAACTATAAAATATGTTACGTTCAAATAATTTAACCGTGGCATAATTATAGCGATAATACAATTTGGTACATTTAACCTTTTCTTCTCAAATTGTTTATCAATATTCATGGCTGAAGCTATTAGTTATCTAGAGGCCTTTGATTTGGTGCATTTGTGTATGGTGTTTCCTCTTTGCCTGGTCGGGTTTATTCATGACAGCCTCCTTTCTCGGTGTGTGTAAGACCATATTAGCGGATGTGCCGGGGATTGCCATTGGGCATTGTGTTAGGGACTTCCGAGGCGACTTAATCAATTAGGGCAACAACAACTTAGAATAATGTTTCATGGTTTGTTTTAATGCCAGAGTTATATGCTATTGTGTTGGGTCTAGCCATATATGTCGGTAGAGATTGAGGTGCATCAGATTGTTATTGAGAGTGATTCTAAAGCTGCTATTGAGTTTATTTCTTCTCGTGGCACATGCCTTAATAAATTTGGGGCCTTATTTCAAAATGTGAAGTAATTAGTTTCTCATTTGCACCCATGATTATCATAGTGTTGCGCATCGCCTTACTTGTCATACTTTTCTTTTTAGTATCTTGGAGAGGTGAGACTCTTTGTTCCGAAATTAGCTAGTAAACTTTGTGTCACTTAATCGATAATTTATTATCACTTTTGGTAGCGTTTTTCAAAATTAAATTAAATTATGTGTATCACTAAATTGACTAGGTTGTTGGAAAAATGGTTTTAAAGTAACTTTTTAGCCATTTTGAGGGTAATTTTAAATGGAGTTTCACACTCGGTTGTGAAAGGAAATTATAGATTCGTATTCTCCTCTGTGAGTACATCGAGATTGTGTATTTGTTTGCTCAAAACGGATTCGGGGTGAATGAGAAATTGTCACCCAAAGTGAGTTACATGAGATGAAAAATAAAATGGAAAATGTTAGTCCCACATTGAAACTTTGGAAAAATATGTATGAGTTTATAAAGGATAACCTTTCACTAGTTCATAAGCTTCTAAGAAATATAAGGCTCTCTCTCGTGCATCTAGGTACAGGGGGTTGTAAATTACGAATTGAATTTTGCTATTTTGCTTGACACAGGCTTAGCTTGTCTGCACCTGCAGACATGAATGTCGCTCCGAAAATGACTAGCCGCGCAGGGTTATGTTTTGCAATTAGAAAGAGTTTTTCTAGTTCTTCAAATTATTTTAAAAAACGGTTTTGATTAATTGTAGCAATTAACACTAAAAAATTGTTTTGATTAATGACAAATTAATTCTAAATCTCCTCCCCCTTGTATAAATTGAAGGTCTTGGAGACCTCATTCCACACAACTCAATACACACCTCTCTTCACGAAATTCTCTCTTGCTCTCTAGAATAGTTTTATTTTGGTGGTGATCAAAGTTCATACACAATTTAAATTCGTTTGCGAGTGACACCAAAGTGCTAAAGATAGACACTCTTTGTACCGTTTCATCTTGGAAGACAAACGCCATAACAAATCTCAAAAGCATCGCGGGAGGCGGCGTAATTGTTTCAAGGAGATCGTATGATACACGAGACTCGGTTTTCCAATTTATTTAAATTGTTAATTTCCACGTTTTTGCTAACATAAGTGACCTTCTATGTAGGAATTTTTTTTTGTTAAAACAACTTTTATATAGTAAATTAGATGTCAAAAATTTGTCTAGTCCCTTAATAGAATTCGTCACACATTATTGTTAATTTTCCATGTATATATTAAGAGCATCTCTAACATGCCTTTCAAAGGATTAAATTGCAAAGTTATTGAAGAGCCATGTCAGCAAAATTCACTCTAATAGAAGTAGCAAAATGGAATCTCCAATTTGAAGAGTGATGAAAGAGCTCTTCAAACGTACTTTTTAATATTTTATTAATGGAACTTTGTACTAATTTAAAATGACATTGTTGGAGGGAACTTGTATGTACATTAATTAAAAATTAAAATAATAATATATTTGAAGAGGCTCTTGGAGTTCATTGAAAATATTCTTTAAGATGGCTCTTCAAACTGCCACATAAGGTCAACAAAATTATTTTTGTAGAGTCATTTTTGGAAAATGCTATTGGAGATGCTCTTAAGAGTTGGCCTAGCGCACAAAAATGTCAAGGTCGGCCCTGGGTTCCGTATTGTTGGCGTTGTCTTTTGTCTATATCAATGACTTAAAATGAAAACTAGAAAGAGAAAAAAAAAACTCAATGGTTAATCACTAAGACCTCAGTTCGTACCATCGATGTTATTTGAAAATAATTGAGTAAGTAAAAAATTTGGCCAAGTTTCTTTTCTCTACTCTTTTTTTTATTATATTTTATTCAGTACGTTCTAATTTTCTGCTCTTTTTTGGGTAATAAAAAAATTGGATCTCCTTAAAAAAATAAAAAATATTTAAGCACAACATATATGGATAAGGATAATAGTCAACATAATTAGAGACCGGAGGTTTGTTGAAAGATGGTTCCTCTTGCTGTTTTGGTTGTCAATCCAGTAGTACCTTTACACTGTGTGTGGGTATATTTGCTCAAAATAGTGATCAAACTGTATACCAGTAAGCTACGAGTTTAATTCTTGCCCTCTCTCCCTTTATAATTAATTACCTAAAATTTAAGACTTGTTATGTGCTTTATCCTTTCTATTCATAGGTAATTAGGTATAGAATTAGGATTTATAATGCATTATTAGGGTTAATAGTAGAAAACCAAAAGTGGTAGACTTGGGTTCTATTCCAACACTTTATAGGTGGTTTTATCTTTATTCATAGTACATAATACAGATCAACCTTATTCACACAACATAAGAAGTCTTTCCACGTTCCTACAACCGTCTCGGCGTAGCTGGGTCCTGGATCTTTTGATATGGGCCTTCTTAATTGATTATTCAATAGTGGGTTAGGTTTAGCTGAAAGGCTAGGCCTAGAACCCAACCAAGGGCCCAATCATGCATTCTTAGTTTTGGGGTCCTTCACCTTTCAATTTAATTTCGTTTAATAGGGTGTAGTTCAAAAGTTAAAAGGGATGATTTTTTCATGAAATTTGGTAGAGATTGAGAATTGGGTGAGAATGTGAGATGATCCTTTAGAATTTCAATGGTTGAAATATGAAAATGAACATATATATCAAATTTTTACTGCAGATACTTTCAGTTTGAATTTTTGATGAAATTGCGTGAAGATGATCTACTAATTATTGCGATCATCTCTATTAAGTTTCATGATATTTTTTTATCTGTTTAGTACTTGAATTAAACTCCATTAAACGAAATTAAAATATGTGATGAAGAAAAGCCAAGTCCGAATATTTTGAATTTGATCAGGATTATACTGAGTCCATAACCCCATATATGGAATTCATTGTAGATGCATCATGCATGGAGATAATTGTCAAGAAATTTAGATTCAACTGCCACATATATATATATATATATATATATATCATAAACCAAGTAATTGCAGTCCCAAGTGGTTGTACTTGAGTAGTTAAGATTTTTACCGAATCACATCGGAATTTTAAGTAATTAAAAATTATATGATAACTTAATAATTAATATAGCATTTTAGACAAAATTCCCATAATGGGTAACTGGTATATTATTATTTTTCAATTGTTCACCAAATTGAATTAATGATCCGAATATTTGGGTCGGACCAAGAGTGAAACCAGGATTTCTCATTCGATCGGGTTGATGTTAAAGACAAATTTCACATCAATTATTTTTAGTGCTAGGGGCAAAAAATAATAGTAACAAAAAAAGGAATTTTGTTTTTTTTACTACAATCATAATAAGATGCTTTGACTACAAAAAAGTTGAATAAATATATATGTAATGGAAATTTATATAGAAGGTGTGCTAGGCTAGGGCGAGGCAAAAATTATTGATTAATATATATTTTTAATAATTATTTGGGTAAATTTGATACAAATAGTTTTTCAAGATTCAAAGATACCCAGTAATACTAATAAACCTTTAGGGCTCGGTTGGTTCAAGTTTTGGGAATGGAATGTGCATGGAATGGGTATACTTGATTCTTGGAATTTTTTTTTCCTGGCATCTAGGATGTCATGCTGATGTTTGGTTCAACCGGGAAAATGAATGGAATAAAGTATCAATTACAAAAATATCCTTCTTTTTTATAAGATTCAAAGATACCCAGTAATACTAATAAACCTTTAGGGCTCGGTTGGTTCAAGTTTTGGGAATGGAATGTGCATGGAATGGGTATACTTGATTCTTGGAATTTTTTTTCCTGGCATCTAGGATGTCATGCTGATGTTTGGTTCAACCGGGAAAATGAATGGAATAAAGTATCAATTACAAAAATATCCTTCTTTTTTATAAGATGAGAAGACATCTCCTACTAATTTTTTAAAAGAGACAACTACTATAATAAATTACAAAAATTACACATGCCTAGCTAATAACTATCCTACAAAAATTACAATTTTTGTAATTAAAAAAAAAATACAACAAGAAAAAAGAAAAGAAAAAAGTTCCAAATATTTTTTTCTTTCATTTTTGTGCAGCAGTGTAACTAAAAAAAAAGTTCCAAACAATATTTTCATACACGAATGAAAAAATAATTATTTATTCGTAAGGAAGAGAGTTATTTTAGCCATAACATGAAAAATTTAAAAAGATGCCAATTGGTAATGGTTTATTCCTTATGATTTAAAAGGGAGAACTTGGGAGGGGAGTTTGTTCCTAAAATTATTTATTTCGGACTTAAAAATTGAACCAAACGTGAGAATCGTTTCGGAATGAAATTTAACATTCCCGAAAATGGCTTAAATCTTGAACCAAACGAGTCATTAACGTGGTATACCACTCTTTAATTTGGGTATTACTGTTGCAGCTTGCTCCCAAGCTTTTGTAGAATAAAACCTTTAAACTATAAACTATAAATTCTAAATTAATAAATTAGTTGCCTGAAAATTTTAAATCAAATGGGGGTGATAATAACAATTTTTTTTTTTTTTTGAATAAGAGTGTTAATAGGGTGTTAACATTACTGCCTTAATTATTATTATTTTTCATTTTTCTCATTTTTCTGCGTGAAAAAAAAAAAAAAAAAGTTTCAAATCATGGACCGACCGACCGCTGGAGGGTTTTCATCACTTCTTTTCCCTGGGTCGAAGTTCGTCTCTCCCTGCGTTTCATTCTGTTTCATCTATACGTACATACTATTAACGCCGCAAACACCTTTCCTCCTCCGCCACCGCCAACCAATACCTTGGACGGCGCTCTCACTCTCTAGCCGCACCTCCACCATTGCTGCCACCACTCGCCCCAATCTCCTCCATAGTCAGGTAGGTTTACTCTCTCTCTCTCTCTCTCTCTACTTTGATTAGTTTCAAGTTTATTGCAATACTTCTATCTACTTTGTTTAATTTCAAGTTTATTGCTACAATTTTTGCTGTGCAGGATTGCAAACTACTATTGGTTCCCAGTGTTCAGCGTATACTGGTGATATGGCAATAGATAGTGGAAGTCAAGAGCGTTCTCATAAGTCTCACAGGTCTCGTCAATCGGGTCCCTCAGCCAAGAAAAAGGAGAAATCAGACAAGAAGAAGCGTGATGTTTCTGATGACAAGAAGCAAAACCCTAAGGTCTCATCGTTTGTTTTCATACTTTCTCTCCCCCCCTCTCTATGCACACGCATATACATAATTATGTAAATATGGCAAGTGTAATGTGATTGGGGATGGAATGGTATCTCTACTTTCAAGTTTTAATTAAGTCCATGTACGTAGATCTGTAAATTGTTTATATTTATAGCAACTTCAGCTGTGCTTGTCGTTCTTGAAACTATATGGGAACAGGGCCAGCCTTTCTCCCATTATTTGAATACCCCATGTCCCCATGGAACATCTTACTTCTACGTGGGGCATTTTTGGCCTGCATTTGGTATTCATGGAGATTTGTTATTAGAATTTAAATATTTGCTCTTTTTTCCCGCTTTTCTTACTTAACTAATGAATTATTATTTCTGAAGTACAATTTATGCAATTTTAAAGGGATTTAAATCAAGAAGAAGCCTGTTTTAGAAAAGCTATATATATATATCTATAGCTATAATCTTTCGAGAAAATGCAGTTGGAGTTTTATTCCCAAGTATTTGTAGTGGTAACATTTAACGTGATCCTAGTTTTTAGATTAAAATTTGGCACCTCCTGGCTCCTGATACAAATCCCTTACTCCATCCATGCAAATAACGACTGTTACTTTGTGACAGAGTAAATAGCAAGATATATATATATATATATATTTATATTATGACAAAGTGGAAAATAAGAAGATGTTTGCAAATATATGTCTATTTATGTGTGTTTATATGTTTACGTGTAGGCATTTGCATTTAGTTCAACAGTGAAAGCCAAGAGACTACAATCACGTGCTTCGGAGAAAGAGCAGCGTAGGCTTCATGTCCCAACTATAGATCGCACCACCGGCGAACCTGCGCCGTTTGTTATTGTGGTGCATGGACCTCCCCAGGTAGATTTGTAACTTGTAATTGCCAACAATGAAGTGAAGTTATTAGTTATAAAGAAAATGTACTGATGTTTAATTTTCCAATTTGGAACCTATTCATTAGGTTGGGAAGTCTCTTCTCATAAAGTCTCTTATCAAGCATTATACCAAGCATAATTTACCCGAAGTTCAAGGCCCCATTACTATTGTTTCAGGTTTAAATATCAGTCCTTTTCAATTTGTTTTCTAGTACGATTGGATTTGTCCAATAAAGTATCTTTGTTTATTTAAGTGTACGTGGTTCATTATTTATTTTAGGTAAGCAAAGGCGTCTACAATTTGTTGAGTGCCCAAATGATATCAATGGTATGATTGATGCCGCAAAGTTTGCTGATTTAGCGTTGCTTCTTATTGATGGAAGTTATGGCTTTGAAATGGTGAGTTGTTGCTTGTGATTGCTTATGTATTTGTGTATGTAAATACTTCACCACTTGGGTATCTTGAGATCTTCTTGAAAGCAAGAATCAGATGATCAATCACTATTTGATTTGATGATTTGCACAACTTATGTGTCCATGATTACTTGTTTTATGATCGAACTCTACATATAATTTGTGCATCAAGATATGATTGAGGAATGGGTTAACTTCAAGGACAATAATGTTGTTAAATTTAAAAAATGATACACCACCTTTTGAACTTGAAATATTTGATGTTAAGAAATTGTTACTGGATTCTGGTATAGGCTTCACAGTTTTTATGAACCTTGATCAAATTAAGTGGTTGTTGTTGGTCTGGCTCATTCATCCCCCCAACTTCTCCTTTTATATTCTCTTTAAACGTCATTTGCCTTATTGAATTTATGCTGACTTTTTTTTTGGCAGGAAACCTTTGAATTTCTTAATATTTTGCAACTTCATGGATTCCCTAAGGTCATGGGAGTCCTTACCCACCTTGATAAGTTCAAGGATGTAAAGAAACTTAGAAAAACAAAGCAACGGCTCAAGCATCGATTCTGGACTGAAATATATGACGGGGCTAAACTGTTCTATTTATCTGGTCTTATTCATGGGAAGTAAGTACTAATTAAGCACATTATTGGAATCTTTGCTCTGTATTTTTGGTTGTATATTTTTGTGAAAATAATAGACATTGTTAGCTGTATACTCAGGAGATTTTATTTTCTGAATGAACAGGTATGCTAAAAGAGAGATTCATAATCTAGCTAGATTTATTTCTGTTATGAAGTTTCACCCTTTGTCTTGGCGAGCTGCTCATCCTTACATCTTGGTAGATCGTTTTGAGGATGTCACACCCCCAGAAAGAGTGGAAATGGATAACAAGTGCGATAGAAATGTTGCTTTGTATGGTTATTTGCGTGGCTGTAATTTGAAGAAAGGAATTAAGGCACGTTTCTAAACCTTCGGTTTTATTGCTCATTTCAATTTTCAAACATTACAATTATCAACAATTTGCAAAGTTTCCTCGATGAAATAAAATTTTTCTACCTTTGGTTGGAGAATAAATTTTGAAAGCTTCTTCATGGTTGACTATATTAAAAGTTTTGATTAGTTCTAAATTGGTTCATTGTAGGGCTTAGTAAATTCCCCCCTTTGCCCAGAAACAAGAAAACCCATTTCTGTTTGTCTTTACTTCCAACATTGGCATTATATATGCTTTTTTGGGCTATTTTTACCTATCCTATATTCAGTAAATGAAAATAGACTTAAATTAGACTTAACTGCAAGATTTGTTTTTACATCTGTAAAGTATATATTGTAGAGGGAGAAGAGATTTTGGTTTGGACTGTTGTGATTATTAACAATAAATCACGCCACGAATCGTAATTCAAATAGTGGATATTAATAACTAGAGATAATATGGATGAGAAAAAACAAGAAGAAAGATAATGGAACACACAATATTCGACAAACGAAGATTTCACTAATTCTTTGACAACGATTACAAAATCTATCACAAGAATTATTGCACTCAAAGCTCTCACAGAAGAAGAAAATCAACAGCCCTTTAACCTCTCTCTCACAACAAGATGAACTCTCTTACAAATCCCACAGAAAGAAGAATATCTCTTTTTTATTGCCTTAATCTATTGAATGATTCTATCTATATATAACAATATAATAGAGTCCATCCAATCTAGAATAAGGTAATAACAATCCTACGTCAATATGGAAACTATTAACAAGGTAATAGAGACCAAAATAAACAAGGAAACCAAGTTTGATAATGAAACCTACTTTTTCCGTCCAGGTGCAAAAGTGTTTTTGCACCTTTTCCGCGTAGGTGCAAAAAGAGTGCAAAAGTGTTTTTGCACTTTTTCCGCTTGCAATCTTTACTTCTGTTTAGTGCAAATTCTATTTTGCACTTTTTCCGCAAGTTTGATTACAAGCCAAAAAATCCGATTTCCAACAAAACTCATCTTTTTATTGGGTTTGGAACCGAGCAAAAAACACAACATGGACCGTGTGCATAGGCTAATTATAGCAGACAAGGGCAAATTGATCAATTCTTTTTTGACGGAAGATTGATGTTGTGAAAAAACTTTGGGAGGGAGTGGCGTTGTCTAATTTTGCCTTATAAATAAGGGCCAGTTAAAAAATGCCGGTTTCTTTTGAATTTTGCCACCCAAAATATGGGTGGTGGTGGGGGGTGGCTGGGTATATCTGATCTTAGCTTTGCTGATTTATTTTTCTTTGAACTGATTCTTTAATCTCTTTATGGAGCCATAATATTTTTTTACCGCATCTGCTTGGACCTATTTTCTAATGATTTCAGTGGAAGGCATAGATCTAGATTTCTTAACTTTGCGACATCTTCTTGTTAAATACATCTAGAGCGACGCTAATGAGGGAAGTAAATGGGGCATAAGGGCATTCTTAAATGTTCATTATCTCAAATGCTCAGAGAATCTACCATTCAGATTTTGAAGCCATATTCGATAAATCACTCTATATTTTACACATGTGAATTAGCCTGTTGTTTGTGATCAGGTTCACATTGCTGGTATGGGTGACTACAGTGTATCTGGCATTACAGGTTTAGCTGATCCTTGCCCTTTACCTTCAGCTGCCAAAAAGAAGGGACTTCGTGACAAGGAGAAGCTATTTTATGCGCCTATGTCTGGATTGGGGGATCTTCTTTATGATAAGGATGCTGTCTACATTAACATAAACGACCACTTTGTTCAGTTTTCTAAAGTTGATGATGAAAATGGAGTGGCACGGAAAGGTATTTAGTTTGTTTCTTACTCGCTGTATCTTATATTACTAGAACTTGTGGCACACTTGGTGCGTGTACAATATTATACGTGCTACTTCCTTATACTTTATTGACATCCAATAGGATTTGATAACATGCAATAGAATTTATTTGAATCCTATGTTACGTTGTTGAGGTCAGTGGTTCAAATCCTAGGTTAAATAGTACTTTTACCTATCTATTATATTAAGCACTAGTAAAGGTGCACCCTTGAAATTACCAAATTACACTACATTGATTCAGAGAAATAATTATTACTTGGAACAAGAATCGAACCCACAACCTCACATGTTTTAAACACTTGACCAAATAAACAATCATATGTTTTAAATTGTTTTAGAATACCACGTTACCATATATTGCACACAAATCGAGTCTGCACGAGTTCTAGTTTTAAGTCAACGAGGGGTATTTTAGATATTTCAAGTGCGTACCACAAACTCCTGCTCATGCTTAATATAATAGACTGTGTCATTAGATATTACTGTAGCTTAAAGAGAGACTCCTTTGCCATGTTCAGTTTCAACTTTCGTTCTTGTAATATGAACAAAAAGTTTTAGTGATAATTTGAGTTTGAATAAGTGCAAAGAACTGGAATACCTGCAACATTCACCTTGTCTGCAAGTGCTTCATATCTGTTCTTCTAAAATGATTGTGTTGCCGTTTACAGGAAAGGACCGAGATGTAGGTGAGGTGTTGGTTAAATCACTTCAGGACACAAAGTATTCAATTGACGAGAAGTTAGAGAAAAGCTTCATAACCTTTTCAGCAAAAAACCTAACCTTGTATCAGAAGCTCAAAGTGATGTGAAAGATAAAACTGATGGCTCTGGTGAAGAAAGAGGTGTTGAGGATTCGGATGGTTTAGAGTCTTCAGATGAAGATGAAGCAATTCATAAAGATTCGACAGTAAGAAATGTTGACAGTGATACTGATGAAGAAAATACGAAAGGAGAGGAGCAGCCTTTTTCGAAAGATAATGTGAAGGAACATATTGAGTTCCATGAGGGAAGGGTGAGGAGAAGAGCTGTATTTGGAAACGACATTGATCAGGATGATGTGATGGTAAGACAGTTGAACGATGTTTCAGGCACGTTTGCTCTTTGTTACTTGCATAAAGTTCCGAGCGCATTTGCTCCAAATTACAAGTTCTGATCATATTTCTATTGATATATCTATTTAGTAATGGACTTTTTATATATACTTGCAGGATTCAGGTGAAGACAATGAACCAGAAGATGATATGGATGACAAATCATCATCTCATTCAGATTCTTCAGAGGAAGATGAAGCGGATCGTGAGATAGATGGTTCATTCTCTCATCTATTTTCTGGAGTGTTTACATATTTGTTAGTGTTCATATTTGGGAATAATGGTTCTTGTTAATATGAATGGATGTTATGATATCAAACAGAGTTTACTTGCAAGCTGACTGAACCAAGTGTTTTGGTACGAAATTAAAGGGTATGGCTATTAGAACTCCAAATAAGGATTCTGGCACTCCAATATGATCTTCAGCGACACTTCTTTACATTTCTTGGTATTACTTTACTTGTATTTATGATGGATTTTCTGGAATGCTAGATTGTTTGCTTGGAGTTCAATAGCCAGGCCCAAATTAAATATAATGGAATTTTACCTTTTCTTTTCTTCTACACCAAGAAACCATTTGGTTTTTCCCTTTCATGTTTTCTTGCATGTAGATTTTGTGCTAGATTGAGTGCTTTCCTTCCGTTTCTTATCTTCTATTGATTTGCCTCAGAAGATGATATGGGAAATGCATCAAAATGGAAAGAGTCCTTGGGGGAAAGGACCGTCTTGAAGCGCAATGCTAATCTTATGGAACTCGTTTATGGGGAATCTGCATCGAAATCAATGACTTCTATTGATGAAGTGCAGGGTAGTAGTCAAGATGAAGAAAGCGAAGATGATGAGAATGATGAATTCTTCAAGCCAAAAGGGGAGGGGAACAAGGTTTGTCCTTAAAATTCTTTTGGTTCTAGGATATTTCTTATTTCCCTCGGTGTAGGGTCTAGTAGATGCTTTTTCTAATGAATTAGATTAAGGATGTTTTTGATTGCCAAAGTTTTCCTTGTAAAACTAGGAAAATGTCTAATTTTCCATCTTTTGGTGGTGTTTGATTGCCTGTTTTCTAAGCAATTTCAATTCCATCTAATTCCCCGGTCAAGTAAATGATGCATAATTATATGAACTTGGAAGTCTTACCCTCCCCTAAGGAAAATAAATTTTAGGTAAGGTGGAAAAGAGTTCAAAGGCAATAGAGTTCAATTCTAGGTAAAATGTGGGCAATCAAACACTAACGGTTGGAAATGTGTCATCATTGCATGGAAAAAATACGTACTTTCCACCAAGAATATAAATAATCAATCACCTTTAATGCTTTTCCATGGAATTCAGTTGCCTTTAGATAAATATTTTCTACCCTATTTCTGTGCTTGCTATTAAACACACCCTAAGATTTGATACTCCTCGGTATAGTAATCTAAATGCATGACCTGTGATGACGGAAACAGTGATTTGTTAATTCATGCGTTCTGATCTTTTTTACTGCAGCAATCAGGGGAAGGATTAAATAGTGACAAGGTAAATACTGACGATAGTTCCAAATTCTGGAATCGCGCTAGTCTAGAAAACTGGAAAAAGGACGAGGTTATTGAGAGCATTCGTGATCGTTTTGTCACTGGAGATTGGTCAATGGCTGGTCGCAGAGGTCAACTATCTGAAGCTAACAGTGATGACGATGATGATGATATCTTTGGCGAGTTTGAAGACTTGGAAACGGGTGAGAAACACGAGAACCATCCAACAGCTGAAAATGGTGGTGTACACAAAGATGATGCATTGTTAGCGGAAGAGCGGAGGCTCAAAAAGCTTGCTCTTCGCGCAAAGTTTGATGCACAATATCCTTCACTTAAATAGCTTATCATTTATGCACACACACTCTCTCTCGCTCGCTCTCTCTCTCTCTCACACACACATATATTAGGGGTGACCTTTCACTCTCTATCCTCTCTTTTCCTTTCCCTCCCAAGTACAGGCCTGTCAATCGGATATGGACTGGATTACCTGTATCGAGTTTTGATCCGATATAGAATATACTGCATCCGATGTGACCCGCATACAAAATACTAGTCCATCTCCTAATTTGTTACCAAACGGATATCTGATCTAGATATCCAACCTGAACTGAAAACTAAAGAATTATCAGCCAAAGCATCACTTCAATCAATTTTACTGATGGACCAAAAAATTGCACAACTTTTTATGTATTATATAATTCTAATATGTTTATGTACGTATGTAAATGTGTATATATGTATACATTAGATCGGATCAGGTCACTAATGGTTGGATTGGGATAGATGTATTAATCAAAAGGTTATCGGATTCAGGTAAACGGATTAGAGATCCCTTACCATATCCGTTAATAGGACAGAGTTCGGATCAGATTTGGGTAGAATTCCAATCCATTGACAGGCCTCTCTACTCCTAAGGGGCGGGGGTAGGAAGATGCTTGGTTTGTATTTGGTTCATTAGCATATATTATAAAATTATTGTGGCTGTATCATCTTGCTTTATGCCTATTCTAATTTTTATTGTGGTTTGAATGTTTTGAGTGAGGTATTTTGCTTTTGTATCTCGCCATACTCGCCCCCAAGTTTTGTGCAGAAACTTTTGAATATTGTTTTTGTGACCTTAATTCCATTATACATTTAATGGGTCTGAATCACCGGATGAGGAACTTGATAACAAACATGGAGCCAAGCATCATCGTGGCCAAGCTAGCGAAGCCACATACATCGATAAGGTCAACTTTTTGCCCTTTTAATTAATATTCTGTTGTATGCTATTTCAAAAAAATTAATAGATGTATTAATGTTGTTTTCTTAATTCCTACAGTTGAAGGAGGAAATTGAGCTTCGGAAACAGATTAATATGGCTGAACTGAATGATCTTGATGAGGTCACTCGGTTGGAGATAGAGGGTTACAGAACAGGAACATACCTAAGATTGGAGATTCGTGATGTTCCTTGTGAGATGGTTGATCATTTTGATCCTTGCCATCCTGTTCTTGTTGGAGGACTTGCGCTTGGAGAGGAAAATGTTGGATACATGCAGGTTAGAAAATCACTTTTTCAGTTTTCCATAAAATCCAATTCTTTGGCTGGTGGGAAAGGAAATTTTTCCTTGAAAAAAATATTTCTAAGAGAAAAGCGGAAAGGATGGAGAACATCTCACTAAATCACTCCTCTCTTTTTCCAACTTATAATAGAACTTAGTTGTTTTTTCAATCAATTTCCACTTTTTTATCAACTGGACCTCAATGTAACTAAATTTTGCATCTTTAATTGATAATTTCTCTTCTAAAATCTAAAGCCTCTCACAACATGGGATGTTTTCTTTTTCTTCCAGGTGCGTTTTAAGAGGCATAGGTGGCATAAAAAAGTATTGAAAACTAGAGATCCAATTGTTGTTTCCATTGGATGGAGGCGTTACCAAACAACACCTGTTTATGCCATTGAGGACCACAATGGTCGCCATCGCATGCTCAAGTATACTCCCGAACACATGCACTGTCTTGCCATGTTTTGGGGCCCGCTTGCACCGCCAAAGACGGGGGTTATTGCTGTTCAAAATTTATCAAACAATCAGGTTAGTCATTGTTTCCCTTTCGTTTCGTTGAACTTTGCTACTTGATTGACTGGGTGTAAGCGGTCCAACTGAAAAGTTTCTTTCTATATCTTTTATCTTTGGGCTTAGGAATGACAAAATGGCCCAACCCGAGCATAATGGCTCGGGTTTGGGGCTGGTCTTATCTGAACCGGGGAGGTTGATTTTGGGGTTGCATAAAATAAACCCATTTATCCTGACCCATCCCGTATATAATATTTCTTTTCCTTTAGATACCAGCTAATTACAGCGAGTTGAGGTGGGTTTGGATCCAAATGTTGAAGCGGGGCGGGTTTTGGTTTTTCAATGCAAAACCCTCCTTGGGCCAGGTTCGGGTTTTTGCCGACCCTCTTGCCATCCTTATTTGGGCCTTTTTGAGTTTTCCCCCTGTTTTTAATTCAAAATTAGGTTTGGTACATTGATTATGTCCCAAAGAAAAATGGGACTATCAATATGAAACATCCCAAAAAGGAAAGTGGATCTATCAATTTGGGATGGAGTATTTGAAAACATGGTTATGCCAATATAGATTACATGATATCAGGCTGCCATAATGATGGTCTTAACAGCAGAATATGCTTTTCTCTATTGGCTGTGGCTCATAGCTTTGAGTAGTTGTATCGGATGAAGTTCTGTTTTTATCGGTCATGGTAAAATACCATGACTTCAAGGGCTCGTTTGGTTCGAGTTTTGGGAATGGAATGGGCATGGAATGGGTATACTTGATTCCTGGAAAGTTTTTTTCCTGTCATCTAGGATGCCATGTTGATGTTTGGTTCAACTGAGAATAGGAATGGAATAAAGTATCAATTACAAAAATACCCCTCTTTTTATAAGATGAGAAGACATCTCCTACTAATTTTTCGAAAAGAGACAATTACTATAATAAGTTACAAAATTTACACATGCCTAGCTAATAACTATCCTACAAAAATTACAGTTTTTGTAATTAAAAAAAAATTACAACAGGAAAAAAAAAAAGAAAAAAGTTCCAAATTTTTATTTTTTTCATTTTTGTGCAGCAGTGTAACTAAAAAAAAAAAGTTCCAAACAATATTTTCATACACGAATGGAAAAATAATTATTTATTCGTAAGGAAGAGAGCTATTTTAGCCCTTAACATGAAAAATTTAAAAAGATGCCCATTGGTAATGGTTTATTCCTTATGATTTAAATGGGAGAACTTGGGGGAAAAAGTTTGTTCCTGGAATCATTTATTTCGGACTTAAAGCTTGAACCAAATGTGGGAATCGTTTCAGGAATGGAATCTTAGCATTCCCGGAATGGTTTAAATCTTGAACCAAACGAGCCACAAATATTTTTCTTTGTACAACTTTATCATATTAAAACACGTGCGGTCCTTTGTTGCGAGTTAAGATTTCATTATTATGTCATGTTTAATTGCCATTTAATATTTCTTTGGTGCTGGAATTGGGGCTCACAGTTACAGTTTAATTTGATATTGTCCAGGCAGGCGTTTAGGATAACTGGAACAGGAGATGTACTGGAGTTCAACCATGCTGCGCGGATAGTGAAGAAGATAAAGCTAGTTGGGTACCCTTGCAAGATCTTTAAGAAAACGGCACTTATCAAGGACATGTTCACTTCGGATCTTGAAATAGCCCGGTTTGAAGGTGCAGCTGTCCGTACTGTTAGTGGAATCCGTGGACAAGTGAAGAAGGTATGCTTGTACTTGGGTGTTGCTTTCCTATGGTCTATATTGTCTCACTTAGGGGTGGGATTCGGTCGGTATTTGCCTTGACCAAAATCAAAACCATGATGTTAGGTATATTTGGTTTTCAGGACTTTCATATTTTGCTTTTCTGGTATATACTTAAATTCTATTTTTTAGTAATTCAATCTCTTCATATGGATTACTACGTCAGTATATCATCGCAAACACGGAAGTCTTAGAATATACAAAAAGTCGAACTAACGAGATATGAATAGATTTAGGCTATAAGTATGTTTTTTTTTAATAAGAAATAGAAGCTATGATAGTAATCTTATAATATCTCTCAAGAAGCTATAAGAAATAGAAGCTAGTGAATATGTTTCCTCTGCATTTGTTTAATATAATTGGTTTTGTTTCTTATCAAAAAAAAAAAAAAAAAATATCTCTCAAGTTGCTCTTTAGATAAATTTTTATAAAATAACACAAATAATATTTTAGGAATAAACTTTGAAATTATAGACATAGTAATATAAATCCACAAATATTGTGTGATATAATATACAGATTGTCTGTATTATTCATTTGGTATATTCGATTGTCTAAGGTTCGTTATTTTCAATTTTTGAAACAATAAACCCAATCCAAACCAATCCAAATCAAATCGGTAGTTTTCGGTAATTTAGTATGTAATACCAAGACGATTTGTTTTAACCAATTCTGTATGGTTTGGGAAGAAAATGGGACCAGTCCCACCCACTCTGTTGCCGCCAACCATAAAATGGCAGCTTGACCATAAAAGTTTTGAGTATAAGTAGAAATAAAAATAATAATACTTTTGTGCTTGTGAAAGGGATTGGTTGGTTAATTAACTGAAGTTAATGAGAGCAGGCAGCAAAAGAAGAGATTGGTAACCAACCGAAAAAGATGGGAGGAAATGCCAAAAGAAGGGATTGCCAGGTGCACCTTTGAGGACAGAATTTTGATGAGTGACATTGTTTTCCTGCGCGCGTGGACTCAAGTTGAAGTCCCTCGCTTTTTCAACCCTTTGACAACAACACTGCAACCTCGTAATCAGACCTGGCAAGGAATGAAAACAGTTGCTCAATTAAGGAGAGAGAACAATCTTCCAGTACCAGTCAACAAGGATTCACTCTACAAGGTAATATTTCTGATTTCTCACCCTGATATTTAGGGCGAATAAGTAATAGAACACAAACAAATCACTTGGTCCCCTCTTCCAATTTCTCATAAAAATTAGTGGCGTTTTGAATAATTTTCCATCCCCCCCCCCCCCCCCCTCCCCCTCTTCATCAAAAGCACCTTGAATTCACCATTGGTTGTCGTTCTTTTGTTCAATTTTTGATCTTTTGTTTGTTTCGGTCAACAGCCAATAGAGAGGAAGCAGAGGAAGTTCAACCCATTGGTTATCCCAAAGTCATTACAGGCGGGTCTCCCGTTTGCCTCCAAGCCCAAAGATATTCCGAGTAGGAGGCGGAATCTTATTGAAAATCGAAGGGCTGTTGTCATGGAACCTTATGAGCGGAAAGTGCATTCGCTTGTTCAACAACTACAGTTGATTAGACATGAGAAGGTATGTTCTTTTAGGACCAAATTTTTTATAGTCTTTATAATGGGGAATATATATATACACATACATATAGATATATTAGAATGTGTGGCACACTTGATGCATTTGCAACATTTTACCCGGTAATTCTTGATACTTAAAACTTTTTTTAATATCTTTTGGGGCAATGTTATCATTTTTGACCAACTGGTTTTCTTTAGTAAAAGTCATGGGTTCAAATTCTGTTCGAAATGTTATTTATTTTCAAAATTAAGGGTTGGTTTGCAAGTACATACCAAAACACAATGGCTAAGTTCTCCGAAGGTGCGCCCAAGTATTTCTGCAGTATGGCGCTGGATCTTTGACTATTATAGTTCTATTACGCAATAAACTCCCTTTGTCCTCATTTGTTTTTCCTCCCCTAGATTAGACAATCCATGGAATACTAGTAGCATGTCCTGCTTTTGCTAGTAAGTTGTTGTGCTCGATTGGTTTGAGTTTTCTGTACTTACCATGAATCCTGAAAGCATAAAACTTGAACCAAACACGCATATTGAAGTACACGAATAATAATAATCAATCAGAACTTTTGGACCAAAATGTTTGCAGATGAAGAAGAAAAAGCTAAAGGAAGGGGAGAAGAGGAAAATTCGTGAAGTCGAGAAGGTAAAGGAAGATCAACTCTCGAAGAAACGCCTTAGAGACGAAAAACGCGAGAGATACCGCCAACAAGACAAGCTCGCCAAGAAGATGCGCCGAAGTTCTAGGGACGAGTGACCGATTTTGATCGGCTAATCCATCCTGTACTGTACTCGCAATTGTGTCCTCTAATTTTTTTCACTAAGAAATGGTGGTTAATTTATTTTGTTAATTTGTCTCTGGAGCCTCCAAGAGAGAATTAAGTTGCAGCTAATATATATATATATATGTCCATTAGTAGTTGTAATGGACCAAAATTTTGGTGTAGCGATAATTGGTTTGGTTACTCTATAGCAGATTTTAGAATTAGTGAGACTGCAGTTTTTCAGTTATTTGAAGCTCTACTTTTTCTGAAGAATGGAAGCAAAGTTTTACTGTCGTGTCCTTTCTCAAGGCTTGGCGATTGGGTCAGTTCGTACAACTGATCTGGTGTGTCTGACCGGGCTATAATGAATTGTGTTGTGTTTCGGCTGCCCATTGAGAGGTATTGACCATATGGTCCGTTTGGTAATTACATATTTAAGGAAAGTAAAAAGTTGAGTTTTTACTAAACTGTTTTTCTATAGAAATTTTTTCTTGAATTTTTCTTTTTGGGCGGTTAAGAAAGAATTTTTTTTTATCAAAAATAATAAAGGTTGGATGACATTTACTCCTAAAAATGAGCATAAAATAGAGAATATTTTATCACATGTTTTAAATTATTTTTTAACTTCTTACATAAATTAATTGCTTTTTTTTATAATATTTTATATTGTTGTCAAAACGATTGTTGACTGCTGATATTTTAATCTCCATTGTTGCTTGCTGCGTTAAAATGAGAAAGAGAGTCGATCTATTTATATCCTTTCTATAGGCTTATTGTAATTCTAGACAATTTAAATAGTGATGTTCTTGCAAATGACTTTGATTTTATGTTGATTGTAGCATCTACTCTCATTTTGTAAAGACTAATATTTATGTTATTGGCTTTTGGGGATAATATAATTTGGTATTAGTATTTATTTAGCTTACTTTTTTAGTCTATATTAATTATTTCTTATTTTTTAATATAAAAAATGTTTGCATAAAAGGCTTACGCCTTGCCGCATTAAGGCTTATGTCTCGCCTTTAACCAAGCAAACGTTTAGCGCTTACGCCTTCGCTTTTTAAAACACTGAGGTATTTTAGACCATGCAGTTAGATTTAAAAAAACAACACTGGAAATGATAATAGGACACAAATCGACATTAACTTATAAGTTAGTGGCTGAAGTCTTAATTATTTTTGGTCATATTGGTACCCCATAAAACATGATAATATAACGGGCCGAAGTCAATTAATTTTCTTTACAGTTAGGAGAGACGTGCGCGTGGGGGGGGGGGGGTGGCAGGAATTTAGATGGGAAATAGGGGAGAGGCAATTTTTTTTGTTTCAAGTTACTTAAAAAAGGAATAAGTTCAAACCAAATCTCAAACATTAAAGTTTGATAGTTCACAAACCAAATCTTTGAATTTAAACTAATAATATTACTTGTGGTAATTTTTTTTATTATTAAAGTCTATGGCCTTCTATTAAAAAATGTAAAAGTTGTTAGTTACGGGATTTGAACGTTTGTTCATAAAAATTATACTCTTAACTTTAAAGTGGGTATATTACATGGCCTACGAATTTCAACCTATAGCCCTCCGATCTCTCATTTATATTTTGCTGATGACAGTTTAATTATTCTGAAAGCTTGTTTGGTTGATATAATGCAACTAAAGCAAGTTCTCCATGCATATGAATTGGGGACGGGTCAAAAAGTAAATTTTGATAAATCATCAATCTATTTTAGCCCAAATGTACATGTTGATTGCAGGCTTGCTTAGCATTCCTGAGGTTACCTGCCATGATCGTTATTTGGGCCTTCTGACTTTTATCGGCAAACGAAAAAATGAGACTTTCGAGTCCATTCGAGCTAGGATTTGCAACGAGTTGTTTAGGTGGAATGAATTTTTTTCTCTAAAAGAGGTGAGGAGATTCTTATTAAATCAGTGGTACAATGTATCGCTAACTATTTTATGAGTTGCGTTAGGCTCTCTAGTGGACTATGCATGGATTTGAACTTTGTGATTGCTCAGTTTTAGTTGGGTTCATCCAAAAATAGTAAGAAAGTTCATTGGGTAGCGTGGAAAAAATTATGTCAGCCAAAGAATAAAAGTGGGATTGGATTTCGAGACTTAGAGACTTTTAATAAAGCTCTTCTTGCTAAGCAGGGGTGGCGCATTCTTAATAACCTGGACTTTTTGGTTTGCAAAGTTCTTCGAGGGAAATACTTTCCAAATGGTGATTTTCTTCATGCAGGGATTGGTTCGGATCATTCTTATGTTTGGTGAAGTCTTATGTGGGGCTGAGAATTATTTTACTTGGGTATGTGTTGGTGTATTGGTGATGGGAACTTTGTGCGTATTTTTGATGACCCTTGGTCATACCTTTGAAGTTGTTTTGTCCTATTTCTCCGAGGCTCCAAGATGCCTTATTATGGTGAGAGATCTACTATTGCCTAATGGATCTTGGAATGTTAATTTTTGTCCTAGTTTCTTCCTTTAGAATACTAAAAATATTTCATCTTTGCCTCCTTGCAATTTATCCTCCTTGGATTGTATTTTATGGCATTATGATTGTAAAGGTTGTTTTCTAATCAATTCTTGTTACTATATGGGCTTCGAGATAAAATTTGGCAATTCAAATGGAGTCTCTTTGGAAGAGCTTGTGGGGTACAAAATTACCGTGTAAGATAATAATATTTATTTAGAGGGTTATTCATTCGGCCGCCTTAGTTAGTGCTTGCTCTAGCGTATAGAGGGATTTCGGTTTTAAGTCGATTCAAGCGGTGTAACAAAGGGGTGTTGGAAGACCTGAAACCATGTTTTTTTCGGGTGTTCCAGAGTAGTGGAGGTTTGGAAGAACTCAAATCTTACACGAGTTCGTTGAAAATATAACTTTTCTTAGTATGTGGGATGCTTATTGTGAACTTTTGGAAATTCAAAATGAGAGGTTTCTTTAAATTGTTTATCATCACATGTTGGTTTCTATAGTGGGATAATAACCAATGAGAAGTTTGAATATATTTATTCATTTAAAGGCTTCGCTTGTGGCTGTCAAAGCAACTGTCTTCCCTCTCTAGCGTTGAAAGAATCGCAAACTTAATTGAATCTCAAACAAAGAAATCAAGTTGTTAAGGTGGTGTAAGCCAAGGTATCTATGGCTCCGTATCAACGTGTACATCTCTGCTCCAAATTATGTTGCGAGTCGAAGGTATTGGAATGGTTGGTTGAGGCAATGATGGTTCTATTTTTCAGCTATGGCTAAAAGATTTGATGGGGCTTTCCCGTTGCAAATTTCAGAGGCATTGACTATTCTTTATACAGTTAGAGAAAAGTCTTCTCTAATTCTCTCTTTAGTGGAGTTCGAAAGCGATGCTCAAAGGGTGGTTAATTTAATTAATTCGAAAGATATTCCATTAAATGAGTTAGGTTCTATTGTTGAGTCTATTATACTTGAGAGTAGTGGATAGAATTTTTGTTCATTTTTCCGCCCAGTCCAGAAATTCAGTAGCCCATGAAATAGCTAAGTTTGCTCTTTCCATTGCGAATTTGGAAATCTGGGATTCCTTGTTCCTTGAATAATTGATCTCATTAACAGAATAATGATATATCGTGATTTTCTTTTATTTTTTTAAAAAAAAACTTTATCCACAAAACCAACTTTCTTTAGTTTTAGATTTATCTCCTCAAATTATTTATATATAGTAGCACACACATTACACGCGGAAATAAATTAATATCAAATATATGTATAAAAAAATCTTGAAATTTTAGGGGGGGTGCCGACCTTTCTTGCCTCCTTTTAGACAGAAAAAGGGGGGGGGGGGTTAAAGTTAGCACTATAATATGTATATTTTTCTGATGCAGTTAAAGTAAGACAGAAAAATTAAATTGATAATAAGACAAATATTTTAACACAAACACAATATTAAAAGATTTTCATAAAATCCAACAAAAACATTGATTATAATTACAATAATATTATACGAGATTTCAAATTATAAAACCCATTCTTTATTCTTAATTTTATTGAAGTATATCACCAAATAATCATTCATAAATTCCTCACCCATTTAATTACAGAGTGCATTTTTTATAACTTTTATCTCCGAAAATACTTACATGAGATATTTCACATGAAACAGGTTCAATCCTCTCTCCTAAGAACCATTTGTAAAAGTAAAATATAAATTATAAAGCATTCTTTTTTTACCTACAAATCTTATTACTTATTCTTATCGGATCTATTAAATGAGTTATACTCATATTTTATTTTGTAAAAGTATAACCCATATAATAATAGCATTGCTTGATCAAATTAAGGAGGAGTTTGGGAAAAGGTGTAAAAAGAAGGGGGGTTGATATTTGCACCCCTCTTTTTTTTTGTTACTAACACTCCTTGAAATTTTTTGGCTCAAACAAATTAAATATATTTCTTATCATCTTTCTCTTCACCCCTTTACTAACTTATTAATTAATTTAATTAATTAATCCTTAATCACAATAAAACAATTTCATAATCTTTTATTATCATCTTCTTCTTGTTCTTCAAAATATATATATATACACACACACATACATATATATTCAAAACATACATATGTACATATACATATACATATATTATAAAACAAAAGAAACAATCGAAAAAATGCATATATATATAGATCTTAAAAAAAAAACGAAAAAAATTCATACCCACACTTCTGTTCAAGTATAGATACTCAATGTACACACACACACACACACACATATATATATATATATATATATTCATTAGGTTATAAAGAGATATTCCATCACTGTTAACAAAAAGAAGGGATGGCCATTTAAAGGGGTAAATCGATAAATTTTTTTATGAAAATTTGTAGAGATGATCTATATATATTAAGTAAATCACGTCCACAAAAATTCATAGAAAATTTCAAACTAGAAGTGGACGTTTGAAAAATTGATATATATGTATATTTTCCGACCATTAAATTTTTTGATAATTATCTTACACACTTTTAGGTTGATTTTTTTTATGAATTTGGTGGAGGTGATTTACTTATAATATAGATCATTTCTACAAAATCTTATGAAAAAATTCATTCAATTACCCAACCAAATGATTATTTTTTCTTTTTGTTAAAGAGAGAAAATCTCTCTTTATAGCATAAATCTTCATATATATATATTCAAAACATATATATATACACACATATAAATATATGGAAGGTTTCAAGTAAGGATGACTATTTAAGAACTATATTTACGGACCGGGACATTTAGCACGCTTCTCCGATGAAAATTTTTCGATCATGCGGTTAACTTATTTCCTGGTTGAATTTTTTTGATGAAATTTGGTGGAGATGTTCTACACATGATGAAGAACATCCCCACCAAATTTTATCAAAAATTTCTATCGAGGAAACGTACCAAATAGCCCGGTTCATAAATATGGTCCTTAAATAGTGGTCATTATTTGAAATGCTCCGTATATATATATATATATATATATAAAACAAAAGAAACAAACCAAAAAGTGCACATGTATATAGATCTTTTATTAAAAAAAGGAAAAAAATTCATACTCACATACCTATTCAAGTATCATATGCTTAATATCGAGCGAGTACTAATGAAGATACTCATCCTAATGACTACCGAGTTATTACCACACTCACTCACCATAAATTGGACGAGTATATCTCTAAAAATGGACAGGGACCTTAATTATTATTCAAGTACCAGATGCTTAATATCGAAGTGAATGTCAATGAAGATACTCTTTCAATGACGAAAAGAGTATTATTACATTTTCTCACTATGATACTTAGTGCCTGTTTGGTTGAGTTTTTGAGTTTCGTTTTTAAGTTAAATTTTTGGGTAATGTGAAAGTAAGTTGAAAATGTGAATTTGATTTTTGTTGGAGTTTTTTTCAACAAATTCAAAAAATCTTCATGAAAAAAACTCAAAAAATAGTCTTACTTTATAGATTTCAATGAGTAGGTTTTAAATATATATATATATATTTTTTTTTATCTAATTCCGATTTTTAGATTTAAAGTTATGATATTTTAAAAATGTTTATGAGAGAGAAAATAAAGAGAAGTGAATTTTGGAATGTATGAAAGTAAATTTAACTTACGGTAGAAATTTTAAAATTTGGTTTTCAAAACACCAACCAAACAGAGGTTTATTGTCAAGCGAATACTAATAAAATTATATTGTTAATGACAAAAGAATATTAATATATAATTATATTTCTTAACTTAAGGCAGCCACTATTTGCACACCAAGAATTACTTGGTAATACTCCATTATTAAAAATGCATTAGTTATCTATTTGCACACCACTCATTTATATTTTTACCCAATGGTTATTTACCTAAAGTTAAAATTAACCTTCCTAATTACATATTACATTAACTTATAATTACTTTGTCAAATTCAAATGGAATTTAATGATATCTCACGTTTGATTTCCCCTCCAATGCTCCACCACGCCAAAATCGCTGGACTCTCCTTTTCTTCTCCTCTTCTTGATTGAAATGTACAAAGACTTTCATTGATTGAAGAAAATCAAGCATTAAAGCAATATTTTGTGGAAGTAAGCAAGAAACCCTAGACCCATGAATAGTGGTGAGAACACCATAGAGTTAAAAATGAAAGGTAATGAAGAACCTAAAGGTGATATACAAGAAAAGGATGATGGAGGAGAGATATGCTTAGTGTTTTGTATGTCATTGTGTTTCTTTTTTGCATTTTTAAGCAATGAATACATACACAACACTCTAAAGCATTGAACAGAGTACACATAACTGGAAATACAGTGACAGCCGCTTGATATGGAGTGAATTATAGTAGCTCATTCGTTGAAAATGTAGCGACATAGGAAAATTTTGCTGTCATGCCCACTCGCTAGACATCAGTAGACAGTCCTAGCCTGTAACTCGCTTCATGATAAGCGAGTATGATAGGTATAATTACCAGACATGTAGCGAGCAGGACAAATTTGTTTTTGGGTTTTCATTAACTGAATACATTACTTGGTAATTTGGTATTACCTTTATTTTTTTTGTTAGAATGACAACACTTTGATCCGAATATGTAACTTTTTATTGCATAGAAAGTGTTTGATACCTTTTTTTTTATATGAATGACAACATTTTGATCCGAATATGTGAAGGGTCCTCATAATATAATTGCTTTTAAAGATACATAATTTACTATTGTTGTGAGTGTATTTGATTTACTTTTCACTTGGAACAAAATATAAGCCTCATTCACTACATAACGGGAGAGAAAGTAAGCTCCAGTAGGTTTTATTCATTCTAGGTGCACCCCAGCCACCCCATGTATAGCGAGAAAATAAGCCTTACCCACTGGACATCCGTCCTTTGGTTTTCCCATAGTCGCCTAATGTCTAGCGAGTAATATACTCGTTAGATATCAAGCTTAGTAAATTTTTCAGTAGGTTTTATTCATTTTAGGTGCACCCTAGCCACCCCATGTCTAGCGAAAAAGTAAGCCTTACTCGCTAGACATTCGTCTTTTGTTTGCGTACATATCACCCAATGTCTAGCGAGCATTATCAATTTAGGACATGGGGATAACAAATTCTTCTTCTAATACTAGTAATATAGGTAAATTCTTCTTCTTCTTCTTTGCAATAATTAGGATAAATTAATAAAAAATAAATGATCAAAACATGCATGGCAGTATTTTTCATTATCCAAAAATGGAACTTAGATAATGTAATACATGAACATTAAGTCAAAGCAGATACATTAAGCCTAACACATGTACCAAATCCAAAGCAAATACATTAACAAAAAAGAAGTACCAAACGTGACTACATTAAGCCAAACGCAATTACATTTATACAAAAATAACTACTTTATTTTCTTTTGTGGTGGGGCTTTGGCTTTTCTAGCGGATCTGCATCCTGGCGAGGTTTTTGTTGTTGTACTTGTAGTCTTTGTCGGGGCATCCGCATGTCTCTTCTTTTGCATTGCTTGTTCCAATGGCTAATTATACTCAATTGTTCAGATTGGTCCTACATTAAAATAAATAATGGGACCGAGTATAGTAGTTAATAAAGAATTAAAATAAAAGTATATGTAGTCAATAAATAATTAAAATGAAGGTATAATAAACAATTTTAGTGCCGCGACAAACTTTACTTTTCGTTGCCTCTCCGCGGCTGTCATTGGATTGTTATTCATCATATCTAATAACATAAAACAATAATAATCAGTCATTGGATTGATCTTAATCAAGGATGGAGTAGTGGAGTACCCAAAAATATGAATTACCCCATTTTTTTCTTTAAAAGCAAAATATTATAAAATATTGTAGCTAAATATAGCACTAAGCCATATGCATATAGTATACACACATACATATGACCATAAGTTCAGAATAAAGCTAAGTCACAGTTACCAAGATGGAGGAAATATAATAAAATTATTGAAGTTGAATCCCAATGAAAGAACATTTAACAAATTTAAGAAAGGTCTACACTCTATCGTATGATTATAAGATCTTAAGGAGCATATACACAAAAGGAAAAGTCTATTAACATTTCCTTTGTTTATTTCCAGAACCTCGTAAAGCCCCTTGAGAATGATACTTAAGAAGACAAAACTTCGAACCTTAAATTGCATCCATAAAACAAGAAAACATATGCAAGCAGTAAGTCTTACTCGCTAGACATTGGGTGACTACGGTGCAACTAGATGCCGGATGTCCAGGGAGTGAGACTTACTTTCTCGTTGGACATGCGGTGACTGATGTAATAATCTGACATGCATAGCAATATCTAACTTAAGAGAAAAGAATGAAAAGAAAAAAAGCTTGTGTTTAAACCTCTCCTTTGAAAGGTTAGGATGCTAAACTTCTTAATAAAAAAATTTTATTTTTGGGTAAATTTTGGCATAGGTTACAACCACAATTAACCAAACCATTATTAGGTCAAAATAGGACAAAATGTTTAACTTACTTGGTGATGCTGAAGACAGAAGCAAGGAGATGATGATGCCGATGGTGAAGACGAAGATGAGGGAGATGATTGACTGAGAAATGGGTGAGTCTGTGAGGAGGAGTGGGTGAGAGAGGTTACGATGAGGGAGTGTAATGAGAGAAGAGAGCGTACGTGTTTTGAAAAGGGGGAGTGGTGGAATGGTTTTGTTTTTTTCAATTTAATTAACTTAATTAATTTATTAATTAATGTATTTAATTAGTTAATTACTTTGTATAATAGTGAGAGTGGTGAAAGTGATTTTGGAGTGGAGATGAGAAAGTAACTTACCTTTTGGAGTGTTTATAAGAAATGGTCCAAAACCAAGTAATTTGTGGTGTGCGAATAGTGCCCACCTAACTTAAAGATGGTACATGAAGTGCTTGTAATAAAAAATATAAAAATAAGGTGGTATGGTAGAAAGACACCCAAGGACCGTTAAGAACAAGAAAGGGGCAATAAAACCCACCCACCCACCCACCCACGCAAAGTCACAAACAATCATCATCGGTCCCTCCGAACCCTTTGGCGCCTTAACTCTTTTTATTCTCCTCCCAATTCCAATTCCAATTCCAATTCCAATTCTTAGGATTCCAATTTTCTATCACTCACCGCCCACGGCATTAACTAAATTTTCAGTCTGCAAACTGAAATTCATTTTCAAAAAATGGATTCTGCGCTGAAGATTTCATCGATTAACTTCGTTATTTCTTCTTCGAAGAAATCTCATAATTTTCATAAGAATTCATGGTTTGGTTTCACACGCAGCGAACCCACTCTCAATATCCACGCAGCCTCTGATAATGGATCTGTTTTGCATCGGGTCAGTACTCTCTGCTCCTCCTCAAGTCTTTCTTTCTAATTCTTCATATAATTTCCTCTTCATAAATGAGTATAATATTTTGTTTGATAACCATGGGTATTGGCCCCAACCTTAATTCTATGCAGCCCTAGCCACACAATCCTAAGTTCACCACCCCCTAACGCACCCTTGGGTTGAGTATAATATTTTGTTGCTAAAAGAAAATTTCCTTTCGTGTTATGTTTGAGTTTCTGTCTTCATTTTTTTTTTTGGTACATGCGGATATGCCAATGCCGCGGGATGTCCAGCCAGCTTTCACGCACCACCCCTAATTATGATATAGCTATAGTGGCTTGTTTTTAGTGGCAATTATTGTCACAGCAGTGTGGGCATATATATATATATATGTCTTTCCATCAAGCATTTCAAGCACAATGCGTTGATCTGACAATAGCAATTTCTGCTTTGGAAATAGCAATTGCGGTTGAGTTACGCATGAATTAATAGCACAATTAGAGATAGGTAAATGCTATGCTCACTTCATTTTTTTGCGAATTTTTCTTTTGTATAAACAAAGGTGGCACCACTCAAATGAACTAGTGGGGCCACACACCTATTGTGTTTTCTGCCTTTCTTTTAATGTGGTTGGTGTTATAACTATTTGTATGAAACATTTGTTTAGCACTACTCTTAGAGATAACCCCATTTTCGAAATCCTCGAGTTACCCCTAAAACTTAACGGGGTTTGGCAACTCAAAGGATTGTGAAAACGGGGTATGCTAATTATGCTATTAATATAGGGGGTTCACTTTTGATCAGTAATATAGGGGGTTCACTTGCTTATGCACTTTAAAGGATTGAGTGGAAGATTCAATTTATCCCCCTGTATTAATAGCTTGATTAGAGGTATCCCTATGTTCATAATCCTCTTGAGTTATCCTATGGAATATAATGAGTTTTGGCTTTTGTTAAGTTCCAGGGGATCAGGATTATTAAACGGGCATCTCTAATTACCCTAATAATATAGGGGCAACTCCTAGATATAAATTGTTTACTCCTTACCACTACAATGGATAGACAAGAGGGGATGAGAAGGAATGGATTAAGTATTATGTAATGGAGTGGAAAAGAAAGGAAAGGATTAGGTTTAACTTGTTGTATGTATAGTTAACTACGAAAAGAAATGAATGAAAACAACCTGAGAAGAAAGGAAAGGAAAGGAGTGTGGTTTAGTTTCTCATATACCCTAGGGTAGATTTTAGTTTACAATTTTACATGATAGGGTTAATTTTGGAATACTTCAATTGATTCATTAATTGGGTTTCCTTTCCCACTCAATCCTCCGAATTTCGAAAGGAAACAAAATATGCGACTACAGGGGATTGGAAATCCCTTCTATTCCCTTTCGATTCTATTTTATAAATCTATCTAAATGAGAGGTTGGTAATCATTCTTTTTTTTTTCTTTTCATTTGTTTTCCTTTATTTTCCTTCCGAATCCTTTCAAGATATCTCAAAACTGTAGTCCATTTCTCTTTTTGGGACATAGTCAATGTAGCAAATCTTGTAATAGCAAATTAATTGTATTCTTGACCATCGATTAGGTTGAAATTAGTGTTTCTAGAAAGTACCAAAGTCAAAGTGGGACTATCGTTTTGAGACAAAGGGGTATTATTTTATAGTAACCAGTTAAACGGAGGTATGCTGATAAACAAAGTTGAGTGGAGAAACAAAATTAATGTAGCCAACCTCAAATGCTTAGAAAAAATGTTTTTTCGGTTGAGTTGATGGGAGCAACTTGATTGGCATTTTGGATTTGTTTGGGGTAGGGTCATCTCTTAAAATTAACACGGCAAGAAGCACAATAGTAGGTATTGAATGTGAGCAATGAAGAGTTGTTATCCTTAGCAAATGTGGTGTGTTGAGAGGTGGGCTCATGGCCACTATCGTATCTGGGTATCCCCTTAGGGGACAACCCTTTTGGAACCCGATCATTGGAAAAATAACTAAAAGACTTGAGGGTTGTTGAAAGGGTGTCTTTCAAGAGGGGATAGACTTACACTTATTCAATCAGTTCTTGAAAGTTTGCCCATTTATTTCCTCTATCTCTTTAAAATGCCCATTTTGGTGTTTAATAAATTGAAAAAATTATGAGAGACTTTTTTTTGGGAAGGATTTGGAGAGAATAAGAGCGATCACTTGGCAGATTGGGAAATTGTTTCTTAGAGTAAAATGATGGGGGGGGGGGGGTTGGGCATTGGTAACTTAGCTAAGAAGAATGAGGCACTCTTGGGTAAATGGCTTTGGAGATTCCCTCTAGAACAAAATTTTCTGTGGTGCTCAACTATTAGAAGTATGTATGGGATTCATAGGAATGGTTGGGACTCGAATGTAGTGATAAGAGGGTCTCTTCGTAATCCTTGGAAAGCAATTTCTAAGGGCATCGGGTCGTTCAACACTCTTATTAGGCCTAAGGTGGGCATGGGGAATATCATTCAGTTTTGGGAAGATCATTGGATTGGATCTGGACCTCTAGCATCTACTTTTTCTAGAATTTACAGAATTTCTCAAAATACATTCTCCCCCCTCTCTAGTTTTGTGAAGTGGAATGCATCCGATTCGTACTCTTGGGACATATCTTTTTGTAAAAAGTAAAAACCTCAACAATAGGGAAATTCTGGAATTTGTGGGTTGATGAACAGTATTGAGGGTGCATCCCTCCTTAAATACGAAAGGGATAAGAGGGTATGGGTGGGGAAAAATCGAGGGTATTCTCGTGTAATTCCCTTTTTGAGTTGCTTATTCTTCCTCGGAAGATGTTCCTTTCGTGCTGCATAAGACGATTTGGAAGGTAGGTATTCCTCCCAAAATTAAAGTGTTTACTTGGTTGGCATCTTGGAGAAGAGTCACTAGGTGTGACTTTCTTCAAATCAGAAGGTCATTTAGTGTTATTCACCTTCCTGGTGTATACTTTGCAAAAATGATAGTGAATCAATTGACCATATGCTGTTACACTGTCATTTTGCTCATCAGATTTGGGTCAAAGTAAGATTGGAATTTGAAGTTTTTGGGGCATAACCTAAGAGTTGGTATGAGTTCCTGTACATTGATTGGCAATTCAAAGGCAATAAAAGGAAGGCCAAAACCTTATGGAGATGCTGCGCTATGGCAGTCGTGTGGTCAATGTGGCAAGAAAGGAATGCAAGAGTGGACAAGGTTGCAGACATGGAGGAGGTGTGGAACAAAATAAAGATGGCTGCTTCTCTTTGGGCCAGCACATCCAATTTATTTGGAAACTTATCAATATCGAATATTTCTAACAATTGGGGGGCAGTTCTGCTTTGATAATTTTGTGGGGGAAATGCTCTGCCTGGATGAGGTGATAGTTGTTTTATTTTTGTATGATAGTCTTCTGTTAGCTGGTGTTTTTCTATTTGTTGATTGGGTGGGCCTTTGGGCCATCATTTATCCTTTTGGTTCTGTTTCTGCTCTCTGGAGCTTGCTTTTTATGATTCATATCAATAAAAGCAGTTGTTTCTGATGAAAAAAATTATTATTACTTCTTATTTACTCTAAAGTGACCCCGTTTAATGTGACGCATGTCTAAATCTACTAAGTAGTGAAGTAAGCTTATGCATTCTAGTATATTGAACATTTTCTCATGGTATATTTGGCTTATGACATGGCCTTCCAATTTGTTCTGTCAACTTGATGTTTTATTTTATTTATTAAGTTTTATTTTGTAGTAATGGAGCACATCCCAATGTGTTGTGTACTATTGTTCTTTATTTGGGTAAGATAACCAACTAAAAAATGGCCTTTCCGTGGGAATTGATTAACATTATTGTTGGAATTAGCCCAAGTCATGTCTGTCTAGCCATAAGTATAAAATTCAAAGGGAAACAAAAAGGAACTGTGCCAACTGTCCGAAGAAAGGTACACAATTGATTGATAGTATGTAGTATGTACCTATATTAAAATTAGGATCCGGTCCCCGAGTTTGAACTTTTTTTGGATAGGGTCGCTCTACTTTTTTTTTTAAAGGAGGCAGTCCCTGTAGATACTGTATTTGTGCCGAGATACCTGTATCTGTGCTGAGAAATACTAGTATCTACGCTAAGAAAATTAGTATATACCTCGTAGCATCTGAGGCCTCGCTAGAGGCAGATACCAAAAAAGAGTATCTCTAGGGATCGCATCCTTTTAAAAAAAAAAAACTCGTGGCTCTTTTAACTTATGGGAATGGTTTTTTCTTCTTAATTTCAATTAACCATTACAGATTGCTGAATCACAAAAGAAAAACATATATCATGACAAATCTATCATATGAATCTTTTGATGGAGGAGTGGTAATTTGATAAAGTGAGCAAATTGGGTGTGGTAGATCCTATTTCTCCTTTCTTTAGTGGAAGGTAGCAGTTTACTTTCGTTGTAGTGCCCATATATGATTCATTCTTCTTGAAGAATGTTATGATGGTTAGTTGAATATTTTGGAGAAGTAAAATTTTGTTTACAGTAAAGGTACAGTTGATTGTAATGTCTAAGTTATGTTAAAACTAATGTGAACGGATATGACCTTCTGATGGCTTTGTAATATATATTTATATATGTGGTTAAAACTGCATTTTGCCTATTGCTTCTATAATCATCGGTTCTAAAAGGCATTAGGCTGAGTGCAATAAAATAGGCAGCAGGTGGTCTTTTATTTTTTAAAATGTACGGTTGTAAGCAATAAAACTTTACTTATTGAAAAGGTGTAAGAGTTCACCAAGCAAACATTTTTCATAACTCAAAAGACAAAAATAATTTCTAATTAAAGAGGAGTGAAAACAGGCACCGATAATGCCTGGTTGTCACCTTGTCAGCCACCTAGTGCCTTTGCGGGGCCAAGGTCGCACAAGGAGGGGACTTTTTAGGACACTGATCATTATCACTATGTCTATAATGTTCTGTTTGTTTGTCTCTTCCTCTCAGTATCGTACATATAGATCTGTTGATTTGTTACCAAGTTAAATCAGGGATCAGTAAGAGACTGACAAAGATATTACTCAATCGATTGGGTATTCTATCTATTACTATATATGAAGTGTGAAGAACACTTGGCGGTTTCGTTTTGGTACGTACTTGAAATTGCCCTTCCTTAATTTAAGGAAGAAAGAATAATTCTAATGGGATTTGAACTTGCGACCTTTACTCTAAAGGATGTACTACTTAACCACTTAATCAAACATGATCACATTGCCCTAGAATATTTTAAAAGCAATTGAAGTATCAAGAAATACCAGGTACAATACTGCACACATATCGAGTGTACCACATGGTCTAGTATTCAATAATTCTCCTCAGCTTTAGTGTGTTGTACTCTTTTTCCACCTTAAAATTACTTTATACATTACCTTTTTGAACTTTTGCACACTATTAAAATATTTCTGCCAGAGTTATTTCCTGGGTCAGTGAGATAGTTGTAAAGAACAATACTTAAATCCATGGATATGAATATATGATATACATATTGACTCTTTCTTGCCGTGTTCTTGTTTTAGATGTATATACGCATACTTTTGTTTCTTTGTTGTTTCAAATAGAATGGTATTGGGATACAAATGGCTTTAGAGGATATATTTTGGTGTTGCAGTTTTTAAGGAGTGCAGTAGGCGATAGACATAAACAAAGAAGTAGTCTTGAATCCCTATTTTGTTACGATAAGCCTGTACCAGAGGAGATCATTGAGAAGCCAATCGGTTTATCCTTGAATGAAAAAAATATTGGAGGCAATCCCCGGTGCCCTGATTGCCAAGCAAAAGGTGCTGTGCTTTGTGCCACTTGCTCCGGTTCGGGGTTGTATGTGGACTCTATATTGGAAAGTCAGGGGATTATTGTCAAAGTTCGATGCCTAGGTAAAGTTATCTCTTTTCCCCCTTTCACTTCCTATACTTCTTAAAACACAGTTGCATTCATGTTCTCTTGTCCTTTTCTGGTTTCTGATATGCATGGTTATTGTGTTAATTTAACTGCATATTTAAATAATTCTGTTGTTATTTGTGAAGTATCTTAAATTCATAAGTGGTTATGGACTGCTTGATGTGATCGAGCGCTATGGTCTTAAGTCTGTTCTTTTATTGTTTCCATAATTGGTAAAAGATCGTTGAAAGAAAATTACTCCCAGATCCTCTTAATTTAGGACTGGGAAAGTATTTATTTTGGTTCGCCTGGGTAGGGTCTGTAGAGAAAAACAATTTATGTTGCTTTCAGAGAATTTACCCCACAAGGATTCGGGCCTTGAATTTAGACTGTTGGATCCTCGTGAAGATCCCATCAAATACTTTGCTAACTCTGAGGAACTGGGAACATCTGAAGATAAGCTTGTTGAAGTAGAATTCATCTTTTCACTTTCAGAGAATTTACCCCACAACACTTCTTTTGCATATTCTTTTTGTTTATTAGTGTTAGGAGCCATCTCTCCCAAAAACTTAAGCTGGTAGGTAGTGGGCCAACAATGTATATCATGCTCTTCAACAATTAGTAAATTCGTGATTAACAATACTTTTTGGGTACACTCAGATATGTACACAAATATGGGTACTAAAACTGTTAAATTTGTCAATAAGTAAACAAGGCATCGCATATCGAGTTATGACTTTTAGCATGCCAAAGAGTAAAACTATTAAGAAAAATCAACTAAAAAAATTGTATCACAGCAGAAGAATAGGGAATTAAAATAATTATACTAGACGAGTGAGAACGTGAGGGGGAGAGCAGTCACCATGATAATGAGATATAATTATGTTAATGCTGACAAACCCCATAAGTTTCTGATTCAAGAGATGTTGAGATGAGTACACAGCCCCTATTAGGTTTAAACTGAGAGAAATTGTCAAGTTTGGTTAAATCTGAAATGGGATTATGCAATGTTCTAACAAGTGCTAGGCATTTGTCGGGCTGTAGGAGGGGGACTAGGCGTTGAGGCTAGGAGGCTAATTTTTTGTTTTTATAAAGCAAAAATCTTTACTTCTAAAATGGACATTAAGAGTTTGTTAAATGAATTATTTTCGTAATTTAGACACAAAAAAAACATAACTTTAAAACAAAAGGAGTGAAAAACTCCGTTAGTCTTGCACTCTTGCCAAATCGCCATCCCTCTTGTCTAGGCGGCTTCCTAGCTAGTCTAAGTAGCAAACCACTGCCTAGCTCTTGGGCGGGACATAATTGGCTCTATGCGGGGATTTTTGGAACAACTGGGATTATGTGAGGTGATATCTAACACTATAGAGGTCATTAGTTGCTGAGGTCAAGGGGGGTAGGCCTTTGCATTGTTGACAGAAGCTGCATAACATGTGTAATTTGGGAGAGAAGGGTCGTTGGTACAAACTTGCCTAGGGTGCTCAAAGATGTGTTGCTGATTGGTTGATCATCAATGAAAGGTTGCTGATCCATCCAACGGTTTGAGTCTTGATTCAGGATAAGTTATATTCTAACGGTTCATTATTTTCAGCAGTCATTCAAAAATGTTGTATAGCACACAGGATTGAATCTGACTGATTCCGAGGAGAAAATACAGAAAAATCACAAGCCAATTCTTTTTCCGCTCAGATCCAGTCTTATTCATACAAGCTAGTTTAGAAGCACTGCTAGCTGTTTGAAGATATATACATTCGTAAAACCTCTATTCAAGGACTACAGCAGAAATTTAATTAGGAAATGGTAATAGTAGGCTACAGTAATGGGGGTAACTCTCCCCCATCAATTGTACTTAACAGGGATTTGAAACTGTCACTGATGGGGTTTCAACCTGCATCTCGGAATACTCCATTTTTAATGACGTGTGAAACTTGCCTCCTCACTTTTGAACCTGCAGCTTCTTGCTTATGATAGGGGTGCACCTAGCCACTTACCACTGAGCTAGAAGTTCACGTGCCAAATAAATTATGATTGCAACACGATTTGAGCCCACATGGTCTTTATGTTCTTCAGTTTTGATGATCTTTTTTGCACAACATGCATCTTGGTCCCACATGTTCTTGATTCACATGGTCCATGCATTTTCTCTTTAGCACACGTCATGTTTGTTTGCTCAAGGTTTAGTTAATTTGGCTTAGCTTGTTCTCACAACATTTGCATATGTTCGCATGAGGATGTCTATTTCACATACTTAGGTCTGTAATCTCTGAATTTTCCTCTTGAAGGTTTTTCTTTTTCTAGCATATCCTTTTATTCAATTGTCTATTCAATTCTGTTCACCCATTTTTCATCCCTTTCTGCCACTTAGCTAGCTAGGCTGCCTTAGTCTTAGATGGCGATTTAGCAGGAAACTGGAGTCTTTCGCTTCTTTTGTTTTAAAAAAACTATTATTTTTCATGTTTGAATTATGGGAATATTTGTTTAACAAACTCTCAATGTCATTTTTAGAAGTAAAGTTAGATTTTATTTGTATTATGTTATTGTGAATAATTAATGAATATAAAAATCATTTGTCCGACTAATCTCAGATAAATTCCCTAGGCACTAGTCCCCTCCACGCCGCCCTAGGAACACGTAGCGATATGTAGAACATTGTTTCTCTAAATAGCCAAGGACTTGAGAAAGTAATTTTTACCGCGAAATAATTGAATTTCATTAGATCTTTCTTTCCGAACTATCCTTTAGGCTTCTCAAGCTTGGAAATACTGAACTGCAGCTTTCCTTGAGAACTTACTGAACAATCTATTATAGCTGATTACTTTCTGATTGAACAATCTGTATATAATTAAAAAAAATAAAATCTGGATATATAACATGTTTAGTGATTGTTCAGTGCACTAAAAGTATTCTTCTTGAAACCGGATAACACAAAATATTTATTCTCGTCGAAGCTTTTCAGGGACTTGAAGTTATGAAAATTAAGGAAATTGTGATTTTCATTATGAGACCTTTTCTTTTTGCTGTAGTTATACAAATTTTTTTGTGCTGTAGTCGTCCTGGTCTAGTTGTTGATCCAACAATTAAAATAGTGACCAAGTTTCTGGTACTTTCTAGGACTGGTAATTGTGACTGTTATACTTGATGAGATGCAGTATGCCTAAATTATATTAAAAGCTTAATCTTTTTTTGGGACCTTTAGAGTCCGGTCCTTGACTTCAACTCTTTCCTGACTTTCAACTTTTGTTTCGAAGGATGCGGTCCTTGGAGATACTATTTTTTGGTATCTGGCAAGGACGTAGATACTATGTGGTAGATACTAATATCTCTTGGATCAAATATAGTATCTGCACCGAGAGATACAATATCTATAGGGACAGGATCATAATTTTTTCTCTTTCCTAAGGCACCCTTGAATCCTAATAAGCTTGGTTTTGTCAACAGTAATTGATCTCCACAGGCAGGAAAAAAGAAAATCACATGATTATGGTCTTCTACTTTTATTTCTCTAGGTGGTGAATTGGTTTTCAAAATTTTCCTTGTTTTTCCCCCATGGAACTCCAATTCCATGTTTTGGAATTGGGTTGGAGGAAAATCAGTTCAAAACTCTGTAAGTGATATTCTACATTAGCTCCACAGTAATTTTGATCAAGATACACTTGTATATGTTTTTGCAGGTTGTGGTGGAACTGGTAACATTATGTGTTCACTCTGTGGTGGCCGGGGTCATCATCATCTTGCTTAAATTGTAAGGTTTGCTTATAAACCTTTCTGTGATGTGAAAGTAAACCATTTATACCGTACCAAAAATGCAGATTCTAGTAACATTTCTTCGAGAGATGCAGTTTAATTTACCTTTATTCGTTGTCAGAATCATTTTGTATTTAATCAAACAAAGGTTTGCATAGATGATCCGAATTGATTTCATTTTAGTAAGAAAATTTTACATTTGCCCTTGCATATTCTCTCTTTGAATCCACTCTGTTGTACATAACTTGTGCATTATGTTGGTGATTCAAACACGAATTTTCCCATACAAAATTTTTACAAACTATCACTACTTTTCAACACTATTAGCTTTTTCCTCTAGGTAGATCTCCTGCTATAGCTAAAGAATACAGATTAATGAATGCAAAGAATGACTATTTTTGTCAACCTATAGGGCTCCATCTCATTCTTGTTGAGACCTAAGCTCGAGACGCTGTAGCGCTTGAACCCGAGCCGGGATCGTCGAGTCAAACCGCTCGCTCTCCGGGTTTTCTCCATAAGCAACATAGTAAGCCGAAACACTAGCTTGTGGCCATGCCATTGCTACCCTAACGACAAAATAACCTATTAGCCATGCATAGATGGACACTTCGGTCGCATAGCTTTTATGAACCACGAGGGCCCAAGAACCCCCGACTAACCCGCAAAGTGCACCTCCTCCCACTCCACATAGGAAACAAAATGAACTCGTTAGGTCCGAGTCGATCAAAGGTTCCAACCGGACTCTTCTAAATATCTCCCAAGTGTCAACCGATGATTGCACAAATCCTTTATTGTATACTCCCACGTGCACGAAACCCCACCGGTTCCCGTATGTTATTAGAGTTGAGGCAACTCGAGAGTAGCAATTAGCGCATGAGAACATGAACTCGTCTGAATCACCGGAAACCGAACTTATGGCTCGGGCTGACCCACGAATGACCCCGAGAACTGGTACTAGGACTGATCCGAAGCAAACACTCCCCATTGAGTGCTTAACTGTGCCGTTGAAAACTACCATAGTATTGATCTCAGTCCCACCCGCAAAATTCATGTATTTTGCGCGAGAGATGGTGACTTGGACCGTGTTCTTGATGATATGCATGGTCCATGCTAGGCTTAGAAGGATAATAAAGATGAACAATTTATATATCGTAGTCCCTGAGGCGGTGGCCCCACCGATCCCGGAAACCAAGAAACATGAGTAAACAATACTAGTTAGGATCGAAAGAAAACATATAGTACCAGTTTTGGGGGGTGGAAATGCGACAGAGACCAATAATACTCGGGCAGCGTAATCAAACCGGGGGCTAACCCAACAAGCATAAAGAGATTGTATAACGGCCAAAATGAGAGCTACCACCCCTGCAACCAAACTTCCGGCGGAGCCGATGGCAATGAGGAGAATTCCGGCAGCACATGTTAGCAAGGGGCTAAGGTAGAAGGCGGCCTTAAGGGTTCTTGCAGGGCTGTAGTAGGTGAAGCACTGGCAAGCAAAACCGGCAATTCCGGCACACGCGGTGGAAGCAAGGAGCGGTGGATACCATTTTCGAGGGTGGAAGTGGCGATTTTTCCCTGCGAAGACGAGGCCGTAAATGGTAAGGAAGATTACCAAGATGGTAATTAGAAGAAGGTGAAAGTAGAACAGAGCTTTAAACAGCTTCCCGAATAAGCTTCGTGGCGATGAAATTACCAACTGGTTATCTGCGGATTCTTGGACCTGCATCCGGTAGGAAGTCTAAAGATTATAAATAGGAAACAGCAAAAAATTCATTGAAATCGATTCAGGTCAACGGAAAAGAATTGAAGGGGAAACAATAAATGGCACTGTGGGGGACGTTTTTGTGTGTGTGTGTGTGTGTGAGAGATAGAGAGAGAGAGGGGGGGGGGGTAGTTGACCAGGAGTTGGATAGCGTGTGTGAATTAGAATCCTTGATTATTAGTGGAAAACAACAAAAATTTCATTGAAATCAATTCCAGTTGATGGAAAAGAAGGGAAGAGAAAACAGAATGGATGTGTGCGATCAGTTTGAGAGAGAGAGATTTGCCTTACCTTAATGGCGGGAGAGGTTTGTAGTTGACCACGAGTAGGTTGAAGAGGGAGTTGGATAATGTGTGTAGAATTAGAACTCTCCTTTTTTGCAGCCATTCTGATAGGGGGTTGATTAATGCAGGCACTGATTTTCCCTTTCTTATATGATTTGGATGATGTTTAAAGATTCTTTTAAATCTCCTTCTTTTTTACTTTCTTGGTGATCACGGTTCAGCAACATCACAGCGTAGACATTTCAAACTCTGCTATGTTTGAATATAGAGGAGGGTTTAGTCTTCTTTAACACACAGACCTTTATTATATGGGGTAAATTACACTCTACCCCTCAAACTATGATCTATGTGTCACTTCCCGCCCCAACTATCAATTTGATCGGTTTATGCCCTAAACTATCAATTTTCATGCAACTGCGGCGATAGTTTTAATTTTCTTAACAGAAAGAGGAAACATGATGTCCACTTGTGGTTTTTGATATTACCCATTCTTTTATTTTGTTTCCACCAAAACCATTGGAAAAAAAACATATATGTATCATATAAAAATTTCAAAGTTTCCTTGCAAATATCTACTTTTAGATTGAATGTTTATTTTATTATTATTAAATTTAGTTGAGATAACCTACCCAAATAAAATAATTTTATAAATTTCAAAACTAATTTATTGATTTAGCATCCGAAATGAAATACTCTTTTTGGTTAAAAAGATGATTTTATTTTGTTATGGTCTCCACACATATATATATATATATATATATATATATATATATTTGACTTTAAATTTACAAATTCAACTTTAATAAAATTTATATATTTGTTTGATGTGATTATTAAATTATGTATAAAAAAATTCAGTTATAAAACATTACAAATATAATGGGCTTTTCCGCAAAGCATTGGTACTTTAATTTAAATAAAATAACACTATTATAATATAAAAGAATTTTAGAAACAATTCGATTTGGAAAGTAGGGAGTAGTTTGGTAACTACTTCAACTGCTAAACTAATTAACTAATTTTTGTCTTCCACTTTTTCTTTAATGGTAGATAGATAGGATTAAACTTCTGGTGGCTTCATGCAATTCACATTGTACAAGTGTTTCTTTTAAGAAAAAAATAAAATAATACTCCAATATATCTAGATCTTCCGAGCTAAGAATTTATTTATTTTAGAAGACTTTAAATTAAGAGTAATTTTTTTTAAAATAATAAATACATTAAATCTTGTGATGATAAAAAAAATAGAGATAATGAGTTATAGAGTCTCGCTCCGTAATGTTTTAAAACTCTAAGGACAGACTCATGTTTAACAAAAAAAAGTAATATTAATTTCATTATTTGGTTTTACAATAAGAACATTTTTCATAATATTAATTTATTTTAAGGAAAATGATAAATGTTGATAAAAAAAAATACTCTAAACAATGGCCCCTCTCTCTCTATCTCTCTCTCTCACTCACTCCCATCTCTCTCTTTCAGCCCTTAAACAGTTGTCCTCTTTCTCCGACCTCCTCGCCAATGATCTCACATCTTCCACCACCACCACCACCACCACCACCACCACCGACTCTCCGATCATATCGCCGCTCTCATATGCTTCTTTTTTTTTTCTTTTTTGTTTCTCTGCAGGTGCAATCATAAAATAGATATAACTTTTGACTGAACCGTTAGATTGGGCTGATTTTTGGATATGTTGTTCGAAAGACAAAGTTATTTTAATTACGCAAAAAATCAAGACGATCAGAGGTCGTTTTGATATCGAAATCGATCAATTTCAACAGCCTAGCAGGATTTGAAAAAAAATAAAAAATTGATCGCAGCTTTTTTTTTTACGAGCATTACATCGATCCACATATATATATACATATAAATAAATTGAGTGGATGATGATCTCATCAATTTTGTTGTTTTATGTTTTGTATTGGTGTTAAAACAAATTTAGTACCATTGGTGGTTTTGGTGCTAAAATCACATTGATGTGTACCATTGGATGTATGTTAAAACATATTTAATACAATTGGTGGTTTTGGTGCTAAAATCACCTTGATGTGTATCATTGGATGAGTGCTAAATCTGTTTTAGCACCATGAATTTTGTTATTCTTTGTTTTCTATTGGTGCTAAAACTATTTAACACCAATTCTGATGAGACGTGAGATGTTATAAGAAATGGTACTAAACAGATTTAGCACCATTGGTGTAAAAACCATTTAGTACCAATTCTGATGAACGTGAGATGTTATAAGGAATGGTGCTAAACATATTTAACACCAATTTTGATGAGACGTGAGATGTTATTCAGAAGGGGTATTAGTGTCTTTTTTGTACAGTATCCTTAATTTATACGACTAATTTATAAGTGTTCTTTATACTTATGTTATTATTAGAATGAACCATTATGCCCAATTGCCCCTAAAAATTAACGGTATAAAGTTGGGAAACACACTTTTGGATGACAATTAATTTCCTTAGAAAATTGCAATCGTAAAACAATCTAAGTTTGGTCAAAACATGTTTAACTAAAAATATGCGTTATGTAATCACCATTTATACTTAATTTCACGAAAAATTATATCCCATTAATGTAAAATTAAAAGTTTTTTTTTTTAATATGTCTCAAATTAAGAGCTTTATTTATCATCTTTAGAACATAAATAATATACCATATCTCAAGTTAAAAAACTAATTTTATTTTTAATCATTTAGTACGCTGAAATTATTTCATTTCAAGGTACAAAAATCAAGCATGTATTCTTGTTTAAAAGAAGGTATTTTACATGGGCAATTAAATAACTAAATAAAAATTTGAAATACGACACAAAAAATATTAAAGAGGGCCATCTTATAATATATTATTCCACCAAAAATACACATAAAATCCCATGTGGAGGAGGAGGAGGGGCTCAATCAAACTTTACCATCTCCAATGGTGTTTTTTATAAATTTATTTCTATCCTATGTGTTATAGTATTTTTAATATATTTTTATATCTATTTGGCAATATAATTTTATAGATAGAAAAATGTCAAATAAAGTTTCTCCTATGGTGCCATTTCTACTTACTTTCCTATCTTAATTAGCATTTATTTAAGAATGAAAAAGAATTAGTGAGTTTTTTATATTTAATGAGGGTGTACCATGTCACATTGAAAATTTTTATTACCATTTCTACGAGGGTGTGCTATGTCACATGTCCAATGGTATTTTCTATAATTCATTTCTATCATATGCATCATGGTACTTTTAATACATTTCTATATCTATTTGGCAATATAATTGTGTAGATAGAAAAACTTCAAATAAAGTTTTTCCAATGGTGTCATTTCTTAGTGATAGAAATTTTCAAAATGACATGGCACACCTTCGTAGAAATGGTGATAGAAATTTCCCATGTGACTGAACTTTCACCTCGCATAGAAATGGTTATAAAAAATCCCATTGGAGCATATTTTTTCTATTTTTCTTTTTTTATAATAGAAATTTGTATAAATAGAAATGACTATTGGAGAATAATTCATTTCTAGGCCATCTCCAATGATATTTTTTATAATTTATTTCTATCCTATGTGTCATGATGCTTTTAATACATTTTTATATTTATTTGGTAATATAATTGTGTGATAGAAAAGATTCAAATAAAGTTTTTCTAATAGTGCCATTTCTATCTTACTTGGCATTTATTTAAGAATGAAAGAGAATTAGTGGGTTTCTTATATCTAATGAAGATGCGCCATGTCACATCAAAAATTTCTATCATCATTTCTACGGTTTCGTTTGATTGCAAGGTGGAAAGGAAAAATAAATTAAGTTAGATTTGGTGAAAAAATGAAAAATAAGTTGAGTGATAGAGGTGATATCCTCTTAATTTTTAAGTTTTTCCATGAAGAAATTTTCTTTACTTGGTGGTGAGTGAAAATTTTCCACTAAAAATATTGAAGGACGGAGGATATATATTCATAAAATGAGTAACATCTCTCACCTTATTTTTTTATCTTTTCACACAAACTAACTAAATTTATTTTCTTTTTCCATCTTTGTAATCAAACGGAGCTTACATGTAGAAATGGTAATAGAAATTTCTTATGTGACTCAACTTCTACCTTTTATAAAAATAGTTATAGAAAATACTATTAGAGCATATTTTTTCTATTTTTGTTTTCTATCGTAAAAATTTGTATAAATAGAAATGACCATTAGATATGGCCTTAGTTTCGTCCTTACTTGTAACAAGCATATTAAAGATCATGATTCATCAAAAGTATGATTCGAATCTGATTATCATTCATCAGGGAATTTTAAGCCCATATTAGTATATTCATCATAAGGACGTCATTTTAAGAGAGAATTATACCTTTTTTATTTATTTTGTTTCTTTATCACCATTGTGGCCGCTGGGTTTCACTGCTGCCACCCACAGCCACCGGGCACTACTGACAATGGGTGGCTGTGGCCCTCGGTGGCGGGTGATTGTTAAATGGAACTTATTAATAGGATAATCGAAGGGTATATCTACATTCTTTTGAGACTGTTGGTTCTTGTAAAAATCTATAATATTTTTGTTAATACGTCTGAGTTTCAAATATACTTCTTAATTTGAGACGGTACTAAAACTACAAAATCAACCATCATGTATGCTAAAAATTGAATTTGTTTTAAACAATTTTGCCTGAGACAAATATTCCGGTAAATGTGATTTAGCAAGTACTTTTTACTTTCATCATTCATACGAGTCACAAGATGTTAAATTGAAGACAAAAATTTTGCATGTGAAATTATCAACTTCTGTATTCCAAGAAACTACAAAAATTTGAATTAAGCTAAACTAAAAGTAATAAATTTAATTCATAATGCCCCGATTTTACAATTTTCAACAGCAAAAATTACATTTTCCCATTCAAGAATGGATCACGACATGTAATACCCAAAATAACCGAATGCTATAAATGGAGCAAGATTCATATTAAACCTTCTTGAGAAAAATCAACTTTACAACATCAAAAGAATTATGCTCACTCACAGCTCCACTACAAAATGGAATTATTTCCTAATAAATCAACCACCTCTCTATTTGCTGCTTCTGAAAAAATCATTTACACTGCCTCTTATTCAAGTTCTGCCCATTAACCAATTTCTTAAGCAAACTACCCAACCTCCTCGACCCTGGTCCAGGCCGCAACACACCATAGTTCTCACCAACCATATTCGAGCATGAACCATCCCCACTCTCACTCCTTGCGCACCACCCTCCATACGAGAACTGACTGCGTCTCCTTTTGAGGAGATCGCGGTCGATTCTATCAAGAACCACGTTGTTCTGCTTGAACTTCCTGGCGAATGGTCTGTTGCTGAGAACCATTCGCCTATAGTCCCTAGGACCCAAGGACCTAGGGTGTTGCTTGGGAGGCGTGTCCCATGTAATGTAGTGGAGGTCATGGTTGACCGTCGTGTTTCTGTAGGTCTCGGAGTTGCAGATTAGGGTTTGAAAGTATCCCTCAGGTGAGGAGACGAAGTTGGTGTAGTAGAGCAGGAGGGTTCTTGGGAGGTTTTCCCAGCCAAGAATGCAGTACTCCGCAAATGATCTTGATAGAATAGTCCAAGCTGAACCTGCATAAATAATATGGTAAAATTTAGTTAAGTAACACACAAACATACATTTTGCCAAGGTCCCATGGGCTAGGAATGCAATTTGTAACTATATTGAAGAATGTAAATGAAAAGAATAAGGGGAAAAAAGCCCCAGTAAACAGGTCACACAACAAGGAATAATATTTTTTTAAAGTAAGTCCCAAATTCTTATTAAACTATAGAGCTAATGCCACACGCCTCTAAAATATTCCTACATTTCCTTTTCAAATATAAAAAATACATTTCGCTAGCAGCGATCGGTGGCTTGCACAGGTGGCTCACTAATGAGGATGGTGAAATCGAGTGACCACGAGGGTAGCAAAATGTTTGACAGTTATATAAGTGTCAATACAAAAAATACTAATAGTTGTTTTCGAAAATAACATTATTTTGTTTGGCAACAAGAAGACGTGATTTTCAAAATACTTGGTAAATTTGGCTCTCAATATTATTTCTGTAGGAGCACATTTGAGGTGTGAAAAGTAGATAGTTTTGTCAAGAATGTCTTCACTAGTGACCACCTCCACACAATCTTAATGCGAAATAATGCAGAGTCGTATTCACTGATATTGTAAAATCTTGCAACAATGAATGGCATCCATTCAAAACAAGCTTGTGAAGCAAGATCATTGTCGTCGCATAGTCCTATTGGGATGCTGTCATTAATTGTTTCACCAATATTTCTAGCATCGAGATGAGCTTCAGCTTCAAGAATTCAAAACAGATAAACTTTTTCAAGTAACGTCCAATGCGATAAAGTTCAGTTTTGTAAGATTCAACATGCATGCTCAAGCTTTTTAGATCTTCTTCCTTGTTATGATGTAGTGCTGATAACGTGTTGTGAAATTAACAGAAATAAAGAAACAATAAGAAACATTAAGTAATACACATGCAAGAACAAGAGAGAGTAAGTGAATTTTTTTTCTGATCAAGTGGGTTAGCCTAGTGGTAAAGACTCCCACCATGATCTGGGAGATCCCGAGTTTGAGTCTCACCTGGGGTGGGGAGAGTTTATTAGTTAAAGGGTTGAGACTTATATCTTCCCTTCAAAAGAAAAAAGAAAAAAAAAAGAAGGTGATTCTCTCACTTCGGTCTATTTTATTTGTCCATCTCATATCCTATTTATACAAAGAATCATTCTTCTATCTCATATCCTAATTATACAACAATCATTCCTAAACAAGAACCATACTTTTCTCATAAATCCAGGTAGCCTTTGTCACATTCTTCCATAAACCCCTAATTTTCAAACCACTAGTACACAAGATAGGGTAGACTCCGCAAATAACTGTTAGAATTAGATCACCTAGCTAGCATAGTTGACTTTGTAAATATATTATATCCATCAAATCCCTTAGATTGATTTTGGATGGTTGGGCAGTGGGGTAGTGGGCAGTGGTGATTTGTTTGGTTTGGATTCGCGGTTTTGATGAGACAGTGGAGAGGAGACGAGAAAAAGACTAACACCATCAATAATAACCATGTTAGAACTAGAGAAAGAGAATGAGAGAAAAGATGATGTCTATTGACTTGTGTGTCTACAATACGAATAAGAGAGTCCTATATATAGGGTTATGTCCACGCAACAATAAAGGAATAAATCAATTTAGGGATTTGATGGATACAGTATATTTACTAGTCAACAATGCTAGTTGACATATCAATTATGCTAGTTCGCCATGTCAATTATGCTAACACTAATCAACAGTCAAGAAAATAAATTATTTTCTATTGTGAGATTTGACACAATGGTTATGTCACAGAAAAATGAATAAGACTATTAATTTGAGAAATTAAAAAAAGAAAAGTTGCAGTATTAATTTAGGATGGGGGAAGTATATATGATTTTTTGTACTCACAAGGAATAAAGGATCGAATTGTTGCAATCAAATCCCTTAGATTGACTATTTCCTTTGTCACTGCCTATACGTAACCCTACATATATGGCTCGCTCATTTGTATTGCAAGTACACAATTCAATAGATATTCTCTTCTCTCATTCTCTATCTCATACTAACATGGTGTTAGAGGGTTAGAATCCTCTCATCGCCTTGCCTAGACACCGTTGTTGGCTCATTCCATCACCACCTCCCATAGCTGTCATTCTTGGCTCATCTCGCATCACCTAACAACCACCGCCGATTGCCAATATTATACATTGCCAACAACTATTCACCAATCCAACCTAAACCCTAATAGAACCAACCAAAATACCACCAGCCGTAAAATCACCTTAAACCTTAATTGAACCATTGTTCACCAATAAAAAACAACCATAAACCCTAATCTTAACAAACCTAAACCTCTACACCTATATACCTTACCAGCCATGTGTCAACCTAACCCTAAACCAAACTCGCCATCTTCATCGTTTGAGTCAGACAATCACAGTTGTCCAAAAATCACCCCAAAATACTGTTTCACTCGCCACATGCGTGAGGAATCTCTCGCCCCAATCTCCACGTGTTCCAACCAATACGTGGCAAACGACGTGCTTAAGCATGCCTACTCTCAGCCATGCGCTCCAATCGCAGTCACTGGCTCAAGCGTGCCTACTCTAAGCCATGCGCTCCAATCGCAGTCAAGCACCATGCAAGCATCACTCTTGCCACATGTTACATGCTTGCATCAGCCCTAACCGGGTACACTTAAACAAGTTCTTTCAGCCATTTTTTGGCTGGTTCACCCCTTTTTTACCAGTTCTCTTCCCGTACAAACTGGTTGGGTCTTTCTACCCTTCTGATCTCAATTCCAGCCTCTGTTTTTCCAGAGTCACTTTATCTCACTGATCCAATTGTGAGCAAACATTGCAAAGGACAGATCTGAAATTTCTCGTCCCATTTCCGTCACCCCTAATAGACTGAACTACATATATTGAGCTGAAGTCATGACTAGTTTCCTTAAAGCTCATAGAGTTTGGCGAGGTGTTAGTGGAGATGTTACTGCACTGATTAGAAGAGAAAAGAGAATATGTATTGAATTGTGTACTCATAACACAAATGAGAAAGCCCTATACTTAGGATTATGTATAGGCAGTAATAATGATCATAATCAATCTAAACAATTTGATTGATACAATATATACAAAGTGAATTATGCTAATTGGCATAATATACGCTGACATCCCCTTCAAACTTAAGGTGGCAAAATGAGAGACCATCTTAAGTTTGGAGACAAGATCCTGAAATCTGTAAATGGATGGACTTTGGTGAATATGTCAGCAGGATGGTCTTCAAAAGAGATAGATAAGAGATGAACAATAATATGAGCCACATGTTAACATACAAAATGACAGTTTATCCCAATATATTTTATATGTTCCTGAAAGACATCATTATGAACAGCATATGCGATATTTGGACGAGCGACAGTTAAACAGATGAGGTTGCTAAGCAATTGCCTATAAAAGTGGCGTCACTGAGGAGATTACCTTCAAGAAGGGTGAATTTGAGATTAGTTTCTCAGGAACTTATGTTGATGTTCTTCGCATTCTCTGCTACATCAAAGGGCTATGTTTCACGGACTTTATTTTCCTTCTACATTTTCACTTAAGGTACATGCATAATCTGATTATAACTGGACAAAAGATCTTACTAATTGATGCTCTACTACTAGTTACTATTTCTTCTTGGGAGATTCCCCCATTTTGTGGTGCAGCAAAAAACAACCCCTCACTTCTCACTTTAATAATGACTTACTAAGGCAGAATTTCGTGCTGGTGACATCACTCAAGAACTTATTTGGCTTTGATGGTTCTTTATAGACATGGGGGCACCTCAAAATCTTTTGACCAGCATTGGGCGTGATAATCTGAGCGCTATCCAAATTGCTCACAATGATGTATTTCACAAATGTACAAAATATATTGAGACTGACACTCATTTCATATGTCAATATGTGTTTATAGCACCTGTTTGTCTCCAATCTATCTCTCTTAAAGACCAGCATGCCGACACTTCACCAAAGTTCATCCACATGGTCGATTATAAGATCTCGTTTCCAAACTCACAATGGTCTCTCCTTTGCCACCTTGAGTTTGAGGGGAGATGTCAGCATATATTAAGCCAACTAGCAAAAATTGACTTTGTATATATTATATCAATCAAATCCCCTAAATTGATTTTGGTTGATTCTTTCCTTTATTACTGCCTGTACATAACACTATATATAATGCGCTCTTATTTGTATTGTAAGTAAATAATTCAACATATATTATCTTTTCGCTCATTATATATCTCTCATTCTAACAAAACAAATAGGATCCATATTGTCCTAAAGATGGTGAGAAGAAACCTTGGACCAGAGGTACCATATATAAGTCCTATTGGTTCCACCTATATTCAGCACAATGCATGAGACCGGATATTTCTTAGCTATGTATCAACTCACATGCACTGTGCTGGTATAAAACATATTACGAGATACCCTCGTGGAACAAGTATGGGATATTTTATTCAAGTAAAACATCTAATGATCTACATCTAGTTAATTATGCCGGTTATGACTACCTCAGGAACAACGCTGCTATATCATTGAGATCTAACTACCAAGCAAACTCTGGCAGTTACTTTTGCTAATCACGCAAAAATGTTGGCATTGAATGAAGCGAGTAAAGAATGTGTTTGGTTGAGGTCCTTAGTTCAACATATTCGAGGTACATTCATATTAATTTCAGTGATGAATATTCATACCACTATATACAAAGACAACAGTGTATGTATAACTCAAATTCGAAGAGGTTTTAGCAAAGGAGATAGAATCAAACACATTTCACCAAAAAATTTCTCCATCCATGAGCTTCAAAAAAAGTCATGAGACTGAAGTCTAGCAGATCCGTGTTGGTGAAATTTGCTTGTGTCGATTCAATCATCAAATAAATTGAGAGTCGCCAACATCAATGGGCAAAAGTATGTTTTTCGAACTTTTGTTGTTGTATTCTTTTTCCTTTCTAGTAAAGGTTTTAATGAGGAAAGAATGAAGTGTGTCCCACATAAAGTTCAATAAACCTAAGAATGTAGCACTCTTTATCCTTTGCTCTGATTGTTCCCACAGATTTTCTTAGCAAAGTTTTAACGAGGCACACATATCTTATGGTGGAAAACCAAGGTGGCCAGTGTATGAAATTATTTGTGGAATCCGCCCTATCTTGTGTAATAATGTTGTAGAATTTAAGGAGTCTATGGAAAACATGACAAAGACCTACCTAGCTTTTATGAGAAAAATATAGACCTTGTCAAAGAGGATTATTGTATAAATAGAATATGATATAAATTAAATAAATCACTTACTCTCTTTTGTTCAGTTGTTCTTCCAAATGTATTACTAAATGTTTTGTGTTAAATGCTTTATTTCTTTTAATTTTTCTCTAATTCTCCCCTTTTGACATTTATGGCTTTATTACTTTGGTGGGTCATGGGTGAGTAGGTGGGTGGGGGGTCGGTTGGGTTGGGTTGAGGTTGAGGTTGAGGTTGAGGAGGGAGACTGTGCCATCATAGTTACGTAAAGGAACATAAAATGAAAGAGATTTTTAGAGTGATGAATAGTCAAACCACTTCTTTTTTTTTCTTTTAATTTCCGTGGTAGTAGTTCATTTGATGTACATTATGAGTTGTGACATTCATGATGCAACAATAACATCAACCACCTACCAAACACACCCCAATTTTGTAATTAGTCTTTCAGCTTTTAATTATTTTGTGATGATTCCATAATTTAACTAGCAATATTTTTGGCATATTTCAGATCTGATAAACAATATTTCCTTCTTATTATCAATGCAACAAAATTTAAAAAAAGAAAAGAAAATTTTGAAGCCAGTAGATGAGATCCATCACTGTACTTGGACACCTTTCTATATATGTCGAATGTGGTGCACCGTGCACGTGCTTTCTTCAGAAGATCACATGCTAGGTTTTTTTCTTTTTTACTTTTAAGAAGATAACATGGATATGTGGTCCACTTTTTTTTTGCCAAAATCTACTTCTCTCTTCTTTTCCTTTTCCTTTTCCTTTTTTTTTTTTTTTGGTACTAGCCAAAATTTACTTCTCAAAATTTTCACAAATAATATATTTATATGGTTTTTTTATTTTGAAATTAAGAGTTCATTGTATATATTATTTTACAATTTTTCCAGAATACATTAATTTTAATATAATCAACAATTGAGAGTAAAACTTTTATGATAATTGAGATTTGGTATGTTGTGAAAAGAAACAATAAGCTACACAAAAGAAATTTGCCAGAGTCTTAGTTTGGGATATTCTAAAAAAACATAGTAGATTATTATTTAATCATTATTAAAGGCGAATGATATTTTAGCGTAGTTGTACAACTATATTTTTACCCACTACGTTACTTAATTATTTTTTGTATTTTCTATATTTTTTATGTTCGAGCAACAAACACATTATTCGTGCGCAAAATATTAATATTAATATTAATTTTAAATAAAAGGAGAAGAAAGAAATAAAAGGAAAAAAAGGAAGGTGGGGGTACCTACCTGTATAAAGCTTGAAAGCAGTGGGGAGAGTTCTCTGCTTAATAACCCACCAAATATTTGATTTATTAAGACTATCCAAACCTGGGTCTATTATCATTGGCTTCCCTCTCTTGTTCCTACGTACAAATTCAAAACAATTCTCTCATCAAATTATTATACTTGAATTATATTCTAATTCACGCATTAAACAATACTTTAGGTGACAATAAAGTTTGAGATTGATGTGAGAGAAATTATTATTATTTATCCCTCAAACAATCCACTTCATATCTCTGTTTAATATTTTTAATTTCATTCCTTCTTTATTTTATTATTTAAAAATGTAATGCATTCGACTTTGAGGCTTGGAATTGGAGGACAAAAATACTTCAAACAATTCCGAACCGTACAATTGTCAAACCTAATTATTTTGCCTCCAATTTTTAATTTCAAACTTTGAACTGGAATCCAGTTTATTCCGAAGACTTTAAAAAAAATTCAATTTCTCAAAGGAGGAGAAAGTAAAAAAAAAAAAAAAAAGTGAAAAAATGTGCGTCAAGTAGGTTAATCGGCTTATTTGTTATTTATAGTAAAGTTAAGAAACTTCGAAAAAAAAAAATTAAAAGAAAAAAAAAGGCGTGTGATATTTATACACTTACATTTTCCAACCCAAACGACTGCTGTGCTGTATGAAATTGAGATCTCTTGGCAAGTGGGAGAATGAATGAATTAGATCTGAACCGTCCCGTCAAAAAAAAAAAAAAAATAATGACTCAGTTTTATTATATAGCCAAAATTTAATAAAAAAAATTACTATAAGAGACACAAAAATGCATATGCTTTACAAAAATTATTTAAATTAGTTCATCTATATCTAAAAACAAAAATAACACACGGCGATAACATAATAGTAGAGATAAGGGTGAGTTTTTCATTCCCATGCTCAGGTTTGACTCCCTTCTACTTGTCCGTGATCGATCACAATGTATAGTTTGTATAAAATGAATAAATAAATAAAAAGGCACTCACCATACCATCTTGAGTTACTAATGGATAATCAGAGGCACTGAGATTAATAAACCAATCCCAATTAGCATTAATCCTCAACAGCATAGCCATAGCATGTAGAGTAGTGGCAAGCATTGTGGGTCCCCTATAAGTCACCAAATTGGGCTTCCCAACCACCCATACATTACCCACTTGCCGGAAAACTGCTTCTCCGGCGACAAATCCGGCGATCTCACGGTGGTCCTCCTCGGTGGCCCCGTAGTCCATGTGGATCAGATAGTGGTTAGCCGGGTGGTAGAGCGCGCGCACGGCGCGCTTTACCTTGTCGGTGTCGCCTTTCGACGCCGAAATCAAGTAGGCAAAGGAGATGGGATAGTGTGGGTTGGGGGTGGATTTGTTGAGGAAAATGAGGGATTTGGGAGGTGGGGGTGTGGTGAAATTGGTGAGGTGGGTGGGCATGTAGAGAAGGGAGAAAATGAGGGAGGTTAGGAGGAAGGAGATTGTGAAGATTTTGATGCTCATTTTCTGTTGGATTTTGACACTGGGGCATTCGGATTTTAGAGAGAGAGAGAGAGAGAGGCACTTAATAAGAATGGAGAGATGTGCTAGTTTTAACAATTTTAGTACTGAGAGCTGAGATTCGGTTGGTTTGGTAGGTAATTGGCCCAGTAGCGAAGACATAGCTAAGTTTAGGGGACGGTTTCCCCCTTATAAAGTTTTCTGAATTTGCTATTTTTTATTTATAATTATTTTTATAAATTATAAATATATACATTTTATTTAAATTTGTGCCCCTCTAATTTTCTTTAAAATAAATAATGATAGTATTAATCTTGTTCTCCTAATCTTAAATAAAAATAATATTAGTATCAAATATTTCTCTTCAATTTATAAAAAAGGTTAAAATAACATCTAATAATTAATTTATTAGATGTAATTTTAAGGATTAAGTGATAACATCTAATAATTTAGGGGGGGTTTAGTGCCACTTTTAGAAAATTAGAGGGAGGGGGGTTTAATGCAAAAAAGTAATAATTTGAGGGAGTCTAGTGTTTTTTACCCTAGAAAAAAATGATGTTAGTATTAAGTGCGTCCTCTTTATTGTTCAACCTGTGAATCGGCCTCAACCGATTCTAAAACTAAAATGTTTGGTATGTAGAGGAGAGAGAAAATGAGTGATATTAGGAGGAAGGAGATTGTGAAGATTTTTAATGCTCTCGTTTGGGATGGGGTATTTGGATTTGAGATCCGAGACAGACTTGTCTTAAAAATGGAGAGGATGGGCTCGTTCAACACTTCCAACTTGTTTTTTGTTGTTATGACTTATCTCTATTCTTTAAACTTGTTCTAAATGTTGTTGTCCAATGAATTTAAATCATATATTTATATTGGAGTAAGTGATAAATAACAATGATTAATTAAAATTTTTTATTATTTATTTCAGTTAAGCCAAGTAATATTGATCAAATGGTATGTATATATATATGTAAAAAACAAAATTGCACTTAAGATATAAGCAAGGGTGAATTAGTTCGAGCCTATACAAATTATTTTTTAAACTGCCTTGAGAAGTAGTTCAATAATTAATCTACAAGAATGAATCTAAATGATTGAACTCAAAATCCCTTTGTTTAATTAAAGAAAAGTATGCCGGCAAACTAGAAATACCCTAGAGCTCTATTTGCCCAAGATATTTAAAAAAAAAAGCTTTATTAATTTAACAATTGTACTTATCTGTTTTAATAGTCATCTCTTTAATACTATTCATCACCCGAGTAATAGGCTAAACAAATTAGTAATTTATTTAGCCAATCACTTTGGGAATTCTCCTAAAATCTGATATTAGTTTTTTTCTTCGATAGGTTAAGTTTACTCTTTAAATTAATTTAATTTATATTGTAATTGTAATAATATTATACTGTTTAAAACTCCTGAGTTTAATTTCAGAAACTTGTGAATATAGTTGACACTGTTGAAGTAAATAACTATTAATTGGTGGGAGGGTAAAGGCAATTGAAGAGTGTAGATGAAAGAGATATATATTAATATATATATATATATATATATATATAATTGGGTTCGTTTCTTGGAAGGAAGGCCTTCCATCTGTCACTGCCATGGGTTGTTGGTACGTGGGCAACTTTTTCTTATGCCATGGGCCCATCTCACCAGTTTGCCTCCCCTTTCCTAGTGGAATGTATAATTTTGGTTGTCTATTCAATTTACTTTTTAATTAATTAATTAATTAATTAATCTTCAAAGGAAGACAAAAACCAATTCATATGCTTAAAAATGAAGCAAATAATTGAAAAAGAGTGGAGTTTTATTATGAAACTAAGCATGTACGTGTTACCACACGGTGAAAAGGGAATAAAATTAATAATGAGATAAAAGTATAATGTAAGACATTAGATGTGTATTAAATTGAGTTTTTGGTTATCAAATCCAATGGTTCATTACTAAACTCTTAATCTCGTTCTAGTTAATTGAATACGTTTTTTCATCTCATGAAGATTCATTTCCGTTTTATAAAATAAAATTTAAATCTTTTCCTTTTCTACAATTTAAAAATAACAAAGATGTAATTGAAATCAGTGAATTTGTCAAACCATATATTTTACTAAAGTAAAATGATATTTGTTTTATAGATGTTTGTGTTTGGGAGGGTGATATTTTTAAAAAAAAAAATTTAAAGGGGTCTAAGTCTCTTCCTTAATTCTACAAATAAAGAAAAACACTCTCATTTTCTATTACTTGAACCATTGACCTCAAGATAAAAGTAAAAGTTACCTACTACTAAGCCAACCCCTCTCCATTAGTAGTTGAACAAGTACTTGTCCAAATTGTTGTGGGTTACATTTTGGAGATGGGTAGAATGAAAGGTGGCAAGATATAAGAAGTGGAAAAAAAAAAAACGAGTCATCATTTGAGATTTACGTGGCCAATAATGGTAATAAAACTCAAAAGGGTCCTACATTTTTATGATTTTGTTTCTATTAGTAGTGGAATTATTTGTTTGATATGGTAATGGAGCATGGCAAGAAAAAAAAGTTGGAAAGCTAGGATTTGGAACTTGACGACTCTGCACCAAAAAAAGGAAATTTAGTTGGCGCGCAGTAAGTTTTTTTTTTGAGTATCAGAGTGCATATAAAATTGTATCAAGTTAGTGAGCTTAAAAATTGGGTGCTGGTAAAAGCATTCTCTAAAATTAGTTTCAATACCTTTTAAAAAAAAGAAAAAATTTATTTGTTATATTTATAAGTTTTTTAAGGCACCCTTATTCAAAATAGAGTGTTTTAATTTCTAGCTTTTGCTTCTATTCAAGAAGATTACATGACCCTTTCTCTTGTTTATGCTTTAGCAACGTAAGATATTAATTTGAAGAATAAATAGCCATGTACTCTTTGCTACCATAATCCACTTCCTTTTCTCTCAAATAAATTCTGCATCAAGTTTGTCAAAATTATCTGGCATCTTATGATTAGATAGATAGATTATAATGAGTATTTTACTGTTTTGGAATAAGTTCTAGGCTTTCATTTGAATGCTAGCAATCTTGCACCTATTATTATTATAAAGAATTCCATTAAGATGGTATTACGATGATTAATGTGGTTTCAAGGAACCGAGTGTTCCGATTATGTTTGTAATTTGTGAAGATTCCTCTGGTTGCGCAACACCCTTGACCCCTTTATTTCTATCTCAATAGCCAAATTTGTTGCCTTTTCTTGTTTTCTGCTGCCTTGAATTCCTGGGTAGTGTTCCATGCTTGTTTAATGTCCACGCCTAGTAGTAATTTATCTTTGCAGCTCTTTTGGGTGGTGGAGGGTTTGGGCAAGGATCAGTCAACTAACCCCACAATAACAATGTAATAATTTAGAATGAGATGGGACGTCAATTATATTGTTCCAATGTCCTTGCATGGGTGCTTTTACTGTTATGAGTGTAGTAATCAATTTAAAAGTTAATTTATGGGTGCTTAAAAAAAGGGTGTCAAAACTATTTTTTAAGGGTGCTTTTACGAGCACCCTAAAAATTATGGCAGCTGTCGATGGTGGTACTATTTTGATACTATTTTATGGTAAGGGATGTACATCGTATGCATTTAAATATTTAGAATTTTTATTTGTTGTTAAGTTTTTCATATTTCTTTTGAATTCGTTGTATTAATTATATTTGATATATATAATTTGGTCTCGTTAATTGTTATTATTTATTAGTGTTTTAAATTGTTGTTGAACTAAAAGGACCGGTGTATGAGGGCGAGGTGGTGCTTTTTGTGGAATTTGTTAAGTTATTGGTGGTGTTGAGAATATTTTATTGATTAAAATATTATGTTGTGATACTTGATTAATTTCATTCATGTCGGTTGTGTACTATCTTCTTTTCAATTTATATGATAAAGGTGACTCGAGGCAGAATTAGATTTGACTAAAAGTTCACGCGCGGTATGGTTTAAACTATTATTGTTGTTATAGAGAGATTGTGTCATAATTAATTTTTAGAGATCTGTAGTTTGTATTTTCAAAATTATCTTAATATAAAAATGAGAATGGTTTGGATTCGGCATACTCCCCAGTTTGGAGGACGGTTTTTCCATCTAGCTAGGCTAGCCTGTACATCCATGTCCTATTTTTTTTACATTCGTTATACTATTTTTTAAGCATGTTGTCTTAAATTTGAGTTCTTATTATTTCGACTTCATTGTATCCTAAATTAACAATCTCATTTAAAAAAAAACAATTGCCCTGACTATCCAAAGGACCATGGACTAAACCGCCATTGCATGGAATATATAAGTGTGTGGAATAATAGACAACATGTGGTATAAATTCAGCTATTAAGTTAGTACTTTGACTCAATTCACATAGCCATTAATCTACAATTTTGACTCAATTCACATTAACTAGCATCCTTATATCCGCTATTGATCTTAATTAACAACTAGTAAGTGAGTAATTGAGTTACACATGAAAAAAATGTGAGCTTAACAAGTTTCGACTAATCTTGGTTATTATGTGGGGCGCGGTTACGGGCCACAAAAACTGCAACATTAGTATTGTCAGATTCAATATCCATTGTTTTTCGCCTGAGATCTTCCTGGTGTACCATTGCGTATAATTCTTCTAATTCTGCAACCAAATCCTTTCATAAGATTTTCCCACATATTTGTTCAAGTTTGTTTTCTAACCCACCAAAGAAAATATGAACTCTCAAACGCTGAATTGAATCTCTATAAGATACCATATCATTTGGATTTTCCATGACTAACTTATTGCGATGATCTAATTCGCTGAAAATTTCTATTAGCTCTCTATAGTACTCAAAAGGAGGTCCGCCATTCGGTATGGCTGTAAATGCCATTTGATTCAAGGTGACAACTTGTAATTCGTCGTCTCCATCATAAAAGACTTTAGACAAAGAATGTCAAATTTTTCATGCAATCAGAACACGAATATATCTTTCATAATTTATGGTTTCATGAACATTAAGAGCCATTTCTTCACCCTTTGATTGTTTGGATACTACTCTTCATATTCTAGAGTTCAAGATGTACTACGAATAAACGAGAATTTTTACTTTTGAGCGATATGCATCTCCATGAGTTGAGACCATATATCATAACTAGTCTTATCCAGTGTAACACCTATATTGAATGAAGAGTTTTCAGTCTAAATGATGATTGAAGAAGATTCCTTTGTCGATGATTCAGTAACAGTTGTTAAATCAGGAGCCATTTTGAGGCTTTATAACTGAAACTATAAAATAAAGGCTAATTTTGAGAAAACTGAGATCATAAGGGTTAAAATTTAAAAACCTTAAGAATTAGTCTAAGATGTTGAAAAACCGGTCAAAAATGTACTAAACAACTCAAAGAAAGATTAAGTAAACTGGTATGGTTAAACCGGTAAGTAGATAGGGCAAACAACTATGACATGCACCCTTAGTGTGAGGAAAAAAAAGCACGTGGTGGTGAGGAAAAAATAACATGGGCAGGTGTTCGTGGCACGTGCGCATGGGAGTGCGTGAAGGCGGGCAATAAACGTGATCGTGTGCTATCACGATTGGGAGCTGCGCATGAAAATTTGAGGCATTGTAAATCTAACTTGCTTAGTGCATGGGGGCGCGTGTAAGTTTTTATGTGTGGCTAAAATCGTCCTTTTGAAATAAAGGAATTTGTGGTGTATTTTTTTTTGCTGTAAGTGTGATGTCCGAGGCAATAGGTTTTGGAATGTGGTGTGATATGGCTGGGGTTATGTGAAAACAATAACAATGGATTTAATAAGGTTAATGGTAAGACATTATATTTATAACGGAGGGCGCGGCTTTGGTTTTTGTGCTATTTGATTGGGCAATGGGTCTTTGTTTGGTTTAATATATTGTTTGATAAACAATATGTTTGATTGAATAAAAAACGAGGTAGATTCATAATGGCTAGTATGGTAGCTATGGTTTTTATAGAAATGATTTGAACATTGCTCTGATACCAAATTGAGAATAATAGTGAGATTTGTATTCTTGATCTTAATTATTTGATAGAATGATGACCTTATTTATAAGGATAATTCAAGATAATTATTAGTGCTAAAAACTAGAAAGGATATTTTAGACCACACAACCAAATGATTCGAATCAAATGATTGAAGCAATAAATGCAACAAACCAACAGAGTCAAAGATGTATAGAGGATGTTGGTATGTATGAAGATACGGGTTAGTCCTCCTCTGTGGAATAGAGTTAGGAGCTCGGTTCTGCCTTGTTATTAATATAACCAAGTAGCTATTACAAACTCAAAGCGATCTCTTTAGCTAATCTATCCTTACGATATTATAATAAGAGTATGTTTTAGTTACATGAGTTCTGGCTTTTATATTTTAGGAGTTCTACTGAGTGCTTTGAGCTACTATTTCTCTCTATTCCTCTTGCTATTGAATGCAAAATTATCTCTTGTTCTTGGTTGTTCAGTATATTCACCAGAGGAGTAAATGCTTAATTCTTCCTCTATTTATATGACTGAGAGAAGACGCGGTGCAGAGCTTTGCGCGCATGTCTGAGACCGCGCTTTGATTATCACCAACTTTGACCTTACTTCCCCCTGAATTTTAGTGCATTAAATGCAGTTAATGTACATTTAACGAGGGTGAAGGAGGTTATGCGCGTTCTGCAGAGAAGGTAACAGTCGCCCATACAGTTCGTCAACTACTCTATCAGAGTGGTCGAGCAATAGAGCTCCAGAGCTCGTCAAGAGAGCTCTGAAGCCCGAGCTCCGTATTTTATTGTGCGCGATTGACTCTCAAGCAGGTGTCCAACATATGAGGGGCTCCACTTTCCCTTTAGTGGTCAAACAGGGCTCCTCTGAGCTCCCTCTGTCAGGATAAGTCTGATTGCTGACGTGGACAGCCATGTGTCAGCTCGTTGTTAGCAGAGTAAATTTACTTATTAATTTGCACCATCAATAATAATAAGGAAACCTAATTTACACCCCATAATTAACTAGTACGATATATTTTAATATGATTAATCCCTAATGGGTGGTGATGCAAGTATAGCAAATCCAAAGCCTTTTCGAATAAGAGCTCGAAAGCGGCTGTGAAGCAAACTCAAACCTTGTTGCGGTAATTTTAAAAAATTCCTTTAAGGGACCGATCGACTAAGAGGTTACCCCTATTTGTGTAACCCAATTTTCATTTTAACCCTTGATTGGAGTTTAAAATAAAATATGGATGAGAGAGAATGACAGTAACTCGACTTCTCTAGCCAAAGCCAAAATGCATGGACTCGGCCAGCTCCCAGCCAAAGCCATAAAACGCATATGGGAGTCATCTGTGTCCGCAGGTGTAAGCGCAGATTCAATCCGTGATTTACAACCCTGTATCTGCATGTGCGAGATAGGGAATTTGGGTGTCTAGAAGTTTTACAAGCTCATAAGGTATAATGCCTTATAAACCCACAAAGTTCATATGTGGGAAATATGAATTTCCATTCTTAAACTTTTCATTTTTCACTTCAAGTAGTTCATTTTGGGTGACAATTTCTTATTTACCCGATATCCATTTTGGGCAAATAAATATACCATTTCAATGTACTCGCTGTGGAGAATATGAATCCGTAATAATCTTTCAAAACAGATCATTCAATTTTAAATAAATTGCTCTAAAAATGGCCAGAAATACTTATTTTTCCAACATAGGAGAGGTGGTGGACTTAAGGTGCACACACTAACTTAATAAAATGTTTAGTAGTAATGTCAATTTAGCACTAACATTAGAGTGTTTTATCTCATTTTGTAAAGTCAGAGCTGTTTTAGTTTTAATTTTTTATAAATTGTCCTCTTTTTGTGTTAATTTATATAATTTTTAGTTTTTGGTCGTAGTGCATGTCAATGAATATTTATCTAATATTAAATTCAAACATATACAAGATGCGCATTTAGGCCACAGTTGATTGAAAGAAATAATTTGAATTCTATAGTGGTGGTTGGACCCAAAGAAGAAGCCATTTTAATAATGTTTTACTTAACACTAGTAATAGTATCTTGTGTTTATAGTGATACTTTTTTCTTTTTTGCTTTGGGGGGTTTGTATTTATAGAGATGAATCGGTGGCAATGGCAGCTTTTGAAAGATGAGTATTGGTTAAGAAGCAATGCTGTGAAGAGACACCATTGATGGTATAATGGAAATATGTTTAAAGAGTTTCTTTTTTTAGGATTTTTATAGAAGGAAAATTAAATGCTTAAATAAAGTATGCTAGAACCATTTAAGGTAATTTTTTGGTATATCATAAGAGCTATGTCTTTTATTTTATCCTTCATCATTACTTAATTTATCTTGTATGATATACCAAGAATATAATTATCCAAAATGCTAATTGAAAATTTTATTTCAATATTTTTTTTTTGCAAAAAAAACCTGAAAATAAAACTCTTTAAACATATTCCTTTTATACCATCAATGGCGTCTCTTTAAAAATATTGCTTTTTCACCGAGGGTCACGTCTTTCAAAAGCCGCCATTACCACTCATTCATCTCTATGAACACAAACCTTCCAAGCAAAAACAAATACATCACTACAAACACAAGTAAAATACTACCAAAATGGCATATTCTTTAGCACCCATCACCACTGATGAATTCAAACTATTTCTTTCAATCGATCTCGCCCTAAATGTAATATTAGATAAAAGTTCATTGACATTACAAACAAAAACTAAAAATCAAATTGGCACTAAAACAGGACAATTTATAAAAAATTAAAACTAGAACAACCTCTAACTTTCTAAAACAATACAAAACAATCTAATGTTAGTGCTAAATTGACACTACGACCAAACATTTTATTAAGTAGTGTATGCACCTTAAGTCCACCACCACCTTGGCTACACTTTCTATAGGGCCTGCTCATATGACTCCCATGTGAGTCCCCAACTTGCACGGGAACATTGTCTCGAATTTTGACCTAATGCGGAAGGCCAACTTATACGTTAGCGCGCATAATTAAACGTCCCAACTCGCCTACGTACTCAAAAGGACGAGGTTAACAAATCATGCCGAGCATAAGGTATTGTAGGCATCAAATTTATAAAATTCAATAATTTACACCAAAGTTTTCTTTCATAAAATTATGAGAGTTTTTCAGCCAAGTTTTAGTCAAGCCCAATCAATCATCAAATGGAGTAGTGGTGGCACATTAGGGAACTTTTTTCTGAACATTGCTAGCCCATTTTAATCAAACATGCACCAAGACATAAATGCTCGCTTGTTAGTCATACTAGACTTAACGTACATAAACCAAGGTTCTCAAAACAACGAAGTGCCACCAAATCACATAATGTATCGATAATTTATAATTCAATATCAATCATATAAACGGCCATAAATCAGTTATACAAATAAATTAAAAATGAATATCAATTAGAGTATATGCGCATGAATTTTAATTACACATAATCCATTGTGTATTCCACAAAATAAGTACGTGATCAATTAAGCTTACCTCAATATAGACAAATTAGCATAGGAACAATCACTGAAAGTTGAAAAACCCTGTCCTTCTTCCATTATTTTTTCCTCATTTCTTTCTCTTTTTCTTTTTCTCTTTCTCTTTTTCTCTTTCTACATAGCTGAATGCCTATTCTCTCTCTCTGTCTTTTTTTTCTCACTATGTGAACCGAATATATAGTTAAGCCCATTTACCTCCATTTGATTAATTTATTCTTTATAAATCCTTATGATTGGAAATATGTCAAATTATAATAAATGCACAAATGTTAACGTCAAAGAGTTATATATTGTGTGTGCTTTGTGGCTATTAATCACGTGCTTTATGACTACTAATAAAAAGGTTTAGCGATTACAAGTACCTAAGTTTATGAGCATTAATGATAAATAGTTTTAAGAGAATGAAAAATGATATTAAAAGGATTAGTGATAAAAAATGGCAACATATTTTTTAATCCTTTTGGCATTTGGGTCATTGAACTTTTTTCTTGGTCACTTATGAGAATAAATTTTCTAAATGTTGTCAATCAAGTCCATCCATTAGACCGTTAGAGTCCATTTAAATCAATTAACATAAAGCGTAAATTATTTACACAAACCACCTTTAACTTCTCAAGTATTTATACTAATCACCCAACTTTTAATTTTACATTATATGTATTTACAAAGACCGCCTCTCTTACCAGAACCTTCAATCTCTTCCCTTTTGTATTTAATTTCCCTAGTTCCTTCATTATGTTCTCCATATACTCTCTATATAAAAAATTGGAACATTGGTGGTAATTTATCTAAATAATTTCAACTTTTTGTCAACTCATTCTAACATGACATATTGTATGGTACGCAAAGGTAAGGGTAAAACCAACACATTAATTCAACACAACTTACAAGACAAATTGTCATTATATACTACTTGTATAGAAAAAAGTAAAAACATAAAATCATTGTCTGATTAAGATATGGTCAAATATTAATGGGACTCAATTTCAGAATGCTAAAGGGTCGGTTTGGCATTTTAAAATATAAATTAACGTCACTGTATAATCGCATACACAGTTTAATTTACAAAGAAAAATAAATATAAGTGACACACAAATAAAACCACAAAAGTGGGAGACATCATAGTTAGCCAAACTACTTTGGGTCTCATATCCCGAATGGTGTTGGTCTCTTACCATTTATCACTCTCGTGGTAAAAATTTACCCATGAAAATTTTCGTACCAAAGAAGGAAAGAATCCCCATTTACATATATTTTACTTTGAATTTTTTTCATTTTTTTCATGTGTGACAAGAATCTTAACACCAAGTTTATGAATCCAATTGCCAAAGTCAAATTTTAGTTGGATGGTGTAAAATTTCGTACATAAACATGAGTTAGATGAGAGACATTAAATAAATAAAAAAAAATTCCCAATTTTTGAAATATAGCACAATAGTAACTCCTGCCCATATTATATAAGTTTTGAAGTATTTATATGCTGCTACTTTGAGACACCCCACTTTCAACGGGCAACCGGCGCTGCCCAAAGCATATTAACGTTCACTTTTTAGCAAATTTCAAGGCCTTGCCAAACAATTTCTTTTTGTCCCCACAACCAGCAACGGTCACATTTTTAGCAAATTCAGAGCCACACCAACACAATCTCTCAACCCATTTCAATGCTCTTGGTAAATGGATCATTAATTATTCAGTCATCTTAATCCAAAATAAATAAATTTAATTAAATTTCACCCAGGTTACAAAAATTAAATAACCACCAAACAATAGGCACAATGCATAAAAAAGCTGCTAAAAGATCTAAAGAATTTGATCCGAAAGCGACGGAAGTCTACGGAAAAAGTTGATCGGTACGGACGGCATATCACCACGGAACCTCGGGTGGCGGAGATAATAGAACCCAGACCCCAACACGAATGCCTTGAACGGTACAACGTAGAACACTAAAGAAGCCAATAAGCACACGACCACAAATATACCAGTCGCCCTCGGATCCCTCCAGTTAAACAACGCTTCCACTCTCTCACCTTGTGCCGCAACATCACCTAACAACGTTTGTGCCCGTCCCGCCAAGGCACGTAACCGATCATATCGGATACGAACACGATCCTCGGATCGCGTGGTTGGGAACCCATCAAATTCCTCATCGAGTTCATCCAAGCCCACAGCGTCGACATGTGATAATCTTGGGTCCATTGTAATTGGGGCTCGCTGGCGATACCGAAATCGCAATACTATGATTAGGAATGAGTACATAAAAACCGTGGGCAAAACCAAGTGGGGACACAATATAATAGCCACGAGTAAAATGTGAACCAACACCGTAGTGGGCGGGTGGACCCACTTACGGATCCCATCGAGCCACCGGGCAAATGTGGCTGCTCTCGATAAGCACCCAACAATCCGGAACCAATTGGCCTTGCTTCTTCTTAGGCTCCACATGTGCGTATCCGAGTCTAACATAAATTGAACCACTTCTTGACCCAAAACCGGCTCAGACCGGGCTAGTCGAGCCGTGACAATCCTCATAGCCGTATGGCGCAAAATATCTTGTTGAGCCGGACCTAGTGGACGTACATAGTGCATTCTAGGCAACATTGGGCTACTGTATGCCTGGATTAGACTGAGCCACGATGAACACGAAAATCTAACCGCAATCTCGATTTCACCCATTTTTTTCCCACCTCCAGGAAGCAACACGGTAAGGGAATATGAGCCCATGTACACCCGATTAGTGTCGAGCGTTGACAAACGTACACGTAGCTTCCCCAATCGAACATCTTTATTGGGTTTTCCAGCTTCAATGTGCTTGTACCTTCCGTTATCAAACACGCCAATCGTTAGTACAGTGCAAGGATCATACACATCCCATGTGTACTGTTCGTTCCAGCGTGGATTGAACCGATCAAGAATTGTACGGGTACGGATCCACTTGGGCCCATACTTAGCCACCACGTAAGCATCGGTAGTGCCACGTGTACCATCAGCAGTTTTCACCGGAAGCAAATTGGTGGCCCCTCGAATACCCAATTCCAGTAACCCAATTGGTGGCTTAGACAACTGCTTAGCCGTTGCTCGGACATCGCTGGTCACGTGAGCAGCCTCATCAAGCACATGATAACCGCCTTCAAGATATACTCGCACGTGTATCCTCCCAGCATAAGGTCGTTTCTCATCACCAATCAAATTGAACCATCTAGATCTTGTGTCTAACCGATCATCCGTACGCCTATCGATGCTCGCCATGTGTACCTTAGCGTGGCCCACACAGTTTCCATTGGACACATCTTCGACATTTATTACCAAAAACGGCTCAAACGGCTCAGCAGCAACAAAAATTAAGTCCTCATTCCAAGTAGGATTGGACGACGAGCTAGACGAACCTAGACTTGTCCGACTCGTTTTAAAAACCTGCGGCCCTAGCTGAGCCTTAACGTAGAGCTCAGGATTCCGAATTTTAGGCTCAAAACCCGAACCAAGCTGCAAATCCTGGGTTTGGATAACCGTTAGTCTCAAATACCACAGCTTTGGAGAGAGGTAGACCTTGGCTCGGGTCTCTGGTATTAGACCTCCGGAATCCGACTGCCAAGCCTCCTGAAAAGCTTCGTCCACCTGAGTACCAATCCAAACGGCGAGCATGATGTCAGTTCCCGGCGAGTTCTCGGGCGAGCCTTCTAGAGTGTACCACTGCGGTGCCAAAGGACTGTCTGGAGGTACACGTTTCGGTACCTCCTGTAAATCGAAGGATACAGTTCCTAAAATGCTTTCAGTACTGTTATTCTCCGCATCTTTTTTCTCGGCCCAAACAGATACATCTAATGAAGTTGAATTGAGAGCTTCTTTATCAAATGCGAAAACTTGATCCCAATCCTTGTCGATTTGAGTTTTGGTTTTGATACTGTGAATGCCGATATTGAGCTTGGCGTAAACAGAAGTATCGGCCTCAGGATTCGTTCGTTTTACTTTCATGACGCGTACATAGAGGAATGGCACACGATCGATGAGATCATATGAGCTACGACTCCTGTCTGCGGAGAGTGACCGGAGCTCGAGTTCATTGACGCAGAGATCAGGCCGTTTCGAAGTCATTGCCTTTTCCTCTGGCTGCTTTGGCTTCTCTGTATGAGCAATCGGCGGATTTTCCACCTCCATCGGCGGAGGTGGCGGTGCTACCACCTTCTCCTCGTCTACTTTCTGATTCTCGGCCGAAGTCTCATCTTTCTTCGCTTCCTCTGCTGGCTTTTCGTTTTCATTATTCTTCTCCTCCTCTGTTTTGCTCTCATCCTGTTGTTGGAAAATTTAATTCACAATTAGAGAGCCGTGTTTGTATTCCAAAATTAGAAAAAATTAGATTAATCTAACTGCATTTTATTGCAATAATAAAATCTAAATGAGATGTCAAAAAATATAAAAGTATCTCAAGGCTGATTGTTTTTACCTTTGAATGCTTAATGAAAGAATATTACATAATATGATATTTGTTTTTTTTAAATCATTAACAGATTACCGGCTATTTTTTTTAATGATTAAGCATTTAGCATTAAGAAACATTAGTTCCGTTGAATGCTTAATGCTAAATTTAAATTATTATTTTATACAAAAGCATAAAATTCAAAACCTCATTCAAAATAAAAAAAAAATAACATTTTCAAAACTTAAATTAAATATGTAACACTCAGTAATTAGTAATCACCATTCAACGATCAAAGGTAAAAAAAACAAACGAACCTTTAGCACTAAGCTATTTGCCTATTTACATGATACGTAATCAAGGAAGGAGATAAAAAATTACTGTTTCTTGCAAAATGAGTATTTTTCTTAACAATAAGAATAGCAATTTCACATACTTAGAGTCAGTTATCCTCCCATTTGAGAATTGGACAATTTTAAATTGCTCAATTTGTAAATTAAAACATTTGATTGTAAAATTAAATTAGTATATAAAATCATTAATTTAAGGTAACATCTAATACATTAAATAAATAAAAAATTAAAATTACATAACTCATGATTATCCTATAAGTTTAAGTGAAAAAATCACACTATACAATTTTTTATTAAAATAAAAAAAAATTATAATTTATTTATAATTATAAATAAAATAATTTATTCAACAAAACAAATGGTTATGTTCGTACAATTTTTTTAATAAAAAAATAACAGCACATTAAATTTAGGGTACGACTAGTCATTTAAAAGTAACTGAAAGTATATTTTTGCTGTGCTCCACTTAAATTCAAAAATTCCAATACCTGTTTCTCCGGTGGTTTGTCTTCTGCCGTCGCCTGTGTCTCCGCCTCCGATTTCTCCGGTTCCACTACCGGCGGTGGCTCCTCATCTACATAACATACCTTCAGCCCGATCTCGCCTTTGATCTGCGAGAAGACGCTCCTCTTCTCAAGAGGATAATAAACCAAAGCTTCATCACCAGATTTAGGGAAATTACTGCCAACTATCTTAACTTTACCGAGAAAAGTGCTCCGTTTACCAGCCTTCTTATCATTATAAACATTAAGCTCCAGAATCTCGGACGCCATGGCCTCTGTATCGTGTACAAGGAACTCGAACTTCTCGTCCCATTGCGGATTCAAATCTCGCGATTTCGTCTTCGTTCTTCTTCGCTGGCCGTCGAAATCCACGACTACGTAAGCGCTCGCCGTTCCTTGGCCGTCTTTCGGCATCAAATTCTTTGCGTTGCATATTTCAACCGTCAACTTTCTACCGCAACTCTCAGTCATATTTGCTAAGAAGAAATTCAGTCCTTAGAACATAAACAAATTTGTGTGCGGATTGAGAGTTTGTGTTTTTTCTCTCACTAATTTGTGTTGGTGAGAAAATTTGTTAGTGGGGAAAGTGGGGGAGGGGGGGAGTGTATATAAAGAGAGGGGAGACACGTAGGAGTGGTGTTGGCCACGTGGCATTTGCATAGGGGTGCGTGAAGAACAAAAGGAATCGGAGTGCAGACAGAGAGAGAGAGAGAGAGAGAGAGAGAGAGAGAGAGAGAAAGAGGCTCCTTGCAGCGTAGTTGGTGCTGATTTGTAGTATGACCGTTGCGTTGAAGTGAAATGGCCTTTGGTTTTTGGGATTATTAACGAAGATGCCACTGTACGTTTGAAGTTAGCACATTTGGAATGAAAGGGCATGTTAAAAGTGCCGAAAGTAAATGTCAAAAGCGTTGTTTCTTGCTAAGAGTTTAGGGAGAAATTCCAACTCACATAATACATCAATAATGAGTGAATATAAAATTTAGTGATTCATCAATAATGTGTTGTTTAGATTTAAAGTTTGAAAGATACTTTTAGCCCCTGTTTGATTTACGGAAAGAAAATTAATTCTCTTATCTTTTTTATGGAAGTAAAAAATTAAATTTTCTATCAAATATTTTTTTCTTATATTTAGTAAAGTATAGAAAATATCTATGCAAGGGTATTATTGTCCAAATTTTTTGTAATAAATGTTTGAAAATCGTATGGAAAAATCAATCTCATGTGTTTTGAGAGAAATGATTTTACCCCCTTATTTCTCCTCTCTTGAGAAAGTATTTCCGGAATTTGTACTTACCAAACAAAGGAAAGAAACAACTTTCCTTTTTTGAGTACTAAAATCCGTGAACCAAATGAGACCTTAGGGTGATACTATTGATAGGGACATATGCAATTGATCTCAAATGTTTATATACTAGGTATTACCCGTGCCGAACGACGCTGTGACATAAAAAAAATAACAATTAGAAAATAGTAAGATTGAACAAAAATATATAATATTTAAACAACGTGCAACCCAAAACATATATTAAAAAAATTATATACGAAACAAATCTCACTATAATAAACCTGCCTTTTTCTAAACCGACATACATAAACTATCATAAATAGAGATGACAATCGATCTAACAATCAAGCAGGGAAGGTTGCTAAAGTTAAACTCAATATGCTAAAATATATATTCGACCCAACCAGATTGATGTGATTTTTAATTGAAAAACTCGAATTTGCCCCTCTTTATGATATGCTTAAATTCGTGTCCCTTTCGCCACCTCATTAAGGCTGGGATAGGCCAATTTGTCATCCTCAATCATTCACCAATACAAATAATTTAAAAAATTAATGTATGTCATTATTATATAATGACATTATATATTTCTAAAATTTTAATTATAAACATATGGTAACATTGGTAAAAACACTGGTTTACAAAAGTAATGTGCTTTCTTTAAAGAAAATACTATTTAAATTTGTAAAAGATTAAACATATATTTTTTTAAAAACAAAATAAAGGGTTGTGCCATTTGCCATCCGTAGCATATTTTTAAATTTTAATTGTAAATATATGATACCATTGGTAGTAAAATTGGTTTACAAAAGTAATGTATTTTTTTTTCTATATAAAAAAAGAAAACTATGTAAAGATTATATAAATAAATTGTATAAAGTGATTTGAATATAAGTTATATGAAGAAAATATGTTTAAATAGAGAAAAGTGGGTTACAATAACTTTTCTTGAATTTTTTTTAACACATAATTTTATAATTATAATTGATCTTATTTTATAGGTATAGATGATAAGTAGATTTTCATTATGAAAATTTTAATATCTTCTAATTTATGTATTTTAAATTTTAAAAAGAAATTGATGAGAGAAAAGTGTGAGAGAGAATAGATTGGTGGAATAAGAGAAAGAGAGAGATAGATTGTTGACTTATTTGATTTGATATTTTGAAAACATATCTAATGACCCAAACATTATCTAATTTATTTTAATTAAATGTGAGCTATTGATTTAATAAATTAGTGATGTGATGTTTCTTTCCCTTATAATATAGAATATATATAGATATATATATATATATATATATATTAATTAAAAATACTATATATTTGATATTTAGAATTAATAGTTTAATGCATTTATCTATAAATGTAACTAAATTCATCACTCTATGTACCTTAAATTAAGAGTAGTACTAATACTGATTCTAACATAGTGGAGTACTCATGATTACAACTTATTACATAAAAGAAAAATAGACTATTTATTTAGGACATTTAAAAAAGAAAAGTATCACTCCTAATTGAAACAGATTGAGTAGATTTTACCTAACCTGATAAAAATATTCAATTTTGTGCATGTCTAAGTAAATAATTATAATATTTAAGGCAAGTGACATAATATTTTTACAATTTAATTCGTGTTTTGTGCACGTGATATCAAAATTTTATTTTTAGGGTGTATATAGTAAAATTGTACTGCGCATTCGCCTCCATGAAGCTTACATCCTTCTTAAGGGACTGGGCTATACAGTTATCCACTAACTGATGAAAATAATCTTTAGTAAGAGGCCCAGTCGACAATCTACTCTATGTATCGCGAGAAGATGGAACTTTTTGGGTTTTGCTTTAAAGAATTGGTAAAAACTTTTGAGCAAAGAACTTAACGGCAATTCCTCAAAGAGAGTCCTCTTGACGAAAGTTTCCTCAACATTTGGTTTTAACACAACACTATTTCTACCCATTCATGTAGTATAAACTTTTCAGCAAAGAACTTAACAGCGATTCCTCGAAGATAGTCCTCTTGACGAAAATTTCCTCAACATCTGGTTTGAACACAACATTCTTTCTCCCCATTCATGTAAGGTTTCAAGCCTTTATACATCCTTAACGTCTTGCTTCAAGCGTAGGACACCGTGCGTACAAACTTCCGATGATGCTATGATGGAGAGGAAGTAGAACTCGATCGAGAAATTATATATGGCTAGATAATTTGATTCAAAAATATTCACCATCTATTCTAGATAACTTTTATAATTATATTGGAGATTTATTTATTTTTATCTCACCGTCTATTCTATATGATATATCATTTTTCTCAATCCATACTAATATTAGAGATACGTATAATACTAAAGTAGCATAACAAAATCAACATATATCTCTTTTTCCTTTAATAATATTTTCTAAAAATAGTTCTAGGATACTAGATTTTCATTAAACTCATTTTTTTGGATAACAAAGATGAAAAAAGTAAGTAAAAATTATGTTAGTTAAATGCGGGAAAACTGAATTTTTATTTTTTGTTCATTTTTTTTTTTAACTTTTCTGCTATTTAAACGGAGCCTTAGGTTGTATGAAATTATATTCAAAACTTTTTAGTGTTTGCCCTTTCGATAATCGATGACTTATCTAATTTAAAGAAAAACTCTATGTCAAAATTTAAATTTTTTAATTTTAGATTATGTGGTTCAATTTATGCAAATCTTCTCTAAAAAGAGCCCGATATACGAAATAATCCACCTTAACATGTTGCGTGTACTTCTAGAAATCTGTTCCAGGTAGATTGGCAAGAAACTGACACATGGTTGCAAGACCTTTACATATATGTAAGGGGTGATTTTGTTTCTATACATTATATCTCGCAGTTAATTTATTTTTAAAATTTGAAAATTTTGAATAAAGTTTTATAATATTTTTCTTTTCAAAATTGAAAAGTATATCCACCAATTAAAATTAAATTATAATTGTATTTCTCTCTCTTTAAAATTCACAAACACCATTTATCTCTCTCTAAAATTGACAAAAATCATTTCTCTTTCTCTCTAAATCCTATATATTTCCCTCTCTATACCTCCATTACCACCATTTCCACCCATTTATCTCTCTAAATTCTCACTGTATCTCTCATCTTCACCCATTTTGTAACCACCACCGCCACCTCTACCTCTACCGCCGCTATGCTAGCGGACTACCATCTCCACCCATTATGAAAATTAATCTTTGTATTTATATATATATATTTATAAAATTAAATTTATAATATTTTTTTGTCAGTCTATCCACGTTCGCGGATTAACTTAATACCATGGATTAACTACAAGATATGGTAGATAAAAACAAAATCACTCATATGTAAGACCCTTGCTTATGCAATTTGGGACCATTCTTATTATCTAAAACCCATGTAATGAATTTAGATGACATTTTACCTTTGAGTTTAGTGTATTACACAATGTATATGTCATATAGTATAGTAAAGTGGGTAATGTATGCTTGATTGTAAAATTAAAAAAATAATTAAGGTTCCGTTTGATAACGAGATAAAAAGTGTGACAATTAAATGAGTTTTTTTTTTTTGGTCTACCAATTAAATTAGTTGAAATGCTCTTCATTGTTTTATGAATAAATGTCAAATCTTTCATAAATTTTTTTTTTGGAAAACCTTCCTACCTCACCAGCTAAAGAATTTTTTACGTAGAATAAAACAAAAAAGTAAGAGAACATCTTACTATATCACTCAAGTAATTTTTCAACTTTTCACAAAAAATAAATTATTTTTTCCTATTATTTTTTATTTTGTTATCAAATGGAGCATACAAAAGAGTGTTATGATTTGATCGATGAGATGTTCTCTGCGTTGGTTTTTCTATTTTGTTCATGAAAAAAATTTCAACTTCCAAATAATTGGTTTTCATGAAACCAAAAAAATAAAATATTATAGAACTTCTTACAAATCAATCATCTCATTTCTAAACTTTTCATAAAAATTATTTCTCAATCATTTTTTTTAACTTTGCAGTCAAACACAACGTATATACTTGTGTGTCTAGTGATCGAATATGAGTAATAATATTGTGGGATGCCAAAAACCAAAGTGCAAATCGCTTGCATGAGAAAACCTAGCCGAGGTGACTATATCGCACCGAGAAGGTCCATTATAGTCAAGATGGGTAGATCCAGTCGAGATGCTTGTGCTAACGTGTTAATGCATTTCTAACCCCAATGTGAACAGGGGTAACACTAATTAGACAATGTGAACAAAATTCTTGCCACCTATAAAGTGTTAGAGTAATGCCAGAGTTTACACTTTTTAATCTTTTATTATTAATCCTAAGAATGTATTGTAAACCCTAATCTTATACCTATAAATGAGAAGGTGAAAGCACATTACAAGAGCTTCAGAATTGGATTCAACTTTTCTAGAAATGAGAAAGTAACATTGCAGCCATTAGAGCTCCACCTTGTAAACTTTGTTCGACACTTTGAGCTAATTCAAATAAACATATACACACTAAATTGAGTGGACATAATGCCGGAGAAAAACAATAAAATTTACTAGATGAACCATCATCTAAACAAATTCCAGTCTTTCGTGGTTGTTTTGTAGGTTGCTGGCTGAACTTTTACTTTTTAATATATAAGTATGCTTTCATTACTTTCATTGTAAAATGATTTAATTTTTTGACATACAAAAATTAATACATAAATAATTTACAAAATACATTTCATTAGTCAAAAATCGTGAACTACCTAAAAGTAATTAAAATTATTTAATTACAAAACAATTGAACAATTAAAGCATTATTTTATGTTTAATTTTTTTTATATAAAGTGGGTACATGCATACGTGTATTTTAAAAGGCAAACATGATGCCCACTTGTTGATATCTGCAAATGTGAACGTTACTTTGTTGTTCTGCTCCATAATAATTTTCATCTGTGTATGGTAGGTCTAATTAATGGAATAAATATAATGACTCTACTTGTACCTTTTTAATATGGGTAATGTTATATACACCCATTTTTTGTAGCTAAGACACCACAAATGACATTCAAAATTTACACGTCCAGTCGGTGGCACACCACCGAAATTGAACATTTGATTCGGTAACGTTTCACCGACTTGACCTAAACGGCAACGTGCCACCGAAATTGAACATTTGATTCGGTAAACTGTCACCGAATATGAACCTTAAAGTCGGCAACTTGCCACCGAATCAAATATCTTCTAATTATGTAGCCACAACACCTTCAACACCCTAATTTTGTGGTGTTTTGGCTACAAAATAGGGGTGCATATAACATCACCCTTTTAATATTCACTTCCATTTCTGCACCACATTTAATTTAATTAATTATAACGGTGAATTTAATACAACCAGAGCACGTACGTTACTGACACAATTGCTATATATAAATATAAATATATTAATTTTATAACAATGCCGCCTTGACAGCGGATCAAAATGTGCAAAGGATAAATCAATTTAATATAAATATCGTATTAAAATCCCGTATGAGTATTTTAGTATTTTTAAAAATTACTGTTTTGAATATATAAAAAATATTTCAAAACATATATATAAAAGTATTATTAAAAATAGTTTTGGATGCTAGAATATTTATATAAAGTACTAATATCAATACCACCTTTAATATATTGCATGTATGTATCTATGTTCATGTGAATGTTCATAAAATATTGCTACAATAGACTCAAGAATTCCCCATTTGCCTAAAATCCAATTAGCTAAGCAAGCAATATCAAAGATGAAAAGAGATGCAATAAAGTCGGTTATGAATAGAACAACAACAAAAAATTGGATATGAAATAGCGCGTAAAATAAATAAAAAAAAATTTGGCATATATAATAAATATTTTGAACTCTTACTCTTAAACATTGTATATTATAAATTCTTTATATAAGCTAAAAAAATATTACAATCACGACTTTGTTTCATCGCTCATTCCACAAATTTTTATGACCAATTTGAAATAAAATATATTTGTTTTGAGAGTAAAACACCAACGATATTTTAGTGCGGTGATCACAAGTACTAGCCGATCAAGGAAGGTTAAAAAATAAAAGAGTCAAAAATTCGAACCACATTGTTACAATTCAAGAAATTAAAAATTAACTTGAGGGGAAAGTTTGCTTAATGGAAAGAGCATAAAATATATATGGATGTAGAAAAGTAGCCGTTGCTTCCATGGTAAAATTGGACGGTTATGCTCAATGGAAATAGATTACATGCATGGACAAACCGATATTTCTTTTTATATTTTAAGAGGGGATCAACAAGTAGTACTACTACTTTTATTTATTTAGTCTTAGTGGAAAATATTTATTACTCATGAACTACTACTTTCCGTACATTAGAGCTATTTGATAAATGTCAATTTAACTCATATGCATTCTTTATATATTTTTTGGGCCCTTACATGTTGGATGAATTTTACCTCGAGCATCGTGCACTATTATATTGAGATATGGCTACGTGGTACTCAAAAACGGACTCTAAACAATAATAAAAAAAATGGGTTCTAACAATATTTATCAAACGTTAATGTTGTATAAATATGATATTAAGTACAACAAAGTAAGTTAAATTCGAACAATCAATATTTGTATAAATAAGAATATCATTAAAAGATTTCTTTTTACTTAGATTACTATAAAAATTGCCCTTTATATTATACAAGTTGGAGTCTTTTTAAACATCGAGATACTAGGCGACTACCTAATTAACCTTACGGTAGGAACATCTCTTGTGGCACTAGATTTCAAGTGAACAGACTCATTTTCCACTCTTATATGCTACCTAGTATTACTTATTTACTTCCGAGTAGACTCATCTAGTTGACCACATAAGAAATAGTTATGTTGTTCTAACAACGCAACTAATTGTTGGGCATTATCATGCCCATGCATGGGAATTCCAACCACCACTAATTACCATTTACCGCCGCTCAAATTACTTTTTCCATTTTAATATTTATATTTTATAACAGTTAGAGTCTTTGTACTTGAATCCGTTAACTCGATAAATATAAGAGGTTTAATGTATTTTCTCTTGATACGAAATACACAAATTTAATTTGATTTATAAGTCTATTCTTATTTTTTTTTGCCACAGAAAACTATATTTCGAACTGCACTCGTACAGATTTATAGTAATAGACGCTATATATGAAACTCTATTTATGCCTATTTTGAAAAAAAGAAAAAACTCTATTTGCGCCGGAGAGATTATTTCAAGGAACAAAATCTACTTTAACAAAGGTCGACTCTTTCAAATTATTTGTTGTCAGCATTAATGTCGTCCACTTTTACAAACATGTTAATTAACAATGTTTCTCTCCAACTTCAGAAAGAAAACAGAAGGTGGTATTCAGTATATATAAAATAAATATAAAACAAATGCATATAAAAACAATATTTTTGGCCATTCCCCCATCCTTTAATTTGGGACATTTATAACAATTTACTTAATTATCTAATGTCACGTGAATCTGTTTATTTAAAAATCTCACAATTTCTAACTAGGTCGGAATAAAGTGAAAGATGATAATAGTATAGAAAGATTCAGTGTCGTGTAAAATAGTTTAAAGGATGACCCAATAAACCACAAGGGTTTAATGTATTCTTCTCCAGAAATTATGGGGCCAATCATCAGTCAATAAGTAAATATTTTTTACTTCTAAATTTTGAAGGGTAATTTTCTAAGTTTAAATACATGCTAAAACTTCTTCCCTCACTTAATAATAATAATAATGTAGTAATGATACCCTTGACCCTTTTTGAGATCGTGTCCACGTTGCTATACCTTTTGAGCGGTCACTGTTTACCGATTTATGCGTAAAACAAATGGTGCTTTAATGATAGTGTAAAAGTTCGTTTTTCTTGTTAATGAATGTGAAAATTAAAAGAGAGGGTTTGATTATTCATTAATAGAATAATAGATTGTTAAAGTTACGGGGTGTATTTAATTTGGAATTTATAAGAAGAATTTTTAGAATTTTTAATTCAATTAAAATTTTAAAAAGTCTGTTAAAATCTTACTATATTTAATTATAATTTTAAAATATATGTTTGAATTTTATGTTATTCAAAAATTTAATAACTTTGAATGATCTTATATATCGTTAGATTGTGATAGATTCTAAAGTATTTAATATAAATACCAACTCCATTCATAAATCTTCTCATCTACCTAAGATTATAGGTTTTATCTCTCAAAATATGAACACAAGTTGGTAGAAGAAAACGAACACCTCCATATTGGTATTCGACAAAATAAAAACCTGAAGTAACAACCCAACAATTCATTTTAAAACCTAAACCCGTCCCCAGGGGCGGAGCGACCTTAGGGCGAGGTGGGGCCATGGCCCCACCTGGACTTAAAAAAAAATAGATAGTATAGGGGTTAGTGTGCGAGCAGTGAAAATGTAGGGGCCATTGTGAAAATGTAGGGTGGTTTTGGGTGAGGCGGCTAAGTTCAGAGGGGCGAAAATGTATTATTTATTAGAATAGCTAACGCAGCTGTTTATCCGTGGCGGGGGTGCATTGTGCAATTGAGTGTGCAACTTAAAGGTGAGAGTTCATAATAGAAATTTAAGTTTTCATTTAGGAGCTCTCTGTCTACCCTTTATTTTTTTATCAAAGTTTTGCTGTTTTTTTTTCCTTAAAACACAACTTCTATTTTTTTTTGTCAGTAGTAATTAGGTTGAATATTGAGTCGATAAAGATATTTCAAAATATATAATTAATTTTAGTATATTATTCTTAACTTTTCTGAAATAACCAAACAGAATAGAGAAGTATTTTAGTCAAAAATTGGCTTGTAAACATAATTATTGAATTTGATTTGGCTTAAAATTTTTTTGGCCCCCCCTGAAATTTATTCCTGGCTCCGCCACTGCCCGTCCCTACTTTCTTCACCCTTTACGGGTTCCTTTCTCTTTTGTTAACCAAAAGTTTCCAGCCCTAGTTTAAATCTGTTTTTTTATTTTTTTTTATTTTCATATACGCATTTATACAATTTTTTTAAAAACCTTTTCTATTTTCTACTTTCGGATTTGCCCCGCCAAGTTCCTCATATCTCCTGCAGAATGCTTTTTTTTGTTTGTTTTGTTTTCTTTCTTTCTTTTAAGCCAAATTTCAAGAATAAGTTATTAGTAGCTTTGTTTCTATATTTTCAGAGATCAAATGTTCTATACTTATCTCTATTTCAATCCAGTAAAAAAATAATTCTTGATCTATTTTTCTTTTTCTCTTTTATTATTTTTTTCTAAGAAAAGTCTTTCCTTTCCTTTTTCTATGTTTCTCTTTTGGTCAATTTTTTATTGTTATTAAGACAATCTCTAAATTAAAAAATCTAACGAAAAATTAAAAAACCTCTAAATTAAAATCCAACAGACTTTATATGTAATTAAAACAATTCATAAATTTAGCAAAATTCATAGATTATAGAAAGTCAGTTACAATATTTTAAAATTTGAATTGAATACACCCCTTTAATATGTAACTTAATTGACTTGAGTTGTTTTTGCTCAATATTTAAAATTGTGAGTCTCACTATATTTATTGGCTACAAATTAATTAATTTTGATATTTTTAACAAATAATGGAAATGAAAGATTATGTAAAAAAGACTATCTTATATAATATAGTATCTTCAATTGCAATTCTTTCTCTAGTTAAGTTTTTCTTTCCTCCGACTAATGTCCACCACAACACATCTCCTCCTTCCCAATATTTTAAAAGGCACGAGGTGAGTTTGAGGCATTTTGCCTGGGTAAGGCAAGGCACATACCTTGAGGCACGAGCCTAATTTTTTATTTAGCTTTTCCCTAATAAAATTCTAAAAAAATAATAAAATGATTATTATTACTAAAAGACTAAATAAGGATTTTACAAACATAAGAACAATCTCAAATCATCACACCAAAGAAGCAAATATCATGTTATAAAAGCTAATTAATCTAGTACATCACACCGAAATATCAATGCCTATATATAAATTCTCTAATCCCAAACAATTTATAAAATTGCATAACCAAAATATTAAAGTCTATTTTCCTAAATATTAAAAAAATTAAAACTATTGAGCAAAAAAATAATATATTTTGAAAAAAACAATAAAACCTAATATTTTGGGGTAAAAGGACAAAAAGACTTTAAGGGTTTTTGTGTGGGTCCCAAACAAAAAAGGGTAGACACGTTGTTTCTTTTTCTTCTTCCCCACTTTGGGTTTTTTTTCCTCAGCCATTACAACTATTTTTCTAGGTAAGCATCATTTTTCTCCTTTAAATTTCATCTCATTTATTGTCTTCAAACTCTCGTCTCTCTTATTCTCTTGCCATTTTTTCTTCCTATTTCTTTTTGGCCGTTTAGATTTAGGGTTTAATGTAACAACACCTCACACGTCTTAAGGCTTACGCCGTAAAGCATACACCTCAAACCATACTCCTCAGGTACACCTCAAACCAGTGAGGCGTAGGCCTCATTTTTACCTCAAAAATCATGCCTCATAGTGTTTTAACAGAGTCTTGCCTTCAGGTGTAGGCCTCAAGCGCCTTTTAAAACATTGCTCCTTCTATTTTGCAACCCCCAACCCCAAAAAAAATAAAAAAAAAAATAACGAAACGTTTACAACCTTCTGTTTAAGCTTCATCCTCTATTCACCGGAGCCACCACCAAAGCCACTATTAGATCTGTCGATTATGTTTCAAAATAACTTGTTGTACCATTGTGGAAATGCCTTTACTTTCCTTTCGATTAGTTATGGTTAGCATTATTCTCCAAGGAGTGGTCTGCTACTGTATTCCTATTGCTAATGGCCTGACTGGATCTCATATCTTAGATGTATATGAAGTTAGGTGCAGAAGTGGCATTATCATAAGACAAGTTAGGCAATCGCTAGGGCCCCAATGTAGAAAATGGCCATTTTTATAGTAATTTAAGTCAAAAAATAAAAAAAGTTTTAATGATATTTTTATATGTACAAATATTAGCTTGTTTTAACTTATTTTTTTTACATATATATATTGCATATGTGCAAAACTAAAATTTGATAAATATTTTGAGGGGCCTATAACTTCTCTTTGTCACCTAGCCTAGGGCCATAACTTTTCTTGAACCACCTCTGGTTAGGCTTTGATCTTGTACATCCTTTCCTTTGGGAGAAATACTTTGAGACGAATCTGATTTGGTTTGTGTTGGTTTCTTCAACGGATTTGCTGTTGGAAAAAAATGGTTTTTATGTCTTTTTTAGGGTAATTTTAAATGTAGTTTCACACTCGGTTGTGAAAGAAAATTATAGATTCGTGTTCTCCTCCGTGAGTACATCAAGATCGTGTATTTGTATGCTCAAAACGGATTTGGGGTGAATGAGAAATTGTCACCCAAAGTGAGCTACTTGAGATGGAAAATAAAATGGAAAATGTTAGTCCCACATTAGAACTTTGAAAAAACGTTTATGAGTTTATAAAGGATAACCTTTCACTAGCTCATAAGCTTCTAAGAAATATAAGGCTCTCTCTTGCGCACCCAGGTGTAGGGGGGTGCAAATCACGGACCGAATTTGGCTTGACACAGGCTTGGCTTATGTGCGCCTGCACCTGCGGACACGAATGTCGCTCCGAAAATGGCCAGCCGCGCAGGGTCATGTTTTGCATTTAGAGTTTTCCAGTTCTTTTATTTTCTTTAAACACACCCATTTTTAAATTTCTCTTAATTAAGAGATTTTAAACTCAAATTAATTTAAAACCGTTTGAATTAATTCTTATTTAATTGTAAAAACGTTTTTGTTTAATTGTTGCAATTAACACTAAACGTTTTTTATAATTAATGGGATATTAATTCTAGAGATCCTCCCCCTTGTATAAATTGGAGGCTTGGAGACATCTTTCCACACAATCTAAACACGCACCTTTCCTCTCTTCACAATATTTCTCTCTTGCTCTCTAGATTATTTGGTTTTGGTGGTGACCAAGTTCATACACAATTTAAAGTTCGTTTCGCGAGCGACACCAAAGTGCTAAAGGTAGACACTCTTTGTACCGTTTCATCCAGGGAGACAAACGCCATAACAAACCTCAAAAGCACCGCTGGAGGCGTCGTAATTGTTTTAAGGAGATCGTGTGTTACACGAGACTCGGTTTTATTTTTGTTTAAATTGTTAATTTTCGCGTTTTGGCTAATAATCTTAAAATAATTATTTTCATTTCAGAATTAACAATTTCTGGGTTTTTTTTTTCTCATTCTCTGGAAAAAACAGTTTTGGGAAAAACAGTTTTACATTTCTGGAAAAAACAGTTTTCTAGAAAAGCAGTTTTTTGAAAAAACAGTTTAGAGTTTTTAGAAACTGTTTTGGAAAAACAGTTTCGGTTTTCTGGAAAAGTGTTCAGAAAAAAAAAAGTTTTGAGGAAAACTGTTTTGTAACAGTTTTGTGGAAAACTGTTTTGTAACAGTTTCGGGGAAAACAGTTTAATATAAACTGTTTTTGGAAAAATACTGTTTTTTTTTAAAAACAGTTTCAAGAAAAACTGTTTTGGTAAAACAGTTTTGAGAAGGAAAAAAAACTATTTTGTGGAGAAAAAAAAACAGTTTCTGAAAAAACTGTTTTGTGGAAAAATAGTTTCAAGGAAAAACAGTTTCGTAAAAATTGTTTTTGGTAAAACAGTTTCGGAAGAGAAAAAAAAACTGCTTGTGTAAAAACTGTTTTGTGGAAAAATAGTTTCGAAAAAAAAAACTGTTTTGTGGAAAAACAGTTTCGAGAAATTTGTTTGTAAAAAAAACAATTTCGAGGGAAAAGAATATATATATATTCGGTGTACGATTCTATTTAATTGGAACTTTGTTTTTCTAGAATTTGATATTTTGTTTGTATGTGCTTAAGGTACAATGACCACTGACATTAATCTTTCGGCAGTGGTGACTGAGGTGAATTTGGTAGGTTCAAACCCAAAAGAATGGTGGATTGACACGGGTGCTACTCGTCATGTGTGTTTTGATATAAGCTTGTTCTCTACGTTTCAACCTATTGAAAATGGGGAGAAAATGTACATGGGAAATTCGGCTACCTATGAAATCAAGGGAGAAGGAAAAGTGGTTCTAAATATGACATCCAGAAAGGAGTTAACTTTGAACAATGTGGTCTACGTACCCGAAGTACGCAAGAACTTGGTGTCGGGTTCATTGCTAAATATTCATAGTTTTCGACTAGTGTTTGGGTCGGATAAGTTTATTTTGTCTAAGGATGGAATGTATGTAGGGAAGAGGTATATGAATGGTGGTTTATTCAAAATAAATGTAATGACTATTATTAAGAATAATAATAAAGCTACTTCTTCAGCTTATATGCTTGTATCTTCAAATTTATGGCATGGTAGACTAGGTCATGTTAATTATGATTCTTTACGAAAATTAATTAACTTAAATCATATACCTTATTTTCAAATTGATTCAAAACACAAATGTGAAACTTGTGTTGAGGCAAAACAAACGAGATCATCATTTTCTAATGTTGAAAGAAACACTGAACCCCTTGATTTAATCCATAGCGATATATGTGATTTAAAAATGACACAAACAAGAGGTGGTAATAAATATTTATTACTTTTATAAATGATAGCATAAAATATTATTATGTGTATCTACTCAAAAGTAAGGATGAAGCTATAGAGAAATTTGTTCTCTATAAAAATGAAGTTGAAAATCAACTTAATAAGAAAATCAAAGTACTTAGAAGTGACCGAGGTGGTGAATATGAATTTCCCTTTGCTGAGGTCTGTGCTCGGCATAGAATTATTCATGAAATGATTGCACCTTATTCACCTCAATCAAATGGAGTAGCTGAACGAAAGAATCGGACACTGAAAGAAATGATAAATGAAATGTTGATTAGTTCGAGTTTGTCACCCAACATGTGGGGAGAAGCTATTCTTTAGGCTAACTACCTTTTAAATAAGGTGCCCAAAAAGAAAAAGGAGAAAACTCCATATGAGTTATGGAAAGGGAGGAAGCCATCTTACAATTATTTATGCGTGTGGGGATGTCTTGCTAAAGTGGTAATACCCCCACCTAAAGCGGTGAAAATAGGACAAAAAACGGTTGACTGCATTTTCATTGGATATATACAAAATAGTAATGCCTATTAATTTTTTTGTATGAGTCTAATACACCTGATATACATAAGAATACAATCATGGAGTCGAGAAATGCATCATTTTTTGAAAATGTGTTTCCATGTAAGGAAGAAGAAACGAGGTCTTCTAAACGAATACATGAAAATAGCATCGATGCTCATAAGGAAGTTAAGGTTAAGCCTAGACGTAGTAAAAAGGTAAGAACGAAAAAATCTTTTGGTCCAAATTTTTTAACGTTTATGCTAGAAGGTGAACCTCAAACTTACGAACAAGCTATGAATTCGAATGATGGACTTTTATGGAAAGAGGCTATCAAAAGTGAAATTGATTCTATTTTGCAAAATCATACTTGAGAACTAGTAGATCTTCCACCTGGTAGTAAACTTCTAGGTTCTAAGTGGATATTCAAAAAGAAAATGAAAGCAGATGGGTCAATTGATAAATATAAAGCAAGGCTTGTGATCAAAGGTTATAGACAAAAAGAAGGTATAAGTCTTTTCCTATTATAATAAGAAAGAAAAAACCTCTTAACCACACCCTAAGTGTGACTCGAATATGGAATTTCTAGACCCAAGTGAAATCCTTTACCATTAGACTCACTCACTCGTATAAAACATATATAATGAGACTTGAGCTTCTAATCATTCTCTTTGTTCTTTTTATGCTGACCCATCATTTAATTACCAGATGATTTGCACCTTAACTTTAGTTATATCCATAATTTTTTAAAAATTTAAGCAACTCATTTTTACCATGCCTTTGGCCTATTCTATTAATCTCAATAGCTTAAAGTTCCTCCTATCATTTGTTCTAATGCTTTTTATTTTTTATGCCATTTTACTTGCTTTAACGTGATGGTGATGTTTGGTGTATGTTTTAAGTTGAGTTTTTAAAATATGGTGTTTGGTAGAATTTTGAAGTATGTTGAAAAATGGATTTGGTTTTTTTTTTAGTTTTTTTCAACCAACTAAAAATCTTATAAAAAAATTTAAAAAATAGTCACAACGAATCTTATTTTATAGATCTCGACGAGTATGTTTTAAATATATATTTTTTATTTAATTTTGAATTTTGAATTTAAAGTTATGATGTTTTTAAAGTTTTTTTAGAGAGAAAAAATAAAGTGAAATAAATTATGAAAAGTGTAAAAGTAGAATTAATTTTGAGTTGAATTTTTAAAATTTGAAAAAATAAAACAAAAATAAAGAGCCACCAAACAGACCCGATGCGTTTTTTCTATTTTTCTATGCTCCCTTAATGGGTAAATATCTAGAAAGTGAATGCAGTTTTAAAATGCAGTGGAACTTCTGATTGCTTAAGACAATTTTAAGTGAGAGTTTTTGCTAAATTTATTTACATAGAGATTTTTTTAAAACCCTTTCAGTTGACATCATGGTAATTTAATACTGATTCAATTTATAAATACCATAGTTGTGTAATTGTTTTGACTTTTGAGTTATTGATGCCTTGATGGCATGTAAAACCACCATTAAAATGTTTATATGATATTTCACTTCCATTAATATATTTGGGTTTCTTTTGTGTGTATTAGGTAATAGCTATTAATATTAATAGGAGTTGAACGGTTCGTTTTCTCCGATTACCTTAGTATTCATTTTTTCTGTATAAATGAACAATATCTCTTATCCTATAAATTACTTATATTTTGCTTCACATTATTAAACTTGCTGCTGGGAAGTAGAGCTTCTGTCAGATTGATAAAGGTCCCTTACATGGTAAACTTTCATCCTTATAAAAAGTTGGAGTTGGTATGTGTCCAAAGTTGTTTTTAATTGGTTGAAAATGTTGAGTTGAAGTTGAGAAACATTGTGTTTTTTTTTTGCTGAGAAAAAAGGTTAATTTTATATGAAATAGTAAAATTGTTGTTTTGAGATTTGTTTAAATGGCCTTTATCCTTTTTTGCTTTTCTTTCTTATGCATGGTTTTTTCCGAATGCTTATAAAATACATATTTTTCTTAAATGGTTAAGATTACACATGTAGCACAGGTTATGTGTATACGAAACAAGTCCAATTAAAATGATAAGAGTTTTGATGAAAAATTGTTGAATTAAAAGACATGCGCCAAAGATTAATAGCATAGAGGTGTATCTCGAGGTGCATGAATACTATTTTTATGGCATTGCCGCCATTTTAATTACAAACATTTTTCCATCAAATCGTGTTGTTGGTTTGATCCTCTAAATTTAGAAAATAGTATTTCCATTGTAGTTTTTGCCTTTAGTGAGTTTGCATTTATATTTTGTTTTTTCTAATACATATTGTAGCTCTGACACAAAATCCAAAATTTTCTTTAGCTTTAATATTTTGTTCCTGACTATGCAATTTTAATGCGTAGGATTTTGGCTGATGTTTAAGTAACTTTTGGTATAGTTTTGGTTATTGTGTTCCTACCATTGAATGACAATATATATACATGTTGTATAATGCCATCTTGACTATAATTTTTTTATTTTCTTCCTTTGCAAAACAAAAATTCTTATATCATTGTTACTTTACAGTGTCCTTTTGAGTTTATATTATAGGATTACACGAGTTACACCGTAGTGCCATCGACACGGATTATCCTTAGTATATGATATGATATAGTTATCATACTTTACTAATTTGTTTGGTATGGGTGCAAATAAAATCTCTAAAAATAGAGATATCTAAATTATAATATAATAAATAATGGAGAAAAGCAATACAAAAAATTTAAGTGCAAATAAATGAACTTCAAAAAGAAAAACCTATTTTTTTTCAATAATTAAGAGCCAACTTATGCGCACATTTGACTAATTTCCTATCCTAAGATGCGTTATCTTAATATGTACTGTTGGTCGAAAAATATCCCTAGAGGGAGGGTAAATAGGGTTTTAAAAACTTAATGCGGAATTAAAACGTTTTTAAAATATTTAAATAAAGCAACTTAGCTAAGCAACAATATCAAGGAAATAACAATTTCAAGTAATCAATCCCAAGATAAGAAAATAGGCAATCTCAAAAGATAAGCAATAATATAGCAATAAAAAGAGAGCTTGAGTTAGAGAGATTGAACCAATTTGAAACTCAAGACTTTTTGTCCTCACGGTTCGGTTTCTTTAACCATACGTCTGGGCTCGGTTAGTTCCCCGAGAATTCCACTATTCAATCTTCTTCGGGTGAAAATTAAACCTCAATACAAATGTTGTTATGCACACAACACTCACACTGTAGTTATGCACACTACACTTCTAACAATATATGCTCTCTTACTCTACAAAGAGATAAACTTTCTTTTGAAATGAAGAATGAATTATTTGTGGTGATACACACTAATACAATAACTCTCAAGTGTATTTGAAGATTACAAATGAATCTCACACTAGAGTTATCAAGATTGATCAAAGTATATAGCTCAAAAATGAAGAATATGATCAATGAAAAAATTGAATACTTGAATAACTTTGTATATATGTAAAATGAGTTTGTAGAATGATTCAAGTGTGTTATAACATGTCTAGGACCTCATATTTATAGCTTTCAAAACCATATGGCCGTTGAGGATGATTAAGAAAGGTTTTGGCTCTAAGGTATACATTTTCAAACTTTCTAACAGCCAGTTTTGACAAAAAATTCAAATTTGTTTTGATAATTTCTCTGAATTTGACCATTGGATCATGCTCAAATTTTATTCAAAAGTGTTAGGAGATGTTGTCTAACTACTGTAAAAATTTCAAAATGATCAGAGTTCGGGAAGGCCTCCATCTTACCGTTAGATCAAAACTGTACGAAAATTGAGCGAATTTTAAATGTAAAATAAAAACATTTTTGCAATTTAACAATTTAGTTCCAAATATAAATCTAATGATTTGTGAACCTCAAAGATATGTTTATAAGATACCTATTTTTATTAGAGCTTAAAATAAGATCATTTAAAATTAATATGAATTTATTTTGAAACTCGGTCTTTGTAAAATGATGTTTTTCAAATAAATTCAATTTCAAGCTTGTTTGAATAAATCTTTTAAAAGATGCATGAATATGTTTGAGCTATAAGGATTTAATCAATAATGTAACTTTACATAAATCTTAAGCACTCACTCAATTACTGAATTAACGAGTCTTCGAATGCTTTGATTTGTTTCTTCGAATTGATCTTCATTTGAAACTTTTTCTTTGAAGTTTTTCATATAGTCTTTTGATCCTTTGTGCTTCATGATTTGCATTGAGATATTTGATCTTCCTTGTATTGTCCAATGATTGAATAGTGAAAGAGTGATCCTTGTTATGTTTTTCTTATCTTGTCTAATGATTGAATAGTGAAAGAGTGATTCGTATCATGTTTTTCTTGAATTTTTCAAGTAAATGAACTGTATACGTATATCAAGAAACATGTTAAATTACACATTATTGATTTATTGTTATTATTAAAATAAGATTAAGACCTTAGGTCAACATGTACTATTATAAAACATAAGCCAACAAATTCGGTGGCTATTATTGACACACGCCATTTCAATATGACACTTCATCTCTCTCTAACACTCTAAGTACAATTTCTATCTTCCTAATAGTCCTACGACTAAATATTTAATTTTAAGATTAATTGATATTAATCTAAAAAATATTATATTCTCAGCACTCCACTATTTCTCTTTACATTTCTTAAAAAACAAATCAAATCACACCATCCACGTCACAAATCTTGTCTTTAATCTTCTTCTAACTTTTTTCTTACACAAATCAACCCATTAAACAAGCACACAAGTTAAAGTATTGTTGGATGAAGATACACAAGTCCTAAATAGTGTGCTTTCTTTACATTCAACCCTTTTTTCTCTAATATCAGATTAATACAGATTTTTCGCCATGGATGAAGGCATATTTGATTATTAAGAACCAAGTGGTGTTCATCATATTCTGTTCTAAAGAATTGAATGATGTTCATCATAATACTCTGTCCTAAGGAACCGAGTTTAAGGCTTTATACTATATCCTAAGGAACCGTGTATGTTGTATTGTGCATATGTTGATTCTCCATTCTCAGTTCCATTAGAATCAGTTCATTTGGGCCAAGTATGATGAACACTACTCGGTTCCTAGGAATCGAGTCTATCTTCATACTTTGGTTATCTATGGCAACCATTTTTAATCTAATCAATTAATGAGGGAGGTCAATGATACTGATGCTGCTTAATTCATTTATTCCTTACATATGTAAAATAAGAAAAAGGAAAAAAGGAAAAAATACATAAAGAACAAAAAAGTTAAGAAAAAGATGGGTAGAAGAAGAGAAATATAGAGAATGTGGAGTGGTGGGAGTGTTAAAAATATAAAAATTATATTTAGAAAGTGATTTAATTTATGGCAAGTGTTAGAGAGCTATTTAAAATGTGTCAATAATAGCCTCTTTTTCTTATAAGATTTGAACTCGTTAGAAAATTATAGTTTACCATTTAACTACTTCTTCTTACTACATTAAAAAAAATTAATTTCAACTTTTGTATAATAGAAAGGCTGATGTATGTATTTCATTGTTTAGTTTTAATCAAAGACAAATTATCACATGAATTTGAATCAAAAGAATGAAGTACCTAAATAAAAAAGGCGGTGTTGTTTACATTCTCCAAACGTGTCGTAAGTACCTCCTTCAAGAATTTAACTAAAAATATATTTTAACACCCTCTTATTTCTCATAAACACTCCATTCATTGCTTGATGTTAAGTGAGTACTTAACGACACACTCTCTATTTAAGGCGAGTTTATATTAGTGCACTCACTTTTCTTTAGGCGGACCTTATTTGAAAAACACGACAGCACTCCATTTGCTTGATATTATGCAAGTTCTTACCAACAAATTCTCCTTAAGTGGGCTGAGTGTACGTGACTGTACTCACCTCTTATTAAGCGAGTCTTAAAAAGAGTATTAATGATAATTTAATTTACCTTATGAAGTGTTTATGACAAGAAAGTGTTTGCGACAAATATAGGGTTATAAATAATACCGCTTAATAAAAAACAGGGCAAATTATATTAAACCCCCTTATGGTTAGTTTGGTTTTCGGGTTGCTCCCTTGAACTTTTTTACCTGATATTTTACCTCCTTAATCTATAACACGTTTACACTTTACATAATTCTGTTACTACACTGTTAAAAAGTTAATATAAAACAAGCATGTGCATTGCACATGATGAAAAAATTAATTGTAATGACCAAATGCTCATAAATATTCTAAACTAGAATTAATAATTCCATTGTGATGTTAAACCTAACAATTCCAATCATAATTCATTCCAATTTCAATACTAAAAAATATTAATCTTGTTGCCAAACACCGTTTAGACCCCCTGTTGCCAAACACCCTAGTGTTTCATCTTCATCACTCCCGAATCCCAATTAGTTTGGTTGGAGGTGCAGATCTACATCTTTTTTTTAACAATGCACCTGGAGGGATTCTCACAGAACCTAGTGAACCACTAGACCAACCCCATAGGGTCAAGGTGCATATTTACATATATATATATATATATATAATGACATGTATGTTTGTGTATATATGTATTTGTATATATTTGCATATTTTTGTAAAGATATGCGTATCCATATATATACACACGTATGTAGATATTTAGATCTGTATGTGTATAAACAATGTATTTAGAAATTTAGATGCATGTACTAAAATACTCACATCACTACCATTCCGATATCTTCCTCCGGCCTCGTCGTGGTTATCGCCATGTTTATTTTCAGAGAACTTGTAGAACTCAGATTAAGCGACGTCGCGGTTCAATACGTGTTGATGGCAGGTCAAATTTTCAGATGCAATTGGTTTATCTTTCACAGGTATTTTTTTTTTTGTCTTTTCACATTTTTGCCAACGCATTACACCAATTTTATAGGTTAAAAATATGAAAAAAATATAATATTGGGTAAAAAAATTTAAAGTGGCGACCCGGAAACCCAAGGGGGGTTTAATATAATTGGCTCTGAAAAACATTAGTAAACATTAGTGGAAGAGCAGAAAGTAAAAGAAAGAAAAAAAAGAGAGAAAGGAATAGTTAGTTACAGAACGTGAACCAGTCCTCCTAAATTTGCTGAATTATCAACCACGGGCTCTAACGCCTGTACCAGAGAGAGGAGAGAGTACGGCCCTTTAAAATTGTTAGATTTTTTTTGTTTTTCGATTCTTGGCTCCCTTTTTAAAGTGTTGGAATTTTTTTTCCCAATTCCGTCCCAATTTCCCCTACAGAAAACCCACTCACACGCGGCTGCTGCTTCTTCTTCTGCTTCGTCTTCCTTCACCATCACCACTCACTGTCCCGTTACTCCCCTTAAAACCCAGGGTTCTCTTCGCCTGAGATTGCGCTCATCGCATCTGATTGCCAGGTTAGCTTCACTTTTTTGATTTAATTTGTTATTTTTTTTATTATATGCTTCCATGATAAAGAAGAAAAAAACCACCTTATTTTCTCTCCCCCATTCTTTGAAACCTGATTTCTTTTGATTCCATGTTGAATGTTGGGTTTAAAGGGATAACTGTTAACTTTTTACCCCTTTTCCTTTTTGCAAACCCACAATCAATGACGCCTCGGAATTGGAATTGGGATGGGGACTTGGGAGACTCAATTCCAAAGTTTTTGTCTGGATACGCAAAATACAAGTGAACCGAACATTGGAATTGTAATTCAAAGAATTTCAACCGAGACCCATCATCACCTAATTTCTAATTTTGTTGACGATCTGAAGAGCCTTTTTGATTTTGCCTTCTGAGTCTTGTTAACTGGTGTTAAATTAAGGGAGCTCTAAGTCTCTCCCTTAATCCTACAAACAAAGAAAAACTTCCCACCCACCCCCATGAAGTCGAACCTTGACCGTAAGACAAGGGTGAAAGTTGCGTATCACTGGGCCAACCCCTCTCCTCTAGTATCACGTTAACCTTTGTCCCCAAACTAATTTCAATTAGGCTTTATTTCATTATTTCTAACTCTGTTGACCTTGAGAAAATACAGATTAAACTATTTTGACGTCTAAATAAAAATTTTGCTTTATTTAAATATTTAAATTATTAACCGAGTTTCAAATTAGACTTCCAATTTAGCTATTAACTTACGGAATTTCTTTTCCTTCCAACTTGACCGGAATTCTCTTTCCTTCCATTTTTAGGAGTCATATTAGAACAACCCCACATGCAACCCCTCTGTGTCCGCTAGCATACCCCCTGCTTCCTCTTCCTCTCCATCTGCAACCCACCTTCTTCATTCATATATTTCCTTAAAACACTTTATTTCTTCCTGCAGAATTCTCGAAGGCGCAAGGCGCAGGCGCGCGCCTTGTCAAACTATATATTATTCCTTTTTTATTTTTAATGTCATACAATCTAGTTTTTTTAATTATATATATATCTTATAATTTAATAATTCTGTTACAATTTAGGAATTTATATCATTTACAATTTAATAATTCTAGAAAAATTATATATATCACTTATAATTTAATAATTCTGGTTTTTATCACTTATAATTTACTAATTCTGATATATTACATCACTTATAATTTAATAATTCAGTTTTTATTGCATCTCCATCGCATTGTTCTAATGGCAAACTGCTTACTTGTTGTACCGAAGAAGACGAACGAAGACGAAGAAGAATTGTTGAAGATCTCGACGGCGACGGCGTGAAACGAATGAAGAAGAACGAAGAAGAACGAAGAAGACGAACGAAGAAAAGAACAAAGACGAAGAAGAATATTTTGGTTGTCTCTCGCTGTTTGTAGTTTTTGTTTCAATGAAATTTGCGAGGGGACACACTCATACACATTTAATTACGCATATCACAATCTGTTGCCTCCAGATTGTTGATGCAGGCAAGAAAGAAAAACTAAATAAATCTGCTTCTATTCAGAGCTGTCAAGTCGAATTTTTAGGTGAATTATTATCCTCTTGTTGTTGAGATTTAATTTATTTTTCCATCTTCTCCATGACTTCTTGTATACCTTCTTGATAACCTCCTATGAAGCTTTTGAGTTCTCTGTATGCAGATGCCTTGTCATGTTTGCTCTCTGGAGTGCTGGCCTAAGTGTCTCCATTCCCCCTCTTGCAGCTATTGATGTTAATATTATTCCCAATTAAGAGAAAATTTCAGTACGCAATACAGAAAGTAGATAGATAACACATACAATGGGAAAGGGGGGAATAAAACAAAATAGAAATAGAATAAAAAAGGGGAGGTGGTATTTCATATGTAAGCTAAAATAGAAGCAAATAAGTAGCTAATATGACCATTTTGCCCTTCTAAAAATGGAGGGAAAATAAATTCTATCCAAGTTAACAGCTAAATTGGATGGAAGTTCCAATTTGGAACTTGGTCAATAGTTTAAGTATTTAAATGAGGCTAAATTTTGCTTAAGAGCCAAAGTGAGACAATATTAATAGTTTAGGGGCCATTAGGGTAGTTTACTCAAAAATATGTATTTACCCCAAAATAACCCACTTTGTAGACGAAATTACTTGTGCATGAATACGATATTAGTTCTCATAAGACTTATTAGACCATCCAGAATGCCTATAATAAGTAGGATAAAGTTTATCCTTTGCGGTTTATAATAGGTAGTATACATTGGATAAAGCTAGCCCCATGTTCACCTCCGAGAGACTACAAAAAAATTAGTGAAAATGTGATGGTCTTAAAGGGCGATGACAAGAGGAGGAACGGTTGCTTGGAAAGCAAGACCATGTGTGGGCGATGTTTGTAAGTAGGAGTAGGCCCAACCCTTCAAGTTTATTTATGCGTTTAGACTGCCACTAAATTATTCAGTTTTTCCCCCTTTTCAATATGTTGGTTCAAAAAGGAACTCTTTATCACAGAGGAGCAGACGTCTTTTTGGCCACTTTGTTTCTTATGGAGGATATTTCTATGTGCTTGTTTGAAATTTTTTTGTTGGTTGATATTACTGTCTTTTGGTTTACGGACTCTCTCTTTTCAAAAGATTGTGCAAAGGTCTGATGTTGCTTGTCATCATGTTTGTTTGAATTTTTTTTGTTGGTTGGGATGGGATATTTATCCTTTTGCAAGAAGATTGTACATAAGCTTTAGTTATATTGACTAATTTAATATTTTGTTTATTCTCAATGTTGTTTATATTACTTTTTTGTTGGTGAATAGCTTGTATACGTGTTTGTGTAATTGCAGGAGTGGTGGATTACGGTGGCTCCTCACCGTTCACCTGTATACTATTCTATAATTGATTAGGTTATTCTAGGAGATTTTGGCGAGCTTTATCACCGTCCAAGGATGTGGTGTAGTAGCTGTGCGACTAACATTGAACGACCAGCTCATATGGGTGGCCTTATGTGAGCAACTTTAATTTGTTGATATGCAAACCTTATATCTTTATCTTGATATAATGCATAAAGATTGAAATTAATTTTTCTGGATTATTTCTATTGTCAGCCTGTAGCTTCTATTTAAGTAGCAAAGTGTGAAATTTGTATGTTTGGGAGAGATGAGGATTGTGCGTATTGTCAAAGAAGCTGACTTAAGTTTCTTTTCACCTTTTTCTTGCAGATGCTGCTCATTTTGTGGAAGAGTTCTTGATGAGGACAACTTTGCGACTGAACTCACCTTTGTTAAAAATGCCGCAGGGCAGGTTTTTCCCTGTTCTTTATTGTTATTATTTTTCTTCATTGTTAATCTGCTGATGATATTAAATTATTCACTGATATTTTCGTCTTCATTAAAAACCCACCAAATGTTTTGATTATTTACTTCCGTTCACCTATTTTGGATGCACACCATGTGATTAATTCCCAGTTTGTTTGCTAGAGAATTTCATTATGGTCCACTTTTATGTTTGTAATCTTCATTGTTATACTTAATAAAATCATTTTTCTTTCTGAGAGAAAAAAAATTATGGTTGATAGTTGGGATCTATTTGTTTTTTTGTCAATAACATTTATTTTTGTGCTCTTATTTGTGCTGATTAGTGTCATTGGCTTTATGAAACGATTGATTGGGCATGCAAAAATTAGTCACGTTGTTTCTGTGAGGGAAATTTGAACGGAATATCTAAGTGAAAATAGAAGATATTGTTTCTCTCCTCTCTTCTTTCTTCTTCTTCTTCTTTTTTTTTTTTTTTTTTTTCCTTTTGGTGCTTAGTGGATTTTGGAAAAATCATATACTTCATCAATTTGCATACATGGAACTGCTGGTTATACATTTCTGCAACTTGCTACTATGCACTTAAAAACTCAAGTAATTTCCTAAACTCAAGATGACTAAAATCTTGCATTATATTGTAAATGCATTTAAGTTATATGGGCAATATATAAATTTTGGTTCTCTCATGTTAAGAACAAATATCTGCATTTTCTTCTTGGTTGTGTTTTATCCCCCTAAAATTATAAGCTAAATTCAATATATATACAGGCCCAATTGGGAGGATGTTTTGTGAAGACTATTCAAGGTGAATACTCAGTTTCACGTCAAAGGATACTGGATTTAGGTATAACTTTGCTTTATATATATATATTACATATTTACATGTAAGTTGTATTAGGATACTTCCAGAGAAGTGAAAATGTTGAATGTAGTGACCAATTCACTCAGTTCTAACTTGTAAATAATATTGAGGCTTACTACATAACTTCAGTAAAAACATGTATTGTGAAGCTGATATAAGTATTTTCAGTTGCAGCGTTTAAATATTTCCGCTTATTGTTTGAAACATATAACTTTCTAGATAGATTATGAGTAAGACAAAGGTCTTGTTCAAGTCACAAAATTTATTTATTTTTTTGATCAGAAACAAAGCTTATATTGATTGGCAAAATTGCTACAGCCCTTCACTATATCTCTTATATTTGAAGATTCATTTCTTATTTTTAGTTTGTTTATTTTCATTCTCATCTGCATGATGCAATTTCCATTTGATGGTGAGAGGCTGTTTTGTATATAATAATACCAATTTTAAGTTTTTATTGAACATCTATCACCTTCTACGTTTTAAATCTACTCCTGTGGGTTGATCATGCATATCCTTCTACATTTTAATACTCTATGACATCTAGTAATTTCTTTTAGTTTTTCTTAGACTTGCATTTTTTTTTTAGTTGTGTTATCATTAGCCCTGAACCTATGCACAAAATTATTAAAAACCCTAGAGTTCTCTCCCTAAGCGGTTCTCTCTGGTTCTCTACCTCTTTCATCAAACAACTCCCCCCTTCTCCGAGAAGGGGAGGCTTCTCATTCATCCCTAACATAAAATTTTTCTCCAGATCTGCATAGCTTTGGGCCTCTTTTCGGATCTGGATCTTTTGGCCATGTTTGGTTAGGCTTTTAAAAACACTTTCAATTTTTTTTTTTTAAAAAAAAATCTTGTTTGGTACATGTTTTTTAAAATCTCATTTCACACTTCCCAAAACCAAATTCACTTTACTTTCTCTCTCATAAAACTTTAAAAAAATTTAAAACATCATAACTTTAAATCCAAAAATCGGAATTAGATAAAATATATATATTTGAAACCTACTCATCGAGATCTATAAAATAAGATCCATTGTGACTATTTTATGAGTTTTTTTCATTTGTTTTACTTTCTCTCATGACTCATGAGTTTTCGTTTTTCGTACCAAACACAAATCAAATTTAAAAATCTTCTTTTAAAAACTCAACTTCAAAATAAAATTTAAAATTTTAACTTGAAACGCCAACCAAACGAGCCCTTTGTCTCTCCTTGTCTAGTGGAGGTTATTTGAATAGCACGGATTAGCATGGAGGAGGGCAGATCCGATCCGCATTCTTGGAGGTAGATCTAATGAAGATCTGTACTTATTCGTTGGTTTGGTTTTTGTGTTTTTTATTTTTGTTGTTCAGAGTTTTGCTGGCGTTGATGACTTTATTCGGAATGTCTTTTTATGGTCGTCATTTGTCTCAGGTCCTTCTTTATGGCTATCTATCTTTGATGTGCCCCCTGAATCCTGATGGTTTTACCTTGAGTTATTGTAAACCCGTGATTGTGGCTAGTCTTTGGACAACCTCGAAAAAGTTGTTAAGCTAAGAGTCGTCTTTGCTGTAATGTTCTTATATTATTAATGAAAATTTTTGCTCTTGATTTTCAAAAGGGAAAAAAAAGAAAAGAAAAGAAAAGAAGAAGGAATCCTTAGACCTCAACCTAAATTCACGAGCTTGCCATTGTTCATTTGGTCATCTTTTCTTTGTTCACTCTTGTGTCTGACTTGAGGACTTATTGTTCTCTCCTACTATTATCTCCCCTCTCTAATTAGTGGCATTTCTTTTCCCATAAAAATGGTTTTGAGTTAGGCTAAAAGGAAGCACGGTATTGCAGTTGTGCCTTTGTTAGTTATATAATACATTAATACTATAATTGAAATTAAATTGTGAAATATATACGTAGTGTAATTCAGTTCAAAGATTTACTTTTTGACATGTTTAGGGTAACAAAAATATAATACACATAGTTTCATCTGTTTTAGGGCCGAAAAAGTATTAGTGGTAGATAAGTGCATGGTGTCCCTTCAACGTTTTTCCTAAAATAGTTCAACTTCACAGGTGAGGTGTCCAAATCCTTCTTGGCAATTTCCTTTACCAGAGTCATATCTGTATTCTTAAACTGTCGAGGCAACCATTTTTGCAAAAAATAAAGAGTAATTTCTGAAAATTTAGCATTAATATTGTTCTTAGTATTAAATCCCTTTGGTTTTGCAGCTCGTGAGGATATGGATACGATGTTAAATTCCTTCAATGAAGAGAATCGTGACTCTATTGTCAGCACGGCTCTAAATTTTTATACAGTATGGTACTCTATATTTGAGGGGATTTTTTTAACACTTTTTTTTGAAGTGGTCACTAGTTATTTATCAAAATATGTACTAATTTGATTTCTTGTTACTTTTGAAGATTGGAATTGAACGCAATTTCACCAGAGGCCGGAGAAGAGAGCTAGTTGAGGCTGCTTGCATTTACCTTGCATGCCGGTAAGAGATTTTCCTTAAATGCTTAGTGCTAGTACTATTACCTATTCTAAATAAGACCTGCAGACTATGATGCATGGACACTCTCTCGGAGGGCGCGTATCCTGCCCGACACGTGTCGGACATGCGAGGACACACTGGGACACGCGAGGGACACGCGTGTCGGAGAGTGTCCCATTGTTTAATAATTTTTTTTTACACCGACATGCTGGGGACACGCTGAGGACACGCTGGGGACACGTTGGGGACACGTAAAAAGGGGTGAATATAACAAAAAACTAAAAATATGGAGTGAAAATAATAATAATACAATTTGAAAATAAAACAAACGTAACAAATATCATTTCTCTTTTTAACCCATAAAACCTAGCCCCATTTCCCAGACACCATCGAAAGAAAACCCTAGCCCTAGCCATTGACGACTGCTCAGCCCCAACCCGAGGCCTACACAATAGGAGATAGTAAGTATTGGGATATTGCCGGTGATACTTTTGACACACTTGAAGAAGTTGGAGAACTTCAAATGGCATCTCTCTCTCTTGATGAACCGGAGTTGGAGTTGGCACTATTTGGGGATGAAGTTCAAAATGTTGAGGCGGTTAATGTTGAGTTGAATGAGTGATTGTTATTTTTATATTCTCCTTTTGGTTTTTATTATTTTATAGAACAACTTAGTTTATGTAATTACGTATTTTTTTTATGTTTTAATTATGGAACAATGTAGTGATCGTGTTTTGAATATTTGCCATTTGGGCTATTAATGCAATCTATTTTCATTTGATTGAATTCTTAAATATTTATAATGTTTATTGCATATATATATAATTAATTAATTAAGAACGTGTCCCCCCTACGTGTCGTGTCCTACATTTTGGAAAAATTGCGTGTCGCGTGATGCGTGTCATGTCGAAACGCGTATCATGTGTCGCGTCCGTGCTTCATATCCTGCAATCTTTATTTTCTAGATAATGTAAATGGTACATAAGTTCACATTTAATGGAAAAAAAGAGTGCGACTGCTTTAGTTTTTGTATTTTAGGAAACATAACATTTGCAAGAGCTTCAGATAGAACTCTGTTTTGTAATATTTTCCACATGCTAGCAAAGCAAAGGCTGTCTCTTGGTTGTAAGGGCCGATACTTAGATGATCATTGAACTATACGATTTTGATTTACCTCTTTGTTGAAGGAATTGCACTACATTTGGTTTCTTAATTGGGCTTGGTTTTCTGTTTTATGCTTGTGGCATGCTGTCTTGTTTTTTTTCGTTTAGTTTCTCTGGGTATCATCTTTGTATTCCTGAAAACCAAATTCCTATAATGGAATATGTATTTGAACTAGTGGGAGTTTGGTATGATAAAAAAAATATAATTAAAAAGGAATTAAAACTTTAAGAAATTTTGGAACTTTTTTGTTTTTGTAGTTTCGTGGGCTAAATCTCTAAGCAGCTTGTAAGAGCTTTTTTTAAGTGATTTTTCTGGGGCTGTTCCACTTTCATGTAAATTAACTGTCTTAATTAAAAACAATCTAAGCAATTCAATATGTACAGTCAGAGTATTAATGACTGTTTATTTTAAGAAAATATGAATAATTCTACATGTGCATTGGAAGAATATTTACCGGATGTTTTATTCTCTTAACTCCTTTTGAATCTTCTCTTTCATTTTTAGTATATTATCTTTTCATCTCAAAGGAAAAAGAAAATATTGACTGGAAAAGCAAGAATGTGTATTCCATCAATTCTCATCTCTCTCTCTCTCTCTCTCTCTCAATATGCAAATTATATTAGAGCTCAATTTTACAGGAAGCTTTGGATGACGATTTTTTTTATTGATGTTTCCAAACTTGTAGAGGACTAATTGTCCAAATCAATTTCATATTTTCGGTAGCTTCATTATTCTTGGAAAAGCTTTTAGATCTACGAATTCAAGATAGAGTGAAAATTCAAAAGTGTTTCTTTAGGCAGTTGGTTCTCTAGAAAGCATAATTTTTTTCTTTTCATTTTTCTATTTAAAAGAATAAAAAAAAAAGCAGTGTTATAGTAAAACATCCATACAAAAGGAGGTGGGGTCAAAGCAGTTTTTTCTTGAGAAAAACAAGAATGTCATCTATTTTGAAATTGAATTTAATGTTTGTTTTAATTAATAAAAATACTGTGGGAAGAAACAGTGAGGCAAATAAAAAGGAGGTTGGAGAGATCCTACCTTTATGCATTCTTTGTGGTACTGTAAAATCTTTGTGGGATCCACAGAGATTAGTCGTTTATAACTTTGGATCGTATTTGCTTAATCATATTCAAATTGGGAATATAAAATGTTTAGTGCTTACCTTGAATCCATTTTTTTGCAGGGAAAACAAAAAGCCATATCTTCTTATTGATTTTGCAGAGTTCTTGAGAATAAACGTGTATGTTTTTAATTTGCTTTGATAATAATTAATAATAGTATTGCAATTTAGGTACTTCAACTTTCAGTTAATTGATCTGAGGTTTCTTTTTATTTTCTTCTTTGCATCTTTTTTTTTTGTTCGGCTTTCAAAAGAGGGGCCAGAACTCAATATTGTCTAAATTCTGTTGCAGGTATGTGCTAGGCGCCGTTTTTCTGCAGCTTTGCAAACTACTAAGCCTTCAGGAGCACCCCATTGTTCAAAAACCTGTTGACCCTAGTCCTTTTCATTCATAGATTCGCGAACTGTAAGTGTTCTCCATCTGTAGTTCTCTCTTAGAAGGCTAAAAAAGGTGCCTTTGTAAACAGTATGCAGTCTGTATTTGGATTTAACTGTGAAAGAGGCTGTGGAAGCGTATAGTATTATAAAAGAGAGGTGTTGGTCTTAATTCTTAAATAGATTTGGAAAAGGCTTATGGTTATGTAGACTGGGATTTCCAGGATTTTGTTACGGAAAGGAAAGGATTTGGTGAGAGGTGGGTGTATGGATTATGGTCATTTTTTGTTTTGTTTTGGGAATTTATTTGGAATGGAAAGATGAATAAGTGCTTTGAGGGGAGTTAGAGAAGAATACCCATTATCCACTTATTTATTCATTCATTTATTTTAATGGTGGGTGTCCTAATTAGGTTGTTAGTGAAAGCTTGTGATAGAGAAATGGTGGATAGCTTTGATATTGAAAAGGAGAAATTTAGAGTATCCCACTCATAAGATTATGCCCTTGATTTTTTCTTTTTGCCTGTAGATGAGGTTAAGTTTTGGGAATGTAGAGGGACTTACTGAAATTTTTGGGAAGTTGCAGGCCTTAAGTAAATTGTGGTGGTTGTTTTGGTATAATTGTTGATAAGGTAAATTGGAAGGGAGGGTGTGAAAATGTACCCTGCCCTTTAAGTTGCCTAGGAATGCATTAAGGAGATAATCCAGGGAGACTTAGTTTTTGGGGATCCTGGGTAGAGAAAAATTCTGGGGAACTTGAGGTTTTTTTGTCAAGAGGGACTAGGTTAGCGTTGAATCAATCTGCAATAAGTGATATTCCAATTTATTACTTGTTTCAAAATTCCCAAAATTGTTGCCAAAGCATTGAGAAATTAATGATAAACTTTCTTGCACGTGGGAGAATGTTTCTAAAGAAGAAAGGGGTTGGGAGGTGGGGAACGCAGTTAAAATATTTCACTACTTCTAGGGAAATAGTTATGGCATTTTCCTTCAGAACAAGGATCCCTTTGCTGTAAAATAATGAAAAGAAAATAGGAACTCTGTTCAAATAGGTGGCAATCAAAAGTGCCCTTCATGGCAGGGGAGGTAAATAATTGGCAATCGAGAAGATGGTGGGGACAGGGGGTGCTCTCTTGGTCTCCTCTTTTACTAGACTAATGTCTTTCACATATTCGTGGTATCTTAGAGCTTATCTTTCAATTATTATTGGAATCTCACTTTCAGGATTCTTATTCTAAACGATGGCGAGTTTCAGGAATTTTATCATTGAGGGAGTTCCTTTGGAATTTTCTCTTGTAGTTTATATTGATATCATGCTGGATTTTGCCTCTACTGCTCTTTTTCCTCCTTTCAAAATGAATGGAAGGTTGGGGAATTGACCGAAGTGATCAAAGTGACCTTATTAATCACCTTATTTGTGCATTTTGTTTTAGACATTGCGAAATATTGACCATGTTTTGCGTCATTACAGATCACTTATTTTCTTCGGAGAAGTGTTAAGTGAGCTAGAGAGACTGGGCATTCTCTTTTTCCCTTAGATGGGATGATTACATGGTAGTGGCATGATGTTCCTTTTTTTTTTTTTGGTAATAAGAAAAGATTCAAGCGTTTATGAAGATTTATCAGATTTTCTCTGGATGTGGACTGGGTTGCATTGTTAGCAACGAAAGTACGGGCTTCTTTAATTTTGACTATTGATAGAAGTTTGTTAAATATACTTTGGAACATGTTTTGGTTCCGTTTTGGGGCAGTTTTTTCTGTTGGATTACAGCAATAAAGACGGTAGGTTTGGAGCGGAAACGTTTGGGTGTTGACAGATCACTTTAGGGTTTCCGGTTTCCTTGGGGCAGTCTTCTGAAAATGTCATACATAATGTTTTGCATTTATTTCTTTCCTTAATGCTTCGTTGTATTGATGCAACGTTGTCTTCCTCTGCTTTTTAATGCTCGTTCTAGCAATAATTTCTTGGTCCTTGTTAATATAAAACAAAATATGTAAATGCTGTGTTCACCAATTTCTTACTTGCAGTCACTTATATATGCCGAAACAGGGGTTACACAAACGTTTACAAATACAGAAATACGCTATCTGATTCTATGTTTAGGCTACATTCTATTAGTTTGATATCAGTGTTCTAAAAAACTTCGCCTAGAGCGAATTAGACCCTGCATAGGCACTAGGCATTGTCCTGCCGGTTCGCCTAGCTAGGCGACGGCCTACTTTGGTGGGATGGCGATTCGGTAGGATTGGAGTCTGGAAATTATTTTTCGTGTTTGGATAATTAGAAATATTTGAGTAATGTATTATGACTGTCCTTTCTAAGAGTAAAGTTAGATTTTTGTAATATTTTTATTTTTTCAAATATATTTACACAAAAATTCAGCCTCCTAGTCTTAGCCACCCAGTCCCTGCCTAGGTGCTAGGCCCCCTCCTGATGCCCAACTTCCGCCTAGTGCTTTTTAGAGTTGAAAAACATAAATAGGGTTTTAGCATACTCAATATGAAAGTTAGAGCTGTATATTTATATAGATAAATTATGATTACAATGAATAACCAAACATTGACAAAAAAGGAAACAACCAAATCCTAATTTAAGTCTAAATCTGAAAAGTTCCTTATATTATGGGATGTACAAAATTTACCTAATATAACTTAATAACCAAATTAATAAAAATAATTATGATTTCCAACACTTCCCCTCAAATTGAAGGAGGTGTTGAACCGAAATCAATTTGCCTATCCTAATTATTAGATTTCGGAGAATGCATCCAACCCAAAACCAATTGGCAATGGGTGGAGTAGCCCCTAGATCTTATATATTGCTTTGTGAGGATCCATTTTTCCGATGTGGGATTAATAGTCTTAATACGCCCCCTCATGTGTGGCGTAATTTTTTTAGCCTAACACGTAGATTGTTTATATTGGGTGACGTGGAGCCCGCCTGTGTAGTGTAAGATGAAGACGGCTGCTTTTGAATGACGAAGTCGATCTAGATGATCCCTAACAACGGGGATCTATAGCTTTGATACCATGTTAGAAACCATCTCACTCAAAAGCTTAAGCTGTTAGGTAGTGTGTCAACAATATATATCATGCTCTTCAACAATGTTAGAAACCATCTAACCCAAAAGTTTAAGCTGTTAAGTAGTGGATCAACAATATATATCATGCTCTAACACTCCCCCTCACGTGCGACCCCCACTCGCACGTGGAGAGACAAATCAAACCAAAGGTGCACTTAGTTAATGTGCGTACTACACAAACACAAAGGGGGAAACAAATGCAAGCGGGAGCATTCGAACTTGAGACCTTACAAACCTGAGCTCTGATATCATATTAGATTTCGTATAATGCATCCAACCCAAAACCAATTGGCAATGGGTGGAGTAGCCCTTAGATCTTATATATTGCTTTCCGAGGATCCATTTTTCCGATATGGGATTAATAGTCTCAACAATAATATGCTGCACCTTTGCTGGAAAATACTCCCCCTTTAAGTCTTCAAATAAATTGCTCCTTCTGTGCTTGAACCATGCATGCCAAAAAAAAGTATCTCATTTCTGTAAAATAAAGGCAACATGTGCTAAAAGTGGGAACAACTTCCACAGCAACATGTGCAAAGACGGAACAACGTCCACCCGAAATAAGGCTGATAATGAGACCAGGGCAGGCCAATATGGCCAACAAAACACTGCCGGAAAAATACTCAGCAACACGAAAGGAACCTTAGCTCATAACAAGGAAACTAAGGAAATACTTCAAAGAGGTCAAAAGAAGTTACCAAGTTGAAAAGCTTAATTAGGGTTTTGGCATTAATTAGGTTAGAGACTTCTGGACAATGCTGTAAGAAATATAAAAGGAGATGAAGGAAAAACTCTTTGGCCGGGTCGCTGAAAAAGGTGGAACCCAAAAAACCTAATCGCTCTGATAACAAGTTGAAAAACATAAGTAGGGTTTTGGCATACTCAATATGAGAGCGAGAGCCGTATATTTATATAGATAAATTAGGGTTACAATGAATAATCAAACATAAATAAAAAGACAAAAAAGGAAACAACCAAATCCTAATTTAAGTCTAAATCTAAAAAGTTCCTTATATTATGGGATGTACAAAATTTACCTAACATAACATAATAACCAAAATAATAAAAATAATTATGATTCCCACATTTAGAACATTGTTCGATATATATTCCATGTATTGAAGAAAGGAGTAATAAATGCCATCATAAAATTACAGGTTTAGTTGGAGAGCATGACTACAAGGAAGTTGCCAGAAATGCCCTTAAAATTATTGCTGGCATGAAGAGAGACTGGATGCAGGTTTCGTATTTTACAGCGCACTAATGCACACGTGTATATTGATTATATGGGATATAAAACCATCATGTAGTTTTGGTGTCAGGAATAGCTAAAAAAATTGTTGCTTTGTGTCGATTTGAAATGCTTGCAGACAGGGAGAAAGCCTAGTGGGATATGTGGTGCAGCGTTATACATATCTGCAATTTCACATTGTGGTCACAAGTACACCAAGTCAGACATTGTAAGCCAAGCTCGTATATATATACATGTTTTACTCTATGGTCCATCATTCATTTTCCTATTTAAGAATTATAATGTTTTGACTCTGAGTTCATTTTGTTCATAACATGAATGATTGAATTGTCCCAGACAAAGATTGTACATATTTGTGACGCAACTTTGACAAAGAGGTTAATCGAGTTTGAGGAAACAGAATCCGGGAGCTTGACAGTATGCTCTCTCTCTCTCTCTCACACACGCACACACACAGCACTTTTAGCTTCTGTCAGATAAATTGTGGACATTTTAGTAATTTCATCTCAGTAGCATTTTTTTACGCTGGACAGTAACATAAATAATTTGGCAAGTCAACCAGATTAGTGTACATTGAGCAATCTTCTATCACTCGTTCTCCCAAAAAAAAAAAAGATGTAAAAATTTCATGCTAAATGACGTCACTTAAGAAGTTCAATAAGATGATAACCAGTTAGATATTTGATACCATCGGTTAGACGTCTAAAGACTGATGTCATGTTAAGCCTGCGAACAAAGTGCTTTAATTTGCAAACTGTCAAGATTATGGGCATGATTTTAGCCTTTTGTTTGTTTGTTTGTTATATCTAGAATAAGATCTTTTTGATTGAAGCAATCCCTTAATTCGGAATGAAATACTCCTTGTATTCAAATGAATCCATTATCAGCCTAGTTCAGATTCAGCTGATTAATAAAGCAAGCCTCAAAGTAATGTTGAAGCTCAACGGCTTTGCAAATTGATCAAGTATTTCATTTCCCTTTTCTTCCATTTTTACATGCCCCAGATGAATTTTGAGTTGACACCTGCCATTAGATTGATGTTAGCTTTTCAATAACTGTTGAGTGGTCAAACTCATTGGTAAAATTTCCCTGACAAATTCTGACAACTTCTCAAATTCTGGTTCACGAACAGAAGTGATAAATTCTATATCATTAGTGTTCAATATATTTATTAGAATTCTATATTATATTTCTCCATCCATTTTTTGATTGACAAAGTTATGCATGTACTAATTCATGAGATCAATTTTTACTTGTAGTCTTGTACTAAATTTATTGCTCCTTGCAACTAGATTGAGGAATTCATCAAAAAGGCAGATGAGCATGAAAAAGAATCTAGGTCTCGCAAACAACCAGACACTGACTTGAAAGATTTGCTTTGTGAACACAAAGGAAGTGGAATACCAGCACATGCTCATGGACTTTGTAGAAGCTGTTATGACGAGGTATTTCCTTGTTTTCTTTTGTGAATTTGAGATATCTGACGACGACTTAGGTTTTCAACATTGTGCTTCATGGTTTTACTATTTGGTACTGTTGAATGATAGGATTTTATTATTATTTATTTTGGTTTATTATGTAAAATACTAAAATCCCTTGGGATTCTGAAGTTTAGGCCTTTCCTTTGAGGGCTTTTTTTACTTTGCCCCCTGTTCTTAATGCTAAATTAGACTTACCCTACCCCCCCTCCCTTCCCCCCGTTTTCCATTTCATAATCGTTAAACTTTGTCCTCTGCATGTGAGGAAATTTCAAAGAAATATGTAAAAATGGCGGGAATGCTTAATTTTTTAACATAATCCTTTGAGTTGACCCCCCCCCCCCCCCTTGTTTTTATGTAATTCTTTTAGATTCCCCCGCATGCAGGGGCAAAGTCCAACTATTATGAAAATCGAGGGTTGGGGGGAGTCTAATTTTGTATGGGGGCAAAGTAAGAAAAACATCCTTCCTTCCATTTTTTATTTCCTTGTATCATCAGTTTTCTGTATAATTATAGTCTCTGGCTCTTAGTTTGAGCAAACCAAATTATCTCTCTCCTTGGTACAGTTCATTCAACTTTCCGGAGGACTCGACGGAGGATCAGAACCTCCTGCTTTTCAGCGTGCAGAGCGTGAGAGAAAGGCGAAAGAATGTGCTGAGGAAAATGCCAATGATTCAAGTGTTGATGAAATGGCTTGCAATACACAGAACAGCAGTAACAATTTAAATGTACCTTCTATATTTCCTTTTTGTTTGCTCTTTTTTTGTATTCTGCTAATTTTCTTGTTTATCTTTTGCAACTTCAATATTTTCATTTTCACAATCTAGAAATTTTAAATTTGACATCTTTTGTTGGAGAATTATAGAAAGAACATGGCCTTAATACAAGTTAGATAGGGCATGGATTTTCACACGCAACATTATTTTTTTTATTCCTAGTGTTAGGGCCAATGTTCTAAAAATCACTTGTTGGTCCTAGGTTGGCGAGGTGGAGACTGGAGACTAGGGGATTAATCGAACAAACAATTTTTCACTATAAATATTATTTTAAATGATATAATACTAATAAAACACGAGATCATATAACACTTTTCAAAATGACATTAATTCTCCAAACATCCAACCAGCTAACATGCATATCCAAAACAAAAGAAACAAGTTCAAACCCCATAATTCCTAAAGTGAACATCCAAAAACTTTACTTCAAACTTTTTCCCTCCATTTTCCGATTAATCCCCGACTAGCCGATTAATTCTTGACCTTTTCTGATTTTTTCCTGATTTTATTTATACCTGTTTTTCTGAAAAGACCGGGCCTAGTCTCCAAGGTCTCCAGCCAACTATGGATTAATCCCAATTTTTAGAACACTGCTTAGGGCACATGTTAACGTTTTCCTTTGTAAATTAATTAATTTACTTCTCTCTCTCTCTCAATTTAAATAGATTGTATCTTGTAGTAAGTAGTATCTCGTTGAAATGCCTCTCTACATAAAAACCGAATTTATTAGATAGTACAGGATGCTTACTATTCTGAGGAAGTTAATCCCCTCACATGATCTAGGCTCAAAAAGTTCATAGTAAATGTGTGTATGAGTGAGGTTTAGATGCCTTCACATCGTAAACATACATGTTTGCGCTTTGTCATTGCTGTTGCACTAATGCGCCATAAATGACGGGTGCATTGCCTCTTTGAGTGAAGAAGATAATCACTTAAACTCCATTTGGTGTCCATTGATGTGAGAATTAGGCCATGTAAATAACTTTTGTCTCTTCATTAGTTTTTGCTGGAGTGTACAAATACAAGTTGTAACTTCAACTTAATTCTAAAGAAACAATGTTATGTAATTTATGAAAGAAACAAATTAAATTATATAATCTTCTTACAATGCAAAATTTGTCAGACAAACATACTACACAAATTGAATTAAGAAAATTAGAATTCATCAATTTAGAATGAATTTGTAAACAACACCAGTACAACCAAAGGGACCCTTACTGCTATCCCACAAATGGCATGGTGTTCTTAAGGATCTATGTAGTGAGGAGGATACATTTTTTAAGAGCTCAGTTATTTGGTTGAAGTTGCTTTCTTAGACTCAAGCTTTTCATGTACAATCTTACCTTTTCAGCCATGTAAAGCAATAGAGCATCTCAAATGTTTGATTTGTTTTGTGTGCATATCTGATTTTATGTTATATTATGCTGCAAAAATAATGGAATAGTTTATATATTCATTACTTATTGGTCTTCTATTATCTACTTTGCTAGATTGAGAAAGAACCAGACACCTTAGAAGCTAGCGTAAATGAAAAGTCACTGCCCACTGATGCTGACACTATTGGTAACTTTTGTTTTATCTTTGTTAAGTAATATGGAATTAGATAAGGATTCACATCTATGGGTCCATTGATAAAAAAAGGTTGGAAAATGATTGGAAAACAATTAAGTTTTTGAGAATTTTGAAAAAGAGATGTGTGATTTTGTGAGATGTTTGGTCCATTGTTTCATCTTTTTACAAGGAAAAGTCTTCTTATCCGTCCCCCAAACAATTGGATTCCATGGAAAAACCATAAAAAAAAGTACTTGACCATCTCACCAAATTAATCATGTCTTTTGTGTTTTCGATCATTTTCCAACATCTTATCAAACACACACCGTACAATTTCAGACTTTTATTAAAATCTGGAGTTTCAGGGGATGCTACCAAGCATGTGGAAACTGATGGCGCTTACGACAAATTACATGAAGAAGATGTTTCAAATACGAAGGGTGGTGATGATGAATCAGATAATTTTTCTGATATTGATGATAGTGAGGTATGTATGTATTCAAATCTTTATCTTCACGTCTGGTGTATTTTGTCACAAGGCTCATAACACAAGCATCACAGATTAAGGTTAAGATTTCTTCTCAGATTGATTTTATGCGGAGAAAATATCAGTTCACTTGGTTTTGCAAGTGTCTTGTATAGATTTGTATGTAATAACCAACTTTTTGTACTTGTTATTTGACTTTATTTACACTCTCAGTCTCTCTTAAGTGGAGTAATTTAAGACATAACTACAAACTATTCCATTAGTGAAACTGGCTGGAAAATTAACAATAAAGACCATGCTGTGGAGGAACTAATTAGAATCTACTTCCATAATGAAAGTGGACGGAAAATTAACAATAAGGATCATGCTGGTAAGGACTTAAAAAACTACTCCCTTAAAGCACAACCATTGCACTAACTATAGCTGGTAGTGTGATATAATCTGAGAAGCCTATTTAGAAGGACAATCACTGCTCAAGAAATGAAGCCAAAAGCTTACCTTTTCATTATTTCAGGTCTCACTGGAAAAATCCTGACGACCAACCCCCCCTCCATGTAGCCTCCAAGATCCCATCTTTTAGGGATAACGATACTCCTTTGACTGGCCAAATAAACAAGAATGGTTCATCTCGTGCTAATTTCTGCTGCCTGCTGTGTCTGAAGTTGTAATACATAAAATTTGTACCTTATTCTACAAAACTCGCCTTCGAGTTATCCTTAAAATAAAGTGGTTCATCTCGGGGATGATATTCAAATAGATCTGAAACTTTAGCAAGCCTTCCAACTGATTTTTTGTCCATTTTTTGTATTCCTTTGTAGATTAAAAATGTTTTGGAAAAAAGAATGAGAGACTTCTTGTGTGATGGGTGTGATAATAATAGAAACGATCATTAAATAAATTGGGATATAGTGTCTAAAGCGAAAAATAAAGGGGGGTTGGGCATTGGTAATTTGATGAATCGAAATAAAGCATTGCTGGGTAAATGATTGTGGAGATTCCCCCTTAGTCAAAATTCCCTTTGGTATTCCATCATTAGAAGCAAATATGGATTAAGCGACAATGGGTGGGATTCCAAAGTTGTGAGTAGTGGGACTGATAGAAACCCTTGGAAATGTATTTCTCATGGTCTTGAATCATTCTTGGAGCATACAAAATTGGAAGTGGGTGGGGGTTCCACAATTATATTTTGGGAGGATAAATGGAGGGGTGAGACAGCCTTTGATTCTTTGTTTACGCGACTATATAGACTCTCCGTGAACAAAGGAGATTCCATTGCTTCTTTAGCCTCTTTAAACTCGGACTGTCTTGTGTCTTGGAATTTATCCTTTTCCAGAAACTTGAATGAGAGAGAGTTGGAGGAGGATCTTTCATTTTTTTGAGTCATTGAGGGTGTTAGATTGTCTCCGGGGAGTGTAGACTATAGGCGATGGTTGTTGAAAGGGGAGGGTTTCTCTTGCTCTTCTTTTTACAAATCTCTTATCGATTCTCCAACACATCCACAATTTGCACCTTCAAAAGTCATTTGGGCAGCTGGTATTCCCACAAAAGTGAAGGTGTTCTCTTGGTTAGTTGCTCATGGGAGGGTTAATACCTATGATCTGTTGCAAAAAAGAAGACCAAATTATTGTCTCTCCCCATCTTGGTGTGTACTTTGCAAGAGCGATGCGGAATCTTTGAACCATGGTGCGAAACTTCTTATGCTGGAAATCAATAGCTAAAGAGACAAATCTAAGAACAGGGAGCTATGGAGATGTGTCAAAGTCAATTATGGATGGAGAGGAATTATAGAATTTTTGAAGGAAAGGTAGAAGAAAAGGAGTGGCTGTGGAAAGGGTCAAATTCATGGCTTCGTTGTGGGCTTCCAACACCAAGCCTTTCAAAAACTATAGAGTGGAAGACATCAAGAACAATTGGAGAGCTTGGATTTTTGAATAGTGTTCCATTGTACAATCTGTTCTAGGGGTGTATTGTTGGCTGTGGTTTTTGGCATGATTATATTTCTTTACTTTTCTTGTTTGGGTTATATGTTTTGTTGGTGGACTCCTTGTCCCCTCTTTATTTGTACTTTTAATTTATATTATTAATGGAATCTTGTTTCTTATCAAAAAATAAATAAAATAGATCTGAAACTTTGAATATGTTGGGAATTTTCATATCGTCCAGAAGTCCACTACATAGGCATTGTCAGTAATTTTCCTCGCAATCTTGCAAAGCCTGTACATTTTGCTCTCCAAATTATTGTTGGAGCCTGTTGGAAACCTGTTTTTGCATAGATAAACCATCACTAGATCACCAGCTTCAAATGTTTTAACCATCCGATGCTTATCCGCATCCACCTTATACTTTTCAGCAAGATTCTTGCTGGTTCACTAAAACTAGGCAAAGGCACTAAATCATGCGAATGTCTTGGTTTCTTGGTATATACAGCCTTGAAAAGAGCCTTTTTGGTTGATAGGTCTTCCGTATTATAAGCAAACTCCATTTGAGGCAGGGCCTAAGGTCCCATCTTTTTGGATTCTCCCAATGAAGACATCGTAACATGTTTACTAAGGTTTACTTAGTCACTTCTGTTTGCCCTTTATTCTGAGGATGGCATATACTACTAAATCTTAGCGTTGTGTTAAACTTCTTCCTCAAAAACAACCAAAAATGACTGAAATTTCACACCCCATCAGAAACTAGATTTTGGAATCCCATGGAGGCAAACAATCTCTTTGAAAGAAAAATTAGCAACATTAGATGCATCATTGGTTTTCTTGCGTGCTACAAAGTGAGCCCTCGTAGAAAATCTGTCAATCATAATGAAAATAGATCCTTACCATGTTGAGTATGTGGTAATCCCAAGAAGCAGCCCATTAGCAAGTCTTCCCAAATATTCTCGGGGATTGGAAATGGAGTGTATAACCCAGTATTATGTGCTTTCCCCTTTGTTGATCAACAAATAGGACACTTTAACATGAATCGCCCCACATCAAATTTTAGCTGAGGCCAGTAGTACCTTACTACCTTTCCTCCACTGAAACTATAGTTTTGTCCCTACCAACATGCCCTCCTAGTCCTCCACTGTGCAATTCACTAAAATCTACTCCCTCAAAGAAGATCAGGGAATGCAAAGTTGATTTTCTTTGAATAAGTACCCATCTTGAATAGGCCTATTTGAATTGCAACTTCCCCGAATCTGATGAAAATCGTCATCTTCAGTGTGCAAGTCCTTCAAATATTCAAAACCCACTATCTATGCCTGTGAAACTGATAACAAGACAGGCCTGCAACTCAAGGCATTGGCTACCTTATTTTCTGTTCCTGGCACGTGTTTCAGTAGGAAATTAAACTACTGTAGGAAAGTGACTGACCTTCATGCATTGGATTCCACTTTGTTTGACTATGGAGATTCAGGATTCTTCAAGGCTTGGTGATCAAATAATGTTCCAAACTTCCAATGTTTTAGAGCTCAAAAACAGCTTAGAACTCTTAATTTGTATGTAGTCCACCTTCTCCTATCTTCCCCAATCTTCTCACTCATAAACTCAATAGGTCTCCAAACAACAGCCCCAACTCCTGTTGCTGACTTATCACAGTCCACCTTAAAAAGTTTAGAAAAGTCCGGCAATACTAAATCTGGAGCACGACAAAGTTCAACCTGATCAAGCAAAACTAACTTCTTGCTCATGTTCCCACGAGAATTTTCCTTTGTTTAATACATCGGTAATCATAGCTGTAGTTGTGCTGAAATTTCTAATGAAACGCTGATAAAAGGTAGCCATACCGTGAAACTATGAACTTCGTTGACTGTTGTTGGTGTAGGGCCTGTAGACCATTCCCGTATAGTTTGAATCTTTCCGTCGTCTACCTCAACGCCTTCAGCACCCACAATAAAACACCAAAACAGCAACCTAAGAAGCATAAAGCTATATTTCTTCAACTTGATATACAACTTATTTGCTTGCAAGATATTCATTACCAATCTCAAATGTTCCACATGCTCAGTTTCATTGTGACTAAAAATCAGAATATCATCAACATAGAGACAACCACAACCTTATTCAAGAAAGGTTTTAATACCGATTCATAAATCACATGAACGCGCATCACTAGCCACTCATAAATCCCCTCTTAGGCCTTAAACGCTGTCTTCCATTTGTGTCCTAATTGAATGCGGAGTTGATGTTTCTGTGTAAATCAAATGAGATTTTCCACACTCCCACTAACAATATCTAATTGTAGAGACCCTCTCTAGCCTCGAATCCATGAGGGAAATTGGCAAGTCACATGCTAGGAGGATAAAAGCTGCTGGAAAATCGTACTCAGATTTTTAGATTTATTATGTTTGCCAAACAAGAAAATATTATATATCAATAAACTCTCCAATATGTGTTACTGCTGCGTCTGAACTCGTAGTACATTACTTATGTATTCTACAGTTTCATAAATTCTTAGTATTCAGTGTTGTGCTGATTATTTATTGCACTGATCATCAAAATTGTTGCGTAGGTTGATGGCTACATTCACAATGAGCAGGAACAACAGTTCAAAAAGATTATCTGGGAACAAATGAACAGAGAATATATTGAGGTGATGCGATTCTTATTTTATTTAATTCGAATTCTGTTGTTATTGACATTATCCCATGGCGCCTGATCCCCTAAAGTTTACTGTTACCCGTCGATGGTTGCTCTTTCCCAATTCCCATGTGTAATGAAAATGGGATTTTTTTGACTTTTCGCATGTTAGTGGGAATGCGTAAAAAAATGGGGGTGGGAAGGCAATTTATAATTTCTTTTTGACATAATCCTTTGACGTCACCCTCTGTTTTTATTTAATTCTTTGATATTCCCCCGCATACTGGGGGGTAAGTCTAATTTCACATAAAATTGGGGCAAAGTTAAAAAAGCCCAATGATAAATCATTTGTTAATTGTCTGCAATGTCTTTTATTTCATTTTTCATGCTGTATATTTGGCTTAATATAATCCATGCTGAAGGTTCTTTTTGTGACCAAAATTAATGCAGGAACAAGCTGCTAAGGAAGCAGCTGCTGCAGCGGCAAAGGCAGCTTATGAGGCTAATCTTAGCAACCATCCAGACGATGTGAAAGCTCGAGAGCTGGCTGCAGCCGCTGCTGCCCGTGTGGCCAAATCAAGAAAGGTAACTTTCCTCACAGTCACAAGTAACTGACCTGCTTCATACAATCATAATTTTCAATTTATTATATAATGAATTCAGTATGTTTGTTCGTAGATAAATAATTGTAGGTTTTGATAATGTTTCTGAATTAAATTGCCATTTTATTTTCAACCTCAGTAAAAAGTATTGCACATTGCCCCCCATGAGAAAACAGAGGGGGTTTGTCTAATTTTGCATATGAAATTTGTGTTTTGAAGGGGGGTGGAAGTGGTGGATGGGGAAGTAAAAAAAAAAGTCCTTAGTCACCTTTATGGGTTCTTCCATCAGATTTGGGCTTTTCAAATCCACATTTTTTTAATGATATTTCTCTCTAGGCCTGCTTCTAAGGCCTAGCATTTCTTTTTTAAAAATAAATAAATATCAATTTGGTATGGTAGGCAATAAAGGAGGGGTTTTGTTCTGTGCGCCTTTTGTGGTGAAAATCTAGATCTTTCCAAGCAGCTTCAGATATTTCAAAAGCTTCTATGATAACCTAATTTTGCATTGTAAGCAATAAAGGCTTCAAAGTCAACCCGATCCATCTGTTCATAGAGCTATTTACTGGGCTGCAGACGTTTCTGTAATACCTCTAACAGGGGGGCAATCATCCATTTATTTGATACGGTAGGTTTTTGTCCATATTGTTTTTTGGAATAACTAACAGTTGCACCGTGTATAATGAAAGGGTTGCACCGTGTATGAGGTCGTGGTGATGTGGCAGGTATGTCAACATATATAGAGAGAAGGGGATTAGAGTTAGGGTTTGAGTGTATAGATCGGAGAATGAAGATGGGGTATATTGTCAGTAAAAAAGTATTGTGGGACCTAAAATTGACATAGAATTGACTATGTACAAAAATTTGAAGTTGGCTACTTTACCAAGTATTGGCAAAGTAGCTTTGGATTTTGCAAGAGCAGATCTTACTGTGGGGAGATTGCACGGTTTGCATTTACCATGTGTACCTAAAATTTACGCCACTTTTACCTGTTTGTCTTTTTTGCTACCTGTTCTCGTACTTTTTTCTAGTTTTAACTAAGTACACTTTCTATTGAATTCCATTTGCAGGAAAAACAACAAAAAAGAGCAGCAGAGGCCAAAAATGCACCTCCTGCACAATCAGCGGCCGAGGCCACAAAGCAAATGTTAACTAGGAAGGTATTGATTTTAGATTGCATATTGGAAACCATTTCTTTAGGTTTATTTTATCTTTCAACGGTGAGTTGTACGAATATTGAAAATAATGAGATTTAACAATTGGGACCAAGGAATGCAGCAATTAGCACTAAAACGTGTACCAAGTAAGAATATTTTCGACATGTACTGATTCTGAAACTTTTAAAATAAGTTATGAACAGTGGTAGGACACTTGTCCATAAGATTTCAACGAGAAATTCAAACCGAAAGTGGGTGTAGTAAAAATGCGATATACATGTTCCTTTTCGCCCATTGAAGTTTTAAATTAAATGATCCTCTTACCCACTTCTAAATTGAATCTTTTAATGAAATTTTGTGGAGATGATCGTTTCATGAGAAAATTCATCCGTTTAGCCCTCGAAATGGACCCATTGAGAGAATTTTGGGGAATGGGGTTATGGAGAGGAGCAAAGTCTACCTCGAGGCTCTGTTTGATACCAAGTTCGAAAATGATAAAAAAAAAAAATTGATTTGAGTTGGAAAATAAGTTGAGTGATATGGTGAGATGTTCTCTTATATTTTCATTTTTTCCATGACAAAATTTTCTTTGGGTGATGGTAGAGAAAATTTTTCTTCAAATATTAAAGGAGGGTGAAGACTTTCACAAAATAAGTATGAGATGGTCTCACTATATGAGTTGATCAGGAAATTTTCATTTTTTCCATTTTTCTTTGGGTGGTGAGGAAGGAAATAATTTAACAAAAAATATGAAGATATCTGTTCATAAAATAAGCACGAGATGGAGAGGATCTCATTAAATTACTCATCTCCACTTCTAACTTCTAATAAAAGTAATCCTCTTTGCAATTATTTTGAACTTCGTTATCAAACGAAGCGATTCCTTGTTAAGAAAGAAATTTCAAGGGTGAAAGCTGTAATCATAGAACTGGATAATATTTCTTCTGTACATGCATATTGATTTACGGTTCACTGATTCTTGTCCTCGTGGTTTATTTCTGCAGAGGCTCAGCTCAAAAATCAATTACGACGTCTTGGACAAATTATTCGAGGAAACTGTATGTGCTAAAACTTGTTTCTATCAGTTAAAGATAAATACATTAAAAGCAAACCTGTTTAGGCATTGCGTAATCTAACATTTTTGAACATTGAAGGACACGAAAACTATAAAGAGGGGAGGTGGTTTTTGTGTTTACATGGAAAAGGAGAAAACTAAGCTAAAAGTTAGTTGTACAGTAGAAATTGATTCCAAGGAAAACTATACAATCAAATGCCGAAAAAAGAAAAAATATTTTGTGCTGATAGCAAGATTTGAACCCTTGATGTTAAGGTAGGTTTGCAATGAAATAACCACTAGGCTGCTTGTTGCCTTCCTTACTTTTTCTTTTTAATCTACTAGTATGTGATTGCGTGTGCAGGGTAGTTCAAAATCCAGCTCTCCAAGTTTCTGTTTAATGTGAATTTGTTTTTCTTTCCAAAACCAATTCTAAGAATTTAATTATTTTCCATGTAAACCAATTAAAGAAGCATCTAGGGTTTGTTTTTGATGTACATGTACGCGTTTGCAGGCACCTTTAGAGAAGGATCCCAAGAAAAGCCGAGTGGACAAGAAAGAGGAGGATGCGGTAAATAACAGTGAGAACGAGATTGAACCGGAGGAGGCAAAACACGAGGACGATGATGATGAATACGGAGATGGGGCCGACATTGCTCCCGATTTTTATTACGATCACGAAAATATGGAAACTTATGACTATGAAGACGACTACGGGTATGATGGGTATTAACAATCTCTATTTTCCTGTTGGATAATAAAAGAAATTCTCTCTTTGTGGGTTCATTTTCATTTATTTATTATTTTTTCTTTTTCTCATCTCTGTCTTAATGAATAAATTTTTTTTATCAAATCTATACGAAAAATAGGAGAGTGTAGGTAGGAATTGAACCTGATACCTTTGGCTTGGACGAAGGTGATTTACCAGTAGGACAACTCTTGATGTATAAATTAGTCGGTCATATAATAATGCTTAAAGCACTTTCTTCCCGCTCGTGTTTCTTTGTTCTCTTCTTTAATGAAGTAATAAAAAACAAGACAATAAGAATATATTAAGGTTTTTTTTTCCCCAGTAAACATGTACTATTGTTACTTTTACAAAACTGGACAGATTTTTCAAAATGAGGCAAGCATTATTCAATTAGAAAGATAAAAATATCTTCCCTATTTCGTGTTAATTTTTTTTAAAAAATGATGTGTATATATAGATTATATAGAAAGCGTGAGGAGAGAGTTTTGGCACGTATGTGAAAATACAAAATTATTTTTTTCACACCAAAAATTATTATTATATAATAATGATAAAATAGGGACTTGAATCTATGACCCTAAATATGAAGAACATACTTTATTGCCGCTTGACCAAATGCTATCATATGTTTTTAGTATGAGGAATGATTAGATATATATTGCATGCAAAGAGTGTTTTGTAAATTTATAAAATTATGAAAATATCATTTACACTTTGGAAATTATAATAGAAGTAATGTTAAGTGGGACTCAATACATGACCATAAATCTAAAAATTATATGTTATTATAGTGTAAGTAAATACCTTTTTTTTTTCTTCAATAAATAAATACCCTTTTTTTTCAAACAAAAATATAGGAAGGTCTAAGTCTCTTTTGATTACAAACAAAAAACATCCCTCCCCAAACAACCTCCTGTTCTCGGTGAGATTCGAATATAGGATCTCTTTCAACTTTGAGTAATTCTTTTTTTAACTAAACTAGTGTAAATACCATTTCATGTGCTTATTTTTGTCCATGAAATTTTCCTCTCTTGATCAAAATCATCTAAATAACTCTGGTAGTGCAATGGAAACAGTTTTACTATAGTGCCATTTTGGATGTTTTTTTGGTTAGTTGCGCCAAAAATTATCACAATGACACTGGTTAGAAAAGAGTGCAACATGTGTATTGTGTCAATATTCTGCCCATTTAGTTGATATTTAAAATGTGAATATAATCCAAATCCTAGGGTTCAAAATTGTAATTGCCGACGGTAACTAATATAAATGTAACTTTTAATTTTCACCATTAGTGTTGTATGTAATGCATCAAAAAATTATACGGCAGAGATTGCCCAATAGGTTAAAGATATATATATATATATATATATGTCTTTTATTAATTAAGATTACAGATTAAACCTTTTTTTTAACGTTTTAAGCAGTAGTGTTGGTAAATTAATAAATGCTAATTTTATAATTTCAATTGTGTAGCAAAAATAATTGCTAGCCTTTTCTGGTGTTGAATAGATGCAGTGAATGACTTAAAACATATTGAGAAAAAAATTCAAAGGTGTTTGTTGTATAATATACTTGTATTGAGTAAATTTTAGTGAAAATTGTGAGGACTAAATTACGTTGTTAGAGCATCTACTTAATGAAAAATTGTTGTCCATTTAGAATCTAAAATTTACTTATATAATAAAAACATTAGTCGAATATAACTTTATCATTCGTCTATTTTGTATATAGCGTATGCATATAATGCGCAAATAAATATTATAACCTAATTTGAATATTCTTTTTCTCCATAAATGCAATATACATATAAATCTAGTATTTAAATTTGAAAGTAACATCGGAATCAACAAATGGAATGATGAATGAAAATATTGACAATGAAATTTTGTAAACATTTCACATCAAACGCCACCGCCCAAATTGATGGTGTGATTGTGACCATTGTATTTTGCAATAATTATATTTCTTTTTGCAATAATGATATTTCAAGTAACGTATGAATGTGACAACATTTTGGATGTTTCCGGCCTTTGCAATAATCGTGTGCTCTCCTGGTATGTCTTTGGCGTGTATAAATGACTTGTTTTTTTATTGAATCGCTAAAGGAATCTAATTTTTTGATTGAATTTATAGAAGAATTTAATCTGGTGTGTATAAATTGGTTTTGTTTCTCCAAATCAATTGAAACAAAAAAAAAATATGTATAACTTAAATTTTGTTTTTTTTTAAATTTAATTAGTGGTATAATATATAATTTACATTTTATTAAATTCATGGTAATGATTATATCCCAGTAAAAAAATAAAAATGTAAATTTGAAATATTTTGAAAAGAAAAGTAAGACTATTTTTTTAATTAACCATTTTATATATTATAACAATGTAGGATCAATTATAAATCTCCTCCTCGTATTTTGTCTAAATTTTGAAAGGGTATTTTTATAGTCAAACAATTATACTTTTACCAAAGAACAGTACTACATTGAAAAGTTGTACTATAAAATTTTCAATTTTTTTTATTGCTTTGGCAATAACCACATTTATTTTGACAATATCACCATCCTTTTGAATTAAAAATATCTTATTTTCAAAATGTGATTAAATAGGGAGTGAAAATAAATAGAACATGTGTTTATTAATTTTGTGGATATGGTCTTTATTAATTTGATTTATTAGTTAGTTCTTTTGATTTGTTTTCAAATAAACTTCTCATTTACCTCAATTTTGTTTGAAAAAACCACCAACTTGCTATACCTCAGAGCGGATGCAAGAGAGTATGTGTTAATAGAACATAAGAGATAAGATGAATTAGAATAAACAGAGTTAATCCCATACATAGTAAATCAAGAAGAACATATTTATGAGAATGTGTTATAGAAACTGGCGATTGGAATATCCCCAAAGTTTTTCCTAGTGAAATTTACAAGTCAAGCTTTTTAAACCATTTTAGGTCAGATATCAATATTAAAACAATAGAGAAAGTCTATGCAATTAATAAAGAGAATGAAAATGGTAGTTTATTAACTATAGAAATGATTCGAAAACATGAGTCAAGAGGATATAATTTTGTCCATATAAGATTAATTCAAGTTGTAGTCAAACCTTTAAGTATTAAAGGTATTAATTCATCAATTTTATTGTGCCTAACAGAGGCAATACATCTAAATTATATCCCTAACATTTTGGGTATTATGGAGTCAAGCTTTCACAATGGCCCAGTCTATTTTAATTGCTTTCCAAATTGTACGTAAGTTTAACTAATCCAAATATGTTGAAAGTACCCACACTAAATATTAAGACAATAGGAGAAATCACTTAAATGATTAAGAAATCTCAAGCTCTTCCTTTAATATTTAGAATTTATCATAAATACATGAAAAAAATTAAAATGTTAATGCTCTTAATGAAAGTCCAAAGGATAAAACTATTTTAATCCAAAGCATTACAATTCAGTGGAAAGTTATTAGTCTCCCCAGTCACTGGATTTTAGAAAATGAAATTCCACAAAAATCCATTATTAATAATATAATGAATTTAGATAATATACAGCAGTACTTCGATGGCTCTGTTATAATTAGTTTTGACGAGTCAAGATTTAGGACACCCTTAGTTCTAAATAACACATCTACTTTGTCAGTTACATCTAAGAAATACACAATTATTTGTAGAAAAGATATAAATTTACTTAGTAGAACCATAACTCAATACGTTCAGTTAAAAGGAGTTAAAAAAGATGGACAAACAAGTCAATTTTGCTATGCTAATGAGTCAGAAAAAGATGAATAACTGTCCCCTACACAAACAAATTTTGAAGTAGAAACAGGTTACATACAACTTCTTACAATTAATAAACAATTTGAAATTGATTGGGAAATTATCAAATAATTTTAATTGAAAATAAATTAAAATCAAAAGAAGACAATATCGATCTAGTCACTCTGAGAAACAAATACTTAAAATAATGAAAAAATGAGAAGAATTTATATTTGAAATTTACACTAATATTAAATTATTTGATTTGTATGAAAAGTACTACAATAAATGTAATGTTACGAAAACACAATGCATTGAACAAGATATATAAGTCAAGAGTTTCATCCTCTTTTAGAAAAAAACAATTAGTATTGAGTGGAAAGATAGACTAGTCACAACCAACCCATTTAAGCTATCAAATGGAGATAATGATAGTAAAAAAATTTTGAACAAAATAATTACTCTAACCAACGTCTAGCAACAATAGGCAAATAATTAGACAAAATTAAAACAAAGTTAGAAGATACACTTGAAAATTCTAGTAAAAATCATCAAAAAAACCCCTATAAACTTACCTAAGTCAAGAAGACAATTGAGTTTGCCTAATAAATCTAATAAATATAAAGAATTGAAGTAGCTAAGGAATTAAATAAGTTATTTAAAAAATTAGAAACCACTAAAGAATGAGCAACTAGTGACACTAAGACCGTGGCAATTATAGATAAACATACTAGTAATCATGAAAAAAACACCACGGATAGTGATTCCACTATACGAGAAATTGAGAAGCAATTTAATAGATTAAGTTTTAGTGAACCAAACCTTACTAGTTTAACAAAAAAATAAAAAAAATGGTATTCAAAGCTTCCTCCCTGGATTTACAATTTGAATAATGGAATTTGAGTAACCGATTTTCAGTTTCATTCAACAAAATATATGAATGGAACATCGAAGAACTTAGTAATCAAGAACTAGTTCATAAATTAAATCATATGTCAATTGTTGCTAATAGTTATATAAATACATTCAATGATGTAGGATAATAATCCAAAATTGTTGAATTACTAGCTTCATGATTGACAGGAATTCTTAGATCTTTATGATAGTTAACACACTAATATTCACAATAGTAAAACAATTTATAGGAACATATAATAACATACAAAATTAATTAATAATTAATAACTAATTAAGTAATCTCACTTGTCCCACATTGAGTGATTTTAAGTGGTACAAAAATATATTTACTTATATAGTCATAATGAGATAATGTAATAAATTATTTTGGAAAGAAAAATTTGTTAATAGACTACCCAGCCTATTTGCTCATAAAATTCGAGAAGAATTAATTAAAGATTTAGGATTAATATCACTTATGGAGATAACATTAGTGAAATTCAAAAAATATATCTTAAAATGTGTATAGATTTTAAAATTAGTAAACAAGTCAATAAAGACAAAAATAAAGCAAAATATGCATTATGCACTTTTTGTGAGCAATACGCATTACCCCAAGTTACTCCATCAAGAAAACATAAATATAACAAACAAGAAAAGCACCACAAAAAGCACAATCATAAAAGAAAAAATAATACACAACATAATTATCACAAAAAACAGTTATCTAATAAAAGGAAAAATAAATTTAAAAGTAACTATAAACAAAATAAAAGTAAAGTCATTTTTCACAATTGTAGTAAGAAATGACATTACAAGTATGAGTGCAATATTAAAGAAAAACTGAGTCAAATAAACATATCTAGTGAAAAGACGGAACAAATTATAAAATTAATAAGAATTGAGAATAACTCCAACAGCGATGAATATCCAGGATTTGATATTGTTTCCCATTCTTCTAATTATTCTAATAACCAATCTGATAGTGATGATATTCACTATCCTAATGTCACTTTAGGATATATAGATAACTGCACAAATTTCTATTGTAACAAAAGATTAAATATATTAACAAAAAATAATTAAAAAAAAACCCTATCAATTGACCTAACTAGTAAAATTGTTAAAAAAATCAATACATGAAACAATTAAAATATTGAGTAATGTTAATATGTACTCTAAGGGCACATTTTAACAAACCATTTATAGTAAGAAAAAAAGTTAAAATACATATTTAATAGGACACATATTCTCACACATAGGGTTATTTTTTCTATTCATAGCATACTTAACATCTGTCCATAGGGCACAAGTTATCAGTTTCTTAAAAGATTTATTAACTAAAGAAATATAAACAAGTAAAATAATCAAACATAAAGAAAATCTTATTTTTTAGTTTGAATAAAACTGTAAAAAGATTTAAAAATCCAATTAAATAAATTACCCTACAAGAATTAAACTAAGAAGTTATTTAATAAGTTAAAAAAGGAAATTAAAGAACTTAAAGATGAAATTTTAGACTTAACATGAAGTTTTAAGTAAAATAACGTGCTAAGTTTAAAACAAAACAATGTTTCAATTAGAATCAAACATTTCATCCATGAGGAAGAATGCAAAACATCCAAAGTACGTAAATGACTCGAACCATGGTAAAGTTAACAGTCTAGAAAATATGATTAATGAATAAGGAAATTCATGATATGTTTTAAAAGATATAACAATTTAGAATTGTATCTTAATATTAACTTAGTAATAAATAAAACATTCATAATCGAATTACCTGCATTAATAGAAACATGAACAGACTTAAATTGCATTCAAGAAGATTTAGTTCCTATTATCTGTTATGCAAAAATTACTGAAAAATTAAGCTCAGCAAATGACACTCAAATGAATATAAGGTATAAATTACCTATAAGTTTATATTTGTCAAAATAGTATTTGCTTTAAGACATCTTTTGTCTTAATCCAAAACATGACAGACAGAATAATTTTAGCACTTTCATTTATATACTTATTAGTTTTTCATAATCTAGATCAAAATATTACATTCAGTTCTAAGGCTAAATAAAGAGATTTAATATCAATAAAAGAAGAGTCAATCTTTAAGTCATTAAATTTACATCAAAGCCAAAAAAATTTATTTAAAATTCTTAAAAAATGAAATTAAATACAAAAGGATTGACGAACAATTAGCTGATGCTAATTTACAAAATAAAATTAAAAATGTCAAAGACTATTTCCACCAAATTTCATTAGAAGGTTCGATCTAAAAGTGAGTAAAATGATTATCTAAAGGGTATTTTTATTTGCCCTCACCAAAACGTTCTTCTCACCCCACCTAACTTTTAAAATTTAAATTATAAAAACAAAAAAAATTCACCCAAACAATCCCTTAGTTTTCCTCTGTTTTTTCTCTCTCCCTCTCCCCTCTATAATTGAACATTGTTTCCCCCTTGTTTAACTTTACATCCTTTATCTGTAATTAAACTACACGATCATATTTTTTTATACTATTTCATTGCTAAAAACTCTGGCGGATTTGGGACTAGTTTTCGATAAATTTCAACTTTTTCACTCCTATCATTCACTGAAGGTCTCCTTTCTCACTTGTTTTTCAATTCATCTAGCTATTTGACGTGAATGAGCTCAGGATATTGAAATTTTAAATTTAAACTAACTCGCTTTTTATTTGAGTTTTTGGATAAAATTTGGTGGAGATGATCTATTAATTATAGAGATCTTCACCAAGTTTCAAGAAAAAATTCATTCGTTTACCTCTTGAAATAGATGTGCAAAAGGAAAATGTATACATATGTGGTATATACCTAAATGTATATATTGTGCATGATTTTGTATTGTTCTCGTCATATATTTAGTGGGAGAAAACTATAAAATAACTAAAGTGTTGTTTATTTATAATTTTTCTCACAGGTGTTTTTTAGTTATTCTTGTTTATTTTGTTTGGTTGGTGTGGCTTAATCAGAAGTAATTATAATTTTCTAGATAGATTCAATGGGCAGATTTTTTCCTAATTGGTTAAGTAATTTTTCCAGGGAGGGTCGCACGAGCACAAATAGGAGTGTATTACCAATACAATTTTAACAAGGGGCAATTAAAAAAAAGGGCTTATTAGAGAAAGATTTTCACACTAAAGCCAATGAATAATTTTTTTTAAAATAAAGGGCCTATTTTTTATTTTATTGATAATATGACATGTGTCTTTTTTTTTCATTATAAAATGACATCCCAACCCTTAAAATAAACTAAAAAAATACCAATACGCATTAAAATATGGACTGCAATATGAACTTTGCAGTCCATATTTCACTGCAATATGAACTTTGCAGTCCATATTTCACTGCAATGTGAACTTTGCAGTCCATATTTTTAGTGCAAAGTTCATATTGCAGTCCATATTTCACTGCAATATGAACTTTGCAGTCCATATATTTTGTGTAAATTTCATAAAAAGGGAAAATTTAGGTAATACATAACATGTTTTTATTAATTAAATGATATTTAAATTTGTTCAAATACATTCACTTAAAATATAAAACAAAATAGGCCTCTTACACTATTACCAATTAAAAATAGGCCCTTCATTCAAAAAAATATTATTCATTGGATTTTTAGTAAAAATCAATGTATAATAAGCCCTTCTACCTAATTTCTAGTTTTAACAAAGATTAATTGAGGAAAGAAAAACACATGTTCATAATTGTTCGGCTTTGATACTTTTAATAGCTTAGGGCAGGAGTTGATTTTGAGGCAGAAAGATTACGGAACATAGACGGTGGATCGTTTCATCTTGTTGAATATGTGAAGAATCAGTTGGGATGAGAAAATTAAATTGTTGATAAGGTCTTGTTTGGCCTCTATATAATAAGTGGGGTGAGTTGAAAGGAAACAACGGGGCGAGTTGCAAGTGGGGTGAGAAGACAAATTTAGTGGGTTTATTTAAGAACTCCCTTATCTAAAATACAAATGGACGAAATTGAACATGCATATTTAAATTTTTTTATACTTACTTTCGGTTTGAATTTTTTTGATAAGATATTGTGGAGATTATCTACTTGTTCTAGAGCATTTCGTCAAATTTATGAAAAATTCATTCGTTTAAATCCGAAAATCAACCTGAAAGAAATTAGGGGAAGGAGATATTAAAAAGGAGCCAAATCGGATATTTTTTAGAGAAATTATAAGTAATCTTGTCTAGTCCTCTGCAACTCTTATCAAAAAAACATGAAATGGAAAGTTATGTTCAAGTTTAAAAATACCTCTATGTCAAAATAATTTAGATATCTTCCTTCTTTTTTTTTTTCTTTTTTCTTTCTTTTTTAACTCACGGTTGTAACACATTTTTCTGATTTTGTTTATATGCATCCTATGCAACCTCTTATTTTTATCCAATTATAATTTATTAGAGAATCTCTTAACCTCTATCATTCGCTTATATCTGATACAAAATTTATTTATTTTTCAAAAATATTTTAGCAAATGTACTATAATTTAATTTTTTTTCTTTGGCAATAAATATAATTCATGTGAATTAATAATTCACAAGATTTTAAAATAGATATTTGATTAAAGTCTTCCGAGCTTCAATTCATGCATGAGAGGGAGAGTTCTCTAGAGAAGAGGGAGAAATATAAGGAGTTTACTCGAATTTGAACTCTTCATTCTCTTTTTCTCAAAGGAATAATGGCGGAGGAAGAAAAATAAGATACCCACTAACATATACATATTTGAATCTTGACGGAATGGCAACGTAAGCTTAACAGGTTACTTAGGAGATATTTTACGAGTTCGAATATCATTCAAGGTGAATTTTTTTTCTTATTATTATTGTTATAGTAAATAAAGACTTTGACATTCCTTTGAAAATAAAAATTCAACAGGTTAATTAGTATCTATCTACATAATTTTTCTTTGAATTGCACCACTTTTATGAATTTTAATTACTAGGATTTTTCTTTTTAGACAAAAGTAAACCAGAATTAAACTAAATCAACTGAAACAAACGCTAAAATTTTATCTAAAAATAAAGAGTTTTAGCTCTCCAATTAAAATTATAAGAGAGAGGTAGAAGAGGTCAACGCATGAGCTAATTTATTCCCATCTCGACTAACAAATTATTACAATTTACAAAATATTCAAATATATTAGAATTTGGAAATTCTATAATCATTTTAAGAAGAAGAATCTAAATTTAAAAATAATGTGAAAATAAAAATTAGGCAGAAGATCAGATTCTTGTTTTATGGTATGAAAGGTATAATATTGAATGGATTTTTATGGGACAACTTTGATTTTTATAATTGGAAAAGAAGAAAGTAAATATTATTAGTTATAATGATGAGGTTTACTTTTACATTTTGTATATGGTGTTCCACATTCCCACCAAGTCATCGACACTAATGTCCACTTATCCCGTGGACTTGACACGTCATAGTCATCATCTTTGACATAAATACGTGTCTATGCCATGTTGCTTTGGATTTTATAAATTTTATAAATCTTTTCCATATCAGAAAGCTATTCATGTTAAAGATATCGGTGTCAAGTCAATGGGATAAGTTCAATATTTTCATTAAAAAAAAAATCATCAAAAAATGTTTTAAAATGGTCATCCAAGAATCTAGCCAATTATATGCAATTACCATTAACAAACAGAGTAATGTATAGTTTCTAAAGCATAATGTGTATATATATATATGCACAAACTCTCTAACAAATGTAGAACAAAAAAAATAAAAGAAACTCTCTAACAGATAAATATTATATTATATTTGATAATAAATATTTGCTTAACGCGTACTATTGATCATGTTGTGTTATATCATATCATGTGATAATAAATTAAATTATATATAAATTTAAAATGCTCATCATATAACTAATCGAGTTGTAGTTCAGACGACACAAAACCAAAATGAACCAACCCCTCTAGTCTCGGGTGATGCTTCCGTTGAATGTTTCTGCTGCTTCCATTTTTTTTTTATTATTATTTTCCTCCTTCTTCTTTTTTTCTCCCCCCCTTTTTTTTTGGTTTTTGTTTTTGTTTTTGTGATATCGAGGTTTGGGAGTCTTCTGAGAATTGGCTATTTGTCTAGATTCCTAGGACTCAGGCGGAAGCTTCCCCTTAATTGGTTATCCTTTCTGATGATTTTTTTCTGCTTTGAGCCATTCATTGCTCAAAATAAAATGAATAAACTATTCTAATGACCTTTAAATTATTGTTATTGTCTCACCTTATTCTTTAAATAAAATTTTATTTTATTTAAATATTTAAAATATATATTTAGCGAATTTTAAATTGATCATTCCATCAAATTTATCTATTAACTTGGATGGAATTTCTTTTCCCTCCATTTTTAAAAAGACAAAATAGTCATATTGAGCTAAAATTTGAATTTTCTTTCATTTCCACCCACATTTGTAGAAAGAGAAAATCTACCATCACCATTGATGAAAATCCACCGTTGAAATTATTATAATTACAAAAAAAAAGAAGAAGAAGAAGAAGAGAGAGAGAGACCCATTTCCCCCTCCCCCTCCCACCACCTTCAATCTCACCATTGTCGTCTCAACCTTCCCGCCACTACAACCTTCGGCCGCCTCCTCCACCACCACCATCACCATCTCTTGCACCCTCTCCTTTTCTCTCTCACACAAATACTATATACACACATACATGTACATATACACATATCTGCCTCCACCTTCCCTCCCACCCCCACCACCTCCGCCACCCCCTTCCCACCACCCCCATATATGTGTGTGTGTGTACAAATATTTAACTCCAAAATCAAAATTTTAACTCATAAACTAAATCAAGATTTAACCCAAAAATCAATACAAAGATTTAACTTCAAAATCGAAATTAAAATCGATGTGTATATATATATGTGTGTGTGCATAGATATGTGTGTGTTTGTATACAAAAATTTAACCTAAAAATAAAAAATTTAGCTCAATATGACTATTTTACCCTTCTAAAAATGGAGGAAAAAGAAATTCCGTCCAAGTTAACAGATAAATTGGACGAAAGTGCCAATTTATAATTCGGTCAATAATTCAAGTATTTAAATGAGACAAAATTTTGATTATAGTCAAAGTGAGATATTATCAATAGTTTAAAAACCATTAGGATAGTTTACTCAAATAAAATAAAGAAAAAAAATATGATCCAAATAAAATTATTAAAATATTCAACTATTTAAACTTTTAAAAGGAAAATTGTACCTTTTTTTTAAGAAGAATGATCCATTTCGGAAGAGAATATAAATTAAACATTATGATTATTGACTTAACAAAGAGTATACTTTTTCACAAGTGCAGAACAACTGTTTTTTTTTTTTTTTGTTTGTTTGTGTGTGTGTGTTTTTAAAAAAAAGGTGCAGAGCAATTTAATAAGTGCGACTAGTATGTTATCTAATTTATGGCATAGTTGCAACTGATTCACCTAACATGTTTCAGGCGTGATATTCCTTTTTACATAAATTATTATACAAAGCAGTTCTTTATTATAATTTTTTTTAATTGAATACGTGATTAATTTTTTGTAAAAAACATTATTCCAAAATAATGAAATCTTAAAATCTTCATTAAAAAAAACTCATATCAATAATTTCATGCGATTTATAATTCTTACAAATAATTTTAAAAATCAAACATTGCGTGAAATATAAATATCATTTTTCTAACAATGATAATATAAATATCATTAGAAAGAGAATGATGGGATTTTTTTTTTCTGTTTATAAAGATTGACATAATTTGAACCCGTAATATTTTATACTCAAACAAACGTATTATTAAGCTGCACCACATCCCTTTAATTGGTTTATCATGTCATTGTAGAGAATTGTCCTTAATCAAATATATACAAATAAGGATATGATAAATTGAAAATCTTAATCGGAGCCACTAAAAGATAAATTCCTTGCCTTCAAATAATTTGAAAAACATAAATCATATTTAAAAAAGTAGAAGACAAATCATATGTAATGCTACATTAACATTTTTTTATGGCTGCGGGATAAGAGAATATGGACTTTCCATTTTATGATTATGGTTAATTTAGACTACTTCAAATTAAAAAGACCATTGAGAGAAGAGAGTCTTTATAGGAGAAATCATGCCGACAAATTGAAATGCTTGCATACTAGAGAGTCAAAGTGCGCGTGAAATTTCATTCCGATAACAAATTGGAAAATAAAATAAAAAATTAATTAATGTAAGAAGTTAAAAAATAAGTTAAAACATGTCATAAAATGTTCTTTTTATTTTAGGCTTTTTCGATGAAATTTTTTTCTTTGGGTTGTGATGAAGAATTTATTTTTTTTCGCATCACTCAACCTGTTTTCATACTTTCACACAGATTAATTTTTTTTTATCTTATTATTAGATAGATCCTAAATATATAAACGTGTTATTTGGAAGGGTAAAATATATAATAATAAATGATGTGAAAACGTCTGAGAAGATCATGGGGAATACGTTTTCCAATAAAACAACTTAATATTTATAGAGCATTAAATGTTGGATACTTAGGCGAAATTTATTATATAACTAGTTAACAATCCGTGCGATGCACATGTATTTGATAAATATGTAATTTTAATAGTGTTTGACTTAATAGGTTTAACAAATAATTGGCTTTAATATGTTGTATAGGAGAATAAAATATATATTGCCTCTGTTTAAAATTATTTTTGCAACTTTTACTTTATTATTTTCAAAAAAATATTAATTTCAATCTAACTAATGGTTGATAATACAACTCATTTGTTATGACAAACTGAAAATAAGATTATTAATTTAACACATTTAAAAAAAATAGTATAATAAATGAAGCTTCTTCCAATATTTTAATAATTATTATTATTTTATTTTGCATTAAGAATATAAAAAATCAATTAATAAGTAATTAATTTTAATACAATTAAAAATATAAGAAAAATAATTAATGTATCTACTTCCTTCCTAACACTATATAGTATAGATAATAATTATAATTATATTATTTATTAAGGTGAATAATTAATTATTTATTAAAATATAAGTGTGTTATTTGTTGCCTAATTAATTATAAAAAAAGAAGGTGCATTAATACTTTTACTTCTCTCATTATATATATATATAAACTCAACAAATAGGTCAAACGGCGTAATTATGGAGCAAAGCTGGAAAAAAAAAGCAGCAAATTAATTACACTAATCATATATTAATTATGCATTAATGAAAGGATTTCCTCCATTTTACTTATATACATGCATATTAATTATGCATTAATGGAGGGACTTCCTCCATTTTACTTATATACTATAGATAGTATATGGATTATTTTTTTATGTTCTAAATAAAAAAATTTGTTTTTTTCTATTAAAACATAATTAATGCATCAACTTCTTTTTTTTTTGTGAACCGATCAAGCATTAATTATGTTGAATATATTATTTTAAAAAAACTGTTACAATCAAACTGAATTTTTAATTTGATTTTTATTTTGTAAGTGTAGGAATCGAACCTGAATCTTAATTCCTCAAATGCACATTGCACAATCAAGACTCTGACGATTGATTTTCTGAAAAAATAATACAGCAATAGCCTATGTAAAGATTGGGTTAGACCAAATGTATTGATACTCTGGAGCATGGCTAAAAATAAATAAATAAATACATATAGATATTAAAATGTAAATCAACATTACTTTTAACAGTAATTACACGTTTCGTGCATCAAAAAAGAGTAATGAAAGCCTTTGTCACAATTTATTCCGTGACAAAGGGGGTTTAAGGGCCAATACCCCAGCTATAAGCCTATAACTATTTTAGCACTAGCAAAATATTAAATTTTTTTCTTGTCACCATTAATGATGGTGACCAACGCGGAAAATTTAAACTTTATTTTAGGTAATGTATTTATTTGCTAAAAAATATAAATCAATCCTCGATCTCTTGTTTTAGACTTTTAGAACCCAATGGATAGTATTTTGAAAAATGGGTTCTAAGTAAATCACCAATAATTATATTTAAACTAAGTATATTTTTCTTTTCCAGACTAGATAGATGATTTTTTGTACAATTTGTTCTAGTCATATGGACCATTTTCAAATATTTGTTCACTAAAATGACACACTCTTTTTTTTAATGGTTAATTATATCCTTACGATAATATTTTATTTATTTATTACCATCGGTGATTGCTAAAAATCACCAAGTACCTCCGATAACAATGCCCAAAGAAATTCCAGCAAGAATTTTGATGTGGTGCAAAACAAATTTACGTCTTTAATTGCTACTGATTTAGTGTAAGATTAAATTTGCACAAAAATTTATATCTTAATTTGTCTATGGATTTAGTACAAAAACATACTTGCACTAAAATCTATAACATTATTTGTTTACGGATTTAGTGCAAAAACAGATTTTTGCTAAAATTGTATCATGAGTTGTTTAAGAATTTAGTGTAAAAATTTATCATGAGTGTTCTTATTTTAAAATAAAAATATAATATATCGTTCCATTGAATATAATTATGAACCCCTTTTAATCTATTGCTTCTAGTATTTTTGGGGATGCCGCGGCCGCATTGTGTATTTTTCAAAGGGAACTTTATTTTTAGAGCAAGAGATTATCTAGTGTTAAAGGTCCTGTTAAAGGGCTTTCTTAACATGTATATCTCCATTTCAAGTTTCGCTAAATGAAAGTGCAATTTTATTGTGCATGCTCTATCCAGTATAAGTAGTACAAGTTTGCTGACAACAATATATATAAACAAAAGAAAATGAAAAAAGAAATAAATTAAGGATGGTAACGGGTTGAATTTGGACAATTAAATTTGGGTCGGATTTTATATTGAAAAATTCAAATCCAACTTTTTTGTTAGTTTATTTGGATCTAAACCTTTCCCCATCCTGCATTAACTCGATCAGCACGAGTTTTAATTTGGAAAACCTGTACGCAACCCAATCGAAAAAAATCTCGACCCGCACTCGCACTCGCACTCATCCAATTCAAATCGTAGAAAGTTAAAAATCCACTTAAATGAGACATTGCCATCCCTAAAACAGAGACAACTTTGCTTTTGAATGTGATATTAGGGGATAAAGTTAGGCAAGTGGGCACAAAAACGCTCATGCTAAAAAACTGAAATGAAAAAAAAAAAAAAAAAAAAAGGTTCAAAGTTGACTATTTTTTGCAACTGGTGCTTGTTTTATCTTTTATTGTCAATTTGTCATCTTCAATTATTATTATATTTTAGAGAAGGTCATGTTCAATTATTTAGCTATATATATATATATATATATATATATATATATATTTGTAGCCACTTATTTTCTCTCTTGAACAAACCCAAACCATAACTCATCAGCTCTGCCTCTCTTCCCCAAAATTGCTTTTAGATCTCTACTCATACTCTGTTTTATCAAAATGGTACATAGGCCTCTGCTTCAAGTGCTCGTACTTTTTCTTGGTTTCTCTTATCTTCTCTCTCTTGCTGCTGTTCCTACCTCAAGTACGCTCAATTGGTTCCACCTTTAATTCAATTTTAATTTGTCTTTCTCTTGGTTATATATATATATATATATATATATGCTTATACGGCTAGGATTAGGTGCGAATCGTTCATATGCATACTGTTGGTAGCAAATTTTTGTCACTGAAAACATCTTTTCATGTTTTTACGACGAAAATAGCCTGTCTTACCGACGGTCCATACCAGAATCGAATCTTGTATATATTTGTTTGTATAAATTGATTCTCTAATTCTCTTATTTGTGTTTCTTTAATTAACAGGAAGCCTCAAATCAATTAAGGATGAAATAGCAGTCCAAGAATTGCATATTCAGGTAATTAATCTCTCTCTCTCTCTCTCTCTCTCTCTGTGTATATATATATATATATGAAATTGACAGATTTTTTAGGAATAATCAAATGAAAGAAATATACATAATTTAATCAATGTGCAGTACTCCACTAGTTTATTTAAGTGGTTCAATAAGATTTCTTTTATAAAATAAAAATAAAACTTTGATTTATAAAATAAAAATAAATGGACATATTCACACCTACTATTGTTCACATGACTTTGAGTTTCTTACCAAAATTTAGAGCTGCTTTTTTTTAGGTAATGGATGGAGACTTAATGAACCACCAACTGTCTACCTAATATACTTTTTAAATTTAAAGGCTCACGTTACATATAATTAGTATAAATTTCTTTTATATTGAAACATCAAATCAAATTGCCCATAAAAATTATTTTGAATCATTTTTGTAACTCCCAAACCCATATTTGTAAATATATTGAGATTATAATGTGATGTATTATATAAATTTAATTTATAGGATGGAATGGAGATGAATGGTGATGGAGAGATGTTAGAGGGAAGAATGATGGCTGAAACCACAGTGGACTACCCAGGAACTGGAGCAAACAACCACCATGATCCGAAGACTCCGGGAATAGCTTGATTGTTGTTATTTGTTACTTTCTCTGTCTTAAATTTTCGGTCTCACTTTTTGTTTATAAAATGTTTTAAATTGATAGTTTTATTTATTTTTTTGAGATGTAATCAGATTATTAAATATCACAATATAAAATAACATAAATTATGTCGCTAAAGTGAGATTATTAATTTAAGACAAATAAAAAAATATGTTTTCATGTTAAAATATATGGCAACAAGTTAAGGAAGAGTAACAAGAGCTTGGTATGGTTTGGTTTTGTTAATTTTTTTTTCCTATGCTTGCTTTCTTTTATTTTCTCTTTTTAATAGGTGGTGAAAGAGAAGGAAGATATTTGTAAATATAATTAATAAATGGCATGATGGGCTTTAAATTAAATTTCACTTTATGCACGGAATATTATGTTACTCTTTGGGATGGACTTTATGGGTCTTTCTTTGATTTCATTAAAACCCACTTTCGAACTTGGGAAAAATACAGAAAATAATCCTGAAGTATGCATGCCCTTATATGATCCTCCTTAATGTTAGAATTTTCTCAATTCTTCACCCAAAGTTTTATAAGTGAAGCAATTTAGACCATACGTCTGGCGGCATCTAATTTATCAAATGGAATGTTCACGTGGCTTGCCAAGGTGGAAATTAATGGACACTGTGGAAATTAAAATACCCCATTAGACCACGTGAATGTTGATTATAAGTAGACTTTGCTTTGTTTTATTGAAGTTGCAAATAGTCAAATTATTTACCCTGTTTTTATTGAAGTTGCAAAATACTTAAAATGGATAGCAAAATTCACTTCATTCATTTAGTCAACCAGGTACATACATTCATTCATCATCATAAAACATAACTTAACCTCCTATCTCACCCACAAAAAGCTATCTTAACCACAAACATTCCCACATTTCTAAAATAGAAAAATTATAAAAAAACAAAGCCATTAAAACAACCTCGAGCCATTTCTCTCTTCTTTTAAACCTTTGTGCAATGTCTTCTATTTCATTGATCCTTCTCAGCAATCCTTATATTATTTGTTTTGAATGAGGGGACATAGGAGGGTCAAACCAAACAAAATATACACATCCAATTAGAGCATGCATATCTATATTATAAAACAAGGATTTTTTGCAATAAAATAATAAATCAATCCAATGTCTCATATTAAAACATTACAACTATAATGGCATACTTAACGTATGTCTAACTAATTAGTTGTTGAAAATATTACAAAATGAATAAAAGATAACATTACAACTATAATGACATACTTAACATATGTCTAACTAATTAGTTATTGGAAATATTACAAAATGAATAAAAGATACTGAAATAAAATTAAAAATAATAAAATATCCCGATCAGATATGTTTCAATCTGAACAGAGCCAAATGGGGTGAAAATTTTTTATATTACGGTTTGATCTACTTCGAATATAATATTTTTATCTCTTTTAAATACACTCATAATATCATTATATTATAAAAGGGTCGATGCGATTTCAGGTCTAATTGGACAAGTAAGACATCCTGGGTGACGACAGTTATATTTTTAGACAGACAAGTTTCATTTTTGCGATACCTTATATGTTTTCATCCCTAAATAATATACAGTCATACACATCTTCGATCCTCACATTTTTCACGTAATTATAGTTTATTTGATTATTAGTTTTGTTCTTTTATTGTGCCAGACGGGTATATAAAACTAGGTAAATAAGTACTCAAAGTTTATAAATTTTTCAAACAAACAAGTATTGAGCTTTACCCCTGTAGACACCCTAATTTGCGACCCCCACAAGAATCCTTATATATATATATTTAGTCATTTTCCTTTTTTTAAGCTTAAGTTTTAATTTTGGTAGTTTGGCATTTTTTAGGCTTGTTTTGCATTTTCCTTGTTTTTGCCCACTTTTCATCACACATTGGATGTGAGTGAAAAGTGAGGCCTTGGGTTTCCTTATAAATAAGGGCTTAAGGCATGTGTTTTAAAGGAGAGCCAAATGAGAAGGATCATATAAGAGCTTTTTTAGCCATTGAACCCATAATTCTCATTAGTATAAAATTCCCCTACTCTTTTATTAGAGATGTCGAGAATTATGTCATAGTTAATTTTATTAGGTTCTTAGAAAATAAAAATCTTTTCAGTATAAAAATTTATACCTGGAATGTCAGTCTTTGCCAACGCTGGAGGTCTGTCCGCTTCTCTCGTATTTATATTATTGTCGAGAAGGTAATCTTTTGACCATTTCTTTTATTTAAGTTTATTATTATTATTATATGCATGTTTGTCTTATTTTAATTAAGTTTATTATATATACTTGTTTAATTTTAATTTATAATATGCATGCTTGTCTTATTTTAATTAGTCTTATTATATGCGTATTTGTTTTAAGTTTATTATATATGTCTTTATTTTATTAAAATTTATTATCTGTAGACTTGTTTAATTAAAGTTTATTATATATATATACTTACTTGTTTATTTTCTCGAAAGTATTATAAGTGAGTAGGGAGTTGGCTTGCTTGGGCCAACATAAACCGAAAACATTTACTTCCACCATCATTCGAACCTTTCTTTTAATTGAGTTTATTATATGCATATTTGTTTATTATTTTAATTGAGTTTATTACTTGTTTAACTTTAATTAAATGTATGTCTTCTATATTAGAAACTCCCATAGAATTCACATCGAGTCCGGAACTCACCCACGCACTAGAGCACCCTACCAGATGGGTTTGTCGCACGACAAACCCAATGCAAATGCAATTGTCGCACGACAAACCTTGTCATGTCGCACGACAATCCCCCCAAACACCGACCAACAACCTTCTGATACATCAGTCTGTCAGGACCATCACTTCAGCCGTTTGTCGCACGACATATGTATATGTCGCGCGACACTTGCCCTTTCTGGAGAAATGTCGCACGACAATCTTTCCCGAGCAGTATAAATAGGCCAACACCCCCATGAGTTTTAGGCAGCGATTCCCCACCACAAAGGACACGGTTCTGACACTAAAAATTCTTATTTCTCTCTTATATTTCTAATCTTTAAGCCTTCCTCGAAAGCATATTTGATAATATTTATTTCTGCAAGAGTCTCGGATCTAATCTTGGCACCCAAAGTGCCACCTTCTAGAGTCAGACCGCTGAAAATATTTTTAAGAAGAAAGCTGATATCCGTCGGATGTCTTCTCTGCTATATTATATTTTCTCTCTCTTATTCTTATTATTATCATCGGGAAGGTAACTAAAGTCTCTTATAGTAATCAAATAACATATATGCATACTAGTTTTATTGTACTTTATTTAGTAATTATAGATTTATTTAATTCTTAATTAAGTTTACTATATATACATGTTATTTTCAGAAGTACTATAAGTGAGTAGGGAGTTGGCTTGCTTGGGTCAATACAAACCGAAAGCATTTACTTTCACTATCCTCGTTTCAATTGTCAATTAAGTTTATTATTTGTGAACTATTTTTATCTGTTGCTTTGTTCACTTTCTAGCTGGATAAACTTATTGTCAAGTTACTGATATTCTATCGTGTTCAAACAAAACAACTTGATAAAAATCCTGATAAAATCATTTGTAAAATCAGAAGAAGTAAAACCATTTATCATCGGGCTAAAACCAAGTTTTTAAAACCCGGATTGATAAAGCTTACTTAAGAATTAAATTCATATATATCTTGTCTTCCATATAGACTGTAATGTATTTGATACACTCTCCTCAAGAGTTCAATTTCATATCAAATCAATTCTAATAAGATCCGATCTTTTTTAAATTAACTTAACGAGAAAATTGATATTGTTATTTGAGGAAACAATATCGAATCACTCTCTTTTCAAAAATAGATAAGATAAACCTTTGTCACTGGTAATCAGATTTCAATAAAACCAAAACATCGGATCACGAAATACAAGGTTTTCATCCATTTTCCCGTTTTTCCCAAAATCAGGTTTTCATAAGTTATTTCCAGAAAGCAGTAGAATATCGGTAAAAACAGCCAAGTTTTTCAACATAGAATAAACATATAAGACCACTAGAGACCGAAAGGGCGAAACGGGTGCTTAACACCTTCCCAATCCGTAACTTAGTTCCCGAACCCTGTAGAATCCTAGTTTCGTAGACAAACTTGTAAAGAAAAGCTTATCTGTAGCCTTTTCTCTTACACAACTATTTTATCCGTTTTCTAGTAAAACGTACCGGTGACTCTGAACAAACCCTTTTGCATCTAGAAATAGGATAGATGGACATATGATATGAATTATTAACCCAAATAAAAGCAAATGGAACAACGAAATACTTTCCGATGTTTCAGACTCCCAAACTAGAGGCTGAGAACCTGGGATCGCATTTGCGGATTCTCGCAATCCCGTATTGTTGACATACTCTAATTAGGGTTTAAATTGATTCATGATGTGCGTAACACATTTATCATAGCACAGAAGCAAATACATTGCCCATGAAAATTTATTGTTAATGCTATCTCTTATGTATATGTTTTAGCTATCCATCTCTCTCTCTCTCTACATATATACATATGCTTGTCTATATATATATAATATTCAATTACATTGGATTTAATGGTTTGAATGGGAATGAGAGACCTTTGGTGCCATTTTTATGTCATGTTTCACTTTCATACTTCTCATGTGATCAAATGAGGTATTTTGATGTCCACGGTGTATATTACTTTCCACTTTGGCAAGCCACGTCGGCATTCTATTTGGTAAATTAAATGTCGTGAGACGCAGGGTCTAAATTGTTTCACTTATAAAACCTTGGGGGAAGAATTGAGAAGACTAGAACCTCGGGGAAGAAATTTATCATAAAGGTATACTTCAGGGTTTCTTTTTCTTTTCTTTTTTTCTCTTAATACTTTAAAGTCTTTTTTCTCGGAAAATGTGATTCCATGAGCAGACTATTGGATAATTGGATTCCAACTCCCCATGAAAAGTTAGGGGAATTATATTTAATCATGCTGTCGACAACTCGACATTGATAGTCAATTAGAGGATACTAGCTTGCTAATTAAATTGTTAAAAAAATGTGCATTTTTTTTTCTTTAATTATACGTGTTATTAATTTTTTTATAATTTAATTAAATAAATGATAATATATATTATTGTATTCAATATTTTCTTTGACAGTCAAAATTTAATATTAAAAGAAGTAAAAATATGTGCAAAGTATAGGAAAATAAGTTAATATAAAATATATGAAATAAGTGGAGTAAAATATAAATTTTGCTTCAGAATAAAGCGGGCAAAGTCATATATACATTAATACATACATATACTAAATCAAAATCATTTTGCTCCCAAAACCACTAATTGAAATATACATTTTAAAGTGGGCATGTGCCAACCTTCTCTTCCACGTGGCTATGCCACTAGTAAATGAATTCGTGATGTTTACACACGATAGAATAAACTAGGGCCGGCATTTTTTACCGAAAAAAACCGAACCGATTAAAAAAAATACCGAACCGAATCGAACCGATTTTAAGTGGTAACTGAAGTTCGGTTACCGAACTCAAACCGGTATGGAAACGGTATAAGATGTAGTATATTTCGGTATTACTGAACCGAACCGATTTAAAAAAAAAAATTCAAAGTTTTAACTTTTATGTTTTAAACTTAATAGTTAATATTTTATACCCACAGGTGAGTAGGTGACTAAGGCCCATCCGTTCCTCACTTCCTCAGTTTGTAAAAACAAAAATCAACTCAATTTCTCTATCCACTAAAACACCTCACACTCTCTCGGTTTCTCACTCCACTCTCCGAGTTTCCTCTTCCTTGTTTCCGTTCACTACGTCGCCACCTCCATCCAGAAATCCACCCACGGGCTACAGCCTAAAGCCACCTCGCCTACTCCACTCAATAGCCGACTAGCTACAACGCCACCTCCATCCACCCACGGGCCACGGCAACTCGATCAATTTTTTTGACATATTTAATTTAGTTATTTGTAAATCAGTGTATATATTTTGATTTTGGACTGATGCAATGCTTTTATTTGATTTTGGAATATTTGCTGTAGCTGCTATGCGCATGTGTATAATGTGTGTTTTGATGTTTTAGAAAATTTCGGTTTTACCGAAGTCAAACTAATACCAAACCGATTTTCGGGTTACCGATTCAATTTCGGTTCGGGATCGGTTTGAGTTTTACTAATACCGAATAATTCGGTTCGGTTCGGTATTATGGTGTTCGGTTCGGTTACCGAACCGATTCCACCCCTACAATAAACTAGGTGTAATGAGACTTGATTTATTGTAGGGTTTAGAAGTCAAACTTATATTTAAAATATATAAATAAATAAGGTACATTTTTGATATATTTAAGCTGGCGGACTATATATTAATATTTAGAAAAATAGTTAAGAGTGGAGTTAAATTATTAAAAAAATAAAAAAATATTTAAATAGTCCAAATATATTTTTCATAAGAAATGCTATTCACTTCAAAATGTCCCAAAAATATTCAAAAATTGTGTTCTTAAATATTCAACGAGCATGTTCATTTTTTTCGATTTATAATTGAGTCAATATTATTGATGTGAGATTGGTGAAACATTCGTAACTAAATTTTTTAGTTACGACAATGATAATGTGTCTTGAATGACGTGTTGAAATAATTAATAAATTAAAATTAGTGAAAAGATAAAAGTGACACACAAATGTATATTTAAGTTACGTTTTTTATTAATAGAGTCTATTTGTTCTAATAGCATTGCTTACATTATAATGGTCAGTGCTTACTGCTTACAACACCACTCGAAAATACAAATGACTTATGTTTACGGTACTTTTTCTTGTTTATACACATTTACTCATCTACCTAATATATTACTAGAGTTTTTTATAAATTATATGGGAAGGATCTTAAGAAGACTAATCTTTTGGTCCTTAAATGCGGACCAATCATTTTGAAGGGGGTAAATAAATGAATTTTTTGATGAAACTTGGTGAATATGATCTTCATGTTTAATAGATCACATCCACCAAATTTCATTGAAAAAATCAATCGGAAAGAGGGTTTACTAAAAAATTGATATATATGAGCGTTTCTGGCCGTTAAAATTTAAGATATTTAGTTAACCAACTTTCCAGTTGAATTTTTTGTTGAAATTTGGTGGAGATGATCAACTAATTATGGAGATCATCATCACCAAGTTTCATAAAAAAAATTCATCCGTTTACTCCTTCAAAATAATCGGTCCACATTTAAGGACTAAATAAATGGTCCTCTTTAAATCCTTCCTCTATATATATATATATATTATTCATGTCACAAAAAATTAATGTAGCTTACAAGGACGAAACTAAGTAAAAGCTTGGAGACCATGCCCCCTCTCCCCAAACTTTGGTGTTCTTTTATATAGGGGGCTATTATTTACACCATCCATTTATGTCACTAATACTACCATTGTCACAAACATCCCCTCATACTAATTTTTAGTTACAAACACCCACCACCCCATTAAATGTTAATACAAACCTTAATTAAAAATAAAATTACTTAACATTGATTAACATTGAAAGGGAAGAAGATTCTCTCACCTTCTCCCGCTCGACTTTCACACCTTCTCCCGCTCGTCTTCCACCCGCTCATCTCTCACCTTCTCCTGCTTGTATCCCACCTTCACAGATCTCTCGGTCGTCTCTCACCTTCGTAACTATCCTGCTCGTCTTTTACCTTCATAGCTTTCCCATCGCTCATCTCTGCGCCGAAGAACAGCAATTGACGACCGATAAAAACCCTCTCCCACCTTCGCAACTGTTGAAAAAGAAAGAAATCATTTATGTCTCTCACCTAATGACATGTGAGTGGATTCATACATACTCACCCCACATTAGGTGAATTTGTTGTAAGTAACTCGCCTAATATAAGGCAATGGAGTGCAGAGTGTACTAAGGTATTTCTAAATTAAACTCACTTAATGACAAGTGAGTGGATTCATACACACTAACCTCACATTAGGTGAATGTGTTGTAAGTAACTTGCCTAATAACACACAATAGTCTCACATGGGGTGAGTGTGTCTGTACACACTCGCCTTATTTGAGGAGAGTTATAACTAGATTACTCTCCTTATATAAAGTGAGTCAAGCCTGGACATAACCTGTTTTATACTCTGTTTTGGGAATTACATCTTTGTTTCAATTTGAATGTTGTAGAATGATGTATGAAAGCTAATATAAACATCAATACACCAATAATAACAATTATAATACATATTTGGCTTCATTTTGGAGTGAAATTTTATCACCAACTTTTTTTTGAACTTCTTCTTTCTCCACCGTCTCATAAACATTGCTTATTATTTATCATAATTCAAACTTCAAACTTTTCACTAATAATGTTTGTGCTTCGATTTGATTGTGATTTCTTGATTTTGAGAGCTCAAATGATAAAGAAGTGAGTTTCTTCTCTCTCTATCTTTTTACTTGAAGCAATGAAATGTGATTGTGAATGGGGGAAATGGGAGATATAAGTTTAATTATTTGGGTTAATGTTTGATTAGTTTATTAAAAAATGAATAAATAGATAGATTAATGTTTTAAGTATTGGGTAAATAAGTTAAGTAATAGTTAAGTAAGAGGGTGTTTGTGACAAAAAAGTGGGGTGCTGAAAAATAAGTATTATCAAATTATAGATGGTAGTGTTTGTGACAAGATTGAGGGGTAAATAATAGCACCCTTTATATACCCCCTCAAATTTTGTACCTTTTATTTATATATGGTCATAGCCGCCCCAAAGTTTTGTGTACCTTCATATATCCCTATCAGATTTTAGTGTACCTTTATATATCACCTTTAATCTATTGACCTTCAAATTTATTACTGTAGAATGTTTTATGTACTTAAGAAAAAAAATAAAAAAATTGCCCATCTCAAAATTAATTTCTGATTTCATCCCTGGTAGCATATCTTAGTTAAAGGTGTAGGGGGTTTAATTTAGACAGAGAGAGAATGACAATGTGATTTGAAAACACATATAGCGCGCACCAACAAAACGAAATGAAATTGACAAAATTAATAGGAGAAATCATGTTTGTGTTAATTTAATGGACAATTGGCAAGCGATTAAGATCAAAATTCGTTTAAATAGTATGCATTTTTTTTTAGAGCTACAAGAAAGTAAATGGTATTAAACTAAATCCAAAACTAATAAGTTTGAATTAATAGTGTATGTGGACAGATGTCTGAAGTTCCTTTCAATTACCCATAGCTCAGTCCAGGCGTGCAGCCCTGATGCCACGCATTAATTATAGCCCATAAGCCGATCAGGCTTAATAGAATTTTTTATATACCAAATTTTTTACTCTCCATTTTAAACCGATAAACTTCATACTTTAGTACCGTTTTAAGAAATATTCATTTTAACTAATCAAAAATTCAAGATACAACTTATTTTCTATCAATAGATTTTGTATATTACTTATATTCAGAAAAAGAAATAAAACTGGAGGGTTCATTTCCAAAAAAAAAAAGTTAAAAAAATTGTATTTGAGAGGAAGGAAGTAATTAGCCAAGGTTTTTCTTGTCAGAGTCACAAGTTTTTTGTTTGGGCCCCTAATAGTCCTGGCTGGCTTTTATGGGCTATAAGCCTATATAATGCATGGCGTCAGGTTTGGGCTTTAGCTTTGGGTAATTGACAGGAACTTCGAACATGTATTACAACTTGTTATGAAGAAAATAAATGGGGTAATTGACCTTTTATGCCCCTGAAGTTATCTGCCTTCTCATTTTGTTCTCCTTATGTTTTTTATTCTATGTTTTAATCCTCAAAGTTTGAAAAGAGTTGCACTTTCATCTAAAATTAGACTTTTCATCAGTTTTGTGGACGTAAAATCCATTTGCAACATGGATCTTCCATCCAGCAAGTTGATGGGTTTTCCAATTTGGAATGAAAGATCAACATGGCACAAACTTTGAGGACCAAAATTTAACAAATGAAGCATTTGGGATCAAAGTGAGAATATAGGTGAGCTTCAGGGGGTAGGAGATGAATCACCCAAAAAATAGATTAACTTTATAATTTCATTAGAACAATGAAATATAAAGACATGCAAGATTTGTTAGTATAAACAAAATAATCAAATAGCAAAAATATTTTCCATTTTTAAATCAATCGGATTTCAAACATATAAATTTACTTAAATATTCTTCCGTTTGGCTTACAAGTTGTGCATAAAAGGTAAATGCAACAGATAAATATAGCGAGATAAATAAACTGAACTAAATATATTTATTTATTATGTATAGACAATTTACTATACCGTTCTCTTGACATTTGAAAACATTCGTGTATTGGGTCATTTTAACGTTGGTGTCAAGAATACATGTGAAGAGTCTATTTATCATTTTATTGAAAAGATAAAGTTTTAATATACAATAAACAAGATATAAATTGTATACGAAGATTTTGTTTGATAGTAATATAGAAAATAGTAAGTAAAAATAATTATATTGTGTCAAAAGTTAGAAAAATAAGTTGAGGCATGTGCTGATATTAACTCTTACTTCTTTTTAGTTTTTTCATGGAAAATTTTTCTTTGGAGTGAGAAAGAAAATTTTTCACAAAAAATAAAGAATACTCATAAAAATAAGTATGAGATGGAAAGTTTCTTACCACACACCTCAACTTATTTTTCAACTTGTCACAAAAATAATTTATTTCTTCTATCACTTTGCATATTGTTATCAAACGGAGTCTAAAACCATTCCTTTGATATATTTTTTGGTTTTCTCATAAAAATTTGATAAATACGTTTTATTTGAACCATTGAAAACTCAATGAATTAAAAATCGTTTTAGTGTACGTAGATAGATTTTTGTGTGAATAAATTATTCAAACCTACATAATTAGTTAGTCTCAGAAACAATAACAATTAAAAATTTAAATGCACTATTTTTTTGGTGCGTACGTAGTTAGTTTCAATAAAAAAAACACAAAAAACGGTTTAAAAGTAAATTAAAGTTTTTTCATACGTACTCCACTGATTAAACACATCATTTTCAAGTTTTTTTTCTTTCTTGCAAACCCAACCTCTTTTAATATCTAGAAGTAATGAAACACAACAGATCTAAGTCAAAGTTTAGATTGATTTGAGCAAATGTTCATGATTGTATGAGAAAGTTCATGTTATTCTTGCTACCTTATCTTGGAAAACAACTAAACTTTTATCTAGCTGTCTTTAAAATATAAATATGAAATACAAATATGGTATACGTTGATATATTTAGTTAGGTATAACTAACACCACTAAAATTTAGTATATAATAATAGAGTTAAATTATTAAAAAAAAAAAAAAAACTTAACCCAAAGAATATTTTCATAAAAATGTTCTTCAGTTTAAAATATGTCCCAAAAATATTATAAAGTTGTTTCTCAAAATACATTTGGAGTGTTAGAGATATATGCATCATACTTCAACACATATTATTGAATTTTGTTTTTTTGGGCCGAATAACACTATACATTCTTTATTAATTTTGACTAATAATTTCTCACTAAAATTAATAATACATTATTAAATAATCCAATTGACTAAGAACTCGTCTGGTTGTCTTCCAATTCACAAATTTGAGTCCAATCATAAATTATCTAATTTGAACGTTTGGTTGCAAAAATAAACTAGTATATAAAATTATAAACTTAAGTTAATACCTAAAACCTTAAATAAGAAAACGTAAAAATATAGTTGAAATTTCATACCTTATAATTATTATATAAGTTCATACACAAAAAATTCACAACATATGATTTTTTTGTTGGAATAAAAAAATATAATTTATTAATTTATAATAAAATAATTTTACATAAAATAATATACACAACTAAACGAGATCTAAATTTTCTAATTAGTCACTTCTGATCTTCTGATACTACATCATGTGCCCCAATGAGGTTTTCAGATGGTCAAAACCAACACAGAGCCCATCGTTGATTCACATGCTCTTACAGTAGAATAATAAAATAAAATTAACAAAACATCCGTCGCTTTCAGATTGGTTATAACCATCGGTGTTAGAACTTAGAAGAAGATTCTCTTCAATTCCTCGTTTTCTCAAAACTCTTTAAAATATTAATTAATTTCATCAACTTCTAAAATTACGCTTCCCGTACTTTTTCATGTACAATTAATATTTTTCTTTTTCATGTATAATTAATATTTTTAAAATTACAAATAAGAGTGACATTTTATAAATTTGACATAGAGTATTACAATTAATATTTTTAAAATTACAAATAAGAGTGACACTTTATAAATTTGACATAGAGTATTTACGTTTTTAATCAGAAAAATAGTCATATCAAGAATTTTATGACTGTTTTGAAAAAGATAATTATAAAAAGGCTAAATTTGTACAGTGTGTAAACGAAAATTAAATATATAATATATGAGTCCATTTTAGCAATTTGTGGAAGCTCCCCAAATAGACAGGCCGGCTCTGCTTGTCAGTAGGAAAAGTTTTGATGCACCACTTTTTAGAACATGTAGGGAAAAAATAATCTAAAAAACTATTTCTTTTGTTGTTGTAAACTAAATAAATATTGCACCGACTTGACGTACTTTTTTCTTTTTTTCGTTTGAAAACAAAGTGGATTTGAGCAGCATCAGAAGGAAAACCAATAGGTTGGGATGGATGGAAATTAAGTTGGTTGGTGAGGGTACAATTCTTACAGCTTAAGGAACAAAAAATAATGCATGGCTAAGAGGAAACATTAGACCGGGTCAAAGGAGCAAGTCGGCTAGGTGTTTTTTTTCCCTTTTCCGTTTGTTAATAAATATAATAACAACACACACTGAAATTATATTGATGTGTAGTTTATATATTGATTCATAATAAAAAAGATACAAAATTTATACTATAACCCCTCGATCTATCTTGCACGCGGGAGACATTATTACTTTTTTTTGTAAGTAATTGGAGGTAACAAATTTAGTGATAATTACGTGGATGAAAAGTAAGGAACGGATTCATGAAAAATAAAGAAAAGTAAAAAACACAAATTGCATGAACACCAAATATAAAGTGATTTAGTAATTAGTGACGAAGTCCACACTCTAACATAAGGTTTTTATGTTTGAGTGTAATACGAATTATACAAAATAATTTTAATTCAAATACAATTCCTCGTATATCTATCACCTATCTTGGGAATATTTTTATTGTGATCTTGCAAGTCTTCCACTTGAGTTGTATTTCTTTGGTTGTCAAATTCTTTTAACCCTCTTTGGCCAAGTACCATTGAAAATAATTTGAGGTAGTCCACTAGCGTCTTTCACATGTGACTGCTTCTTTAAAGAAGGAAATTAAACAAAATTAACAAAATAATCGGTGCTTAAGCTTTTTTTTAATTTTCAATTTTGGTTCATTCACGTAATGATAAGGGAGAGGGAATACAAATCTTACCAAATAGTGGACACGAGTTCGAATCATTACAAATGTTAACATGAGTTTGTCTCATACTAATTAACTAAACTCTTTGTCCTCTTGGTCGGTCAATTAAGGTTAATTTCATCTATTAAGTAATAAATGTTTGATTCCCATTATACACAATAGTTTTTAAAAATAAGATGGCACAATTAAAAATTTTAAATATAACACAACTAAAGAAAATTGAAACTTTATTAGTAGTTGAATCTTGTGATTCGTAGTACTCACGAAAGAGTACATATTACTTAGGAAAGAAAATTCTAGAGCAAAAATAAAAGAAAAATAAAAATTTGACACAGTTTTAGAATTATGTTTGCATGTTCCTTTATCTACTAATATGTTTGGGTATGGCTATTAGCATTATGAATGTGTATTCTAGTATTTTTAATATAATATTTAGTGAGGCATATTTGTATTTTTAATACACTTTATTTATATATGTGATAATTTTGAAGTGCGGGGCTCACTTGAAATGCCAATAGCCATATCCTATTTGGACATAGTTATCATATTATGTACGCATATACGATGAAACAATAAGGTTTCATTTGACAAGAAGATGAAAAATGATAAGAAAAACAACTGATTAATGTGAAAAGTAAAAAAATTAGTTAACAGATGTAATGAGTTATTCTCTTAGGGTCCAATTGATAATAAGATACAAAATGATCGGAAAAATAATTGATTTGTTTGTGAAGATGGAAAATAAGATGAGTGATACAATGATGTCCTTGATCCATCCTATTTTATTTTTTATGGATTTTTTACACCACCCAAAGAAAAAAAATTCATAGAAAAATGCTAAATTAAAAAGTGAAAGAGTACATCTCTCACTTATTTTCTAACTTTTCACACAAATCAACTATTTTTCCTATCAATTTTCATATTGTTATCAAATGGAACCTTATTTTTAGGCTTTTTTCACAAAGAAACTTTCTTTGGGTGGTGGTTAAGGAAAAAAAATAAAAAATAAAGAAGAAAATATGACATATACTCATAAAAATGAGCATGAGATGCAAACCATCTTACCAAATTACACAACTTATTTTTCAACTTTTTAGACAAATAAATTGTTTTTCCTAGTATATCCAATTCATCATCAAATGGATCCTAACAAGAGTTCGGATTTTACTTTATGCACACTTCCTCGAAGATAAAATGATGCGAAAATGTTCGAAGTGAAAATTTAAAAACGATGACACAACTTTAAGAAAGTAAAAATTGAAATCTTGAAAATTGTAATGCTAAGCTGAATTTTATTTAATTTATTTACTTTTATTTTTAGTTCAAGTTTATCGTATTTTTTTATAGTGAAGGGAAGGGTGCTAAAGTGTACACTTTGATCCGCTGTTGTTGCTACTTGTATTATAAACAACGGGTCCGATACCATATCTAGTTAGTGGATTGATCCTATGACATCTTTATTACAAGAATAAGGAGGATGTATGTCAAGTTGTCTATTAAGCTAGTTTAATTTAATTTGAAATTTAATATTTTTTTAAATGAAAAATGAAATATCAAACGGAATTAGAAATTTAAACATTTTTGTGACATTGTTGTCAAACAAAGATGAGCTTTTCTATCTTTATAATATATATATATATATATATGAAACATTTTCCGTACATATCAAACTTACATTTTAAGATTACGAACTGGGTTATTTGAAAGGGTAAATATATAAATATTTCAATAAAATTTAGTGAAAACGATTTTTACAATTATTTGATCATCTTTACTAAATTTTATTAAAAAAAATTACCAAAAAATAAATATTAATGACTAAAAATGCACATATTTCATTGTGAGAAATTCAAACATGTTACATGGTTTTCAGGCGAAGTTGAATCTTTTCCAGCTTTATATAGCACAGATATATATATATATATATATATATATATATATATACGTATATGTATATGTATGACGATGACGACGCAAAATAAGGTGCTCGAAGTTTAAGCCAACCTTCACGACCCATTAAGCTCCACTCGTTTAATATTAAAATGACAGTAAAGAAAGAGTTTGCAATCTCCATCCTACGTCGCCTACAACTAATAAAATAATTCAACCGTTTTCTTTTCTTGACTACATTCAGGGGATTTACTGTACTGTTAGGTGGGCTTGTGCCCCACCAATTTTATTTTTTTTTTATTGTTTTTTAGACCATCTCTAATCTAAAGTGTAAAAGTGTACGTTAAATATACATTTTTAGCATACGTTGTGTAGATAAATTTACGATACGTATTATAAAAATTGATAAATCTCATTACACGATATTCATTGTGTTGCGCGTGAGTGCCACGTATGATGTGTAGTTACGTTAAATTTTTATTTTTTTTATTTTGTTTTTTAGACCATCTCTAATCTAAAGTGTAAAAGTGTACGTTAAATATACATTTTTAGCATACGTTGTGTAGATAAATTTACGATACGTATTATAAAAATTGATAAATCTCATTACACGATATTCATTGTGTTGCGCGTGAGTGCCACGTATGATGTCCCACCACAACACAATGAACATTGTGCATGCCATGTGGTCTCCCCCACGATACAATGAAGATCGTGCCATTTATTTTGATCACACGATACTCAAAATATCATGCAATAATGCTCATACAATAGAGGGACATCGTGCCATGCGTAAGGTATCCGATTGCTATTTTTGCAATGCCACTACTAGGGGTGTGCACAAACAGAACCGGACCGAACCGAAATATAGGGTTTTTTTCGGGTTTTATAAATACAACGGTCCGGTCCGGTCCGAAATTTAATGGACCGATACTGTTCGGTCCTGTCTTTGGCCCAGCCTACAAAAAACCCGGACCGGACCGGTTATATTTATATATATATATAATTTTTTTTAAAAATATTTACTTATTTTATATTTTATTTTTATTTTTATTTTGATTTGAATTGGTTCAATTGTTGTGATAAATGAGCAATTAATAAATGGGTTTAATATAGATAAATATTACATTGAAAATGGGCTGAATAGGTGTAAAAAAAATAGCCAATAAGCTCAAATAAATTGGACTCATTAAAAAAGCCCAAACCAGTTGGACCGACCGAAACCGGACCGTTTAAATTGGTCCGGTCCGATCTGATCTAAGGTGTTAATTCCGTCCGGTCCGGTCCAAAGCTAACCGGTCCGGTTAACCGGATCGTGCACACCCTAGCCACTACCATTTTAGCCTACAGTATTAGCTTACACACATTAGAGTGCGAACCAAAATATGCCAATTATACAATATTATTACCCATTGCACTACAAATGGTCTTATATATTTATTTGTGAAGTTAGATTATAAACAGGAATTCCTTCACTTTAGGAAAAATAAAATATTCCTATTTGGAGAGGTAAATTCATGAATTAACTTTTTGAATTTTTGTTGAGATGATCTATATTATGAATGGACCATCTCCACGAAATTTCATTAAAAAATTCAACCTAGAAATTAGTGATATGATCATCAAAAATTTCAACCATAAAAAATACGCATATATATCAATTTTTCAATATACCCTCTCCTAGGTTGATTTTTTTTAATGCAATTTGTTGGAAATGATCTACTCACTAGATAGATCATCTCTACAAATTTTTTTTTTACAAAATTTCATCTATTTACCCTCCAAATAGACATTTCTTCTTTTAACTAAAGTGGGAGAATCCCTCTTTATAACATATATAACTCTTTATTTGTGAATAAATATTTAAAGGTTCTATTACTAATATTTCATGAAGTTTTTATTAAAATAAATATATATCCAAATAATTAGTAGAAAATGTTCCACCTTAAACAAATTTCTGAGTCCGCACATTTTTTTATATTTCTCTTCAAAGTTTATTCAAATTTTTTTTATACAAAAAGATAATTACATTACATAATTTTTTTTATATAATACAATTTTTTTTATACAAATATAAATACACAAATACAATAAATCAACAAAGATTTAGATGATTAAATTCATATGGGTTGAGCTCAAAATCTCTCTAATACAAGGACACGAAGAACACCAAGAAGCTAAAGACTGCAATCTATTGCTTTTTCTTTAAAACAAATAAATATTAATTTATTGAGAGGGAACTCTGCTATTATACGATAACTTTTACAAAGCTCACAACAAATATATTTTATTATTTCTTTCTTCTTTTCCTTTTCCTTTCTTTCTTCTAATTGAACAATGGATAATCCAATTCTTAAATACAAGGACGGGATCCGAACCCTGGTGCCTAGTATGGTAACAATGATATTCAACTAGTTGAGCTAAGATGTGAATATGATTTAATTTTTTCTTTAATTAAAATATAATAGTCACCATTCCATTCCATAATTCTACAATTATGCTTAACAAACATTCATATTCAAACATCCACAAACTAATTAATCTCACATCTAGCAATAAAACATCTAGCTTATTTCTACAAAAAGCGTTCAAAATTACCAAGATAAACTCACCACTTTATACGAAGTATTAATATTTTACATCTTTGTGGAGATTAAGTGTCTTCCATTTATATTTAATTGTGTGTTGTGCTTAAGGATTTTTTTGTTTTTAATTGATGGTTTAAGAAAAACTGAAATATTTGTGATTTCAAAAAGTGACAGACGCATTTAAGATTTGGCTTAAGAATTAAAATGAGTTTATTATGCCATTATTCTAAATAACCATCACATATTGTCAGAAGTAAATAAGTCGCTTAAAACTAATATAATTAATCCTCATTTATATATACTGATTATAGTAAAATTGACACAATAACTATAAACTCTTAAAAAGTGTCATAAGGCGTAAGAATTAAAATGAACTTATTATGTTGCTTTCCTTAATGACCATCATATATTGTCATGAATAAATATGTCGCTTAAAAACTAATATAATTAGTTTTTATTTATGCCGGTTTTAATAAAATTGACATAGTTGCTATAAATGCTTAAAAAGACATTTTTTAACTTTTATATCATTCTTGACTTGACTGATATATTGAAAATAATATAAAATGACACGTGACATGCAGTAATATCTTATCTTATACTATTTTATCTTATCAATATATTATATTGTTATGTGGAGGACGTGGTATGCATTAACTATTTTTTGTCTAATTTTATGCCATGTGTCATGTATTATTGTTACATATTTAAACTTCATTTTTCTCTCATTATTATGGATACGAGTCTTCCTTACCTTAACATATATATATATGTAATTTATTATTGCAGATACATATATATTTAATTTACGGACTTCAGTAATTAATTTGCATAATATATTGTACATGTTAGAGTTTTATAAAGTGCAATTAAGCATTGTCGGATAATAAAGAATTTTTACTTTTGGTTCATTAATCATTCTTAAAATTTTGCTTATTGAATTAGTTTGGCATACTTCTTTATAAATTATATTATAATTGTTGGTCGAAAAACAACCTTAAATGAGGTGAATAGGGTTTTTAAAACTAATTGTGAAATTAAAAAGTTCTTAAGAAATTGTTTGAAAAACAAAAGTAGGTTTATATAGCTAAGAAACTATCAAAGTAATCAAACACAATAATAATAATAAGTATGAACAATGAAAATTAAAGAGCTTTAGTTGAGAATGATAAAACTAAATGAGCCAATGATGTTTTGTTTACGGAATTCGGTTATTTAGACCATACGTCCACGGCCAAGTAGTTCTCCCGAGAAATTCCACTAAACGATTTTTTTAAGGGTGAAAATCAAATAGACAAGTTTGATCAATGATGAAGCTCATTTCTAGAGTTAGGGATTGATCAATGGATATATAAATAAATTGCTTAAATCAAATAGACATGATTTGCACCTTTAGTCACCAAAATGGGCTATGAGTTGTATGGGGGTGGTTGGGTCAAAAAAAGGGAATGACCCGAACCACAAACCGCACCAGTCTAAGAAGTACTTGCTCTTCCAGCCCCTTCCACTATAATGGACATTATGGAGGAGCTGCGTGAAATGGGTCGACACCGTTTTGATCGAATAGATCAAAGGGGGAGAAAAGAAGAAAGCAAGCAAGGGTAATACTCCTTATGAACTCTCTTTATTTAACTATTATTTATGAACTCTTAAGTTTTACTTTTATGACATTTGGTTTTATTTAGCTATGTTTTTTGCTATTACTCATGAATCAGTTATGTTTATTAACTTATGGATATGCATGTTTTTTATGCTAATGATGATCTATATCTTAGAAAATGATTTACTATGATTACCTTGTTGACATATATCAAATCCCATGCATATGTTGAAAGGGAGCTCTTTCTTACTAATGCCTTTGAAACTATGATTTAAAAACTCTTATTCACATGCTTTCTCAATTGAATTGTCATAATCAAAAAGGGAGATTGTTGAGATAATGTTGATTTATTATTTATTCAATTTTGATTATTGTAATTCAATTTATCTAACAAATATAATGTGTATAGTAGATAGTATAAAGTCCCTCGTATTTGAAAACTAACAGATTTAGTCCATGCATAGATTAGTTTTTGTTATTCGTCCTTCTTACCTTTTTTACTAGACAACTGTAATAAATTTGTTTTCACCCCTGACGAAAATGTCTTACCAATAGTGATAAATCTGTTTAGCACCAATCTGTTTTAGAAGTACCAACGGTGCTAGACAGATTTAGCACTATTAGTGATACTGTATGTATTAGTCGATCAATATATGAATAGATATTGAGTGTATTACTTACCGGAACAGGAAATTTGGGGTATGTTCATATATAACTTTGATAGATTTTGAATAATATAAATGGATTTCTATTATTATTCATTTTTATTTGCATAATTGTTAATTAGTTTTGAATAAATATACATGTATAAATGTATTTCTATTATTATTATAATATAATTATATTACATAATTTGTCGATATATATATATAGACAATGTATGTAATCAATTACCGGAACATAAAATTATGGGAATGTATACTTTTTTTTCAGGAAACAGTATATATGGATATGGAGAGTCATCTTCAAATCAATTAAGAAATCATTCCATAATTAATATAGAGGGTATTATTGTCACAGCATGCTACGAAAAAATCACTGTCAAACTGGAAAACTCAAATTTTGGGTCAATTAGTCAATCAAGGGATGTAATCCTAATTTGAGATCTTACAAAGGATTAAATCTTTGACATTCAAAATAAGATGGGCTTAATACTAGTTTTCTATTTATTAATTGTATTTGATATAACATTGAATCCAAGAAAGTCACATGGATTTTTCAAAAGCTACCTCTAAAATGATGTAGATCTTTATCAAGTGACGTGGCATCTTACATAGCCATATATTGAATTCTCAATTGACTCCCTTTAACACATGTGAAAGATTCAAGAAAATTCAAAGAAGATTATCTATGTGAGTGATTAGAAATTTTGTCTTAAAGTTTTAGATATTTGATCATTTAAATAATTGCTCAAATTATTTTCAAACTCATTTTAAAAATTACATCTCATTAATTAAAAAAATAAATTTTCATTTAAATAAATTTTTCATATTACCTGTAGTTTCTCAGGTTCCAACATATATCTTACCTTCTAATAGTGTTAATTATCTCATCTTTTTGGCTCCTTTTTATTTGACGCTACATATTCTTACATTAGTTTTAAGTAGATAAATCATCTTTCAAATCAAAGACTTCAAGAACATCTACTAATTATATATATACGTGTGTTTCTATAAGGCTGATGTAACTCAATTCTTCCATATTCCTAGAGATTTTATAATGCTCCTTCAAAATTTCTTAATTTCCTCATGTGTTCTTTATTACTCCGTCCATTTTTCTATAAATCGGGGAGTTTGTAGTATTATTCCTTTTACTTTGAGTTCATGCAATACAATTAGCGGATTCAGGAGTTGGGCTGAGTCCCTGCTAGGTTTTCGAAATTTAAATAGTAATAGTATTATTTGTTATTTATAAAGTTGTTATACTAATTAGACCACTTCAAGTTTTTTTCTGCATGTAAGATATATAAGATTAATTTTTAACTTTTTTGGGATTTTTGGGATAAGAAGAAAAAAGAAAAACATATAAATACAAATCCTAATCCTAATCTTGCAAATAATGGGATATACAGTACATAGATACAGAGAAAACAATACATGGCAACTAGGGATCTTACTCAGCTTGTTTTGTGTTTATTTCTTCATTAATTACTTTTATGTGGAAAAAAAATTGATTTATTTTGGCCCTTCCAAGTTTGAAATTCTGAATCCGCCTTTGTGTAATATATTCCGCATATCCTTTGAGAACAAAGAGGTTTAGTTGTAAGTTGGATTACTTCTTTGTTTATCTTTTACATTGAATTTAGTAACTTATTTTTACTAGAAAAAGAAAAATAAATCAGTAACTTACTGCAATTATTTTTAAGAATCTTTTTTTTAATTAATCATTCATATAAAAGGTAATTAAATGGAGTCAGACATAAAATTGTGTCAACCTAATTATACTACGAACTACATAATCTGCTGACCAAAGAGATGAATAAGTAAGCTTTATTTCACGTCACCCTTATGAGAGTCTCCCAACCGAGAGAACAGTTTCAGCTTCCTTCTGCATCACTAATCACACAAACCGCCATGAATCAAATCATACCATATGCATCATCATCAACAACCACCCACATAAGAGGTGGACATATCACCAATCACCCACAAAGGGTAAAACTTTATTAAGTCATATCACCAACCACCTACAAATGGTGGACAAACTACTTTATCAAATTCGAATATCACATTCATGGGTTTCAAACATATGACATCTCTAATACAAGATCATAGAGTGCTACTTGGCTACAAGACCATTGTCAAGAATCTCTTTTAGTGCATCGGCAATTTGAATGATTTAGTAAGAAATAAAGGTTTATTATTGGTTTTATCCTTCATTTTTACTACTTGTAACTCCAAAGTTTTGGATTAACAATGAAAATACATAATAATGATTTGTTCTGTCTTATTTATATATTTGATATTTACTCAATGCAGTCAAATATAATGGAGCGGATTAGCGGGAGGTGATTAAAATTCACTTTTTCCTTTTATTGCATTTTACACATTACATAATTCTTTTCTAATTCCTTCCGTCTAAAATTAACAGCTAATTATTTATTTATAGGTCAAACATGTAATTTAGTTGAGATACGGGATTACACTTTCGTCTCAACTTTCACTACATTAAGATATGCTTTTTAAAATAATAACTATTTGAACCTTTATATACATGATCCTACCAGCATAAATTAACAAGCTTTTGAAAATATGTGCAGATTTGTAATGGACATATGTGAACTTGAATTAATTGAGCAACTAAAATATTTTTTAAAAATATAATATCATTATCTATTTATATATTAAAAGAATGCAAAAATAAAGACAGTATAAATAGCTCACACGTCATGTGTGTTGTACATTGGTGAAAATAATTATAATACACCCGTGCATTGCATTGGTTAAAAATTAGTAGGTATATATTTTGATTTCAAGCAATGAATCTACTAAATGAGACACATTGAAACATTGGGTACTAAGACCATCTCCATCGGAATGGGGAAGTGTTGAATATAGCATAATTGGATCCGTGAAATGGTAAGTGATTGCTATATTTAGCAGACAACCATTTACCATAGCCGATGGATTGTGTATCGGCTATGCACGGCCGATTCACAGAATATCGGCCTTCTATTTTATTTTATTTTTAAATGTCACAAAAGATATACAGAACATCGGCCGTTAGTTTTTTCCTATAGCTGATACTCAGTATATCGTCTGTGTCTATTTTACTTTTTCCGGTGTAAACAAAATTAAAATGGTATGCTAAATATACACTTTTAGCCTGCCATTTTAACTTTCTGCTGAAGATAGGTCTAAAAACATGCACATCTAGTGGACAAAAATGTTAATAGTGCTTTATATATGAAAATTATTTTCTCTAATCATTCTTATTTATGTTCGATCTTTACGCATGAGCAAGTGGAGATTTGTCTCATACGCCCGCTTTTAATTCTTGTACATCTTCTTGTTGATTTTTCCTCTAAAGCTCAAGTCCCCACCCTCAAAATAAATAAATAAATACAAAAAATAAAACATTTTTCACTTTTCCAATTTTCCGCATAATTCAAACCATTCCAACTCTTTCCATTCCAAATAAAACAAATTTGTATAACCTTTTCCCTTCGCATTGATAAAAGAAAAATTGATAGTACTTACCATTTAATGTGAATGATATCTAAAGCTTTCCTCATTTGTGAAGGATATATAACATAGGGGTAAAGTGGTAAACTCAAAAAAATGACATTCCTATGGGCCTTTAAATACTTGCATATTCCTTGGTGTAGTCCACATTTCTTCTCATTTTTTAACCCAAAAAGTAGAGTTGTTCAAGAAAGCTTTATTTTATTTCATTCCCTCACCCCCACCACCCTTTCATCAAAATCATGGAAGATCAAATTAGCCAAGGCCCTAACCATCATAGCTCAGAGAGAACCGAGCCAGTTAGGTCTAGATGGACACCCAAGCCAGAGCAAATCCTAATCCTAGAATCCATTTTCGACAGTGGCATGGTAAATCCTCCCAAAGACGAAACCGTGAGGATACGTAAACTACTAGAGAAATTCGGTCCTGTTGGGGATGCCAACGTCTTTTACTGGTTCCAGAACCGGCGGTCTAGGTCTAGACGCCGTCAGCGCCAGATAGAGGCCGGTCTTTCAGGCGAAGAGACCAGCACAGTCAACCACGGCCACGGCCACGGTACAATTCATTTTGATGCTATAAGTAGAAACAGTAATAGTAACACGTCTGCTGGTAGTGGTGGTGGTGGTGGTGGTGGTGACGGCGGTTTTGAGAACGCGGATCCAAACTTCTTTCAGTCTCCGAGTTTTGTGGGTTCTACTTCATCTTCTGGTGGTGTTGAAGATCTATTCTTGTATTCTGGTCAAATGGGTTTCCAAATAATTGAGCAAAGCTCCGTTGGCGCAAATTCGTCGATGGGTATCTCTTCTAATTCCGCGAATTTGCACTATCAATCTGGTAAGTGCAAACTGACTAAGAGTCATGTTTGATTTTTATATTTTTCTTTTAAAATAATTATACTGATTTCAGCACAATTAAGACAAAGCGTGAAATTTAGTACCTTGTTTATGTACAAAAACGAAAACTATAATCCTAATGCAAAATGTCAAGATTAGGAATAATAGACACTAAATTTGGAACAGCGAGAATAACTAGTTTCATCTCTCTCTGCGTACATCTATCTTATATGTATGAAGAGAATCATCTTCCAGTTTGTTTTTTATCTTGTTTTGGGACTGCACTTCTGTGTGAAATTCAACTAGAAATTAGGCTTTTACATATATATATATATATAGAGAGAGAGAGAGAGAGATTGAATCATGTTGTAGTTTGTGTTTGAATGGACATTCGAGTTTGGTTTCATCTTTTTTGGCAGTCAAGGTGAGTGAGATTCACAGAGCATATATATATAGAGAGAGAAAATCAATTACTTCCTGATTTATCTTCCATCTTATTGTGAAAAAAAATTCTAGTGGGTCAGAGTCTTCAACTTGGCCGCCCTCACCTACATCTCTGTTGCCTTACAGAGAAATACTATACTTTTAATAATTACGTATGCAGTATAACTAGAACGTGCAGCCTTTGGCTTATTTATAAAATTAAGAATCTCACTAGGAAAATTAAGGCCAAAAATAAACATCCACACCAATCCAACAAAACTAAGATTATTCCACTAGTAAGTAGGCTTGTATTTTATGTATATAAATACATAAAGTGCACTGAAATTCTTGATTTTGATCTGATTTGAATATTGTGCAGGAGTTATAACAGTATTTATAAATGGGGTACCCACAGAGATTCCCAGAGGACCACTGGATTTGAAAGCTATGTTTGGTGAAGATTTAGTCTTACTTCATTCTTCTGGAATACCTGTCCCTTTCAATGACTATGGCTTCTCACTTGAGACCTTGCACCACGGTGAAAGCTATTTTCTGGCAAGTAAACTCTCATTCTCTCTCTCTCTCAATTAATTTGATCCATTTTTGTTGGTCAATTAATGTGACAATATGTTAATCAATGCATGTATGTCACATGCATTGCTTACTGATAGAACAAAAATTGAACGTATTAATTGGTCTAGATTGTCACGCTCTTCATCTTTATTCATGTTTACTGACAATTAACCTTGGTATAATCATATGCATACATCAGGCTTATTAAAATCTTTTATAACGAGCAAGGAGAACTAATTTTTAACGTTAAAGTAGTATAAGAGATAAAAGATTCTAACTAGAATTTGAATGAAAAATGCTTAAAGAGTAAATTAGACACCTCTAGCTAGTGTCTTTGACGCGAGTTGCCGGTAATAATTTATATGTATAGCCACATTTATGATTTTGTATCATTTTAATTACGTGTCTTTGCAATGTTAATTCTGGGATATTAATGTGTGATAGCTCGATAATTACTCCTACAAAAATTCTGGGGAGATCGATGTGAAAAGAAAAAGTTACAAGAAAATCAATTGAAACGGCTAGGCTATTTTCTTCAAGGATTTTGCTCTATTTTTAATAAAACAAGGATGTCATAGTTTGATTCTTTCTCCTAAAAAAAAATCTTGGAGAAGTGACAAGAAAATGTAACAAGCTTCTTAAAATAGCGTGATAGATAATTAAAATGAGAGACTCACTAATTCTATTAATTAAAAGAGAAGTTTCAAATTTAGATAATATTTTTCTCATTTAAAAAAAATCAAATTGATTAATTTGTGACTAATCAATGTAATTGGCCCTACAAATTTAATTAATAAGAAAAAAAATAACCATTGGGAAATCTACATTGTTCATTTTAATAATTTACTAAATGAATAATCTAAAGTTATTTTAATTATTCCATTGGAAATGCTCTTATAATTCTAAATTTAAGTGCGTCAATAAATATATACTACTTTACCTTTTTAATGTTTACTGGTTAAAATGCACGCACGATACACGGGCTTAGAAAAATGCAAGTAATTCTTAATCTAAATTAAATTGTGAGATAGTTAATACGTATGCTATGCTAAAAATAAATATAGCATGGTAAATAATAAAATTTAATACAAGTAATTCTTAATATAATAATGAGTGTTGTTATAAACGAGTCAACAATTTCTGTACTATCATTTATAGTATGATAAAATTAAGTTTATAATATGCATGCTATGCTAAAAATAAATATAGCATGTTAGCGGAATCTAGTTTTAAGCAAAAAAAGCAGGAGGGGGGTAGATGGGGGATTTAGAAATCAAATTCTACAATTAGTTAACCAAACAAAATATTTGAAATTCTTAGGATTTCAAAAATGTGACTTTCAAATCGAAAATTTATGAATCTCAAAATTAATTCTAATTTTACAATTCAAACGCATTCAAAAATAACAAAATTTTATGAACCCAACATGCGACTGCAAATAAAATCTCTATAAACTACATGGACGGTACACAAATTTAATATTACTCACACGCATAGGCGAAGCCAGAAGTTAAGTTCATAATGGGCCAAAATTAATAGTCTTAACAATTTATATTTTTGCATATACTATAATAAGGAAAAAATTAAAAGATTAGATTAAAATATTTAACATCTTATGCGTTAAAAATCAAAATCATATATATATATATCTAATTACAATATTTTTCTTTAAAACTCCATATTTTAAAAATACTAAATAATATTTTCATTGTCAACAACAAAAATTAAAACAATTTATGCTTTCTCAATCCAATATAACAAAAACACAAAACGTTACCTTAAACTTATAAATACTATCGAACATACACACCTTGGCAATTACATCCCGTCACACATTTCACATACAATTTCAAAGTTTTCTTAAATACAAATTTTCACCTTGCATTTACGCCCTGGTTACATGGTGGCTCCGCCCTGCTCACAGGTATAAAAATATACGAGCACACTTGAACATAGAAAAATTCTCCACCGCGCCAACAAATTAAAACCCTGACATATAAGCACACCTTTAAATGTACTATGAATTTATTGAAAACTACAACACAGTTGTACTCCGATATAATATCTACTCTAGGATACCCTTTTTAAGAAAGTCATTACTTTAAACAATGTATTATATAATACTAACCACACTAGATTCGGTAAGGTTGATGGGCTTCTAATTGGAGTTTAAGATTCCATTAACGTATCTTTTTAAGATCTCTCTCAATAATTTTTCGCTACTTTAAGGATGATTAAGTTATTAGATTAAATATCGTATTAAAAATTTGTCAATATATTTTTTAACGCATTATTTAATTTAGTGTATTTATTATTATTTTTAATTTTTTATTTGAAAAAAAAAATTTATATGAAACACTTTGTGGAATCCGCCAAACTTTGCTGATAAAGATACTTTGTGATGATTACAGGTTTCAAGGCACACTTAAAAAGGAATTTTATATGCTGCGCCGACCAGTGGTACCTTCCTCAACGAGATATTACAATACTCAGAAAATTTTCAATAAACTTGTTTACTTCTTTTTTTTTTAAATTAGTTTATAGTTTTTAGGGTTTTATATTTTTATTATTTGCTTGGTTTTGTCAATTTCTCTTGTTTTGTAGGAGCCTGGCCCCACTCACGGGGACACATTTTTCCTTTTTGTTCTTTTACTTAAATGTATCTTTGTTTCAAGATTTAAAGATGAATGGATATATACTTGGACTTTATGTCAATTAATCAAAGAAAAAACTAATAAAAATGGTGATATTTCTGCCCTTTGTCTCAAATGAATGGCTTCATGCATTTTTTTTTTGAGATGTCTCCGATTGATAATCTTTATTTTATTTTAGAATATAATTTAATATATTAAATTTTAAAATAGAAAATAAATTATATTCATGATCATTGAATATTATCGTTTTTCTATAATTTTAACAAGCGAAAATCACGATATACCAACATAATGCGGATAAGACACATAAATTTACATTTACGTAATTATTTAGAATCTTTGAACAAATTATGATTTTACGAGCATAACAATAATTTAGTAATGGGTATTATTAACATCAATCCGTAGATTTCGTCAAGCCCATAGAGAATGTCCTTGAGTCGTCCATCATCGTCCTTCTTAGTCGTCAGGAAGGAGTTTATCTATCTTGGCATTGGTTGCACACGTAAGACCTTAAGAGCGTTTCCAAAAGTAGTATAAAAATATATTTTGTGTAAATTTTACGCAACGTGTAAAAAATAAAAGCTCCAATAGTTGTGTAAAATTGAGTTTTATGTAAAATGAATGTATAAAATACACATCTGATTTACACTGTAACACCATATTTCTCTTTCATAATTTTTTTATTAAATTTTAAAATGTAACAGCTTTCGATACAAAATATATATTTTAATAAGAATTATATTTTTGAGATATACTCATAAATATCTATAAAACAATATTCATTGTGACTAATAAATTATGAATAAAAAAATTAACAAAAAAATTAGGAAATTTACACAAAATGAAATTTAACATATTTGGTGTCTCATTGGTTATTTCAAATTTTACACAAGAATTTACAAAGTTAAAATTGGAGCAAACTTTTTCTTGACTTCAAATTTTATGTAAAAATGAGTTGACACATATAACTTAAACATCCATTTTTAGACAACCGTTGGATATGCTGTAAGTGTGTTGTTTCTCTCATCGTACACAATTGATAGATATTATGCATTTTTATAAGTAGAGAGAGGACCATTTATAATTCTAATTTACCATTAAGTAGGAAATTTAAAGGAATTAAACTTTCCAATTAACCATATGATTCTATCAAATTTAATTAATTAAATCACATTTAATAAAAATATTAAATATAACCAATCATACTAGCTATACAAAATTAATAAATTAATTCTTATAACGTGTCTATATATAAGGTAAATTTCAAGTAAGGTCTTAATTTAAGAACCTTAAATCACGGATTAAGCATTTTGGTGGTCAAACAAATGAGCTTTTTAACAAAACATGGGGTGGAGATGATCTCCATGATTGTTAGATTACCTTTACCAAATTTCGTAAAAAAAATCAACCTGCAAGTGGGTTAATTTCAAAATTGAAACATATATATCCAGTTAGCAGAGATATATATTTCAATTTTGTAGTGAACTCATTTCTCAGTTGAACTTTTTTCATAAAATTTTGTGAAGATGATCATCTCTACCAATTTTTGTCAAAAAATATCATCCGTTTAATTTTTCAAAATATCCAATCCATAACTTAAAGTCATTAAATTAAGACTTTACTTAAAATATACTCTCTCTCTATATATATATATATATATATGGGGGTGCTATCTCAAAAAGTGAGATGATAGGATCATAGTCCCACCTTCTAAAATTAGAATTTAATTGTGGATAACTTGTTTTTCAAAAATAGAAAATAATACCAACATTATTTTATATTTTAAAAATAAAATTGATGGCTAACTAAATTTGAAATAATGAATCATTGTCATACGATATCAAAGATATCAAATGCAAAAACAGATGAAAACGCTTAAATAGTTGCCTAAACTATATATTTACCTAAGTTTAGCATATAAAAAAAATCACACTACAAAACATCTAAAAATTTGGTCAATAGATCTTACTTTATAGATATTGAGTCGTATGGGTTTTAAAATTTAATTCTTGAATTAAAAGTTGCCACTTTAAACCTTTTTTCAAAGATTGATGAGAGAGGTGTGTAGAATAGAAATGTATTGATTTGAAATTTCAGTGAGATGAGAAATGCTAAGGTTGATTATATACCGATTATACACAAAGTACGTGAAGTTTTAAAAAGAAAATAGTGGTCAAATTTTGTATTTTATAATGTCTGCTATTATATGTATGAAATAAGCTCCACTTGTATTTAATTCTTGAATAGACCCATATCAAGCCCAATATTTCTAGTCTAAAATAGGTTCAGTCCCGCTCAACCCAAACTCTTAAAGCATTAAAATTCGAAACTAATTGCCTTCAAAAAAATCTAAAAATTAAGGCTTAAAGGTGGAAAAGTTTAAAAAAGATTTGGGTAGAGGTGATATCATTTTAAACTTCTTGGTGGTAGAATCCGTTATATTGAGTGTAAATTTATTTTCAATTAAAAGTTCACTTCTCTACATTTTGACATGGAAAATTAACAAATCATGAGCCCAATGCTAAACATTTGTTAGTCAACACAATATTTTGCCTAAACTTCCAATACTACTCCTTATTTATTTACACTAGTTCACTGGCCATTATACTTGGACCCGAAATTCAGTAAACCAAAAACTATGGATCCTAAAGTCAGCGCAATAATTTTCCCAAACTTCCAATAATACCCCTTAACGATTCAGGTGATGCATGTGGAAGAATTAATTGACAAAATATTTAATTGTGAATCACTCAAAGAGAGAGACAGAGTATCCTGTGCGATACGGGGACTGCTTGGGAAAACCTTGGTCTATCTAGCCATCCACTACCGCTCCGGTCCGCGCCCAAACAACCCAACCCATTCGTGATGAACGCTTACTTTGCTTTTAGTGACAAAAGCTGATATATTGTGTAATTGAAGAAGATCCCATGGCAAACAATTTTTGAAAACGAAAATTGATCAGGATTGCAGTGAAGTTAAGGTAAAATATATTTACACTAGGTATTGTTCGTGCCATACAGCACGATGTAACGTTTAAAAGTAGACATTTTTTTAATAAATTGTAAAAATTAACAACCATTTACGAATAATTTTTACGACAATGAATCTAAAATTTACAAAACGGTAAGATAGTCCTTTTATATTCTAAAACACAGAGGAAGAATAGTGATTTTATAATTATAAGTAATTTTTTTTAATGTTTTTATTTGAAATTTAATGTTGAAATTGCAAAAATTTAACCCACCCAATTAACATGCTATTGAAAACTTTAAAAAAAAATTCCAAAGCTTTTTAACCCAACTTAATGGATGTCATTAAGAGTGCGTTTGATGCGCCGGATAAAGAGGTAAGATAGAATATGATAAAGGTCAAATAGGATAAGAGTCGAAATTAGTCAGATAGGAATTGTGAAATAGGATAGGAAAGGAATTAGTCGGGTAAAGATTAAGCGAGATCGGATATGATAAGGACTAGTCGGATAAATATTTAATAAAAATTGCATTTGATGGAATTCCGGATTATAAGTCTAGATATTATATAATATAACTTGATTTTCTTTTAAAAATATGTGCAATTTTAATTGTTGTCCACAATTTTTTTTAAACTAATGCGATTCTCCTATTTACAAATAAGTTTCGTAAAAAACTCTTTCGAGAGAAAAGTTCTATATTACATATAATATTTACGAACTAGGCATTAAGTACAGTTTCAAATTCTAATATTACATTTTTTTCTAAAATTAAAGTTTCTTATAAATACCTTCATTTAATAAAAAAATAAATAAAAATACCATATTATATAATAAATGAATTTTATTAGTTGAGTTACTGTAATTTTGGGTAGTTAAAAATTTTCATTAATAAAATTGATTATCTAAAAGGCGAAAAAAATATATTAAAATAACATAAAAAAAAACTTAATTAAAAACTTAATTTTTATATTAATTTCGTTATTAGGCAACTATGGGATAAAATAATACCACTTATAAAGGTGGTATATATTTATCTAGTTTTAAAGTGATAAAATGATAATTAATTCTGAAGGCAATTCAGTGCCGTCTTGCACCAAACGTGAGATATGATTAAAATATCTTATACACCCTTGCGCCAAATACATGATAGGATTTATTTATCCTATCTTTTCCGACAACAAACAGCAGATAGGATTAATTAATTCAATCTTACTTCTAATCCCACGCGATAAACACACCTTAAGAACAATAAATTCTTGCTTTGAAGTATTCTGAAAAAAGGTTAGTTTTAGTTTGAGTTACGATTAGTTTGTATAGGAAAACGCTTTTAAATGTTTTTGTCTACTTTTAAACGTTGCACAGTGTCGTCTAATACAGGCAATACCTAATTTCAAAACAAATTAAGGTGAGAATAGATAAATTATTATGTAATCACCGACCAAAGAAATTGAAGCAAAGTAATGCACGCACTTCTTTTTTGATGTATTTTTTTTCTTTATGTCAATCATTATACATATATCAAGTCAAAAAGGAGTCGTAAATCTTTGTGCTTACTTTATTCCCTATGATTCAATGTTTGGACTTCGTATTTCATGTTATAAATTTATATATTTTTATAAAAACAAAAATACTAAATCCCAATTACATACATAAAGAGAGAGAAATCATATTAGAAAAAGATCTATTTTTTAGATAATAAATATAAACAAAAAAAACCTACATACAGGTATGAAGAGAAATACATCAATAAAACTAAATAATAACCCCCAGCCTAAAAGGCATCAAAACCCAAACACATCATAAATTACATGAAAAGTAATATATATCAAAACTATATAAAACTCCAATAAATACATGGAACATAAAAATATATATTGAAACCCACATACATAAATTATTTCTTAGTTTCAAGAGATTGAGTGTACATTGTTTGTTGGTTAAAAAAAAGTGAAAAAATCAAATGCAACGGAGGAGCACTTCTTTTGGTGATAGAGGGGCTAGGATAGAGGTTTACCCGAAGGAGTCGAAGAATGTGTTGCTTTGTGCTCTATATGGAGGAGCTTCGTGGGTGTTTTAAGAACACTGGTAGCATGACAGACGGTAAGTTTCACAAAGACTTAGAGCCCGTTTGCTTTGACAATTAACCTTAGGATTCTTCCACACAAATATGTTTCCTATGTATAATTATAATAGAGTACTTAGACATGTACTTAATATTTAATAGGTCCTTAAATTAATTGATCCGATCAGTGATTAACTGATTGTGCAATCCAATTTTTTTTTCCTTATTCTTATGATATATGGTTCTTGTTTCAAAATTGAATAACCAATTTTACGTTCAGTTGTAGGTATGACCAATTACTAACCCTAACCTGAGAACTGCAATTACAATCAAACTAAATTGAGAGACTTGTATATATATACACTAAAAGAAGTTTTTATTCTTTTACTTTTAATTAAGTGTGTCTATTTAGCATCAAAATAATTTAGGCATTTTTTTAACAAAAAAGGAAAGGGGAATCGAGAACTAAACGTACTAAACTAACCCTATGATTTTAAATCCAATTTTATATCCGACTCAATTATGATTTTAAAACCAGATAATTAAATCATCAACCCAAACAATAGCTTCAAATAATCTAGTTCACCAAATTAAATAATCTAGATAACCAAATGTAGTACTCCCTTGCAAACGAGATTGCCATCGGACTTGTAGCGTGTTGGCCTCCTCATTATTTTATCATAAAGAAATCTTGAGTTTCATCCAAACGGACGTAGTCATCGAATCCTTTGTTGTATCCACCCAAATAAACGCGGTTATTGAATCGTTATTGTGGTCACAAGAAAATATTGTCACTACCACTTGGTGTAAGTTGTAATTAAAGAACAAAAACACGTGCCAAATAGGCATACACATTAATTTTCTAAAAGTGGACACAAAAGTAATATTAAATATGGATTTTGGTTAATAAATCTTGATGGTTGTTTTTTAAATGACAATTAACTAAAAGGTTCATAATTAAAAAAGAAGTAATTTTTTTTCCTTTTTTTGTTAAAGTTTTAAAAAAGTGGTTTTAATCGTTGTTGTAAGAGAAAAAATAAAATATTTTTTAAGAGCTTGGTCCTAGAGAATTAATAAAAAAAATTAGAGTGTCAAATGTAAATAGTATAATGTAATCATCACAATAACCAAATTACTTCTAAACCTACTGCACTAAATGTGACGCTTGTGTAGTCATTTTCCGTGTTTTAATTACAGAGGTGTTAGAAAAAGGTAGGATAAAGTGAGTGAATGTGAGTAACATAAAGAAGAAAACAATTTTGGGAAATAACAATGAAGTTCCAACAAAAAAGAGAGGAACGGAGAGTCTACTTCCACAAAAAAAAAATTCAAATTTCAATTTCAAATCTCGTAGAATGGTAGAGATAGTTGAATTAAAAAATAGATTTGTGTTTATAGATGTATAATTTATCTGATATTTGGTGATTTGATATCCTTAAACTATATCTAAGGGTTGAAAATTTTCTTATTCATTGCAGAAATGAAAAAAAAATGACTTTCTTTCTCATATAATATAGATTACGTGTGTTGTCTTGTTTTTAGGGTTTTTTCAATTAGGGTTGAAAATTAAGGTCTTTCTTTAGGATTTTTTTTGTTGAAATTATTAGGGTTGTTTGTGCATTTGGTTAAATAAACTTTTTGTGCATTTCACCACACTATTCAAAATTCACATTCAATTTGAACGCATAAACACATACGCATGCAAACAAAGTTCGAACTGAAATTGTGGACAAACAAGCTAGGCAAGAGAGAAAGCAATTAATTAACTCACATGTATATGCTGCTATATATTGGAATTTAGATATGATGCATGTGAATGTTTTTGTTTACTGTTGTTTGAATTGATTATTATCAAACGCTAGCAGCAGTTTGTTGGTTAAGTCATTAGCTTAATGCCGACTTTGCAGGGGATTGTTTGGTTTTGCCTGCAAATTATTCTTTTCTGCCCTTAACTTATCGTGCATATATAAAAGAGGTTGCGGGGAAAACAAATGACTCCAAAGTCCAAGATACGAAAATTGTTGGACACCCGACTCAATAGAATGGCCGAGTGGGAGTCCTTCAATAGCAAAATTCACTCCATTCTTTGATACTACCACTTACAATATCAATAAAGAATCAATATCACGTCTCTGCAAATTGAACACATAACCTATATATGCATTACGAGAACAAATAGAAAGCCAACCAGAACAAAAGAACTTTGTTACATACATTAGTAACAAAAACCAAAAACCAAAAATTGCATTAGGTTGGTTTTTAGTTTAGTGATTTAAACACTGAAATGCCGAGCCAATAGCCTCAGATGAAACTCAAATTTCAAGAACTAGGTTATAATTGTGTTAGCAATCTTATAACTTAATTTCAATAATTTGGTTATAATGTGTTGGCAATCTTATAAATTTAGGTTAATCTATTTATCGCTAAATCCTAGAATATACTTTACGTGTGTGTAATGTTATGCACCATAAATTTTTATATTAATTAAATTTAAGTATATTTTAAAGTAAACTAAACCCCAAAATACACCCGTAGATGAGACACTAGTTCAAAGGTTAAAGGGCTCGGATTCAAATATATTATAATTACAAAAATAATATTTTAGAAAGAGTTTGACCAAATACCTGCTTTCGTGTGGTAGAGCAACCACAATGCGTATGGTAATTAAATTGTTAAATTTATCATACCACATAACACACGCAAATTTAGGCTGGTATGGTTGAGAGAGAGAGTAAACTTACCGCATGGCTAAATTTTATTTATATGGCTCTTCTTCACTCATATGAGTCATACGGCTGTCTTAAACTTATATAAAAATAAAATAAAAAATCATTCGAGTGTATGACACTTGTATGACCCATACGAGTGAAACACACTCTTATGGAACTCTTCAAATATATTTTTTTTGTCTTCAATTTTATCTCACAGAAGTTAAAAAAAAAAATTAAATAAATAAAAAAATTGCTCATACGAGTGAAGCATATAGGAGTGGCATTTTCTATTAAAATTACCGTACCGAACTTACTGGATCATACTGTACTATTACCAAACTGTATCAAAGTTTGGTAATGGTACAATACTTATCGGTATTGTACTGTACCAAAATATTAGTGTTACCATGGTATATCATAACATATTATACCAAATTGTACCAACACTATCAAAATAGCAGATACGAAATATCCCACAATTAATATCACATACATGATATAACGAACGGTCCAAATTACATAATTTAAGTGATCTTTAATCTTTAGTAACTTTAGCGTGTATTTGACGCGCTAGATTAAAGAGTCGGATATGATTATTTAATTATATTCAAACAGAACAAAACAGTCTCACCTCTTAGGTGGGATAAGAAATTTTAGTGGGATAAATAATTCGCTCGAATATTCAATCTTAATGAATAACGAACATGAAATAAGATAAAATTATCCTATCACACCCTCTTATCCAACGCATTCTTAGGGTTTAGTAATGTACACAGTGCTATCCACGGAGCCACCCATCTCTCTCACTCTCTCTCTCTCTTTTTTCCATTCTCTAATAGTCTTAGTTTCCTCTCATATATTTCAACTTTTCACAGTTCTCTTTATTCGTTTCGTTTCAGGTATATGTTATTTGTTTGAATATGAAAATGGCTAACTGATTTGAATTGATTTAATTCCCAAAATGACACCTAAGATCCAAATTAAGCCATATTAACGAAGTTTAAAATGGTGAACAACCGCATTATTGTAATGATACCCTTTTAATTGTCCTTTTTTTCCCTTTTAAAGTGTTAGAAGAAAAATAATGCTTATATAATTTAAATTATAATTTGAATAGTGAATTCATATTTTATTAAAGTGGCAGATATTATATTATAATCAGGAGCAAAATGGTGCAGTTTATATGTTATTAAAGTAGCAATTCCTAGAATAATGTTATGTTGATTTTTGTTTTTAAAGCTTGATTATTTGGTAATATACCATACCAAAATTTCTGGTATACCAAATTTGGTATGGTAATGATAATAGATTTTGGAGTATAAAATTTCTAGTACAGTACACAATATATACGGTATGATACAGTATTGTACTAAATTCACTCCTAGAAGTACATGTACCTTACTCATATGAGGCATTTATTTTTATTTTTATTTTTTTGAGCTCAAAATTGATACAAGCTTCACACGCTTGTATAATTATATTTTACACCATACCCGCTATATACAGGTATATATTTTTAGTTAGCTTAATTCATATACAAAAAGCACTTTTTGCATTATAATTGTTTAAGTTGAATTGAAGATTTGAAGACAAGACAATCAACGGAAACTCTTTGAACTTATAGAATGCGTCGTACATAATTCAGGATCTAAGGTGAATTAGTTATATGATTTGATTCAAAATATAGGTGGTGGTTGAACGTGAAAATCTAATTTAAAAATAATTTTAAGTAAAAACAATTTTTTTAGTATTTTTATCGAGTTTTGTTAAAATTCAAAAAGCTCTTTCAACACAAATTAATAAGAAAAGTTATTTTTTTTATACTTAACATTTTTTTATAAAATTACTTCTAAAGTTTGAGTCGAATGGAAGTCAAAATAAATTTAATACCGCAAAATAAAGGGAAAAAATAAAATAGAAAGATTTAATATAATTAAATAAAGAAAAGAAAAGTCAAAAACTTAAAAGGTTTACCCACGTGCAGTTTAATTGGTGAGTTAAACTACTAAATGGGCCAAGCCCATTAAAGCTTTGCAAAAGAGAAGTCCACGTGGAGAAGCTTGAAGAAAAGGATGGCATGCACATATTAATTGTCGGACCGGTACAGGATTTTACAATTTTGGAACTGTCTGGCGCAAAAGTGACCCATAAATTTGAAATTCTAATTTTGGACTTGTATAATTTTTTTGGTACTAAATTAGTTTGGTGTGTAATTTTTTGGACACGTATTTTTATTATAAAAAATTATTTTTTAATATATTTTAAAAAGAATTTTGACTATATATTTTTTTTCTAAATATAATTATTGGTTTGAGTAAAAAATACATGATTTTAGAAAAAAATTTGAGACAATAAATATCTAAATATTAGAATTAATTTTTGAGAATTTTGAGATATACCACCTAATTTTTGTTTAAATGCTATCGGAGATCATATTGTCCTTCTATTTTAAGAAGTAAGGTTTTAAACGTTCACGGTCATGTAGGTGTCTCTTCAGTTGCGATTAGAGACAGGATGAGCAAAGTGGCTAATTCTCACTTGTCTTCAGTTGGATTGAAAATGGGATGAGCGAAGTGACTAACTTGTGATAAAAGAGATCACAGACAGGGGGTGAAGGACTAACGGAATTGTTGCATAAATTGTGTGGAATAATTTTTTTTAAGTTATCAAGTCTTTAATTCTGTTTTGATTATAGTGAATCACTATCGGTTAATCTTTAGAATTAGTTCTATGAAAGTAGGATACTTCGTTACTTCTTAGTGTTGTAAATTACTTTTGTGTGAATGATTGATTGATATAAATTGCTAAAAAACACAACAAAAAATAAAATTTGATTAGATCTAAGATTTTAATTCCAGTTATCAAATCTATAATTATTTTTCATAAAAATCTTAAAATCAGCCAAGATAATACAATCCTCAAAAATTATTTTTCATTATCCAGTTCAAAAATTTAGCAATCAATTTATAAATTTAACTCTAAATTTTAACATCAAGCTATGGATACTCAAAGACTTGAACTTAATATACCTAAAGCATAAACAAGGTAATTGGATATTTGGATTACCCATATACGGAGTATTATTTATTAAACCTGAGATGCACCTAAAAATATGGTCAACAAAGTACACAGAAAGCAGAACTGAAAAGTTAGGAAAGAAAGATGGGTAGATTCATTGATTAGTTAGTCAGTCTTAATAGAAAACTTTGGCTTTATCTGAGAGAATAATAACAACCGACTTCAAACGATTATTGACCTTTTTACCCCTAAACTTTATCTATATTTTCAGTTTGGTCCCTATTATTTTATTTATTACATTTTGATCTCCGAAATATGAGCCGAATTGCACTTTGATTAAAAATTAGCTGTCTAATTTTAAATGAAAGTGAACTCGGCGAAAAAAAAGGGCAAAAAATAGACACATATGGGAAAGGACAAGAAGAGAGCTCCAACAAACCGTCAAAAGTGAATGACTACTCATTAGAACCAAAGACCAAAATATAGCAAATATAATTTTAGGGATCAAAGTGAGAATATAAAATAATTCAAGGGCCAAAAATGTAAATCACCATGCATTTAGCATTCATAGTCAAAAACAAGATCCATCAAACATGATTTTGAATACTCACAAAGCTAGTCATATATCATTGTCCCATATAGGGTCCAATTAATAACAATATAATAAATGATAAAAAAAATATTTAATTTGTATAAAATATTTAAAAATAAGTTAAGACATGATAAAATATTTTTCATTGTATTTTTATTTTTATGAATAAATCTCCTTCATTCTTTATTATTTTTTTGTTAAAAAAAAATTTCTTTAACAACCAAAGAAAAATCTTCTATATAAAGATACAAAGTAAAAAATTGTTCACTATAACTCTTAACTTATTTCTCAACTTTTCAAAAAGATAAAAAAAAAAATTTATATTATTATCAAATTTTTTTATATTATCATCAAATGAATTATAAGTCAACACAAAATATTTCAAATCACTGTTCAGTTACCCTCTTTTCAGTTTATCGCACTAAACTGTACAAGAAAAAACTCCTGGTGGAACCCATCTTCAAATCCACTTTTTGCACCACAGAATAAAACGGAAAATTTGTATTAATGGTCAACCATCTTCACATCAACAGTTGGTAGCTCACTCCGATACTAAACTTATTTTATTTTTTTATAATTTTTTTATACAAATTGTTATAGCACCAATTAAATAAAATAGATAACACATCAAATATGTGAGCTCACTAATTTATTTAAGTGGTACCATATCAATTTATATAAAAAAATATACAAAATTAAATAAACTTAACATTTTTAGTTTATTTCTCTCTATTTGAGCATCTTAAGTGGGACCTACTCTAAGGAAATCAATGAAGTTAATTTTGGCGGTGGTGATGTTCTCATTTTCGCAACATGTGTAGAGATTGGTGCTTGTGTTGTTGTTGGCAACTGACTCAATTGCTGAGAGTTCTGAGTTTGAATCCGAGTGAGTGTATTCATCTGCAGCATCCCTCATTGTACCCAGTTTTTCCTCAGCAGATGAATCTGTAAACAAAAAGTAATTTCAAGAATGTTGAATTGATTTGAATGTGATAACTAAAGGAAGATAAAAAACGTGAAAATTTTGTCAATAATGCTTGGACCACAATGACTAAAAGAAACGATATGTACACAAAATAATGTAATCACTTTTAGTAAACTTTTTAACTCCTTAATACGGGGGGAGAGGAATTAAACTTTAGCCCCTCAACTTTAAAAAGCACCATTCAACTCCTCAAACCATTGAACGAGTTTCTTTTTGGCCATGACAGTTAAAATTAAGGAAAAATAGCCGTGCGCACCACAGATTTCCATTATCATGATATTTTGGTCAAAATACTAAAAACTAACATATTCTAATTTCTCTATGAAAGAGGAAAGAAAAAGAAGAAAATGCAAAAAACAAAGTATAAAAAATGTTTGGTCTATATAAGGATTATTTTCTTCTGTTTTTACTCTATGGTACTTTTTCTCCTTTTTCCCCTTTCCAGTGGTTCGAGAAATGAGAAATTTTAGTTTTAAGTAGTTGAACCGAAGTATCCTTAGAAATGATCACGCGTGTGGTGTACATGACCATTTTCTGATGACTTCAATATTCACGGTGGAAATCAAACAAATAGTTCAAAGATGGAGAACAAAGTGAAACTGGCCCATTGTTTAGGGGCCATTTGGGTAATTTACTCAAAAGAACTATTATAAGATGAACAGAAAGTAGAGTGATGATGCATACCCATGTGTAACTGGCACTGCTGAGCAGGACTGAACCTAGAGAGAGAAACAGGCAGTACTGAAGAGGTAGTGAGAGAAAGCTGAGTGCAGCTTGAACCTCCACATTCATCATTAATAATATTCACATTGCTACTTGATTGTTGACTAGAAGCAATATCATTTTTAATGTTCTTATTATTTATCGCCACCACTCCATGAGGAACTCTCCGCCTCCTGTAAACGCTGTTTCTCTCCCTATATTTCCTTGCCATTATCACATGCCAGTGATTCTTTACCGCGTTATCGGTCCTCCCCGGAAACAGCCTCGCGATAATCGCCCATCGGTTGCCGTACATTTGGTGCGCGGCTAATAGCCTATCTTCTTCCTCTTCGCTGAATGCCCTTCTGTTTATCTTCGGATCTAGCTGATTGAACCATCTCAGTCTACAACTTTTCCCTACACCAAAACATAACTAAGATTAATTGGGTAACAAATTATCATTATATGGCCACCATATATATGCTGTTGCTGCTGCTGCTGCATTTTTTCTTTTTTCTCACAAAAGAACTATTGATAATATTGCACCTCACAAAAAAAATTGAAAAATGAGACGCAAAGTTGAGGGGCCGGGCTTTCTCAAAACAAAAGGTTGAGGGGCTTTCATGCAAGGGAGGGTAGTTCAAGAGAATTTTTTTCTAGCTAGAACAGTATGGCGAAGTAGACACGGGCTCAGCTCAACAGAAAAATACAGCATTTTTATTATACATTAAAGGAAATTTTAACCTATCTTAGTCTACATTGAAAGAGTCAGGTCACTCCACTCTTCTGTCTAATAGTTTAAATATGTTTTTCGATTATTTCAATTCCATGCTTTTTGTCATACTGGATAATCATGACGATGCATTAATGAGTTGCACATTTGAGAGAGAGTGAGAGAGGGGGTTTAGTAGTAATTACCTGACCTTCCTTCAAGTTTTTCAGCAATCAAGTTCCAATTTTGAGGACCATATAGAGAAACAAGCTCTTTGAGCCTAACATCTTCATGAGGTCTCCAATGTCCTCTAGCAATCAGCTGTGTACGCCCATTTTTCCTCTCATTTACCATTAATGGATCACCCTCACCCTCACTGTGGTTCAACAAAACACCTTTTCTTTCAACCCCACCCTCAAATGGACCACCCCCCACTCTCTCTCTAAAATACTCCATAGAGAGAGAAAGTACTTGAGGTGAAGTTGGAGGTCTAATGCTTATATCCCCATAACCAGTTAGACTACTCATGGTGAATGAGGAAAGGGAATTAAAAGAGAGAATGAAAGAAATGTATGTAGGGAAAGGAAAATCAAAGGGGAAGTTCAAGAAAGTATCCTCCGCCCCCCTCCTCTCTCTCTCTCTCTCTCTCTCTAGTTACTAGTAGAGTGACAGAATGAGTAAAAATAAAAGTGGGTTTTCTCTAATAACTAAGAATCATCATCAAACGAGGAAAATGGGGAACCAAAGAAAGTTGTGATCTCATATTTAAGAGCAATGTTATATTTAATAAATATATTTTTTATTTTTTTTATTAACATATATTATATAAATTGTATATTTATAAAATATAATTTTTTTATGTACTTGATAAAAATAAGTAATTAAATTTATAAATAAAAAAAATTATTTTCCCATATTTAAACTCTTTTGTTTTTCCTTCTCCCTTCTGAATATTTTGCTTCAAAGAGAAGAAATCGAAACAGAAATGAAGGCTGAGGTGGCTGATATGAAGGGAATCTAAGGAGGTAAATTACCTTTAACTTCGTGCCTAATCACGTGTAAGTCCCTTAATTATAACTTGAATAAATTATACTAATATCCCTCTATTAAGAAAACAAAAAAATTGACAGAAAAGTTCGTTCACAGACACATTTAATAATATTTAATGTGTTAATTTGTGATCCACTATTAATTATATAATTTTATTTAAAAAATACTAAAAATATCTTCAGAGTAATTTTATATAGAATTTTTTGTATATTTTGCTAGTACTTTTATTCACTTCACTCATATTTAAAGCATTAACAAAGATTTATATATATAATATAGTAAAATCAATTAATGTTGATTGCTTATTGTATTTTACAATGGTAAAGATAAATTTAATTTACCATACTATGTGTTATCCATTTAAAACTCAAAAGACAAAATATTGTTATATGAAGGCATGATGTAAAAGTTTGATTAAAATTTTGGGATAAATAAATAATATAAAAATTGACGACCCGGTTGAAAAAGATTAGAAAATCTTACAGCCCTCCATGTCTTTCGACAACCCGTGCAAACGATTGACTCAAATTACAATAATGAGATTTGAATTTTTAATCTCCAGCCTTTTAATTTATCTCTACTTTAATTAGATGTTAGCCATCATTTATCACTATATTTTAAAAATATTGATTATTTAATAATTTTTTAAGATATGAATATTAATACTTTAATTAATCGAATAATTTAACAATTCAAAAAATATACTCAATACATTAAAAAATTAGCTAAAATTATATCTATATATGTAATAAGGAAGATGGCTTTTTAACTCTAAAAATATGTTGGTTAGGGTTTAAATATCAAGATGTTTTTCAAGAGTGATAAGACTTTTGGCACAACGGCTAACTGACTTAATATCTATATAATTTAAAACAGTACAAAAGACTTAAATTGATAATTTTGAGTAAATATAATTGAAAATATAAGTAAAAATAAATCTATTCACTATGCAGATTTAAAACAATTTTTAAACAATTGATATTATATTTGGTAGATGGTACAACTAAGTATATAAAATAGCACAAAGAATAATTTTAGAGTTCTAAAATGTTTATTTAAAATGCTAATGATATTACTTAGGGTCTATTTGATAATAATGTGAAAAGGAAAAATAAGATCAGTTGATTTTTGTGAAAAATTAAAAAATAAATTGAGACATATGGCGAAATGTCTTCTTAATTTGTGACTTTTTTTATAGAAAAAATTTCTTTAATTGTTGAGGAAAAAAAAATTTCACAAAAAATTATAAAAAAATAGAGAATATTTAGTCATAAAATGAGTATGAAATAAAGATTATTTTATTATATTTTTTAATTTATTTTCTAACTTCTTAGTAAATTGAATATTTTTCTTTTTCTTTTTGATATAGTAGTATATTATATATTAGGGCAAAAGTATAGTAAAAGTAAAGAGTAAGTATGATTTACCCTTCATAATAACAACATTTAAAAGAAGGCGAACGAGAAATTAAAGGGGAATGGGTTTTGTAACCGGGGAAAGAGAGTTGAAAAAGTTCATAATAAAACAAAAACAAGAGAGCTGATCCCGCACGATTCTCACCATTCTCTATCTCCACTTTTGCACTTTCTCTCTCTTTTAAAAATATATTAATATAATTTGTATTTTTTTTAACAAAAAAATTTAAGTATGGGAGGCTATTTCACTTTAGGAATTCCACAAGTTTTAAGAACACATATAGGGATTCTTATACATTATCAATCAAAAAAAGTTGTTGAGAGAAAAATTCGAACATATGTCTTCTAAGAGAATTATTTAAATTTTTATCGATTCAACTAATTTATACTAGAGCACTTATAACAGGTAAAATAAATGAATAAATTTATCATACTGTTAGGTATAGTGGACACAATTTGATGGACAAACTTAACGTGGTATGGTAGAAAAAGAGCAAACTTAACATATGCCAAAACTTTATTCATACGGGTGAGTGAGAGTGTCTTTAGCCTTAGAAAAATAAAAATACGGGTGGGGCACACTCGTATGAAGCTTTTTCTTTAAAAGAAAATATCTCATACGGGTTTGGCATACCCATATGGCAATTTTTATATTATATCCGATGTAACCCGTCAAAAAACTTAGTGCCATATTTATAAATTTGTGGATAAATTTTACTTAGTGCACTATGGATGCTTTTAGAGCATTCACAATAGTTTAAGAAGGGTAAATTTACTCTATGAGATCTTGCAATGATTAAGGAAGTTAGGGTAAAATACTATTCCGTAATATAGAGGAATGGTAAACTTGAGTTCAGATAAGTTTGATAACACACGCAGCCATTGGAGGAGTTAGAAATTCAAAGCATACAAAATCATATTTAAACTTTAAAATTTTAATACAAACATAGTATTAATAATAATAATAATAATTTATACAACTCATAATAGCAAATGTGAATAATTACAATAACATTATACAGTTTTTCATATTTTGGTTTGAAGTTTGAATCCTTTGAGTAGTGGAGGAGAGAAATGGCCATAAGCATTTTTTTTAAAGCAAATATCTCATACGGGTTTGGCATACCCATACGATCATTTTTATATTATATCTGATGTAACCCGTTAAGAAACTTACTGCCATATTTATAAATTTGTGGGTAAATTTTACTTAGTACGCTATGGATGCTTTTAGAGCATTCACAATGGTTGAAGAAAGGTAAATTTACCCTATGAGAGATCGCTAATGATTAAGGAAGTTAGGGTAAAATACTATCCGTAATATAGAGGAATGGTAAACTTGAGTTCAGATAAGTTTGATATATAACACAAGCGGCCAGTGGAGGAGCTAGAAATTCAAAACATACAAAATCATATTTAAACTCTTAAAATTTTAATACAAACATAGTAGTAGTAATAATAATAATAATAATTTATACAACTCAAATAAAAAATGTGAAAAATTATAATAATATTATACAATTTTTCATATTTTAGGTTTAAAATTTGAATCCTTTGAGTAGTGGAGGAGAGAGATGGCCATAAGCGAGGCTGTGGTATGCAAGAGAATAAGGAGACTTTTGTTTTTTTTTTTTAAACGACAGAGCCACAAAGTTGAGAAAAAGATGGCCTTGTTTTGTTTTAATTCAAAATTTAAGAGTTTTTAATTTGCCCCTGAAGTTTTGTCCCTTACACTTAGGTACCCTAAAGTATAAGTTTCTACACATAAGTCCCTATATATATTTTTCTCAAAGAATACCCCATATATAGATTTTTTTTAAATCAAAACCAAGCACCCCCCCCCCCGCCCCCTTGTAGCTACACCACTGTACCCCACACATTGTAGTATAGATGAATGATAAACTTGAGTTCAGCTAAGTTTGAAAATATACGACACAACGAGTGGCATTCAAAACCCTCTTGCCTTTTGCTATTTCTCTTTCCTACTCTTTTTTTACCCTCTCTCTTACATTTTTTTCTCTCTCCCACTTTTGTTTTATTTATCTATACTCTCTTATAAATATCACACTATATTTATTTTATCTCTTTTTTTACCATACTATTTCAAGTGAAATGTAGTTTAGTTCCTTAAAGTTTACCCAAAATCTCACTTTAATCCTTAATATTTCAATTTCGTTAATTTGACCTTTAAAGTTTCATCTTGGGTGCAATATGGTCTCAAATTGGACACACATTTAATTCCGCACGAGGCACAGCTAGTCCTGAGGGTAAAAGGAGGAAAATAAATGTCCATAACCCATGAGTCATTCATTTCCTTAATTTTTCCGTGTAAGAAAATTGCAACAACTGTCCTTCAATTTTGGTTATAAACAAGCTCTAGTTATCATTTCCTAATTGTTGGAATAAAGAGATGAAGAATTTAAGGGAACATACTTATGTTTTTCCCTTTTTGCCTATAGTTTTTCATGCACGCCACATGTTTTTTTTTCTGTCAAAGAAACTAATCAAATTTTTAATTTAAGACCACATTACAATCAAATTGAAACTTTAAAGGTATATAAAATTTTCCGCAACTGAAACAAAGACTACTTGAGGTAAATTTCAAGAGAATACATTGTATTTCACATTAGTCCTTCCATCCTATTATTTGAATATTTAATAAATAAAATAAAATAAATATATTCCATCTATTAATTAAAAAATTGTGTTGAAAAAACACTTGGTAACACTACTTTAATTCGGTTATTCGCAACCGAGTAAAGTGTCTATTATTCGGTTGTTGAGGACCGATATAAGTCTATATACTCGGTTCTTAACAACCGAATAAGGCATTTTCAAGTTTTTTCAAATTTATACTCGGTTCTTGACAACCGAGTAAGGCATTTTCAAGTTTTTTCAAAGTTTTGCAATTTTGTATTCGGTCCTTCACAACCGAATAACGTATACGTTATTCGGTGTGAATGACCGAATTAAAGTTGTTTTCAAGAGATAACATTAAAAAAATGTGAAAGCTATTACCGACATTTAAATAATCAGTGAGTGAGGTGAGGGTGCTTATTTTGAGACTGAATACCCAGTTCTACTAGTGTCTCTAGAATACAGTGCTGTGTGTGCGTGCAAGTCGAGAACCGCTCGTGTGGGTGGCGGTGGCCCCTTGGGAATCCTCATCTTTTTTAACATCATCACTGTTTTTCTTCTTTCTTTTTTTTTTGATCGACTACATCATCTCTGTTTGTACCTGAGTTTATGAGGTGTATTGTAACTGCTCTCTCTCTCTCTCTCTCTCTCTCTCAAAGTCCTCGGGCTTTGAGAACACTTTGTCGGTATGTCAATTTTTTATGGTTTGCTTTTTTCAAGGTAAAGCAATTTTTTATTTTTTTTAACATTATTAAAAAAGAGATCAAGGAGATTAGTTATGCTTAATTTTTTAGGACACATGAAGTATCGTGACAACCTTCCTCTCTTCTTTTTTCTTGAGGACTTTCTGTTGGATGTTAAATGAATGGGTTTTTATTAATGTATATTCTTTATTGTTGGATGTTAAATCATTTATATGCAACCCTGGTCTGACAAGAAATTTTCAGTAACTAAGAAATCTCTCCTTTTAATTTTCTTATTTTTTATCTCCACCAATATTCAAACAAAATCGTTTCAAAAACTCTCTATCAAATTATCCTATAAAATATTGAATGCGGAAAATTTATAATAAAATGTGCAAAAAATATATCTTTTTTTAATATAAGGTGGACAAAGTTTTGTATTATCACTTATTTGATTTTTGTTCCCTTCAAAATTATTAGTAAATTTTAAGAATATAGAGAAAGAGAGAGAAATATGTTATATTGAATTGATTATGTAATATCGAAACCCATTATATAGAGTTAAGTACATGATACAATAAATTAAACCAAAGGATGTGGTGGAATTAATTTGGGATACATGATATATAAAATGTCAACTGTCATATTAATTAGATCATATCCCCCATCAAACTCAAGATGGCAAGTGATCGAGAGATCAACTTGAGTTTGGAAACTAAGTATTGAAAATGGTTAAGGCATACTGTGACTGTTGAGAGTCGACTGGTCACCGAGTGTGATGATTCCCCATGCGAAGGGTTGAGATTCGGCACAAGGATCGGTACTAAGGTACTTGATAACTTGTCCGGCACAGAGGTTCTTGGTAACTTATCCAACACAATGATAGTTCGGCATAGAAGTTAGTAGTATATTATCCAGTGCAATGGTTTAGCACAGTTAAGAAGTTTGGTGTGAGGTCCCGCAAAGATAGTTAACGGTACTGATGGAGGCAATGGCGGTGAGTTTAGTGGGCCTTGATGGATTCAGATGTATAATGGGTATTGGTTGGGGTCAATGGGTATTGATTGGATATTATAATAGAAAATTATAAAATGGATTTAACATGGATGAGAGTTAAGGTGAATGTGACAGCGGTGGTGGCACTGCGGCGGTGACGAAACAGTAGCATCGACAACGAAAGGCAATAATTTGGTGGGTGACTATGGTGATCGAGCGAGTAGCAGGATGGTGGGTTGATTATGATAGTAATGCAAGAGGTAAGTGGGTACGGTGGGCAACAATATATATCGGTCATCGGCAATAGCGAAATTTTGATTAAGAGCTTAGGTTGAGATAATTCTATTCCTCTAATACCATGTTAAAAATATTAAAAAAGAGAGAAATATTGTATTGAATTGATTTTGTGATATAAATAATAATATAAGAAAAACTCTTTATACATAGTTGGATAAAAGATAAAATAAAAAGAAAGAAGCCATCCTAAATTAATACAAGGAAGTGAAAGGATTTAGTCTAATTAATTTATTATACATGATATATAAAATATCAACTATTATATTAATTAATTGGCATAATTGATATGTTAACAATAAAAACAAAACAAGCAATTTTTAAAAATAAATTAGGTAAATGTCCACCTTAAGTGCCATCTCTCTAGAAACCACTTATTATTGGATGTAATATATATGTATATTTTTTAAAAAAAAAAACTGTACACAAAAATATTTGAATACAAAATCTCTTGTTAAATATATTATATTTTACAAAAATTTAATAAATTATTAAATCAATCTCATAAAGCGTGAATGTAATATAATGTATTTTACTAAGGATGAATCTCATATCCCGACAAATAAAAAAAAGAAAAAGAAAGGATTAATCTCGTATTATACATTATACCAGATATACTCATTTTGCTTAATTTATTATTTGCGTCTAGTACGTGGGTAAAATGAAATATTGCCTGTCGGTCATGTACGGCATAACTGTTATGCAAAATTAAAGGGGTGTTTGTGTTTTAGTGTTAATACCTAACGGAACCATGTCATCAGGCGCACGCTCACGCAAAACTTACGCATTCTGCTGTTAGGGGTGTGGGGCCCAAAAGAATGAGGTGGCCTAACTAAAACCCATACTACTTAGATCGTTAGTCTTGGAGTTTAAATTTGTCAAACCCTTAGTTTGAAAAGTGTTGTAGTTAATAAACTTCATGATTGATCAAAGCATTTTTAATGGTAAATATGTAAATTGAATGTGTAAAAATATGTGTATTAATAAAAAATAAACATTTGGAGGATAAAAAATAATTTTATACAAAGATTCTGCACATTGTCATTTGTGATCTAATGGTACACTTTAAGATTGTTACGCAAAATTTGAAAGAATCAATGGTATTGTAACCACATGGGATATATATTCACATGTAATATTCAATATTTTTATGAATAATTTAATAGTCAAAGTGGGTCTTATTTTAAAGGCTTTTGATGAGTAAAATTCAAATATATAAATATCATAATAGAATCATATTTTAATTTTTACTTATATTATTTTTAATATTTTGTAAAAAGTTAGAGAGAGAAAATGATGATGTGGATGTGTAAAATAGACACTCATTTTACACAAATGATGATGTTGCATGTTTTACAAACTATTGGAGTATCAAAAATTATACACATTTTGTAAATTTTACACAAATTCTATGTGTCATGGTTTACATATGTCCATTGGAGATACTCTTAGTATTAACACATCGTTAAAATATTTTTAGATTTTCAATTTTTGTCAAATGAAATGTTTTGCTTTTTCACATGAATTATATTAAATATATAAACTAATCACATAGTATGACATATTAATTTATTAATTACGCATTAGTTAGAATAGATATTATATAATTTAAAAAAAAATACGTACTAACATTTGATATGTCAATTTTTATATCAGAATTTTAAATCCGTTTATAATTATTACATTTAGGAGACATAAGGCACACCTTTAAAACAAATTAAAAATATCTGATAATTTTTAGCCAAGTAACTAAAATAAGTTTTTCTTCATACTCGGGTGCGATTCTATTATTATTATTATTATTAGAAAACTAGTATTAAACTCCTTTTACTTGGCGACCACAGTATTAAGGACAGAGGCGTGGCTATCCTTGGTGTTGTGGGGTCTAGTGACCCAACTTAATTTTTAAAATATATGTATAACTATGGCATATTTTGGATAAATTTAAGTTGGTGTATATTATTGACACCACTTAAATTTTGAAAAAAATAATTAATAGTGCGGTCAAATTATAAAAAAAAACAAAATAGTATGTAGCCTAAGCACAATTTCTTGCCAAACTCTCCCAAAAATTTTCAAAACTTGTATCCCAAATGCATTTTGAATGATACAGATATATTTAGAGTTGCTATTGAGTTGTGTTGTTTAGGCTAACCCCACTAAACAAATTTTATGGCTAAGCCACTGATTAAGGATACCCAAAATCATAAATTTGTAATCTATCCCTATTTTGACTTTTTGACTCAAAGGAATAGTCAATTAAACTCATATTAAACTTCTCTTACTTAGCATCCATATTATTAAAGAGAAGGGTGCGGCTACCCTTGGTGTTGCGGGGTCTAGTGACCCCACTTAATTTTTAAAATCTATATTATAAGACACTTTTTTCTTTATTTAATTAATGGTCTAAATTTATTCACAAATCACAAAAAAATATACGAACTCTTAGATGTGTTTTTAGGATATCAAATCATCCAATCAAATCATATTTTTTTACTTTATTTTTCTCTACCTTAATTTAATGATAAAAAAAATACAATTTGAATTTCAAAATTCAAAATTTCTAACTTTTTCCCTCTTACAAATTTTTTTATAAATACTCTCTCTCTCTCCCTCACAAAAAAATACTCTCTTTCATTAAGACTTCTCATCTTCTACTTTTTTTTATTGTTTACTTTTTTGAAGAATATACTATTTTGTTTTATTTTTTGAAGATTGTATGTATGTATGTTATTTCATATATGTTTTTTTCATGTACGTATGTGAGTTTTATTCTTCTTTAATTAATATTGTCTACCAATTTTTATTCTAATATAGTTTTGGGCTACTATTCATATATGTTTTAAATTTTTCTTCTTCAATACTCTCTCTCTCTCCATGTATGTATGTTTTAATTTTTTATTATAATAACAGTTTCGGGGAGTTTGGGTTAAAAAAAAAACTGAAAAAACCTAGAAAAAATCCAACTGTGAGTGCACATGTAATAGTTTGAATGTTAATGTTAACATGAGAATTTTTTTAAAAAAAAAACTGAAAAAAAACCAACCGTAAATGCACTATAGATGTTAATATTAATATTTTTAATGTTAAATATATATGGGTTTTAATGAGATAGAATTTGACTTCATATATAGATGTTATAATTTTTTTTGAAAACTTGTGTTTAATGTTAAATTAAATAGAGATGTATAAAATTAAGATGCAGTGAATAGTGTAAATAAAAACTTGGAACCTAAAATTTGAAACTAAATAAAAACTTATCAAATTTGGGTTTAAAAAAAAACCAAAAAAAATCCACCCGTGAGTATGTGTGTTTTAATTTTTTTTATTCTAATATAGTTTTGCGATTAAAAATCTGAAATTTGGGTTCAAAAAAATTAATTTGGGTTCAAAATGAATGTTAAATATATATGGGTTTTAATGTTAACATGATGAAAAAAAATTAAAAACTTGAAAAAAACCTTTTCATATTTAGATTAATAATAATAAAGAAATAAAAAACTTCATAATGAGATGGAATTTGACTTTACACATAGATGCTATAAAAAAGAATTGAAAAAATCCAACCGTAAGTGCATTTTATTTAATTTGTGTTTAAAATTAATGTTAAATATATATGAGTTTTAGTTTAAAAATATAATATATGTATATATATATTACTTATTTAATGTTCCAACCTAATTCTTCTTTTAGTTTAAAAATATAAAAAGATATATGTTTTTATTTAATCTTTTACAAACTTAAATAGCTTAATTTATTTTATTTAAAAAATATATATATTACTTTTGTAAACCAATGTTACTATCAATGGTACCATATATTTACAATTGAAATTTGAAAATATGTAATGTTGTTATATATATATGGTGAATGAAGATGGATGGCAAATGGCCCACCCCTTCCTTCTCTGAAAATGTTTAATCTTTTACAGTGACATTGAAAAATATATAATGCCATTTTAATAATAATGGGATATATTAATTTTTGTATATATTAGTGAATAATTAGTGATGATAAATTAACTCAACACGACCTTAATGAAATGTTGAAACAGGGACAAATTTGAGTATTTTAATTAAAAATCACTTTAATATGGTCGGATCTATTATATCTTTTGGTATCTCAAGTTAAACTTTAGCAAACTCCTCTCCCCCTGGGCTTAACCATTAAATAGGTTGTATATACAGTTTTCTAAATATATGTTTCGGGTTGCATGCTATTTAAATATTAGTACTTTTTGCTCAATTTTATTATTTTTAATTATTTATTTTTTTACGTCGCCGTGCCGTCTGGCATGGGCAATACCTAGTATATGTATAACTATAGCATATTTTGGATAAATTTAAGTTGGTGTGTATTATTGACACCACTTAAATTTTGAAAAAAACAATTAATAATGGGGTTAAATTATAAAAGAAACAAAATAGTATGTAGTTTAAGCACAATTTCCTGCCAAACTCTCCCAAAAATGTCCAAAACTTGTATCATAAATGCATTTTGAATGATATAGATGCATTTAGAGTTTCTATTGAATTGTGTTTTTTTAGGTTGATTTCACTGAACAAATTTTATGATTACGCCACTGGTTAAGGACACCCTATATATCATAAATTTGTAATCCATCCCTATTTTGACTTTTTGACTCAAAGGAAAGGAAAGGAAATAAGGAATAGTCAAATAATTGTCATCTAGCTAGACATTTTAAGTATTGGGAAAGTATTGGGAGGGAGATAGTCTTGGAATATCTCTAACGCAAAAATGAATTAGAGTATTTTAGCTATGGATATGTAACATAATTCCTAAGTGGCATATAATTTTTCCTAGTAAACAAGTTCAAGAAAGTTAATATCCAATACTAATATTGAAAAGCGTCTCTTTGATCTTAATCATTGATCTTTGTTTTGTAATATGTTATCAAATATGTATCTTATTTGATAATATATTTGCAAATACATTATCGATACATCTTCACCACTATATTTCTATAATAGACGCGTATAATTTTATGATTTTTTTTCCAAATGATTTGTAGTCAATTACGTACTTTAAAAAATGTTACAAACATATTTCTGTTATGATTATTACACCATCAACAACCAAAAACACAACCTATATTATCATATTAAAACTTCTTAAAATTTACTTCAATTAATTTCACTCTAGAGAATTATTAGAACTAGTAGGCACTCCTTATGTTTATACAACACTACACTTTAACTCCTGATGGTTGATACTGTATTAAAATTTTAATATACTTTTAGATGATTTAAGAGAGTTTGATTGATTGGTTAAGAATCTCATATGCATACCGAAATAACCCCTCATTTCAAGTATAATTATTTATTTTTCAAAAAATTAACGACAATGTTTTTTTTCAGAAATTTAACGTGAATTTATTTTTTAAATTTTGTAAATATAATTTAAGACTTGAAAACAAAATTGTTAAAATTAAAACGGGTCAATTATCCGCCTTTAGCCTTTTGTTTTGAAATTTTTTTTTTTGCCTTTCAAATTACTTTTGAAAATTGCAAATATATGCATACTAATTAAATCCCTCCTCCTAATGTTTAAAAATTTACTATTAGTATTAATCTCGAACAAAAATAATATCAGCACTAAATTTTCTTCTTTAATTTACAAAATATTATACTATTACTAAACTTGCCTCCCTTTAAAAAAAATTATGGCCCGATCTAGAATCTCACATCGGAAAAATGGACCCTCATAATGCAATATGTATAATATAGGGATTATCTACCTAAAGCAAGTTGGTTTTAGTTTCTCTAGAAATATTGATTCTTACATCCCTACCATTCCCCCCCCCCCCCCCCCCCCCCCCCCCCCAACCACACACACACTCTCACTCACTTATATATATATTTTCTAATTCCATCCCGTCGTTAGTGGATTAGTTAGCGTTTGGTTATGTTATATTTCTTTTGACTAAAATGCCTTCAAGTAATTTGTAATTACACCTTGTTCTTTGTTATTACTTTGTGCCTTGCGACCTTTAAATCCGTTGCTTCGTTTGAATTTCTTAACAATTGTATTGCATTTCTTATTAAATTTTAAAATTGTCTACCCAAACACATTACAAGTTTTTTATAATTCATGTCAAAAGATTAAATCATAAGTTGATGATCGAGGTTCCAAATTTTCATGTGAATTAATATTTTGGGTTCATGGAATGAACAAAAACTCCAAAGTGCTAACTTGAACCAAGTAAGCACCATGTGTAATTCATAGATAGTATTGTTATTGTGAGATTGATGCTGTTAAATATATGCTAGCCAAAGTTATAGTTAGACAGATCGATATTGAAAATAATGTAAGGTAAATACAGAATGCATTTTAAGAAAATATATATCTCAAACACTGCATCTTTTAAAACTTTAATTTCAAAAATTGAATTTAGAAAGCCTCATCTTGGGATTTAAAAAGAAAAAAAAAACTATCTTAAAACCTAACTCATTATTAAGTAGTCCCGCAAATATAGATTATAAAGCGTGGCTCAAAAGGGTCCAAAAGGAAAATCTACAAAAGGGATTAGTTAGGTATGTCTCTTTTGAAACAAGAGGACATGTCAAGCAGTCATTGTTGAAAAAAGGAGATAGAATCAAAGGATATATACACGCATCTTTATTTGGTCCATCCTTTTCTGAAAGGGGAATATTTACCTTTCAACTTTTGCCTGCAAAAAAACAAGCAGCACACTTCGCCATCTTAAGAGCATCTCTCGTAAATTTTTTCGTGTAATTATTGCCATGGCTAGTTTTCTTTTATTATGTTAGGGACTGTAACCATGACTTTTTTGTACCCAAAAAAAACATAAATATTAACCGTCACTATTGTTTTTTTTCCCGGAGCTAGAATGTCAAAACAAGGCTTACCAGCTGATTAAACTTTATAAGTTGAGTAACTTTGATTTTGGAAAGACAGAGACCTCAGTTAACCAACTTGAATCTCTAAACGGCGGAAAAGAAGAACTTCAAAGTAATTTTTTTATCTAACATATGAGGTGGTATCGTTTTATCTGGTTCTTTCTCGAATAAAGGGAGCTATCGGGATAATAATCATGTTTACTATCTTATTCGTCGTTGCGCCAAAGGTAAGATAGGTTAACATGTGTTGTAATTTCAAAAGGCTGCTATTCGAGTCCTCCTGCACCCCTTCTCCCAGAACCCATGATACTTACCATTGCTTGTATTGATAGAAAAAAGATATAAGTTAGGATCATCAATCATATCTCCCTTTAATCCTCATGTCAGACACAAAATTGAATTAGATTGATTAATGTTGCGAATTATTGTCCTATACCCAAATCCAGCTAGGGCTTGGTGTGGGTGTGTAAAAGACAAAGAAACAAATTGCAATGTCAAGAAGTATCATAGTTCCGCCTAATTTGAATCTTGAAAATGTATGTATCAAGAGATAAAGATCGAATTGTGTAACTGAGATTAAAGATACTTTTTGAATAGTTGATAGTATCTCCGACACAAGTTACGACAGTGTATATATGTTGAAAAATAGGAACTGCAGAAACGTAAAATTAAAGATGGAGAGAGAGTACACCGGGTTGAGTCGCAGACTAGGTCGCTCTCTTTAAGACGTTTCGCGGCTCTGCCCAAAATTGTGCTAGCAATTCGTTTTACGCCACGCCGTCCCCAGGATGAAACAGCTTAGATACTCTCCTGTACGATCGACGTGCACTTCCGTTAATTGTTTGACAGACACTCTCTAATATATGCTCGGAATCGCTAAATGTTTTACCGCTGGAGGCTAAAAATTTTCCTGCTAGAGGCAAAAAAAATTTCCTAGGGTTCTTTTGAATGTTTTTCGATTTTTCTTTGTTGAAGAAGATATCGATAAATAAAAAAAAAATTCCTTTCAGTATATCTAGAAAAAATTAAAACGGTAGGAAGATAATTAAAAATCCATTTCGTTGAAAAAATGCATGGCGACGTGGAGAGAAAAGAGGGAGCAATTCGGAAGTGGTTTGACCACTCTTGAAATTTAAAAAATTAATTTCGAAATAAATTTTTTTTAACAAATAAAATTTTTCTAAAACTATTTTGTATAAAAAAAATTTACATAGCACAAGACAAGCCCAAAGCCCGAACCGTGTCGGTCAGTGCGCGCGCGATGAACCACATTCATCCAAGACCTCACCCAATAGCACAAAAGTCTAATGCCCAAAGGGCTCAAGCTCTTAAGCAAATTTCCCCATATAAAAACCCATGAAAGGTTTTTTCTTTCTCCTATGTGGGATTTGGGAAAACTCTACTTTGCCTTGTCTAAATTTTTTCTCAAATACACACTTACTCCAACAATATATATATATATATATATAAGGCTATATGTGTGTAATGTGTGTGAGAGAAAGGTGGGATAGCATGGGCAATTTTGGTTTTTTATTCTTCTTTTTTGGTCGCCAAATTGTCATATAATTAAAGATATTGACGATTCTGTTAAAAATTGGAGTAGATGTCCAAATTCTAAAAACTTCGGATGCCTAAGTATTAATGAGCCGCGCCTTTTGAGTATTAAATTGAAATAAGTTAAAATAGAAATTTTAAAAAACGACCCTTTTTAGACTCCGCCCTGAAACAATTTTCGCGTCATTGACTAGTTTTTAATTTAACACAACCATTTTACACGTAAAAATTAGATTATGTAAAAAATATGTTCATATACATAAATTATTCACATATTAACTAAGGAAAAAAAGCGATTAGCTAAGTTAAATTTGTTTTACACTTGCTTCTTATACGAGACCCATTTCAAATTAAATTTAAATAGTTTTGATCACTCTAACCAGAGGACTTTATCGTCTCTTTCTTTAATTGTGGGTAAAGATGTGGCTAAAGTCTCTTCAATGCTACGTTGCGATAGAATCCCTAAAATCTTTGAATTCTTTGAATAGTTTAGGAATGGGGTTGGGCAAGAAGCTCGATGGAGGGAGTCCCTAATCTTTTAGATCGACTGGGGCTTTGTTCCTTAACTTAACCTTTCACCCAAGGTATTAGGGTAGCATAAATTACAATGTGTCAATTGAGATATTTCGAACCTCCTATTATACCAATTTCTATGTTACGTTTTAAGAATAAGTATATACAACTGAAGATAGTACGTTGTGATCTCTATTCTAAATTAATTAGGGGCCAAAGTCTAACACGTAAAAATAATAATTATTGAGTACCAATTCTTAACTCTTACTTTTATCACGATCATATATTATACCAATTGTATTTTGAGAACTCATATACTAATTATTAATAAGAATACCTCGTAAAAGAAGATCATTTTCCGTCGGTAAAAAAAAAATTCGAGGGTCCAATGATCAATTGATGACTGTTGATGTTGGAGAAGTCGGTATATATAAATATATTTTATTAATACGAAGTTTGAAAAACATTTATATTCATATCTATAGCTAGCGAATGGTAAAAAAGGAAGAAGATATCTATATCTAGGTTGTCAGAATCAAATTTTGGTCCAGATTTTGGAATAACTAACATGATGGCCACCATATTTTTGATGTACCCTAGGTCCCCCAATCCATATTATATATATATATATATATATATGAGTAAAGTGCATTTTACCAATTTGAATTCAATAAAAATAGTATTAACTTGAAGTTAACATATTTAGTAAGGTATTCACCTAAATTTAAGAGATTTTTTGAGTTTGAGTGTTCATAGTGGCTAGAGATGATTTTTATAATTGTTACAGTAAAGGAAGAAATTTATACATTACCATTTTTTAAGAAAAAAAAATAATAAGATAATATTAGATTCACGTAATTCACAGAATTAATAGATGATTAACAAATATAAACTTATCAAAAAGTAGTACACAAAATAAATTTGATTTGTCTAGTGGGGCCTATCAAAGAAGAAATTATTTATGTGTTGACCAATCTAACAAGTGTTATATCATTTATGTAGTAACTTTGTGCATACTTTTTATATTCAAATCACTGTTAATAATATTTTTAGTGAATTACAAGCCGATATTAATAAGTGTGTGAGAAAATTAAATTAATATTTTCGTGGTAAATGATAGTTTATTTCACTTTTGTAACCCTAAAAGTCTATGAATCTTAATATACTCTATTTAGCTAAAAGTTAGTTACTTAATTAGTATGGATAGGTACACGGTCCTCCCCGTGCAAAGCTAGGGTTTCATTGTTTGGCCGATGGGAAAGTTTACAATTATTTATATTATTCCTCCGTCAAGAAAACCAAACCTCAAAATTCGAATAATTTTGGGGGTTTGCAGAATAATTTAATAGATGGTCGTTTTCACACAGCTGGGGAAATGAAATTATGGATTTGATGAGAAGAACAAGAGTTTTAGAAAAATGAAATGACATCGATCTTTGAGTTTTGTATTAATATACTCGTAATGACAAGAATTTAGAATAAAAGAAACGTGCTGATAATTAAAAAAATTAGGGTTATTTAATTTTTGTGCAAGTTGATATAGTACGATTCAAATGAACTAGAGATGCCATATATTTAAAGCATTACTCATATTTTTTTGTAAGGGTCTACCTTTTAAATAAAAAAAATTAAATTTTTACATGTATTAAATAAGGTACAAATTTTTATGCAGGTTATTGTATTTTCTACTCCTTTTAGGTTGCATTTGAAGCACATGATAAAAAGACGGAATATGATAACTTCATCCTATCTCATGTTTGGTGTTCGACGAAATGAGATATCTAGGTGGATAATTTGTCCCACTAAACCTTTTTATTCTACTGAGAGAGGAATTAACGAATTCCGCCTCTTAGGTGGGATTGTTTTATCCTCTTTAGATAAAATTAAATAATTCTATCCGATTCTTTAATCTGACGCATCAAACACAGCCTTACTTTAATTGGTGCTAAAATTATTTATATAAAATTTAAACAAAAAAAAATTAAATTTAAATTACTCTAAGAATTAACGGAACAATTTGTTTTATTAGTTTATTTGGGGGTAGATGTCACATGCATAATTAATTTGCATTCCTTTCGCTTCTAACAAAGTAGTTAACATTGTTTTCCTACTCTCATTGGTTGGCGGTTTTGTTTTTGTTTTTTGGTCGGAACAACTCTTAACGGAAAGGAACTTAACTTATACACGTCTCTACTTTAGTTATTCACTCCCGCACTTTATCGCGCGATGCATCTACTACTAATAAATATAATATAATATTAAAAAAAGTAATTATTAAAAGTAAAATATAGTTCACTGATTAACTTTGACTTACTTCAAAGTGGTTTGAATCCCACCGCACATTTTTTTACAAGAAAAAAAAATTCATGAGAGTGAAATAGACATTTTAAAGATCTAGTTTCAATGAAAATTAAAATTCATCATGACTTTATAATATAATAAAGATAAAATAAATTAATCATTATATATGGATTAATTTATTTTACACAACACAAGTATACAAATAGAATATATATCATTTGAGGGAAAAAAACACAATAGTGCCCACTACCTAATTGTGCGTTTTACTTGAATATATATAATTTTTTTTTTTTTAAAAAGTGGTCAAATAAAAGTGGTGAGTTGCTAAGAGGTTAAGTAGAATTTAAGTTGACGTATTAGCTAGCAAGGGTTTTGAATCTAACCAATTTTAAAAATTAAAATAAAAGACTAAATGATACTAATACACCCCAAACTAAAAAGATGTATCAATTTACACCATAAACATTTTTTTTTCAACAATTTGTACGTATAAGGTGCAAAGTGTCGAAAAAAATGTTTAGAGTGTAAATTTACACATTTTTTTTTAGTTTGAAGTGTGTTAGTGTCATTTAGTCAAAAAAAAAAAAAAATTAGCAATTGTTTTTTCATACAGGCAATAATTTAGCCTTCCTACGGAGGTAGAGGAAGTGGGGCTTCTACTACTTATATTAATTTGGACTTCCAACTTAAACAATAGGCTGATAACACATCCATAATAATCGAATTAAAAATCTCTTTGTTACTGGACAAAGAAGTACTCTTAAAACAAATAATCTTTTTTGAAAAAAAGTCTTGACACAATTCCTTATTACTAATGAATTAACTCCAAGATTGTTAATATTCTTACAAAATTAAAATGGTTTATATATGCTCCAAACTAGAACGCAAGCCAGGCCCAAGCCTGCCACAAACCAAACATAGTAAATGATTATAAAGTTTAAACAAGACGAGGATTAATTCCTAGTCTAGTTAGTCCAACATCAGTTTGGGCTGAACACACCCCAATGCTAGGCACCCACAAAGGGGCACGGCCGCACGAGATCTTGTGCGATAATATTTTTTTAAAATAAAAATTTATTTATTAATTGTATTTTAAAATGTGAATTTTGATTAAGATTATATTTTGTGCAAACTTAATTTTGCACATGATTTTATTTTGCGCAAGTTTAATTTTGTAATAAAAAAAATTTAATGCGAATTTGTTTTGCATGATGTATTTATATTTTTTAACGAGTATTATATTTATGTTTTACTCAGGTAATTGTTAAGTAATGTCAAATAAATTCTAATACATAATAATGTATTATAAAATAAAGAGTGATAACTTAATTTTGCATAATCCAAAAAAATCTATCATGTGCTTTATTAATAAATGAGTTTAAATTTGCAATTTGTTAAAAAAATTCTAAAATACTGGCAATTAAACACTTAGACATAATAATCTATTAAAAAATTTGTTGCAATGTTAAAATTGTCATCCTTTTAGAATTTAGTCAAATATAGACTTTTAATTTATAAAAAAATTATTTCTTAATTCTTTTGTAGATTTTTTTTTTTAAAAAAACCCTAGTTTTTAATATCCCACAATATCTTTTAGCAATAACATACACAAATTAGTAATACCATTCTCAAAATATCACCAAAGTATTCTCAAAATACCATTCCCACTTGCATTTGGTTGGACACATTAGTTGGAAATTAAGAAATTTGAGTTCGATTTTTGAGGCCCACCACCTAAAAAATTATAGTAAAAATAATTTATATTTTGGAAAAAAGTGAAAAATAAATTGAAAGATGCGTGATAATTTATCTTGTTTTGGAATTACAAGGGCTCCTTGTACAAACCAAAAATAGTAAAAAGTTGGAAAGACTTGTACCCCAGTGAAGAGCGCGGGGGAGCCCGCTTCTACAGAGAATTCCTATTCCCACGCTTAGTTGAAAATTGTTAGCCTGGAGACCAAACAAACACAGAGTATGGAAAATTTTGTCTTAACAACCTTCTTCCTTTTTCTCTGTTTGGTCATTCTCTTTCCTCCTCTACGTTACAGTTTCCTAAATTCTGGTCCCAACTTACTCTTCCTTTCCGTTTTTATTTTTTCTCCATCGAATCAAAACTCTTCAACTCAAAAATTTATTGGGTATTTGCTTTCTTTCCCTCACATTGATCAGTTATTGTTCTTCTGGGTTTATGCTCGTATTTTGTTTGAAAAAATGCCCCAGAGAAAGAGAAGAATGTGAAATGAAAATGAGATAAATCCACATTTCTCTTTTATCGGTCTGTATAGTAAGTCATTGCCCTCTTTTGTGAGGAATCTGAGTTATATCCATGAATTGGGTTGGTTTCTTTTTGGTCATGCTGATGTGATCTTTGTGGGTTATTGTTGAATTCAATCAGAATTGCCTTTTCTCCTCCTAATTTGCATTAAGGGTCATGTTAGGTTGATATCTGGTTTATCAAGATTGTTGTTAATGTTGTATCATCTAATAACAAGTCCAAGCCACAGTGCCATATTAGGAACTATATCTCATAGCACATTAGTACTATTAATTTCTTGAGAGATTAATCATTGGGTATTGCAATGGGGGAGAGAACTGCGCCCTCAATGGGCCTTATTTCTCAGAAGGCATTGTTCTATCTATTTGCGATAGCATCGATATGTTTCATATCATCTTGGCTCTTTGTTCTTCGTTCCGCGGGCCGTTCCCAAGTACTTGCTAGTACCAACACTTTGCTCCCCAATTCCAAGCTTCTTTCCATGAGCGAAAATGGTCATTTTGAATCCAAACCCGCAGTACAAAGTATGTCCGTTATTGAAAACAAACCAGAAACACCCCAAAACAATAATAACCCGATAAAATGTAAAGAAATCCTTAAGGTTTACATGTACGATTTGCCCCCTGAGTTTCACTTTGACCTCCTAGGGTGGAAAGGCGAGGGGGGTAGTGTTTGGCCAGATATACAAACCAAAATCCCAGCATATCCAGGTGGACTAAACTTACAACACAGTATAGCCTACTGGCTAACTCTAGATCTCCTTTTCTCGGAGTTTGCAAAGAGTTTAGATGGTCACAATGCAATAAGAGTCCATAATTCAACCGAAGCTGATGTTATATTCGTACCCTTTTTTTCCTCCATAAGCTTTAATCGGTACTCAAGGCTAAGACCGGACAGAAAGACGAGCAGGAATGTCGAGCTACAAGAAAGGTTGGTCAAGTTCTTGAAAATGCAGAAGGAGTGGGAAAGATCAGGGGGAAAAGACCATGTAATTGTATCTCACCATCCTAATAGTCTTCTAGACGCGAGGATGAAGCTTTGGCCAGCAATGTTTATACTTTCCGATTTCGGAAGGTATCCTCCAAATATAGCTAATGTCGAGAAAGATGTGATTGCGCCTTATAAGCATGTAATCAGAAACTTCGTCAATGATTCTTCAACTTTTGATAGCCGTCCGATTTTGCTCTACTTTCAAGGAGCTATATATAGAAAAGATGTAAGTCACCTTCTTTGATGACTTATTAATCTTCATTGTCTTCTCATTATTCTAATTTTGCTTGTAGTTGTTCCTGTTCGCACTAAATGGACTAACCTTTTAGCAAAAATCCCTTAGCATATTCAATGCCAAGGCTTGTTATACTCATTATATGATCTGCAATTGTTTGTATTGTTCTTTAATCAAGTCTTACGGTTCTTTGTATATATTTATTCTGCCCTTCTGCTAAACACATAACTGAATGTTGATTCTTTAAGTTTGTGGCTCCGCAAGAATGTGGCACTAAATGAGTATTGAATTTAAAAAGTTACTGAAGAAAAAAGAAATGTGACTGCATTACACTAGGACATGTTTTTTTTTTAAGTCATAAAGCTAGTCTTAAGCCGACAAGGAAATGATATTAAGCAAAATTTTACGGATAATTTTTCATTTGTTTTCAAACATGATGTGTTGACTCTCCAATGAGCAAAATGACAGTTCGTTGGTGGGTACGATCGACCCTATGTGTAAGTGGAAATGTGTGGAATGAACTCTCGATTGAATAACTTGGAAGAGCTTGAATAGTTAGACTATTGTTTCTTTATTTTTTATTTATTTTTTGGTTTTCAGGTTATGGGGTATGACTTTATGGTAGCCCCTACCTATTTGGGGGTTTATATATGCTTTCTATTGTGATTATCCCTGTGGATTTTCTTCTTTTCAAAGGTGCTTATGTACGTTTCATTGGACTTGAGTCTCATAGTGAATTATCTAGTTTCCGGTTTTCAGCATTACACCATCAACTTTGTGATATTCGGCACATATTAGTTACTCCACTTTGTTGATACCATGGAAGATAATCTCCAGATTATTTAACAATTCACATATTATTGTAGCAGTTGCGGCAAAAACATTTTGATTTGGGTTGTTCTCTGGGTTTTAAATGGTTTTAGCCTTCTTCTATCAATATTTGAATTCATATTGGATAGAATATGAAATACAGTTACTGTTTGTTTGATTCAAGTTTTTTGTGCTTTTGGGGAACCCTAAATTGGTAAACTTGCATATGAAGTCTCAGTAATGTTAGATCAGCCTGAACTTATCCAGAACAATTGTTAGATCAGCCTGAACTTACTATATTAATTGCAAACTGTATAAAGCCCGACTAAGTAATATTCCATGTCAACTAAGATCAAATATTGAGTTAAGTGTTTACCAGTTTGATTGATGTTGTCCATCCTTCTCCAAGATCTAAAAGAAAATTTTGTGTTCCCAAAAAGATCCTTTACAGTGCTTAATAGCAAAACAAGTAATCCGTCATGTCAAAAGTTTGAACCAAACAATGCCAGCTCCTTTGCTAAAAGCCCAAAATCTCTGACAAATTATCAAACTCTGATTCCAGAGGAAACAAATAACTCGAACCAAACTAGCAATTAAACGATAGAAATATATGTATTTTCATTTCTATTTAGGGTGTCTTTATTGCCAAACAAAAAATACATATCTTTTGCTGAAGCAAGGTACAGCTGTAAAAGCATATGAAACAACTTACAATAGTAATATTTTGTTCCAACAAAGCCAAATTTGCTTAAAAACTTTTGTTTTCATGTATCCAATTCTTCTTTATTTCTCTCCTACAGGGCGGTTTTGTTCGGCAAGAACTGTACTACCTACTAAAAGATGAAAAAGACGTACACTTCTCATTTGGGAGTGTACAAAAAGGAGGGATCAGCAAAGCTACTCAAGGGATGCATGCGTCTAAGTTCTGCCTCAACATAGCAGGAGACACTCCCTCATCGAACAGGCTCTTTGACGCTATAGCCAGCCATTGTGTACCCGTCATTATTAGCGACGAAATAGAGCTCCCTTATGAAGATGTCCTTGATTACAGCAAGTTTTGCGTGTTCATACGTGCGTCTGACGCTATAAAACAGGGTTTTCTGATAAACCTGGTGAGGGGGATCAGGAAGGAGGAGTGGACGAGGATGTGGGAGAGGCTGAAAGAGGTTGAGGATATGTTTGAGTATAGGTACCCTTCGAGAGAGGGGGATGCTGTACAAATGATATGGCAGGCCGTGGCTCGGAGGGTACCTGCCCTTAGAATGAAGGTACATAAGGCGAAACGATTTGATCGTACTCCTCTTTCGCCTACACAAAGTGGAGTTGGTTCGCTTCCGTTGCCTAGAAATTATTCGTGAGTGTTACTTTTCTTCCTTCTTGATATTGTGGCGGAGGTAGTGGTGGTGGCTCTGGCCGTGGCACTAAATGTGATACTAACATGTAATGCCTGTATAGACGAAGAGAGAGAGAGGAAATAAATTTTCTTTTTGAACAAAAAAACGAGGAAAAGGAAAAAGGATTTGGTGGTTTTTAGCCATGCTGTAGACGGTGGCAAACTTTGGTTGTGCAATACTTAAATGGATATTTGTATAATACAACATACAGATATTTCACTATAGTGTTAGGTGTATTTAGCAATTATGAAATATTAGAAACATTTGTATAACTTATTGAAAGATGTTCATGTTAGTTTTATTAGTACATAGTTACTTTAAAAGATTGTAGCTAAAAAGGTAACTTAGATGATGTCGCATCACTGTAGTGATCCCATCTTCACCGACTAATAAACTCATGTCACATCATTTGAATTACATTTTTGAGTTCCAAGATTGAGTTCACATAAAACTACTCATTTGCTTTCGAAGTTAAGATGTTTGGCCTTGCAGGAGTGTTCATCAGTCAAGTGGTTTTTGGCCAAAATCAGATTTGTTCCATTAAAGTTTTGAGTTTTAGCATTCAAGTAGAGTCATGTCAAAATTTCAATTCAATCCAATTCAGATGTTAGATTGAATAGGTTTCAGATTGGATTTGTTATCCATTTACCTGTTTGGACTCAATCCTTTCATGTCCAATCCAATCTAATATATCCAAACAATATAAAATATGATACGTCCAAATATATAAAAATATTTGAAAGAACTTCGAGTAACCTATTAGCCTAGATAGAAAAGGTGCCCTCTTGAGCCCGATTTTATTGATTTGAGTCTCATATGCAATATTAAAATTTAGGTTGCTTATTTCCTCTCTTCTTAATTATTTGTAGGTTGTAGAATTAAATCTTCAGAGAAGGGAAAAAAAAAAGAGGTCTATATGGTACTCGTTCATGTGATTGGTAGGTTCGTTCAAAGTGAACTTAAAATCAGTTTTTTGAAAGCCACATACTTTCCATTGGGCCATGGATGCTCCAAGACTCGTTATAATATTAAAATTTAGTTTCTTGAAATTAAATATTGGATATATATATATATACAATTTATCGTAATTTAATCTTGGGTCTCATTTGACTCACAAAAAAAAATCAGTTATATTATTTTTTCACGGAGGCAGGAAACTAAACATCCTATCAAATTTTTTTTTTTTGTGTTTGACAAAGCATAAAAAGTATTTAATTAAAAGTATTATTGTCTAAAATTTATACTTTTCAAACAAGATTTGTATTTTTCAAACAAAGAAAAACAAAATAATTTTGTTTCGTGATTGCTCAAATATGTGAACCGAACCAAACCGGGAATTAGAACGAGAACAAGTCCCTAATAAAACTCCGGGTTTTGAGACAATTTTGCGAAACAATTCTCCCTTCCCTTCCCTCTATCAACTCAACCCATCCAAAAAGAAAGAAAAAAAAAATGAAACCCACCAAGTTGATTCTAAGGATGATGATGAGGAATTCGATTAAGATAGAGGAGGCAACATCATTATCATCATCATCATCAACGAAGAATTTTTGCAACAGCAGCAGTAGCAGTAGCAGTAGCAGTAGCAGAGGAAGGGAAGCGTGGAAGTAGAAAAGGTAGAAAGGGAGAAGGTAGATTGTGTGGTGATAGGGGCAGGTGTGGTTGGATTAGCAGTGGCCAATCAACTTTGTCGAAGAAGAGAGGTTTTGGTGATTGAGTCTGGTCCCACTTTTGGCACCGGCACTTCTTCTCGGAGCAGTGAAGTCATCCATGCCGGTATCTACTACCCACCAAACTCTCTCAAGGTCCGTTTTTTTTTTGAGCTTTTGATTGCTAAACACCCAACGCTGAATAAAACTTCTCAAAATATTTTACAGTTTTACCTTGTTGGATATGTATCGTATCAATAGCTAATGACTAAAAGGAATTGGGGCATTTGGATTGAAGGAATGATAAGGAAATGAAAAAAGGGGAGGGATTAACAGTCCTTTTTGATTGAGGGGAAGGAATAGGAAGGAAATGGCTAATTAGGAGGGGATAGAATGGAATGGAAATGAATAAGTTTAATTTTAGGATGGAAAAGAAAGGAAGGGAAGTTAGCTCTTGTTTAGATAGAAAGAAGAAAAGAAAAGAAAGGTAATGAATGTGATTTAATATATTGTTGACAATTTATGGTTAAATTTGGTATTATGGGTATAATTCATTAAAATCTTTTCATTTCCCTCTTAATATTGGAAGGAAACAAAATAGTTGAATAGCGGGGATTAACAATCCCTCCCATTCCCTCTGTTTCCTTTTCATTTCCTTCGTAAATCTAAACAAACACGTGATTTGTAATCCCTCCCCCTTTTTTCGTTTCAATTCCCTCAATCCAAACAGACCGTAAATTTCAATCGTTTTATGAGGGGGATCAGAAAGGAAACGGAGGAAATGAGTCTTTTGTTTTTATTACTGGGAGGGAAAGTAAAAGTTTTTAATGAATTATTCACCATATCCTAAATTTAATCATAATTGTTTAACAATATATTAAATCACATTCTTTCCATTTATTTTCTTCATTCTATCCAAAAATGAGTTATTTTGATTACTTTGTTTTCCATTCTTAACTATCCAAACAACAACCTCGCTTGGTAAGTCGGAATATAAGAATGGGAATAAGAGCTTAATTCATTTTCCTTTCAATCACAGAAGGAATACTTTTTGTAATTCCATTTCAACGTTTGGAACAACATTGGAATAGGAGTCAGGAAAAGCTTTCCACTCCTATTCTATTGTTTGGTTACCAATGGAATGGAAATAAATTTTTAATATTTTCCAATGATACCCTTTTGTCTTTTAATGACTGATTAGTTACAATATGAGAATTTTTTCCCTACGTAACAATTACAACGTTAAAAGTTTGCAATATGGTCTATATTCATCGTCCCTGGCTGGGGTAGCCTTCCCCTCACCTAAATTTTCTTTTAGACCAAAAAAGAAAAAAAACAAGTTATATCGTATATTCAAATCAAATAAGCAAGATGGATATAATCTTATGAGATATGACCGTAAATAACCAAACTTTGTTGATAAACAAACCTTTCTAGAAGAATATATATATATATATTTTTAGATTCAACAAATCAAAAAGATAACAATTTTATTTTTTTAAATAAAAAAAAAGCAAAGAAGTTGTATGTTTTTTGTAGATCGAACATGAAAAAGCAAGATGCTATAATATATATATATAATATGTATATACATATCTATAAGACTCGAACTTAGGATCTCTCCTGGATCCATGTGGATTTGATTCCAACCAATTTTCAATACACGTTTCCTTTCCGGGATCTAAAATAGAGGCAAATATCGGGATGAGTGGGAATAGGAAATAAATTCCGATCCCTTGTTTCTATTCCCGCTAAACAAACGTGGCCTAAAATTGAACAAATTGCTTTATATGTCATTCCTTCCCCACCTAGTTAACCATTTCCTTTCCATTCCCTCCCCTCATTCCAAACGGATTGTTTAAAGTTAGATTAAGGGTCCTCTTGTTTTTTAGCCTCTCAATGCTAAATGCTGAACAATATCTCTAAAAAATGTTTGATTTTGTTTGGCTTGGAATGCTGATTAGATAACATTTTACAGTTTTATTATTATGATATATATATATATATATATATGAATAGCTAATGGATAAGAAGAATTGGGGCATTACTGGAATAAAAATTCATCAAAGTCAGATTAAACATTCAGCGCAAGATTTGCCTCTTATTGTTGAATACTGAATTTTTATTTAGTTCAGCATTAAGAGGTGAGAAAACAAGCACCAATAATACCTCTTAAGACTGAATAGAGCTTAAATTAAGCATTAAGAGGTTAAAATAAAGACCACTTTTATTATGAGATTTGGTGCATCTATTATGACTAGAAAAAGAAATGGGACACTTTAGCCAGAATTTGAGACGGATTTAAGTTGGAGGGACTAGTAGTAATGTATACTCCTTACCTCTGACTTTCACAAAGATCAAATAATTTTGACCTAATAGTCGTTGAGAATAATAATTGTTTGATATGTACATTGATTGTATCTAAAAAAAGAAACCAAACTCTTAATGACATCACAAAAGGAGTTCAAGATTCTTAATTTGGGGTGGCTGGAGGAGTATTCAGTTAGGTCTTCTAGCTTCTAGGATAACTTTGGTGTTCATTTATTGGTGAAGAACTTTTAGGGTTTGTGCTTTCGCTAGACTAGACAGACAATACAAGAAAATCGGAAGAGTTCATATTTAAGTGGAAGAACTTTTCTGAATTCCTATATGGCATTGTCTCTAAGAAAGATTTGATTTGAACTTTGATAGTAAATTGTTTTGCAGGCGCGTTTTTGTGTTAGAGGAAGAGAATTACTGTACAATTATTGTAAAGAACATGAAATCCCTCATAAACAGATTGGTAAGCTCATAGTTGCTACTGGATCTTCAGAGATCCCAAAGTTGACTGGTCTTATGAATCGTGGGACTGAAAATGGTGTTCATGGTCTGAGGCTGATAGAGGGCCATGAAGTCATGAATCTCGAGCCTGAATTGCAATGTATGAAAGCTTTATGGTCACCCGTTTCTGGAATAGTTGATACGCATTCCCTAATGCTTTCATTGGTGGTATGACCTTCAAAGCTTCTTGCCTTCATATTAGTCTTTTTCAAAGACAATCCTAATATATTTAGAAAAAGTGAGTTGCAAGTCATCCTTTCAATTAAATGCTGAGAAATTAAGGACATATTACTTCTCCCCAGCACATGGAGGGTTTCATTCACAGTTTCTTTTAGCCAACGACACTTTTCAGTTTTCAATGTTTATCTACAAGGGACATACCCCTTTTCTTGGATGGTCAATTATACTCGAACCGTACTTTTTTATTTCCTTCTCACTCATGATTGGCTGCAAAGCCTCACCAGTGCCTGTCCTCGCCCACCGCCACCCACTGCCGGAGCTCCAGTGAGTCAGTGACTACACAACTCACCACGAATCCCTAGTCATACTCTCTTCGGTGACTTCATTTATTTGTGTATTTATGCTATGTATAGATAATTTATGTTTGTATATATATATGGGGAACATTTCCCATTCATACCAAACTTAAGTACCAAGTTTACCGGACTGAGCCACTTGAGGGTATAAACGGATGAATTTTTTGATGGAACTTGGTGAAAATGATCTCCATGATTAGTGATCATCGTCAAAAAATTCAACTGGGAAGTGAGTTAAACATCTAAATTTTTTAGTTAACTCACTTCCTGGTTGAATTTTTGATGAAATTTAGCGGAGATGATTTTCACCAAGTTTCATCATAAAATTCACGTGTTTATCCCCTCAAATGGCTCAGTCCGTAAACATGGTATGTATGGTTTGGTACATATGGGAAATGTTCCCCATATATATTTGTATGTATTCATACATAAATTTACAAATGACCAAAAAAATAAAAATAAATAACTTACGATAGTCAATTCGGATATCAGGGTGCATTGTTGGGGATGGGGAGGAGCGTATTGTTTTTTTTTTAAATTAGAAGTGAAGAAAGGGTATTTTGGGTAAATAAAAGTGTCCTTTTGAAATGGAAATTTGAAATGGAAAAGTAAGGTGTCTTTGATTTGGATTTAATTGTGGAAGGAAGGAAGCCCTCGAAACCCATTGCCTCATATATTTATTATTTCGAGCACTCAGTGAACACTTGAACTTACTACTTTGGGAAGCTATTGTTTTATCCATCTCAATTTACCCTGTCTTCAGTTTTATATGTATATTGACAGGGATTGTCACCGCAATGTGGCTTTAGGGGGAAGCTGAAAGCCATGGAACAACTTTCTCTTACAACTCTACTGTCATTGGTGGTCATCTTGAGGAAAATCAAATGTGCCTTCATATTTCACAAAGCGAGGCTCTTGAAAACTGGGACGGGAGCTCTCCATTGTGCCCAGAGCTTATATTGTTGCCTAAGCTTGTAGTAAACTCTGCAGGCCTAAGTGCCCCATTACTTGCAAAGCTATTCAACGGGATTGATAGTGGATCTATTCCTTCTTCTTATTATGCTCGTGGTTGCTACTTCTCCCTATCAAATACTAAAGTTCCTCCATTCAAACATTTGATTTATCCTATACCTGAGGTTGGTGGCCTTGGAGTGCATGTTACGTTGGATTTAAATGGCCAAGTCAAATTTGGCCCTGATGTTGAATGGATCCATGGTGTAGACAATATTTCAAGTTTCTTGAACAAGTAATTTTCTTTTTCTCTCTCTTTATTATCTACAGTTATTTTACATTTTATTTTCCCAGTGACTTGGTTTTTTATGCTAGCTTTTTGCTTCTTGTTCATATGTAATGCATTAATTCTGCAGTATGTCCAACACATCCTTTTTTTTATCAACTTTGAAATTTTGATAAAATTATCAAATTCATGACATTATATTTCATACTTTTTTCTTCTACATTATGAGCACATTTTGTATATCATTGCGTTTACTTTATAATGCTCAAAAGTGGTTCAGAAGTATGTAGCATAGTAATTGGAAGTCTATTTGCTGCTTATGTTCTAGGTATGATTATTCAGTATGTGCGAATCGTGTAAAGAAATTTTACCCAGAGATAAGAAAATACTATCCTGCTCTCAAAGATGAAACTCTGGAGCCTGGTTACGCTGGAATCCGTCCGAAACTTTCTGGTCCTAAACAGGCTTCTGTTGATTTTTTAATACAGGTTTTCTCACATTCCTTTAATTCTTAATCCCTAAATGAATGTTAACTGTCCTTTAATTCTTAATCCCTAATTGAATGTTAACTGTCCTCCTTTAAATCTCTGCTGTGCCGGCCTTTTAAGATTCTGAATTTCTTTTTATAAATATTTTGCGTGTTGGCAAGGTATAGTAGTATTGTACAATGAACGTATGGAAACTCACTATAAGATACAAGTTTTGTCCTAAACAATTGACTGTGATGAAATTGGTGCATTCTTAATAAATTTCAAAGTGAAATGAGGACTCTTAATTAGGGATGGAGGGAATATGATATTCCAACAGAAATGAATGTGGAATGAACTTTTGAGATAAATATTTACGGGTTCATGTGTGAGACATTATGACCTAAGTTAGCATCCGATGCATTCCAATGAAGTTCATACTTGCTTCTAATAATTCTGTGCCAAAGGGAGTCTGGTTCCAAATGAAATCGCATTAGCAACTTTGCCTCTAGATAAACGTTTTTGGGCACCAAAATCTTCCTGCCACCCCTCCTGGTATTTTTAAGAAAGAGTCGGTACAAGTTTTAACTTGTATTCACAAAAATGTATGAAATATTTTGTGCATAGAATTTGTGACAAATGTTGGTCGTAGGGGACTGAAAGTGTGGGCTGTGGCCGCACATTGTGGTGCTGGGTAACAAAATTTTGGGGTGCCAAAAATAAGGCGAAGGTATAAGTAAGACTGACTACTAAATTTTCGGTGCCCTTAGAGGTCGCCTCTAGGAATGCTGTGACAATGAATGTTGTACAAATCGTGTGGAACTCCTTCCATTGGTCCCTTACAGCAGCTCCGATTTAGGGATGGCAATAGAACCCAAGCCAGCGGGCTTTTGACCTGACCCAACCTAATGTCTCGGGTTAGGGATGATTTTTCTAAAGGGCGGGTTCGAACTCCTTCCATTGGTCCCTTACAGCAGCTCCGATTTAGGGATGGCAATAAAACCCAAGCCAGCGGGCTTTTGACCTGACCCAACCTAATGTCTCGGGTTAGGGATGATTTTTCTAAAGGGCGGGTTCTCAATACAAGTTATTGCAACTTCATTAAAATTACATCTACTGATTCTTGAATACCCACTATGGTAATTTTTGTGTGGTATTTTCTAAGATTTTGCACTTGCGATGCATGTTCCTTCTATTTCTCCAAGAAAGCTGTTCACATCCCAATGTTTGTTGTGTCAGCTTGACCTTTCATAAGTGGAGGCAGAATAAATTTAGCGCGTTTGACCTGACCTGACCTGACCCGACCCGAAATATATCATTTTTCTTTAAATAGCCTTATATTTTTTAATATAATTACAACTGGTCATGACAGGTACATTTATAGGCGAATTGGGTTTGTCCAAACCTGACCCATTGCCCTCCACTCCATCATCTTATCACACCAAACTAGAAACCTTGCATTGATATTCACAGCCAACTGTAGCAAGCTGCCACTATTCCTGTTGAGATACCACCCGAAAATTAATCTTTTTTTTGGGACTTTCTTAATATTATGTTTACCCTTCATATGATTACTGTCGTCATTCTAAATCAATTCTCTCTTTGATCTTAGATGCAAGTCTTGGATCTCTTTTTTCTCTTTTACATTATTTTGCAACTTTACCTAATTGCCACAAGTCTGAACGCTCTAATTCCATGCTCCAATTTTTGGGGAAAATTTCTGTTTATCTCTTGATCACTAATTAGCAAAGCTAAAAGTTATCTTAGCTGGATTTAATATGCATATTAGATAAAAAGTCAGGGAAATTTTCTAGTATTGAAGAGAAAGTATAGGGATTCCACAGAAAGGTAAAATCTAAATTTTGGATGATTCATATCCGGAAGTAGACTTTCTCCCCTAGACACTTAATTTATACTTCCTCAGATTGATAGTCTGATTTCATTTTTGGGACATAATCAAAGTACCAAAAAGTAGAGAATAATTTGTATTATTGACCATTGATCAGGTTGAAATTAGTGTTTCCTTTAAAGGTACCAAAGTCAAAGTGGGGCTATCAATTTAAGATGAAGGGAGTAACGCATTATGTAAATAATCTGATTGAGCTAGCATACTGTTCAGGCTTGAAACTATGTGGCTGAGGGATAGAGTTTTAGAAGAAATTCAAAAAGGTTGGGAGGGGTACAAGTTCTTGGGTAAATTAAAGGCGGTCAAAAGTGAGATTAAGAAGTGGAATAGTGAGACATTTGGGGAGATGAGACTAGAAAAAGCGCAATTTATAATTGCATAGGGGAGTGGGATGAAAAAGAGGCATTCAGAGCTTTAGATGTAGAAGGGATAGAGAGGGGCAAGTTAAGGAAGAAGTTGGAGGAAGTAATAGCGAAGGAGGAAATCTCATGGAATCAAAAGACAAGATGAAACGAGTCATCGAATGGGATAATAATACTGAGTTATTCCATCGATTGCAAGTGGTAGAAAAGCAAACAAATTGATTAATAAAATTGAAAGTCCGATTTGGGGTGATGCAAACGGAAGAGGAAATTTAGAGAGAAATTCTGATTTTTTTTGAAAAGTTATATAATGGTGAGGAAGAAAGGAAATTTGGGATTGAGGGGTTGGAATGGGCATATCTGTAGAGAGACCAATGAATCCTTAAAGGCTTAGAAAGGCCCTTCGAGGTGGAAGAAGTTAAAAGAGCTCTTTTTGAGCGTGAGGGTGATAAAGCATTAGGGCCCGACAGATTTTCAATGGCTGCGTTGCAAGATGGTTGGGAAGTCACCAAGAATGATATCATGGGGGTGTTCCGAGAATACTTTGATAGCGGGGTGGTAAATGCAAAAACAAACGCCATTTTTATTTGCTTAATTCCAAAAAAATTGAACTCCATTTCCATTAAGGATTTTCGTCCAATCAGTCTTGTAACTTCTTTATACAAGGTTTTGGCTAAAGTCCTTTCTTTGAGACTCAAGAGAGCTTTAGAGGAGATAAATAAACTCTTCCCAAGAGTCGTTTGTTCAAGGAAGACAAATTTTAGATATGGTCTTGATTGCAAATGAGGTGGTAAAGGAATATAGGGCAAAGAAAAAGGAAGGCATAATTTTCAAGATTGATTTTGAAAAGGCATACAATCACATTAGTTGGGAATTTTTTGATTTTGTCTTAGGTAGAAAATGATTTGGTAATAAGTGGAGATCTTGGGTCAAAGGTTGCATCTGATCGACTGATTTTTCAGTCATCATCAATGGGAGACCAAGAGATCATTTTGGGGCCTCGAAAGGGATTCAGCAAGGAGACCCACTGTCTCCATTTTTGTTTATATTAGTGGCAGATGTACTGAGTAAGTTGATGAAGAGAGCTTGTGAGAGTAACTTGATTGAGGGTTTTGAGATTGTGCAGAATTAACTAAGAATTTTGCACTTGCAATTTGTGAATGATGGCATTTTCTTTGTTTCAAATAAAGATAATTGCATCAAAAATCTGGTGGGGTTCATTAAATTGTTATATTTAATCTTGGGGTTGAAAGTTAACTTGGGGAAGAGTTTAGTAGCGGAATTGAATATTGAAGATGATAGATTATCGCATATAGTGCGTGAGTTGGGATGTGGTAGTGGTTCTTGGCCTCTTAGCTATCTAGGGCTTCTGTTGGGCGGTAACCCTTCTAGTCTCTCTTTCTGGAATCCTGTTATTGAGAGAGTGGCACAAAGAATAGAGGGCTGGCGTAAAGGGTGTCTCTTTAAATGGGGGAGGTTGGTTTTGTTACAATCGGTTTTAGGGAGTATCCTTGTTTACTTCTTATTTCTTTTTAAAATTCTTAACAAACAGGCTTTAATCTTTCTTATCTCTTTTTAAAATTATTAACAAACCGGCTTTAATCTTGGATAAAATGATGAGAGATTTTTTTGGGAAGGGAAATTTGAGGGTAAAGGGAGTCACTTGGTAAGTTGGGAAGTGGTTTCGAAGTAAAAAAAGAAACGGGGTCTAAGTGTGGGCAATTTGTTGAAAAGAAATAAGGCTTGGAAAATGGCTATGAAGATTCCCTCTTGAAAAAGACTCGTTTTGGCATGAAATTATTGTTAGCAAATATGGTCTCCATCTTAACGGGTGGGATGCTAACATTGATATTAAATGTTCTCTCCGTTTTCCTTGGAAATCAATTGCAAGAGTGTGGAACCCGTTTGTGCAAAACGTTAAGACTTGTGGCGGGAAAGGGGGATACCATTTGATTTTGGGAAGACAAATAAGTTGGGGATTGTCCTTTGAAAGTCTTTTTCTAGAATTTTTCGTCTTTTAAATAATCATGACATGTCGATTGGCTCAGTTGTCTCCTGGTCTTCGAACACCGCTTATTCTTGGGATTTTAGTTTTTCTAGGAACTTCAATGTTATGGAATTCGGGGAGTATTTATCACAAGAATTGTTAGACAAAAGGGTTTGGATCGTCCATAATTCCGGGGAGTTTTGTTGTAAGCATAGTTGTCAAAAGCGTGCCTAGGCGCAAGGCGCAAGAGTAGGGCTTCTCTTACCTAAAGGTGTGCGCTTTTAGCGCCTAGGCTCCAGGCGTAGGGGCATAGATGCAACGATTTTTGCAACCGAGGTGCCATTTTTTCAAATCCTTCTTTTCCTACCTCAGACTCTCAGTCGAACCCTTCTTCTTCTTATCCATTGTTTTAAATCGCGGTAGCGTAATGCGTTGCGTTTTGGTTCTGGAATTGTGTAGCGCTCACAAATTGCGTAATAGCGTAAGCAATTTGGATAATGAATAGCGTAATAATACAAAAATAAAAAATAATATTATACTAAAAAATATTAATAAAAATTTAAAAACCTTTAAAAAACTTAAGAGGAAAAAGGGTAATAAGAAAAGAACCCAAAAATAAAAGGGTGATAAATAAATTAGAGAAAGAGGGGTATAAAATTAAGAACCCAAAAATAAAAGAGTCATTTTCAATAAATTTAAAAACCTAGTTCTCTAATTTCACTCCCCTCTTCATTATTCACTCCTCATCCCTAAAAAACGACATTTCCCCTTCTTCTCCACCAAAAACAATCGTAATTTCCCCTCTCAAACTCAAAAAAAATTCTCTCTCTAACCCACCTAAAACCATAGATTATCAGTCTCCGATTTCTCTCTTAGATAAAACCCTAATTTACTTAAACCCACCCAAAAGCAGAGCAAGATCAAGCCTCCTCTCTTTTGAGCTAGGGTTTCACTTTTGAGGAGAAGAAAGGAGAACGGTGAAGAAAGGAGAAGAAATAGCATGAGTAAGAGGTAGCGTTTCCTTTCACCCCTTTTTTTAGTTGGTGGTCCCAAATAGCGCGAGTAATTTAACAATAGTGTAAAACAGTGTGAGTTTAGCATAAAATAGCGTAAAATAGCGTGCCACGTTATCAAATTGCGTAAGCAATTTGGATAAAAAGCAATTGGAGCTGCACTATATAGCGTTTTTCTCCGGAAAAACGCAATTTCGCACCATATGGCGCGCTTTTCAAAACATTTGTTGAGACTATCAATCTCACATCGAAAGAGTGGATAATCATAATTCAATATATAAGATTTAGGGGCTACTCCACCTATTGCCAATTGGTTTTAGGTTGGATGCTTCGAAATCTAACATGGTATCAGAGGAATAAGATTCCTGTTGTTCGGGTTCACCGTTCAAAAGAAACGGCCGTCACGGGCTCCACGTCACCTAGTCAATCCACGTGTTTGGCTAAAAAATTACGCCACACGTGAGGGGGCGTGTTGAGACTATTAATCCCACATCAGGAAGAGTGGATAATCATAATTCAATATATAAGATCTAGGGGCTACTCCACCTATTGCCAATTGGTTTTAGGTTGGATGCTTCGAAATCTAACAACATTGTTCCTATCTTAGTCGCTTTTGACAGCGATTGCGATGTTCCCCCACCCCCCAACCTTTCTTTTTAAACAAAATACGGGTTAGGTTAGGTTAGGTTAGGTTAGGTTAAAATAATAGGAGGAACGTGAAGAAGAAGACGGAATGGAGGAGGAGGGAGGTTGAGAGAAAACGAAAAAAGGTAGGAAGCTGTAAAGATGAGATATTTTATATTTAGGGTTTTAGTAAAGGTTAAAATGACTCATATGCCCTTGGTCATATGAAACATTTACAATATTTATTCTTTCATACTTCATAGTGTCTTATCTATTAGTATTATGTCATTATGAGTTTTTATTAGAAAAAGTATTATCTTATTATAAATAATATATATATATATATATATATAGTTATTTAAAATAATATTGTGAGTTTTAATAGTATCTTGTTATTATAAAATAATATTTATGATAAAAACTACTTTAATTTTGTAAGGTTACTATCTGATTTTGTGTTATTTATAGCTTTCTGATTTTGTAAGAAAATTTGCTTCAATGTTTGCTTTAATTTTTTTATTTTTTCCCCCTTAGTAGGGTTAGGGCAGTAGGCTCAGTTATAATTTTTTTTTCTTGAATTGGAAGTGTTATACAATATTCGTCAGTAGGCATTTTGGCTGCCAATTATAAGTGTTATATCCTTCTTAGTCATTCGGAATTTAAATGACTTATTTTATTGCGACTTTCTTTATTTTATTATGCCTTAGATTTATTTTGAGACTTATTTTTATATTGTGTTATTTAGATGGTAATGACTATAAATCCATGAGGACTTGTTTTTTATTTGGATCTTAATTTGGTGATTGTTTTTTTTGCTCTAGATGATTTGACATTAGAGTAGGTGGTGTAAATTATGATTAGAATTATACATTTCAAGTTTTTGTATGTGGTGCGCCTCGCTTCGAAAAGGCGCGCGCCTGCGCCTTGCGCCTAGGCTCCAGGGACCTTGGCGCCTCAGTGCGCCTTTAGCTTTTGACAACTATGCTTGCAAGTCTTTCTTTGATACTCTATCAAGTCTGCAACCAACAGTCCTATTCCCGCAATTCAATTTCATATAGAAGCGGGTGCCTTGAAAGATTAAGGTGTTTGCTTGGCTAGCCTTGTTGGGTAGAGCGAATACGTGCGATTTACTCCAAAGATGGGGGCCTTACATGTTTCCCTCATCGTGTGTGCTACGCAAGGAAAATGGAGAGGACATTGATCATATTTTGCTTCACTGCCAATTTGCTCATGATTTGTGGATTAGATTGTTTAACCTGTTTGGGTTAGTGGGTGCTCTTCCTCGGAGGTGGGCTGAGGTTATTGCAATCAAGTTGTCTTTTAAGTAATCCGGTAGCATGGCTAAGTGCATATGGAGGCTTCCGGTTTTGGCAATAGCTTGGTTAGTTTGGTTGGAGAGAAATAGAAGTGTGTTTGATGATAGATACAGTTCAGTGTATGAAGTGTGGAATCATAGCATAGTTTTAGTCGGGCTATGGGCTAAAGCCCTGAATTTTTTTAATTATGTTGATCGTTTCATGTTTATGTTGAATTGTCACAGCTTTATGTCCTGATTGCTGTTATTTTGTAGTTGGGTTTGCTGATTTTAGTGTGTTGCTGTAACTTTTTTTTTTTTTTGGTCTATGTATTGCTGTAAGTTTGAGGTATAGCTTAAGTGGATTTCTCATTCACTGGGTTTTATCCCTTCTTTCGATTGTAACTTCCTTTGAGTTTGTTATAATGTTCCGTTTCTTATCAAAAAAATAAATAAAAATGAAATACGACCCACTTCTACGCTTGTTTTCGTTGTATCTCATTCATTCAAGGGAGCAAGAGATTCTCCTTCTGAAGGATCATCTATTGCAGATGCTCCCATATTTCTAAATCTTGGTTCCTCTGTTCTAATGCTTTTGTAGTGAACTTTGGAGTAGCAAATTGTATATTTAATTATTTATATTACTTGTGATATCATCTTGGGCAATGTATGAAAGTTCGTTCTATATGATCCTTGTCCTTAGAATTCTGGTAATTGCCAGTAGTTGTCCGACTACGGAGACCAAGAATTAGACTCTTTTATAGAAGACTCGATATTATTTCCTATTAGTGACATTATAATTAATACAAATAACAAATTTAGTCCAATCATTTTGGTTAGTGAGTTCCCGAGCTCATGCATTTCTTAGATCAATCTCTTGTTCTACTATGGAGAGTGAATTTCTACTCCCTATTTTTGTGGTGTTTTAAGACTGGTAGTAATTATTGTACGTTTTTACTCCCCACTTTTTGTTTTGCTTGGAGGACACCAATAATGGTTTATACGTTTTCAGTCCCTAGTGTGTGTACATGTGTCAATGAAGTAAAAGAGGACTAAAAGTGTAAAATTTTAGTGTTATTTATGCTTTTGTCATTTATATTAATCGAGTCCTTGCCGGAGGGATGGGTTATTAAAATGTAATTTCGACCCATTTTTGTAGACATAATTGTTACACTTGTCAACGTGTTATAAGCTTATAAAAGGTGGGACTAACATATATAACGATTATTGTTGTCGTTATGCAGTACTAGCCTTGGAGCGTACTGTACGCTTGTTTAATATTATACATAATAATTCCTGCTATTAAAACAAAATAAGTACATCAAACTATATTTGATCAAGCAGTAATAATATGTGTTATCTAGGTTTAAGGTTATGTGTTTGAGTCCTTGCTTAAGCATTATTTTTATTGTGATTTTTCAAAGCGTGAAGGGTAATTTCATAATTTCACGTATTTACCAAAAGTCCCGGTCACGTTTTGTATATAGCATATATTCTTATAAAATGCGGTTTTGCAGGATGAGGAGGTTCACGGGGTACCTGGTCTAGTTAACCTTTTTGGGATTGAATCACCAGGTCTAACTTCAAGTTTGGCAATTGCAGAGCATGTTGCTGCCAAATTCATCACACTTTAGGTAATCTACTTGAGATTTATATATGTACACACATATATTTATCTTGGATTTAATTGACTGCAAATTCCTGTATACTATTATATCATATATTGTTGATGATTTTGTTGTTTCCTTTTTGGGATTTAGTTTATGATGGGTCAGTTAGACTTGGGTACTTCACTAATTTTTGATTTAAAACCTGGGTGTATGTATGTACCGCATGTATAAACAGGAGATATGAAACCTGAAAGTCCATTAAAACATAAGAAAATTCCTGTTATTGTGTATAATTTATATGTAAATTTTATGCGGAAAGCTAGTGTTACCCATGAATTGTACACTTCTTATTGTTGCTGCAATAGTTTTTAAACTCTTCTGTAAATGTTGAACTGGCTAATGAGATACAAACACATTCATTATGTCCTTACATGTAATATTTGATAATTTTTTCTTGATTCTATTAAATATAATTTAGTTACGATAGATCTTATTTTGCAAGTCTCGTCGAGTAAGTTTCAAACATAAAAACTTATTAAAGAAGGAAGCTGGTGTGGCATTATTGTAACATGGGTTTTGTATTTTACACTCTCATTTTTACACCTTCGCCGAATTGGCAAGGTTAGATACACTACCATTAGATCACTAAAAATCTACATATTGTTTAAAATTTACACTTTCATGAGTTGGCAAAGCATATGCACAATGATCGGATATGATGTTACAAGTAATTGTTAATAGGAGTAGCTTTTTCAAAACAACCCTTTGGATATATGTTGCAAATTCATTGTTGGTACTGGTGGCAATTTTGGAATCCCGCGACATACTTTTAACTCCATTGTATATATGTAAACCTAGTTTATATCATTTTTTGAATTGAATGCAAAATCTGAAGTCTAAAGAATGAATCTAAACACTGAATCTAAATTTAAAAATTATGTTTGTTTCATATCTGAATACCACATTTAAATGAGTAAATACCACTTCATATTCATAGGCTTACCATGACAAAGAAGAAGTAACCTCTAAATTTTTTTTACACAGCAAAAACTTTATAACACCTCCGATTTCATACCTTTATTTCTCCTCATTTTTTTAGTGGTTCTAATCCATTCTCAACGGATAATTAACATTTCAATTTATTTTCTATGACAAATGTTTATTTATGAAATCCTCTGGAGGATACCACTAGCTAGGTACTTATTGCGAGGGGACCAATTTAGACAGATTATTAGACTCGTCATAATCTATCACTATATATATGCTTAAAATAATTTATTAAGGAGGGCGGAGAATAATGTTTTATTCGTTCAATAATCAAATTTCTTTATCTTAAAATTAAATGAGGTGCTAGCATAGTTAAAAAAATGCTTAGATTTGTCTGCTTCACGCATTCATGGGAATTTTATTTCTTTTTCTCAAGTATATCAAAATATAAAATTAAGTTAAAGCGTAGCTTAACATTAATAACCTTTTATCACAACATTAAATGTTGACTCGTATTTTGGAAGGAAATGAAAGGGTCAAGGTTCAAATCCTATACTCTCTAACTCCTAAAGAAGGAACAAGGGAAGGAAAGGAAAAAATTTATTGGAAACTAGTTCAACTACTAAACAAACATCTCTTGTATATAAATCGATCTATTTTAACCACTCCTAACAAGTTATTTTACATTTTTAAATTATCAATTTTACTCTTGCAATCCTGTTTTTCACTAAAGTATCCATACAAGAAGATCAAACCCATATTACTAAGCAAGTTAAACATATATTATAACCATTAAGTCACTTACTACTTTTACTTAATTTCATTCTCTTTTTACTACTAGATTTTGTGCACGTGTTAGTACTTGACAAATGTTATTAAATCTATTAATATATATATATATATAACTAAGAATTGAATAATTAGGATGAAATAAAATAATAACAAATAAACAAAACAATTAAATAATTTGTATGAAATAAAAATAATAACAAATAAACAAAACATAGTATCAACTGCAAAATTCATTTGATTTTTTTTACCGACCTAAAAGCCTTGTAATTTTAATACAATCTATTAAATAGCTTATTTCTTAAGAAGTTTGTTATAAAGTTATACTATATAAATCTTATACATAACACATAATTTAACATAAATTCTAACTTGTTTAATTTTTTAGCAAATTAAAGTAGAGTTAAATTTATCTAGAATACTAATACTAATATAAAAATATTTTCTCAAAAAAAATTACTAACATAAAAATTATGAAGTTATACACTTATAGTCGCATACTATTTTATTTAATGCAAATCTAGGTTAAATTTTTAGCAAAATAGAATAGAGTTTGAATTTATTTGAAAATTAATACTAATATAAAATCATATAGAGTTATACTAGTTTATTTAATGTAAATCTTAAAATCATTTGTATAAAATCAAGGGGCAAATCCTACGTACACGCGGGCGGACTCAGTTCTAGATCAAATGTACGTCACCGTAACTCAATCTAATTTTATTTTTTAAAATTTATGTGCTAAGTTTTCAGTTTTCATCGCTAGTCCAATTTGACTGAATATTAATGTTAATCCAACCGTTCAAAATTTTGGCCTGTACGTGTAAAAGATAAAATGGTCAATTTGTAAATTGAAATAGGTCGATTTCAAAAAATAAATGATACATCACGCTCAATTGGAATTGGCATTTGCCTCTTCATTAAACAATAGTGGGCCAATGTACTTAAAAGCTAATTTGAAGATAATTATTAAGCTCACTTATTGTTGTGGCCTTTGTACCGAACAATAGGTATGGATTGACTATCGCAATTATATTCAATTCATGCACAATTATATAGATAGATATTTTATAGCATAAAAAGGCTTAGGCTAAGTACATTATACTCCAATAATATAGTACACTCTCTCTCTCTCTCTCTTAATTGGGTCTATGACATGAGTTGTCCGAGCTAAATTTTGCGTATCTCGCTTAATACTCACTCGCAGATGTAAATTTTTCATTGACAACAATTGTTTTGCTGCTACTAGGAATCGACTTAAAAAGCTCTAAGTTTACCCTATAGCTCAAACCAAATGGTGGTCAAGCCACTGGATCCATAACTTGTGGTTTTCTTTTGTTTTAAATTAAAATTCGGTGTTTAACTTTTGAATCTTTTTAAGAGAGCAAGTCTTGAGCATGTAGATGGGTAGTATTAACATTAAAGCATCTTTAATAGGGTTGTTTAAAATTAATTCACAGATCTATTTACTCTTTAACAGCCAATATTAATACTATTGTGTAAAAAGAAGTGGTTCAATTAAAAACAGCTACTTAAAGAATACAAAACTACACAAAAGATGAGAGAGAATGTGAGTGGTGTGATTGAGTTAATGAGGAGAGAGAATAAGTGAATGGAGAGAGAATCATACTTGATTGTGTAAATTGGATGTGAAAAATACACCGCCATTATACACAATAGCTTAGTTGGCATTGATTTTACACAATCATTGAAGCAACAAAAAATTTATACAATATATAAATTTTACACAATACTAAGTTGATTATTTTTGCATAGCCCTATTGGAGATGCTCTTAGTGGCATATGTTAAGTTATAAACAAAAGAATTACTTTTTGCATGAGAATCATTGCATTATTAAATGTATGTTGTACTTTTATTCTTTATATATTGAGGTTCTTATCATCTGCCGTTAGGGCACACTTGAACACTTATCCCATGTAAATTTATACTAGTTGTAAAGGACTCCATATAAATCATCAAATTTAAATCTTATGTTCTAGAGTCTCATTAGAGCATCTCTAATAGCTTCTTCAAAAATGATTCTACAAAAATAATTTTGTTAACTTACGTGGCACTTTGAAGAGTCATTTTAAAGAATATTTTCAATGAGCTCCAAGAGCCTCTTTAAATATATTATTATTTTAATTTTTAATTTCTTAATTAATGTACATACAAGTTCCTTCTAACAATGTCATTTTAAATTAGCATAAAGTCCCATTAATAAAATATTAAAAAGTATGTTTGAAGAGTGGGAAAGACTCTTCAAATTGGAAATTCCATTTTTCTACTTTTGTTGGAGTGAATTTTGCTTACATGGCTTTTCAATAAATTTGCAGTTTAGTCATTTGAAGAGTCTGTTGGAAATGCTTTTAATTACAACTACAAATGGGATGATTGTTAAGTTAATCCACATCACTTATTAATGCAACCGTCTAAGTTTACTCGATGATAATAATAATAATAATAATAATAATAATAATAATAATAATAATAATAATGTATAATCATGTGCCAATAGACTTCTATCACAATAATAGCGATGGCCGACATAGGGATTGAGAGGCTAAGAATTAAGGGTTCGATTATGTGATGTAATTAGAATAAATAAATTAAGCGAGTGGGTTAATGCACAAATTCTAAATTCTGAGTCTTATTAGCCGCAATATATTTATATCCTCCCAATGTAATGATCATACATATTAGAGCTCATTCTAGCTATTTGATTGCTGCACATAGGGGTGTGCACAAACCGAATCGGACCAAATGGACCGACTGAACCGAACCGAACAGAAATATAGGTTTTTTTTTCGGGTTTTATAAATACAACGATTCCGGTCCGGTCCGAAATTTAATGGACCGATACTATTCGGTTCGGTCTTTGGTCCAGCCTACAAAAAACATGAACCGGACCGGACTGGTTATATATATATAATTTTTTTTTAAATATATACTTATTATATATATATTTTTTATTATAACCCTAAACCTAACTGATAAAGCTTCCTCACTTTTGAGCAGCCACCTCTTCCACTCTCATCTTTTTTTTTTATTTGAATGGGTTCAATTGTTGTGAAAAATGAGCAATTAATAAATGGGTTTAATATATATAAATATGGCATTGAAAATGAGCTGAATAGGTGTAAAAAAAATAGCCAATAAGCCTAAATAAATTGGACCCATTAAAAAAGTTCAAACTGGTTGGACCGACCAAAACCAGACGTCCGGTCCGATCTGGTCTGAGGTGGTAATTCGGTCCGGTCCAGTCCATAAAATTAAAAGACCAAAGTTAATGGTCCAGTCCGGTCGTGCACACGTCTAGCTGCACATATTGGCAGATTATTTGTTGGAATATTGGCGGAGATAAAAAAGGAAAGTCAAAAGAGAAAATTTCTTAGTTAATGGAAATTTCTTGCCACGACTTCGTCAATTTTGGTGTATATATAGAAAAGAGCATATGAAGAATTTTTTTTTCCCAAGAGCGTTAAGAAAAAGGGCGATGTTATTTACACTTTTTATATTTGTCACAAACACTTCCTATTGGTAAATTTGTTGTCACTAACACCCCATAAGGCTCACCTAATGAGAAGTGCATGCAGTCACATTACATTTGGTCCACATGGAGAAAGTTTGTTGTTAATAACTTACCTAACATAAGGGTGCTAAAGCGTTTTTCAAATAAGACTCGCCTAATGAGGGTGAGTGCACTCACATAAACTCAACTCAAATGGGGAGAATGTGTTGCTAAACACTTGATCACCTAACATTAAGCAATGGAATGGGGTGTTTGTGTTAAATAAGGATAGTATTAAAATGTGTTTTTAGTTAAATTCTGGAGGGAATGTTTGTGACACATTTGGGAGGTGTAAATAAGTGTGCTCAAGAAAAAAGAGAAATACTTGTGGAGACGGAAAGTGGTTATTCACTTATTTTGGTGTGTGAGTTTTTTTTTTCCTTTCAAAAAAAGGGAGTTTAGTCAGTAAAAACAAAAAAAAACCACCCCCCAAACCCCCATATACAGTGAGACTCAAATATGGAATATCTCTAAGATCTTAGTGGATACTAGGCCTGGGACCGGTTCGGTTCTTTAAAAAATTTCGAGGAACCATTAACCGAACCGATTCTATGTTAACGGTTCGGTTCTACCTATAAAAAGTGAAGAACCGGTTTAAGAACCGAACCGGTTCTAACGGTTTTCTCCCGGTTTATCGTGTTAACAAGATAAAAACCGGTTCCTTAACGTTATTGGAAAGAACTGGTTTATTGCTTAACCGTTAACAAGAAAAAAACCGAAAAACCGAAATATTAATAGTTATTGGAAAGAAATAACGGTTCTAAGGGTTCCTTAATATAACGGTTCCTTAACGGTTCTAACGGTTCGGTTCCTAAGCAATTTAGAAGGAAAATCTAATAACGGTTCCTTAATGGTTATTAGAAAAAAATTATATCAAGAACCGTTAACCGAACCGTTAACAACCTCCAAGAACCGAACCGTTAACAAAAGTTTCCTATTTTTCAAGAACCGAACCGAACCGGGTTTTATCGGTTCGGTCCGGACCGGTTCTCCGGTTCCCGGTTCTAAAATCCCAGCCCTAGTGGATACTTTTCCAACTAAGCTAACCTACTTGCTCTCTTGTGTGAGAGTTTGTTTTATAAAATTTGATTTCCAAGAATAAAATTGGGTGTACTTGAGTTAAGGGTTCTATTCTTAATATTGTGCCGTTATTATTTCAACAGTGAAATCCAAGCAGTATTATTCCAATTAGTTAATTCTCGTGCATGTCAAAGTTATTGCAAGGAGATCCTAACATTGTTATGTTGTAAGTACTAACATTCTTCAAGGGTTGAATTATGTGCAGATCTTGGTCATATATCAATAAACTGATATTGAGGTCGACTCTCGCTTTGGTTCAGATTGTGCTCAAGAAGTGTCAAATTCCTTGGGGGTATTGCTTATGAAGTGAGAAAGATAACTTAGGGGCTGATTGTTAGTTAACTTCTGGTTGCTTGATTTTGCTTCTGAATATTTAATAGATGAGTTTTAAGCATTTAGATCTATAGTAAGTTTGGTTTTTTAAAATTATTAAGAAATTAACCAACTACTTTTTTTTAATAATTAAGCATTCAACAATAAGAAGTATTAGTTCTGCTAAATATTTAATACTGAATTTAAACCATTGTTTTAAATAAACACTTAAAACAGTTACACTATCTCACCAGAATACTTTGAGACTGGTTTAGAATCTCAAAATTTTTTACCGGCGTTTCTTCATTCATACAGTACTATATAGATATTCTTCCTGGTGTGAATTTTTTGGTGAAAAACTTGAGAAAGTAATATTAGTAATCTAGAAAACGGCAACTGAGAATATATATATAGACGTAGTACCATAGATTTCAAGTTTTTCAAATAATTGCTTTGGCACAAATTTCTCAAAAATCCAGTTGATTTATAATTTATTCAGGGAAATTTGTTGTTTCCCATGCAAGAATAAATCGCCTTGATGGGGTTTTTAAGTAATAAGTATTTATATATATATATATATATATAACCAGTCTGGAATTTTATTTTTAATTTTTGCAAGTGAAGACATTGTCAGATTTAAAATTAAAATATACGTTTTTACGGTCATGCAATAGCAACTTTGTCACGGTTGAAAATGATATAGTTAAATAATTTGTTTTAAAAATCCATTTTGAGACGGTTGAAAACCTTAGACAATCTCTATATATGGTAGAGAATTTGGTTTGTGGGGAATTATTTAGTCACAGACAAGAAAAATGAAATTAAATACGGGGTGTTCATAAAGAATAGGTTGTAAACGGATGAGATACGAACCGGATACCACATTATCCATAATTTTTATCATTTTTTAAATAGGCTATCCAAATCTTTATTCATATTCCATTCTAATAGTAGATTTAACTATTCTTTTCCTTATCCTATCGGATTCCTTTTTTTATATAACTATAGATAGATTATTAAATAATAGAATTCTACCTTTATCCTCACTATTGCATGAGGGGAAAAAAGTAAAAAAGGTCAATTTCAGATTGTTTGTCATTTTTACATGAAATTCTCGACCGTTCAAGATTGACTACTATCTCTTTATATAACGGAGAATCCATATGCAATGTCGATAATCTGGAGAATAGGGTTAGACAATGGGTAGATATGATAGCAGATTAGCCAGCACGTCTTTCCTAAACAACTATGTTATATTTTTCCCCTCTTATTGTACTTCCGCTCCTATATTTTGTTAGTGCAAAAATTTAAAACAATCTTAAAAATATATTAAATATTTGATTTATTAATTAAGATAAAATATTTTACAAGTTATAACTCGAAAAGTAAAAAAAAAGCATTTCAAAACTTGTTAAAATAAAAGTTTACGTTTTATAGTGAAATTTTGACATTATATAATCCAATAAAATTCATATTACAGTATAAGATAACCACCATATAAATGCGAATAATAAATTCAAATTGAAAATCATTACTATTTAAATTAATTTGATATAGTCTCAAACCTTTCATTCTAAAAATCACATACACATGTTGTAAATACGACTTAGGTCTTTCTTTTTCTTTTTTTATTATTTTCTAAGCCTTTTTTTTTTAGTTTAAAAGAGTTTCATAAATTTGGGTAGTTTATGAACACCAAACTAAACATGACCGATTTTTCTAAGGATGAGAGAATATATATATATATATATATACATAATATATACTAATTAAATTATAGCGGATACGGATATCCAGTAAAATGAATATCCGCAAATATGGATAATCTATATCGAATACGGATTATCCAGGTCGAATACTATCGTTATCCATATCGTTATCCATTTTCTTGAATATTTAAAAACACTATCCAAATCTTCTTTTTCGAATATCCAATCGGATAAGTATCCACAAAATTCGAATTTGAATACGGGCCTGATTCAAATTTTTGGATATCTATTTACACCCCTAATAAAGACACTCACATAATCCGTTTTCTTACCCCACTAAAAGTCAAAGTTACATTAATTTTAACTTAAAAAATAGGGTAAAACACTTTCTTCTCACCCCACTTTCTATACTCTGGAAAAATTGCAACTAATTTATTTTCTCACCCATTTAAATTTTTTAAAATTAAAATTAATTAAAAAACTTCATTCTTTCCAACAAACAAGCATACAATATTTTCACTTAATTACATGTTCTCATAAATGTAAACTTATAACAAGTATCATTATACTTTTATATAAAGTGTTAGACTTTTATTTTCACTTGAATCGGTATGATAATGTTTTCAATAATGTTTTTTCTTAATTTTCTTAATTTTTTTATTTGTGCATGTATGCAAAGTTCAATTAAATTCATGTTAAATTATCGAATGTCAAAGTTAAAGAAAGATAGTGTTTACATGTGCCTAATATATCATAAATAAATAAAATATGTATTGTATGCCGTGTTTTTATTGTTTCAATATTTAAATTCTTAAAATTACTCGTAAAAACAGTTTGGTGATAAAATCTCTATCCTTTTAATATTTTGCAAGAAAACCATTTTCTTGAATCTCCAAAAAATTAAATATCATAAAAATCGAAAGTAACAAAATATTTTAATAAATGATTTACTTTTATGAAAACTATTTTATTTTTTCAATTCATTTTTTCCCTTTTCAGGAAATAACATTTTTTTAAAAAGAAAGAAGAAGGAGGTTTTAAGTGGTTAGAATGGGGAATTTGTGATGAATTTACATGTAGATCTTCCCATGTTACGGTTTTCATTCTCTATGTTTATAAAGATATAGCTAAAGTTCACAAGTACTAGTGTCTCTTATATGGTTTTCTATTGAATTAATTTTCATGCACTAAATTACTATATAGTTAAGCTGGGTGTTGAATTAATTCATGCATACAATAACTACAACAATAAAAAAAAATTAAGTTTTAAGATATCTAAAACACCACTTTTTCGAAACTCATTTATTATTAATGGTACATTGGTATGTGTAGTTTTAGCTTAACATATATTTATTTATTTTTATGTACTTTCATATTAGTTCAATTATAGGAGTGTGAATTAGTTTAGTCAGGATTTGTGCAGAATCAAATTTACCTATTGTTATTCAGTATTGTAGTGGTCTTTTAATATTTTTGGTGTAGTGAATTAGAATTTATATTTACTTATTTCACAAAAATAAAATTTATAGGCAAATTTAAAATATGAATAATAACCATTTGAGAACAATGAATAGTAATAGATTATGTAAAATATAATCACTAAAAATGTATTTATCAAAATTAATATTTTTTTCATAGGTACTATGACTTATAAGTAATTTTTAATGAAATTTATTAAATATGATGTAAATCTTCTTTATCATGTATTATTTTAATGTAAAAATTAATATTATTTAATATTTTTACTTTTAGCGACGAAACTTTATCATCCTTACATTATTTCAGAAAACTCACCCACCACTGGGGTAAATTACAAGTTTTTGCAGAAAATTGGTGGGGTGACAAGAAAGTATTCTCACACATTAGGGTGAGAAGACGGATTTTGTGGGTATATTTAAGAACAACCTTAAATAAATGCAGTGTAATTTCTTCTCGTGATTTAGGGCAAAGGGGGGGATTTTTTTTTTATAATGACAAGTTTACTACTTTTAAAAATAACTAAAAAAGAGAAATTTAGTACGGAAAATTTAAAGATAATAATTCAAGTGCTAATATTAATTTTTGTCTAATAGAACTTAATGATAATACTTACCATTCTTTTCAAAATTGCAAGAACGAAGTAATAATAAACAAAAACGAAAATAAAATAAAATTGTAACATGGTTTTCTATTGTCATGTTTTGAACCCACAAACCAATTCAACAATACGTGATCGCTAGCTACATCAATTGAGAGAGAACTTACTAATTCTTAACAAATTGTTTTTAATGGCTTTTTAATTATACTTAAGAAATGTTTTCCAAAAATCGAGTGAATGCTATAGTCCCCACTTGGCATTAGCTGGTTATGCCCCTGCACACACACACACACACGCATATAAATATAGATATTCATACACATATTTATATATGGAGTCTGTATGAAAAAAGAGAATTATTAATTGTATATGTATATATCAATGTTTTAAATAGTGCAATTTTGCGCGCTACGGAGCGTGCTATTGCGTAAATTTACCCCCTAACGCTACATAGCGTGATGCAAATGGCATTTGGAACAAAAAGCGTGGTTGTTTTGGTGGCATGGCACACTATAGCGTGAAAAGCGTACGCTATTTACGTTTTTTGCATTATATATACGCTATTTAGGAAAGTAGAAATCTAGGTCAAATAAAATAAATGAGTTATCAGAGCTTATTCGTTGTTGCTCTATATCTAAGCCGTCTCTCCAGCCGTCGTCTCTCCTTTTCCACTGATGTCGTCTCTTCTTCTATCTGTCCGTTTTATCCACTGACGTCGTCGTTGCTGCTTCTCCGGCTCGAGTTGTGTTATCCTCATCTCTCCTTCTCCATTGACATCATCTCTTATTTTCCTACTTAGCCTTCTCCTTATATAAGGTATTCCTTGAAACCCTAGGCTTGTTTTCCTTGAACGATTGAAACTAGGCTCGTTTTATTTGAACAATTGAAGTGTTAAACCTAAGCTGATCTTACTTGAACGGTTTTACTTGAATACTTTGTGGCCTTAGCTTCGTTTTAGTTGAATAGTTTGTGGCAATGTCTACCAGTTCTAAAAATGATGGTGCTTGGAAATATGCATATCAAATGGAGGGGAAAAACATGTTATATGTAAATATTGCCATCATAAATCGAATGAGGGGTGTTACTCATTTTAAATAATATCACTTGGCTTAAACCCGCAAAGGTGTTGCGCCTTGCTTGAATGTTTCGGAATGAGGTGAAAAATGAAATTGTTAAAGGTTTACAAATTTATAAAACTATAAAAACGAAGAAATCGGAATTGTTATGTGAAATTTGTGAGGGTCCGGGGGGTGGGAGTATTAATCAATCATCAAATATTCAAAGTGAGGGAGGTAGCTCATATGGTGTTGGTAGTAGTATTAATCAATCTAGAGGCACACTTGATGGCTTTGTTAGTTCGGAACCTAGACAAACAACCATTAATTTGGCATACAAAAAAGAATTGCTTAAGGATGTCAAGCGTAGAGTTAGTTGTTTTGTTTATTCAGCCGCACTTTATTTTAATGTTGTCAATGATCTGTATTGGTTGCCTATGATTGAGGGAATTGCTGAATATGAAAAAAGGGTTCAAGCCTCCCAGTATGCATTAATTGAGAACATGGATACTTAAGGCAAGAGTTGATGACATCAATATTATTTATGAGGAGCACAAAAGAGCTTAGAAAACATATGGATGCACTATTATGTCTGATGGGTGAACGGATAGGAATAATAGAGCTTTAATGAATTTTTTAGTAAATAGTCATGCATTTACTTTCTTTTTTTTTTTTTTAAATATGTTGATGTTTCTGATAGCATTAAAAATGGAGAATTGATTTTTAAGTATCTTGATGATTCTGTAAGTGAAATTGGAGAAAAAAAATGTTATCCAAATTGTCACGGATAATGCTACAAATTGTAAGAATGTAGGGAAAATAATTATGAAAAGTATGAAGGGTTTATGTTAGACACTTTGTGCGGCATATTGCATTGTTCTTATTTTGCAGGACATTGAAAATTGAGATTATTCAAGGAGGCAATTAAGCATGCTAAACAGGTGGTGAAATTCATTCATGGCCATAGCACAATCCTTTCTTTAATGAGGACGCATACAAATAATAAAGAACATACTTCTCTATCCTATCGTAACTCGCTTTGCCATTGTATTTCTCACTTTTCAAAGTATGTACAAGCAAAAAAGAGCTCTCGAAATTATGTTTGCTTCCGAAAAGTGGGTTACTTCTCCTCAAGCATAAAAACGTAAGGGAAAGTAGTTAAAAGAATTATAGTTGAATGATCATAACTTTTGGCCATATGTAGCGTTTTGTGTGAAGATTATTGTTCCTCTTGTTAGTGTGCTAAAAGAAGTTCATTCGGAGGAGAGACCGGCCATAGGTTATATATATGAGCTTATGGACAGGGCAAAGGAGACCATTAAATTTAATTGTGGCGGAGTTAAAAAAAAATGCATGCCCATTTTGAAGAAAATAAATGAGAAATGGACTCTACAACTTCATCATCCTCTACATGCAGCTGGGTATTAATTGAACCCACAATTGCATTATGAAGATGGCTTCTCTAATTGCACTAAAGTCAAGATGGATTGTATGCTTGCATGGATAGGATGTTGTCTTCCGACGATCGTTTTAAGGCCGATATTCAATTGGACTACTATGACACTACACAAGGAGAATTCAAATGTCCAATGGCAATACGGTCAAGAAAGTTGCGAGCTCCGGGTATTAATTTTATTGAATTACAATTATTTTTTATATTTATATTTTATATTTTATATCTATGTTCTTTATTATTTTTTAGCCAAGTGGTGGGAATGCTTTGGAAGTAAGATACCCGAACTTACTAGCTTTGTTATTCGAGTGCTCAACCTTACTTGTAGTGCTTTGGGATGTGAAAGGAATTTGAGCACTTTTGAGTTGGTAATTATTCTATTGCGTAGCCTTATTTTTGATATCATATTTAAATTTCTAATTTAATACTCTTTATAATGTTAGATATATATATATATATATATATATATAAGAATGTGATTAAACATAAAAGGTTGAACGCGTTGGTCTATGTGAAGTATAACTTGAAGCTAAGGGAGAGAAGCATTAGTAGGATAAACAAAATTGATCCTATTGTAGTTGATGAAATTGATTCGGATGATGAATAGATAACCGAGAAAGAAAATCCTCTCCTCCCCATGGAGCCTTCTTGGCTTGAAGATAATGAGTTATTTTTCAAGGATCCCATTGTTAGTGTGCCTCCCGGCATCTTTGACAGTCTTATAGATTCCGATAAACGAATGGAAGTTTATGTTGATGTTGATGATGATGATGAAGATCCTCCTTCTCCTCCTCCTTTGGTATCAAAAAAGAGGGTTGGTGAAAGTTCAAGTAAGTATATGACAATAATTGTTTTTTTAAAAACAACTTGGCCTTCCATTAGTTCTTAAATCTTTTTTCTTGTATTATAGGTGGATACAAAAGCAAAAAAGAGAGATTGAGCCTTATTGATGAGGATGTGGAGATGGAAGGAACATGGTGGAATAAATCCAAGGATCTTTGATAGTGGAAAATTTCTCACCATAGATAGTCTTGATGATGATAGTGAACTAGAGTTGGATAGCACCGATTAGTTTTAGTTTATCATTTTAAAGTTTAAACTTTAGAACTTGATTTGTTTGAATTTTAATTTTAGAACTTGATGTGTTTGAATTATAATTTTAGAACTCGGTGTGTTTGAATTATAATTTTTGTGTTATTGTTATTTGATGTGTTTTAATGAATTTTTACAAATGTTCTTTAGTATCATATTATTTTTTATTTTTTTAATTATTACGCTATTGAAATCCTAATAGCTTATGCTATAAACTATGCTATTTGTGTTACGCACTTTCGAAACCAAAACGCTATTGTTCACACTATTGCTATTTAAAACATTGGTATATATATATATATATATATATATATATATATATATATGCAGGAGTGAGAGAGGGAGGAGCTGATGGGGGTATTTTAGGAACTCCACGTATGTAATTGCTTGACTAATGGTAACTTAGTTGTCTCTGTTATATAGGAACTGCATTAATTATTTGTCAAAGTTATGGACTAATTTTTATCAACTTAATATATTTGGACTAAAATTTGAATACTTTGGGCTTGTTTGGTAGCTCTAGATAAGGGGTGTTTGGTTGAATGTTTTGAGTTAAAGTTGGTTTTTTGAAAAGTGAATTTGGTCTTGTTTGATTTTTTTTCAAACAAAGAAAAAAATGCATAAAAAATTTCAAAAAATAGTCACAATGGATCTTATTTTATAGATCTCGATGAGTAGGTTTCAAATATATATTTTTTATTATTTTTGAATTTTTGGATTTAAAGTTATGGCGTTTTAAAAGTTTTTTTAGAGAGAGAAAGTAAAGTTAAAGTTTTTTTGGGAAGTGTAAAAGTAGAGATGTTTGTGAGTTGAGTTTTTAAAATTTGTAGAAAAAAAAATAAAAAGAGAGCTACCAAACAGGGGCTTTGTATCTAGGGGACTAATTTCAAAATTACTACATAATAAATGGATAAAAACAATATTCTTTTTGTTATGATGAAATCCATTACTTTAATTATATCTTAGAAAAGAAGTCAAATTCTTAATTTAAAATATATTTTTTTTAAAAATAGTAGACTTTTAATTTGAAAAAGAAAGATAAATGAATTAGGATGCGATTAACCATTTCTTAAGAGTTATTTATGTTTTACCCCTTGAGGTTTAATATTTTTTCAATTTTGTCCATAAAATTTATTTTTTGTCACTCTCATCCATAAAGTGTGATCTCATTGTCATTTTAGTCTAAAATTTAACATGATATTTGTTTCCTGGACAAAAAATTCCACATGTAGGTGACGTGTTGATATGAAAGTGAATTGGTATAATTCATTCAAGAAACAAACGGTAAGCTGGGTCTTGAACTAAAGTAACTACATGATTGAACTTTATGGATGGGTAAGGTGCGCGGAAAATAAACCTCATGGACAAAATTGAAGAAGTGGTCAAACTCCATGCGGGTAAAATGTGAATACAGTAAAAGCTCTCTATCTTGATGCTCTAAAAAATTATAACTTCTATTTAGTTACCCCAATGGTAAAGATACCCAAAACAATGTTTGTTACTTATTTGTATTAAAGGTAATAGACTTGGGCCTTCCCTTCTTTAAAAAAAAAAAAAAATTTCCCTATTTAGTCATAAAAAAAAGGGGCAATCTCAACTTGGGCTATTTGTATAAAAATAACCTACACATTGTAATAAGTTATAGATTTTTTGGATTTCATCTTAAGGAAATTTAATTACTTCCATATAGTAATAATTTTCAAAAATACAAAAAATATGTATTGTCACAATAAAATTGGGATGAAGTAAATTAAATATTTCTCTTAATTAATTAAGTTGTGTGGAACAATGATTTATTATTTAGAGTTGCTGCCTTGTCTTTGAGCTTGCGAGGAGTATGTAGCAACTCGTCAACATGGGCACTTCGTTGTTGAAGCCAAATTGTTTTTAGCTTAGCGATCGAGCATGTTTGCAACTTAAATGGCCACACTTTAACTATTTGTGAACATATTTCGTATCCATACAACTTTATTAAAAATAAATAAATTAAAATAGACTTTTTTTTCAACCAAAAATCTATTAATTAAATTATAAGCTTTCGATTATAGTACGTAATATCGGTTTGATGTGTATTTTATTTTAAATTGGATTCATGATATACCACGGCATTGAAATAGCATTGAATGCAAACAGTGACAAGGCAGGCAAATAATTAAGTTTGTATTCAAAAGGACTCCTCTAGAAAATCATTGCTATTGGGTATAATTTTTTTATGCGATCATCTTTCTTATCTAGTTTTGTGGATATGTACATATCAACAGCGCACCAGAGTTCAGATTTGTTGAATTTTTTCATCCGACTTATAAAAAATTTATTAAAAAAAATTATTAGGAGTTATTGGGTTTTAATTACAATACTCAATTAGGCATCGTGTTAACCATTATTTAAGAAAGATTAATTTGCTTCGCTGTTTAATGGTAAAAATTGTTCTGGATACCTTACACGTACTTCAACTAATCTTTCTTGAGGGTTACAAATTTAGATTTTAATTCCTCTATTCATAAATTGACACTTGTCATCGATCATCATTTCACAATTGAATGAATAATAAGTGTCCTCTTAGTTGTCTAAACATTGTAGGGTTATTGTGGTGGTCCCTCACCCCAATGCCTTTCCTTTCGGAAAATGGCCTATTCATGAGGATCATAACAATAAGGGAGGGGGTGAAAGTGGCTCTTATTGTCATTCACATGCAAGCCAATTAAGTATTAACCCAAGCGTATGTTAGGTAGAGAGAATAGTAATGTGGGAAAGTGATATATATATATATATATATATGATAGCTGTGGATTTCATCTAACCTTAGGGTTTTAATTATTTCAATCTAAAGTTTCCAAGTTTGTCACCGGTTTAAATATTTTAGTGGTGTAAACGGATGGAAATTAATACGGATCAAATATTTTATCTTTATCCTATTGAATTTCTCGGATTCGAATAATTACTCTATCAATTTTTCTATATAACTATAAATATGTTGTTGAATAATTATTTAGTTTAAAAACCTTTGATAAATTAGGGCAAACATATGAACATCAAACTAGACGGATACAGATATACGGTAAAACTGATATCCGCAAATATAGATAATCCATATCATTATCCATATCCTTATTCATTTCCTCGTATATTTAAAAACACTATCCAAATCATCTTTTTTGAATATCTATTCGGATAACTATCCACAAAATTCGAATTCGAATACGGATCGTATTCGAATTTTCGGACATCCAATTACACCCCTAATATTTTCTCTAAAATTCAATGTCAAATATTTGTAGCAGATTTCGGGCATATGAAGGAGAGAGCTCCTTTAAAATATTAGATACCCACATATAGTCCCTCAAAGTTATTATTTAATAGGACGGTTCTATTTTTAAATAGAAAAAAATGTTTTTCAAAAAAATAATTAAATGGATAATTTTTTTTTATAAAATTTTGTGAAAATAATATATTCAAATATATATATCTCAATTATTGACAAGATTTTATCGAAAAAGGAATTTATTTAATGTTTTTCAAATATTTATTTAATAATGTTATTCACATTATAATATCATAAATTATACTCTTTTTGTCTTTCCTTTGAGAAGCGCATATAATGTTTGCTCAAAAAAGTGTTGATTTATAATGTGATTAATTGTAAAAGGTTGGAATTTATTTAATTATGGTTTAGTTTTCCGCATTGTAACTAGAAATGCGGCTCCTCATTTGGGAGGAACTGAAAAAGGAGAGGTTTGACTTTTTTTTTTTAGACAAAAAGAGTATAATTTATGATATTATACATGATAAAGATTTTCCCTTTTTCTATTTTTTGTTATGATAATTTATGATATTGTACATGATAAAGATTTTTTTTTAGACAAAAAGTGTATAATTTATGATAGTTAGCTCAATGTGTTTTAATTTGATTATTAGAGACATCGAATATTTCACGTTATAGAAAGTTCCAAAGGTCAAGAACAAATTTAAGAATAATGACAAGAACTATAATTCCTTGGGTGTTGTTTGGTTTGTTTGGTTCACCCATTTTAAAAATTACATTCAAGTAAAAGGATTTTTTTTTTGTATTTTAGAAAAACTTTAAGAAATTAATAAAACAAATATTGTATTTTTTTTGTAAAATTTTAATAATAGTGTACCGCATACAAATTGAATTGATGAAAATAGTTTTACAGAATTAAGTAAATTTTAAACTAAACATTTAAAAACTCCAGGGAACCTTAGTTTCATATTAGAAGTTTCACTTTTTTCAAAAATAAAAAAATAAAAAAATTAAGGGAGTTAAGTTTCACCAGTAATCCTATAAATAAGACCCTATGAGATTGGTCTAGTGGTTCACTAGAATTCTGTGAGGAAAGGTTTATTTAGAGGGAGATCCCGTATTCAAATCCTTTCAGGTACAATTGATCAAAAAAAATCTTACAAATAAAGAAAACCTCCATCTCATCCCTTGACCTTAAGGTAAGGGTGGATATTACCTACCACCAACTTTTTTGGGATATCACAAATTAATAGTCATATTTCTATTATAAAACATAATCAATGTATTAAATTTCATGATAGAAAATAAATTATATCTTTGATCATTAATTAAACTAAAGTCGGTGTTTACACAACATCAAATATATGAGAGTCATAGTTTGGCAGTAAGGAAACTGCTCCTCTGGCTCTCAATATAGCCCTATTTTGACCGTACATTAATTATGTCTTATAAAAAAAATGAAATTGTCAATTTAAGATATAGATATTAAAAAAAAGTGTGACTGTAATTTTAAGATGGATGGAGTAATCAAAGAGAGTTAGAAACAACATAAGTTTATGACTTTTGATTCAGTGTATTGGTGTCTCTATAAATGATCACTTACGGAATGGAAGATATTACATATAAGGTTTAAGTCTCTTCTTTTAATTAGAAATAAATAAAACAGCTTTCATATTAATAAGATTCAAATTTGAAATTTTTTCCAAGTCCGAATGAATAAATACATTTATACTCATGCATATATAATATATAAACGAGGCGAGTATGACTATTCTAAAGTAAACCACTTTGGGTCGTTTTTCCTAAATAATTATTTTTTGTAGGAAGGAAAGGAGGGAGAGAGTGGGAGATAGAGAGAGGTCATGTAAAAGTTGTAGCAAAAATGGTAGCAATTTTAATTAAGTTCACATGATTCCCTCTTTTATTTTTTGTGTAAAAAGAAGATATATGTGCATATGAGGTCTATTAAGTACCTGATTACTCTTTACCCCATACAGTAGCAAGGCTTTCGTGACACTGTACGCACGGCTAGCCTTTCTTAAAAATTAAACAGGACTCCCATTCACTCACAAGGTACTGAATGTCATATACGGATTTACAAGTTTACCCTTCATATTCGATACATGTGTATTAATTTGTGTGTATACTATAGGACTTGCAGTGGATCGTGTACGGGTCGATTTCTTATTGGGTTGAAATCATGTTGGATAAAAAGTGCCTCGACCCATACATAACCTGTTTAATAAACGGGTGAAAAATTCAAATTCATATATGACCCAAATCATTTAATCTGTTTAAGATAAACGGTTCGATTCGGATCGTATACAAATAACATTTAGTGGCCCGCTAATAATTGAATTAAGTAATTAACCACTAAAATATACACACTTAATAATTTATATACATGAAATAACAATAGCTAAAAACCATCATATATTGTAATTGTGTTAGAATTTGAGAATTTAAAAAGTGAAAAATTTGGGGGCATGAAATCAGTGTAGAGAAAATGAAAATGTTAATTATGATTGAAGGCAAAATATTTAATACAAAATTTAAATTTTTTTTAAAAACCTTAAGTAAATATTTATTTATCATACATGGGTTAGACGGGTTACTAACCGGTTTAGACGACCCGAAATCGACTCGTATTCTTACTGGGTTAAATAGGTTTTATTTGGGTCTCGCGAATTTACACGAAATCGACTCGTTTAATGAACGGGTTTAGCGAGTCAACCCGATTATGATCCGCACCCGTTAAGGATTCACCCAAACCTAGTAAATTTTTGTCGATTTCGTGTCGTACGTGTTGTAAATTGCCGGACCTAGTATACTAGATTTTTGTGTACATAGAATTGACTTGGTTTCAAGAACCCCGAAATGTCTTCCAACTTTATATAATAGTAAAATGCCTTACGATTTAATATTATAGCAATGAGTTTAAATAAAAAATTTAACAAAAGTAGTAAGTGGTTAAGTGGTTGAACACATGTTCTGCTTGTGTAGAAATGAAGTTTTAATATTTTTAGTCGCATATCTAAATTTTATGATTTTTTTTGCAGGGATAAAATTAACAATTCAAAATTGTGACACAATTTCATGGGGGTTTAATTCCGTTCTCGCTTTATAATTTTCAAAATAGATATGGTAGGTAAGAGGATTCGAAAATACTTCGCAGTATTTTATGCACTACTCTTTTAATGTACAAATGGCTTATATGCATGCATGTATTATACTATCAACTCTTAATGAACAAAATAATCGACATAATCAATGCCTAATATGTTGATACCATTGTCTTATCAGGTTCATATCGTAACAATTTCGTATAATGCTTATAGCTTCTATTACTCATATATACATATATATTTATATAAAGGCATAATTGGATTTTCTTGAAAAAATTAAATATAGGTAGATAATTAAGATTCAAACATCATAATATATAGCACGAAGATTTTTTTGGACCGATGTTTGTTAATGACGTTTCATCGCTACTACAAGTTTGTTAAAGAAGTTTCATTGTTATTTCAAGTCACCGTCTTTTATGGTTACTTGTAACCCTCGTCAAAAACAGTTGATGAAGTCAGGATCTTTTCTCAAATGGGGCCACTTTGATACACACAAAAATACACATGCATAAATATGCAAGGGCATAATGACTAGTAGTTGGACATGCACGACAACACATTTTTGCAATTTTCTAATATTAGAAAGGTTATGAATTAGAGTTTGAATGAAATGACACAAATTCTATGGAAGATTAGTATAACTAAATTAATCTACATTATTATTATTATAAAGATGTTCAAATAATCTGTTTTTTTCAAATGTGTAATATTGACAATGTTGTATGTCAGAGTAATCTACATAAATGTGCATGGTGACAAAAAAAATTAGTTATCTATAATGGAGATGGTGCCGTAAGCTCTAGTAATTATATGTAAATATAGACAATGTCGCATAAGGAATAATTTGTAATGTGTTAGACAAGGGTAACATATATTTCACTCTTGTACTTAAAAAGGTGGGGTACTTAATTATGAATAATAAATTTATAAACATGATCGAGACGACGTATGGAGTTGCTCGAAAAAATATTATCATAACATTGGTAGAAGAATAATACTTGTTTAGTGAATATTTTTGATTGTTTTGATGAGTTAGATATTTAAGGGGCAATTAAAAAAAAGGGCTTATTAGAGAAAGATTTTCACACTAAAGCCAAGGAATAATTTTTTTGTAAATAAAGGGCCTATTTTTTATTTTATTGATAATATGACATATGTCTTTTTTTTCATTGTAAAATGACATCCCAACCCTTAAAATAAATTAAAAAATACCAATATGCATTAAAATATGGACTGCAATATGAACTTTGCAGTCTATATTTCACTGTAATATGAACTTTGCAGTACATATTTCACTGCAATGTGAACTTTGCAGTCGATATTTTTGGTGCAAAGTTCATATTGCAGTCCATATTTTACTGCAATATGAACTTTGCAGTTCATATTTTTAGTGCAAAGTTCATATTGCAGTCCATATTTCACTGCAATATGAACTTTGCAGTCCATATTTTTTGTGCAAATTTCATAAAGAGGGGTAATTTAGGTAATACATAACATGTTTTTATTAATTAAATGATATTTAAATTTATTCAAATACATTCATTTAAAATATAAAACAAAATAGGCCTCTTACACTAATTACCAATTAAAAATAGGCCCTTCATTCAAAAAAATATTATTCATTGGATTTTTGGTAAAAATCAATGTGTAATAAGCCCTTCTACCTAATTTCTAGTTTTTTTAATTAATATAAAGCAACTGCATGTTATATGGCTCTGGAGGGAATTCTATCTACTAACGGGAGGAGTCAGAGAGAATTTTGGTATGACTTTTTTACTGCTGTAATAAAATTGTGTCCGTAAGTCAACAAACAATTACGGACGGTGAGGCCAGCTGTGCTCTAAACTAATTGTAAAATTATGAAGAATTGATTATAGAAATGCGATAAGTTAAGATATGGACAAGAGCTGCACATATACGAATTGATTGAGTGTTTGTTATTAAATTGTCTCACATTTTTTTTAATTTTCAAATTATATCAGGCCCACAATTTTGTTTGCAAAAATTATCAACCTAATAAAATTCGAACATTTGCTACTAAATTAAATAATGCATTAAAATTATGTTTAACCGTTAACTTGCTTATTAGTTTTAATCAGTTTCTCCTTTTAAATTATTTATATAATCTTTTTTTTTTGTGAGCAATTGCAGTTGGAAAGATTCGAAGTGAATGCGATCTAGTGAACCAATAGGCCAATCCCATAGAGTGTTATGTAAGCTATAAATTAGTATATATAAGAAGAAAAATAATATTCAATTTTAATTGAATTCATTTACCTGATTTTCATATTATATGTATTAATAAATTTTACGTTTCAAAAATGTATAATCTATCAATTCATCTATTCTTAATAATTGATTGATGAAATTGGTGAGTGTAATATATGGCTCATTAGTGAAAGGAGTGAAAATTTAGAATTTATTGAAACAAGGACAGGGCCTAACAGCATTAAATTAAACCGCCCCTTTTCCTTAGGATGTGAGAATCCATTAACGCCACTATTGTGGTTGGTCGTTTGAAGGTATACATTTTACAAATAATAAATTCCTAAATATAAGTGGTTATCAAGTGCTGGCCAAAATTTATGGGAGGCCACTCAAAAGGTAAACGCATTAACAAGTACTTGACATTTTCTTATTAATTGATATATACGAAAAATTTCAAGTTGTAAATCCGGTTCTTTTTACGATATTTTGTGTTGTAAAAAACACTCCAAATATTTTTATGTCAAAAAAACGTCGTAAAAAGATCTGATTCATATGAACTAGTCCGTACCGAAAACAAATTATATATATATATATATATATTTATTTATTTATTTATACAAATAATACATGAATATATCTGATATTCGATCTTTGGGAGAGGGAAAAGGGAAAAGAGAATTGAGGGTCCCAAGGATAACTGTCCCGCAGAGTGAGAAAATCACCCTCTTGTTCAACTAAGTGGTATGCCCGATGTAATTTCAAATCGATATTAAGTAGTGGGTTTAAGTCAAATTTTTATGGGTGATGTTATATACACCCCTCCTTTGTAGCCAAGACACCAAAAATAACATTCAAAATTTACACGTTCAGTCGGTGGCACACCACCGAAATTGAACATTTGATTCGGTAACGTTTCACCGAATTGACCTAAACGGCAACGTGCCACCGAAATTGAACATTTGATTCGGTAAACTGTCACCGAATATGAACCTTAAAGTCGGCAACTTGCCACCGAATCAAATATCCTCTAATTATTTAGCTTTAATCTAAAAATCTTAATTTTTTATAGGGTCGTACTAAACATCTATAAAATTTTGTCCTATTCTACTTTTCAAATCAATTTTTTTCTTTTTTTCAAAAATTGGTTCTTATTTTACAATTGGGTGAGCATGAGACCTCACAAATAACTAATAAGACTATTGTTTGAAGTTTGGTAGAGATAGATCTCAATGATGCATTGATGCCAAATGCGTTCGAATAGCAAATACTAAGAAATAATTCAATATTTTTAAGTGGAAATTAAGCAAAATAACACCTGCAATCTCTTGCTTAAGCACTAAAACATGCCTTTTAACAATGTCTAAAGTACACAGGTACACAATTAAAAAGCTCTTAATTCTCTTATTGAACAAATTACACTTTTTCCTGCAAACAGAGATTCTAACTTTATAGAACCCAACAAACTAAAATTAGCACCTAAATACAAAGAAACATGCCTCCCCAATCACCCCCAAATTCTTGAGAAAACTCAAAAGAAAATTTAACATAAGGGAAAAAAAAAATTAGAAAATAAGAGGGAGTTCCATCATCTCTTCTACATGGGCAGCATTTTCATCCAAAAGCCACTTCTCAAGAATTGATAATGGAGGGTTGTTTTCTTGTCTGATTTGCTTTCTCTCATGCACAAAAAAGGCTGCTGCCTTATCCTCCACCCCATCGGTTTCAGAGCCACCACCAGCAGCAACAGCCTGAGATTTATGATTCGGCAGCCACTCATTATTACCAGTACTAGTGGTAGTGTTCAAGTTGTCGAAACACATAATGGAATCGAATTCCTCATTGGAGATCAAATCACCCCCTCCTTCTTCGGGGTTCTCAACCCTATTTTCTTGGGAACCAACAGGAAAAGACGCACTATTATTAATATTATTATTATTATTATTATCACTACTATTATTTTTCTGAGGGGAAGATCTCATCCATCCTTCAAGGAGTCTTGAGATATTCTCCGTGCTCGACGCGTAGAGTGAGGAGTTGTGGTTTAACCTCAGAGTTGTATTAGTATTATTTGGGGCGTCCTCATGCTCACTCATGATCATATCATCTTCATTTTTTCTCTTTTCGCCGAATAAGCTCTTAGGAGTAATAATTCTTGAATCCGATGCCATTTCATGATCTAAACTTAAAGTTGAAGATGATGATGATTGAAACCTCTTTATCTTCTTCTTCAAGTGCGTGTTCCAGTAATTCTTTATATCGTTATCTGTTCTTTGCGGCAGGTATGAAGCTATGGCTGCCCATCTGTCACAAAATTAGTAGTACTGTTATTATTTAATATACTTGATTGATTAATTACAGAAATCCCCCTCAATTTTAAATTATTTGATGCAAAACCCCCTTCTATTTAAAGGTGAAGGAAGCTGCAAGTATTTCAACCATCCAAAAAAGAGGGGCTACTGCAAAGCATACATAGTTCATGAGATTTTTTTTTTGAAAATTAAAATAATATTCCATATGTCCTCTAGTTTATTTTTGGGGGCATAATTAATACACTAAATCTCACAATAGTAAAAAAATTTACATTCAAACACTGTTATTTTGAAATTAATATTATACCATAATAAAATGTGAAAGTCAAATCTAGATTCTTGATTTAGGACGAATTGTTAAAAACGCAGATAATTTTGCAACTTCATGCACTTGGATAGAATTTATTTAAAATAAAAATAAAATAGAGCATTTTCTGGGCAACTAATACTAATATTAATTATTCGATCATTTAGATAGCGAATTAATATATTCAAACTTCTCAGGTTTTAAGAAATTAACTCTAGAATTTTTGGGTCTTGAAATTTTCTCTAGGGGGGAGAGAGAGAGAGAGAGAGAGTGACTTACTTGTTACCAAGCAAAGCTTGGAGATGGATAATCATGCCTTCTTCATGTGGGGTGAAATTACCCCTCTTAATTCCTGGTCTCAAGTAATTTGTCCATCTAAGCCTACAACTTTTGCTGCACCTTAACAACCCTATATATATATATATAATTCAGTATCATCAATTATCAATCAATTATTATCAATCATAATCCATAAATTAAAAGAAAAATAAATTCAAGTCAAGAGAAACGAGAATAATATCATGTATTAAAGAAAATATAATGTTCTATAAAACCCAATCTTCGAATTTAGTTTGTTTTCTGTTTTTTAGGATCGAGATCACGTCCATGTCTCCCACCCTTTTTAATGTTCACCACCATATTTTGGACTCATTTTTTTTATTTTAATAAAATAATTCTATACCATCAAAAAAATTCTACCACTAGAGATTCCTTACAAAAATAAATAAATAAATAAATACGGACTCACCGGTGTTAGTAGGCACGGATCGCCAGTTACCGGGACCGTGATCTTGGATGTAAGACACTAAGATGATGTCTTCTTCTGGTGTCCATGGACCTTTCTTCACTCCTACTTTGTCACAGCATGGTGGCCTCCCCATATATATATATATATGGCCTCCTATGTATATATACACACTCTCCCTTCTCTCTCTCTACTTATTTATCTCTCTAAAATATTGACATGAACCAGCTGGGGTGAGCTTTTATACATATAAGTTGGCGATGATGATGGTGATGAGGAGGAGGATGACTTGCACAAGAGGACATTAATTTTGGGATATTATTTCACCCCCTATTCACCTATCTACCTTGCTGACTCATTACCTTCTCTCTTTATAAAAAGTTTTTGTCAAATCAGCAATTTTAGAGGGAGTGGGGATTGAGGAAATTAGGGGGAAAAAAAGCGATTGACATGATGTAATATTAATTCATTGGTTACTGGTTTTTGTCTATAGTTATATCAGCCCACATAACCATTGACTAATGCATTGGTTTAATGTTAATTGATATCGTATCATTTGAGTCATTAATTTAAAGGTCAATGCTGAAACCCTCAGCTCTACAATTATTGTATTTGCGTTTGTGTGATTATTCAAGGTGGTTTTGAGATATATGTTAGATTATTTATTTGGACTAGCATAGTTAGCGTTATTTATTGTTTGATACTCATATTAATTTAGATGTCAAATATTAGAGTAAAATAATGTGTGTATGCCTTGTATGGACTCATTATAATAAATAAGTAGGCTCATTTATTTTAATATAAAGAGAGGCCCCTATCTCTTTCCATTTTGTAATGTAATTATCCCATTGAGAATACACCCCTTGAGGCACTGTAGAATATAGATAGTTTCTCTTCTCAATAACAGACTAAAGAACATGATATATATCCATGGATTCATCTATACCAAGTAATCCTTGATTATAATGATTATATGTAGTATTGATTCTTTATACATGCTGCAATTTAGGATTATTAATCGGAATTAATATTGAGTAAGCCTAATTGTTTTTCAATATGCAGGATCAGTTTCTAGAGTGATGATAATGACTCTAGAAGAGAGTAGTAATATGGGTTAAAAAAATAGATGGCTCAAATTTACCAAGTTGTCTTTGCCGTTGGCAATGGCTCATTTCAATAGAAGATAATGACAATATTTGAGCCCTCATTTTCAACCCAATGGTCTAGATATTTTTTTCAAATTTTAGAATCCTTAGTATAAAATATTGAGCTCTTACATAACTCGATCATTAAACTTTTATATAGAGAATAACATACAAATAGAGAGAGAGAGAGAGAGAGAGAGAGAGAATATATATATTAATATATATATATATATATATATAAGAGAACAAATAATTATGTGCCCCCTTTTATTTAAAATTGTTTGTGTTTAACTTTTACGCTTTTTAAAAATATATTATAGTTTTTAATTGATTGTTAAGAATTAAATTTGTTTACAATCATGGCTAAAAGGATTGTCTTGAAAAAGTAATTCGACTCTTTAGTTTAACTCATTACAAATGAAATTGAATTTTAAATTTGGAAAAAAAAGGGAGAAGTGATTATTGTTTGTAGACATAGGTATAATTTTTTTTTGTAAGTAATTCTTGTAATTTGGAGATGCACCATTTTGTCATATACGTAGTAATTATGGTCGCGTTTATCATTTTTTTTTATTAAGTATTGGATAAGATTAATTTTTATTTTTCCACCTCTTATTATAACACTAAATTAGATTAGAATTCAACACTCAACATAAAGTATTAAGTGGCAAGGCTTCTGGTAAATTTACAACTTAATTTTAGAAGGCTTCATTCCAAATCAACAAATAAACCATTTATCTGTGAAAAAAATTGTTGCTAAACATAAGTTCTTTCGTTGCGAAAAGAGGCACTATCGTGACAAGCTATTTTTCGTCACAAAAAAACGACACTTTTTGTTTCATCGCCAATAAATACGAAATGTGGTTGTCAAAAACATAAAATAATACATCAGAGATTATGACCAAAAATTTGCCACATGTCCCTATAACGCAACCAAAAAAAAAAAAAAAAAAAAAAAAACGTGGTAGCAATTAATCCAGCGCTCAAGGTTAAAAGAATAATCCCCTCAAACTTACGTAACAGTTAAAAGAAATTGACAACTTTTTGTCAACCAAAGCAATTACTGATATATTGTGGACAAATTTTGAAAAAGAAGAAAAAATATATATTATTTACACAAGGATTAAATTATGTCCTAAAAAGTGGGTAAAGGCAACTCGAAGTCAGCAGGAAAGTTAATTACATACTCTCTTTTTGGGACTTTAAGGTCACGTGCTACGCCAGCTACTCAACTTTTTGTTTGTTTGTTTGTGTGTGTGTCTGTGTGTGGGGGTGGTGGGGGGTGGGGGGGGGGGGGGGGGGGGGGGTTAACAGAAAATAGCAGCTACTCTAACTTGAGTGGTCTTCAAATATGTACAAAAAGTCTTTTATGTCTATATTTTTTTCTCTCACAGGGTATACTACTATACTCCATATCATATTGGGTGCAGGACTAATCACTATTCGCGGTGGGAACCTACCACTAGTCCAAGAGTATATTTGGGGAAAATCGAATGCTGGATCTGTAGCTAAATAAATTGTTTCCTACAGGATGTCAATTTTCCAGTATTTATCTTCAAATAAAATCAAACATATTTTTTAAAAATTCAATTTAACATTAAGTTTTTAGAATTCTACATTACGTGTTTACCATTTAGAGATTTCAAAAAATGGACTCTGAGTCTCCTCCCATAGTCTGGTCAAAAATAGATCATTCACACGGATACTAAAAGATTAAACCTCAAAAACTTACCTAAAACTTGAAATCTACCCATGCTTCAGAGCACTAAAACTTGAAATGTTATATATTTACCAATTTTAGTTATCACTAAACAACATTATTAATAGTCTTAACCCTTAACATTATCAAAATAGGCGCAGTTTTCTTATTTTGTAACTACATGATTAATTGCTATGTCTAGTCCTGTGACCTCTTGTTGCATTATATAGTGCATTATCAATCTCTTCTAATTAATCCTAATTTAAACTCTCTCTTTCTATTTCTCTCTCTATATGTATAGAGATAATATATGCTATTGGAATCCTACAATATATAATCCAAACCTAAGTTGATGGTGACGTACTTCAAGGACCGACCCAAGATTTGTTAAAGAGATGGACTAATGTCTTTACTTAATTGTGTTAGACTAATTTGAACTGAGTTAGAATTAAAAATTTAACATATTATAGCACTATACAAAAAGATTTAGACTAAGTTATAGCATCAGTCCGCCTAAAACTGGATCCGCCACTGAGTAACTTTTAATTCCGGTTATGAAATATCAAAACTTTAGAGTTCAAATAAACCTTGTAGCGCAAGTGATAAACTATTTCTTTTTAAGAAAAAGTCTTTGGTTCCATTCACCTGCCATTTTTTCCCTTAAATTAAACTTTTCCCATATTTATTTGTGTACACTTTAGTACGTATCACAACATAAATAAAATAAAATAAAAAGTGTGGGATTATAGAAGAAGGACTAAACGCGTCTACAAAGTGAAAGGACTTAGATGCATGTGCATTCGATCCAATATATTCGGTGATTTTTAGACCATCCGCATTCACTCCGATCTTGTATCGGTTTTAGAATTTCTATATTCAATCTGATCCAACATGCCCTAGCAATCCAATCCAATTAAAAGTTAGATCGAATTGGTTTCAATCCGATCCAATTTAATAAGAAAAAAGGGGATCAACCAATATGACAAATTGGCAATACACCTATTAGAAATTTTGTCAATTTTCCAAATTTGCAAATATGGTAAATTGACAAAACAAAACCAAATAGCTTTTAGTCAAATCTCAAACAAATGTTAGCATGGTAAATAGACTGCTATGAGCTTAATTTAGGTGCAATTATATCAAATATTCTAAAATAACAGTTCTTCATCTTTTACTATGAGCACCAAAGACATATGACAGGCACTTTTAGTAAAACATATAGGTTGCTAGTAAAAGTATCCTTAAAAACGAGTTTGAATTATGCCAGCAAAGGAAAAAAAGATATTATGATAGTATGTAACTCCGCTACAAAGTATAAGGGGGAAAAAGTCTTTTTATATTGATTCCTTCTTTAATTAAGAGCATTATATTCTGTTAGGGAATGTTTCAAAATAATTAATTAGTGTCTGAATATCAAATAAGTTGTAATTTTTATTATTACGTTGATATTAATGGTTTTTATAAAAAGTAGAAAATTTAAAATGAGACTCTTAATTTGAGAGCAAATTATTATGGATTCACTTTTGCACTCTTATAAAAAAAACACTAGACTCAACATAATCAATGGTTAAGAGTATAACCTTTTTATAATTGTGAGATATATGATACATCGATAAAGTCCAAGTTAAAGAAGAAGGGACTTGTAATTGGAGACGTCCCAAAAAAGCAGGATAATTTTTTTTAAAATTTAAAATAGAGGAAGAATTTTCTGAAAGTACTAGTGAGAAAACACATTCCATTTTTAGTTCCATTTCAATTTGACTTCCATTAATTTACTATTCACTTCAAAATCAATAATTCTAGGTAAATTTAAATATCTGACATACAAATTAACGTATTAAATGTGTTAACTATGTATTGGTTAAAATAACCTTATCACAATCTATTATAACCAATGATTAATAGACAAATTGATAAGTAAGTTTTTTTATGTCAGATATTTATGTCAATATAAAAAGACTGCCTTACGACGAAATGGGAATCAGCGTGGTGTAAAGTGAAGGGAGGAGGGGAAGGAATGTGGTGCTTTGAACTTCAAGGCCGTATTGCCCGAAATGTGACATTTATAACCTTTTTCATATTAGTGTATGTTTGCAGTCAAACACTAATATAATTAGATAATTCATGAATTTAATAATTTTGAATCGCAGAATTTGTAGATTATAAAACAACCAAAACGTAATGTCCTTAGCAATCACCCATCTACCTGAACATTAATATTGGAAAATGTTCTCTAAGCTTCAGCATTCAAAACTATAACATTTTTTCATCTCTTAATACCATCAAGAACATAATATGCTGAAGAATTATGTAATGATTGAGGTTTACTCAAATATTGAGAGTAGGTCTTTATTTGATTATACGCAAAAAAGGAGTTACACAGTGATAAAGTTCCCGACATGGGACAAAACCTCAAATCCCAACTACCAAGATTTAACACCTAGTAAAGTCCCAAGGACCCTTAGTTGACCTCTGTTATAGCGTTTCTCAACCAAGTATGGACAACATCAATGCTGGGTGTGAGCCACAGCCGGTCCTGTAAAGTTCTCTTTTATGGTTGGAGGGTCCGATGTTACCTAATTGTGGGACTCTCTCGTACAAGGTACTTGTACCGGTGCGCAGTGGAATCAAGGTAGGTTTAGCTGGAATGAAGTGGCGAGTCGTTTGAACATATATTCATGTCATTTTCAACCGATATAACAATAGGACACTTGATATTTCTGATACAGTAACAATATTTGTTTGTATATATATATATATATATATATGAAACTATGCCTCTTTTCACATGTCCCAGAAAGTCAAAACAGGGGGTTATTAGAGTTAGCGTATTGGGTCACGAACGCACCCCTTTTGGCAACACTGGGAAGATCTACGGAGGCCAGCCCGAGTCTTAGGAGGCTCAACATTGTCCGGTGGCCACTGCCAAGCATAGTCATAATGACCCAGATCATGGCCAATTTTCATTTTTATTCGCACACTTCTCCAAAGACACTTAATTATGTTATCAATAGAAAAAGGGTTTTTTCACTTTTCCCCCGATTCAATGGAATATTAGATTTATCGCCTCAAACTTATCATCTTATTTTCTCAACTCTGTCGACCTTCAGTCTGAAGACTCTGAATCATTTCCTCTTTAGAGGCAAAGCTACCATTTTCATCTTCTTTGTACTTTCTATTGTTTAAGGTTCCGTTAACTTCATACTAGCACTAAACCCCAACTCGTTGCAATATCTTTCTCTAAATTTGCCTCCTCTAAATCACGTCGTCCCCACACCACGGCTCTTGAGCAATGCCACCTCATTGGCCATGGATGAATCCAGAAATACCATCCCGCAAGTAGATATCAGTGTAAACCGAGTGACGTAGTGCAGCTAATAAGAAATCTGTCCTAACAATGAATTGATATCGAACTCAAGGATGAGATACAAAATTGCTCAAAAGAAGAGGGGCACATATAAAAAAGAGAAGAATTTTCATAACTAAAAAGAAAACAAACTCATTCTAAAGACGTATTCAGTTTATTCAATTCATTCAAGTATGATATTCTAAGAGGGATTATTACATCATATTTATAAGAGAAATCAAACCCTATTTCTACTACTACTACAATACCTATTAAAACCCTAATATTATTACTTAATAATAATCCAAATTTCACTGAACTAAATATATGTTACTACTCCAAACACACCTAAATAAATGGTTAATATAATTTATACATAACATTCAAAATATGATTCTTATCTTATCACATCCCTCGTAAAGGGGTCAGACTCATAAGCTGAGACCAACATCTGCACTTGCAGCATTGGAATCCCGTATGTAGTGTAAAGATTTTGTTGACTGAACTTGGTGGTTTCTTCGTCTGATCCCAGTGATGATACAGTAATAATCAAGGAACAATTCATTGAAGACAAGGAAAGCACCTGTACCCAACGAAAAACCAAAATATATACCTAGAATTTACTCGAGTTAGAAAGTAAGGTGGGTGAGTCCTTTTCACTAGGGAAGCGATTGCAAGTTTTGTAAATGACTAGATGGGTTAATTCAGCTGCAGAACACCTTGTGACATTCAAAACTTGGGTTTTGAAAATTAAAGAGATGAAAAACATAATTTTGTAAAAAGGGAAATATGTCAACAGACGAAAAGTCGACAGGTATCAGAAAAAAGAGCTACTGCACTTCCTAATACAATAGCTTAACAAAATATAAGTCCTTGATCCACATATATCGCAGTCGATCAAACAAGACGTAAGCAATAACCAAGCTATCTATTGAAGATCATGATATGTATTATCGGCCCACTACTTAACAGCTTAAACCTTTGGCGCAGATGATTTCTAACATGGTATCAGAGCCCAAGTTGTCTGCAAGGTCTCACATTCGAGTCCTATCATTTGCATTTGTTTCCTCCTTTGCATTGTATTAGTATTGCACGCGCACTTGTGCAATTTGGTTTGTCTCCTGACATGCGAGCAGGGGGGTCACACGTTAGGGGAAGATATTGAAGAGCATGATATGCATTCTTGGCCCACTACTTAACAGCTTAATCTTTTGGGGCAAATGATTCCTAACCCTTTCAACATTTCTAGTTCTAGCCAGATTTAAAACAATCAATCAACAAAGGTTGCACTTTTCACCAACACAGTGAGCTTAGGATTTGCAATGCCTTTGCAATCTGAAAAAAACTCATTAAGATGTTTTTCACACGATAAATATGCATAGATTTCCGGTACATGAGAAAAGAAAAACATCCCTCAGATCACAAAATCATGTTTCTTAGCATACTGAACTAGAGAAGGCAAAGCAGAAGAACACAGAACAATATTCTAGAAGCATTGCATCTCCCATAACATTGTGTCGTTTGATAATGTTTACAGTAAAGCTACTTCCATCAGTTTATAAGCCTCTAAAAAATTAACTAAAAAAGAAAAAAGAAACTAGGGGGAAAAATACACTTAATTTTTGTGTACATTTGACTTTTTGTTGTCCTTTTCACCAAAATACTTTTCTTCATCTTCTTAATACTCAAAAACCCAAAATTTTGTAGTCGTGTTATGACTTAAGGAGAACAATCAAAGAAATATTTTTTTAAGGGAAGGAAGAGAATAACCCTTGTCCTCAGCTACCTTCATGTACTCTATTTTTCTATTAATAAGTTTCTTTATTTCCTATAGAAAGATAGAATCCAACCACAAAAACTAAAGAAAATTGATGCTTAAATAGTTTGTTCATGGAAGTTCAAACACCTCATTAATCATATAAGGATAATAAATTCACTATACTTCAAAACTGCATCAACTTCTATCCCGCCAAGCAACACAAAACAACAGGAAAACTAACTTCTATCCTACCTTTCAATGCTAAGTGGTACCAATAACTGAGGAAAGACCCTAAAGAAAAACCCCAAACAACCCAAGGGGTTGCCATAGCGGTAAGGGCGAACTTGGGACTGTGTGGGTAGGTGCACGGTCTCAGGTTCGATTCCCCGCTGCATGAAACCTTTCTTGGGCCACTGGGGGCGTCTCCCGGTTGAGCAACCAGGGCTTCATTGGATTAGTGGGGGTGGGGCCTCATACCTATATCCTTTTCTTCTAAATGTAGTGATAACACCAAAAACATAATGAGCAACTTCCTTTAGCATCCAAATTGACCAACAAAAAACAAGATTTTCCATATTTGAAATTTTGAGAAAGCTTTGGGATACAAGCCTATAAGGCTATAACCTAAGAAGCACAGATACTTCTCAAAGGGCCACGGACCGTATATGATACATAATTGATCCATTTTTCATATGCTCTGATACATATTCGATACGCATTTTAGAGTATCCTGATTTTTCAGTAATTTTTTGAAATTCAGATAAGCAGGGATACGTTTGCGATTCATGGGGATACATTTGAAGGTTAATTTGTAATTTTAACCTGAAATTCTAGGGTCAATTTGCACTTAAATATACAGGGGAGACCCACATACAACATTATAAAACTTACATACTTATCAAGAAGGAAAAAATATCCTGGATCATCAAATATTACACATATCAAACTATTTCTCACAATTTTTATTTTTTTTTGCAAAACACCTGGGAGGCTATGGCTACCTACAAAATTATAATAATACTAACACTCAGATATTTTCGCATTATTTTTACATACGTTACAAATACGTATATAATATTTAATAAAGCCTGTATTGGCATATCCATATTGTATCCGTATCGCCCATCAGTATCCATACATGTGCTTCTTAGCCAATAACATTTTCTTCTAAATGTAAAGATATACCAAGAAAATAATGAGCAATTTTCTATAGAATTCAATTTGAGAAACAAAAACAAGATTTTCCCATTTGCTGTATCTGAGATAACATGTGATAAACTACTTCTAATCTATATGTATATGCTAAGATCAAAGCTGCATGGGAATACAAACAAAATGTTCGACAAATTAGTAAGCAGAAGAATCAGTAGTAGACCAACCTGAAAGATTGAAAATAGACATTTCGACGCAAATACCAAAAGGATCTTCATATACAAAACTTGTGTGTCCAAAGTCGTCCATAATACCACAACAGTGAGGTTCAAAACATCATCAAATTTGTTGAAGTACCAACAACAAAAGGTTCCATTAGCAACCGAGTTAAGAAGTAAAACATGATCCCAAGAGCTATAGAAATGGGGAGAGCTGGCAAAGCATGACGACAAACGGCCAACAAAATAAGCGTGCACCCCAATCCCGAGATAATCGCAAGGTAACAAGCATAAACTGTCATCAAATCATACATTGCAGCTCTACCCACAAGAACACTATAGAAAACAAAGTCCCCTAGACCAAGTTTTATACCTCGACTGATCGGGGCATCAGACTCTTCTCTCTCATTTCCAAGACCCAACATTTCAACAAGTGGAGACATTTCCTCCTCAGCAATTACTCCTCCCGGGGATTGCCTATTTCTACCCGATGAAGAACCATTATCTAAAGAAGATCCACCGCGACTACTTGATGACATTTGCTCCCTATCCCCCCTCAACAAATTAGGCACCAATGGAGATGTCTCTCCTTCTTCATCTACAAGAATCTCTATTTCATTGTTTTGAACCTCGGAGGAAATAAAATCCGGATTCTCATTCTCGTGCCGGACCTGAAGCTCAACTGAACCCGAATCTGAAACCCCACCAACCAAAAGACCCATAGCCGAACGACCACCACCGCCTCCACCGGCCCTAGAAACAATTGGCCTAGCCTCGTACACAAGAGCTGGAAGCTCATCATCCCTACTAGAGGCCAATTCAACCAAAATCTTGAGAGGCCCACCAGGGGCCAAAACTGCAACCAAATCATACAAAGCCAATGCCACCAACAAAGCCCATGTAGTCCATTCGGGCAATTTAGTAAACCAAGCAGCCACAATTATACCCAAAAGAACCATATAACTCTGCCTCAGGAAAATCGGTATGCCCCCCGAAAAAACAGACAACACGCCCACAACACTAAAATTAAACAGCAACACAAAACAAGTAATTGCATCAACTGGTATCGAAAACTCTTGGATTATAGACAGAAAAATAGACCCACCCATTGTTCCAAGTACAAAGAAAGCCGAGAACCTCATATAGTTCTTCAAGAAATTAGTGAAATTATAATAGTATAGCAAGACTAGGAGGAATGTTACTGCAGCTATTAGGATAACAAAAACTAGGGCATTGAGAAGTGCACCTGCAAGACAAAATAAGTAATTGAGTCAATGGGTATTGAAAACTCTTGGATTAGAGACAGAAAATAGACCCACGCATTGTTCCAAGTACAAAATAAGCCGAGAATATCATTTAGTTCTTCAAGAAACTAGTGAAATTATAATAGTATAGCAAGACTAAAGGGAATGTTAGGCAGCACTTAGGATTATAAAAACAAGGAATTGAGTCAATGGGTATTGAAAATTCTTGGATTATAGAACGAAAAATAGACCCACCCATTGTTCCAAGTAAAAAGAAAGCCAATAATCTCATATATTTCTTCTAGAAATTAGTGAAATTATAATACTATAGTAAGGTAGCGTTTGTTTTTACCTCTTAAGGCTGAACGGAAGCTTATTCAACATTAAGAAGTAAGAATGATGTTTGTTTTCTCGCCTCTTAATGCTAGATTAGATTAAAATTAAGCACTAAGCATTAAGAGGCAATTCCTACATTGAATGCTTGATTTATCTTTAATGATTTTTTTTCCAATGGTGCCCCTATTTTTTTCCTTCATTAGCTATCGATATATATCACAATAATAAGGGCAAAATTGTAAAATGACATATATTCAGCATTCAATGCCAAATAAATTCAGACATATTTTTGTAGACCTTTCATTCAACATTCGAAGCCTAAACAAAACCAAGGGACCCTAAGATTAGGGTGACAAAATAATTAATTGCATCAATGGGTATTGAAAATTCTTGAGCTACAGACAGAAAGATAAACCCGACCATTGTTCCAAGTACAAAGAAAGCCGAGAAACTAATATAGTTCTTCAAGAAACTAGTGAAATTATAATAGTAAAGTAAGGTGGTGTTTGTTTCTACCTCTTAATGCTGAACGGAATCCTATTCAGCATTAAGAGGTAGAAATGGCGTTTGATTTCTTACCACCTAATGCTGCATTACATTAAAATTAAGCATTTAGCATTAAGAGGCAAGTCAATGATTTAATTTAAACTTTAATGAATTTTTTTTCCCAATGGTGCCCCTATTCTTTTCCTTCACTAGCTATCAATATATATCAAAATAATAAGGGTAACATATTTTTTAGAGCTTTCTTTCGGCATTAAGATTGTTCAACATTCAAAGCCTAAAAAAAATGATAAAACAAGTAACTGCATCAACGGGTATTGAATTAGAGGGAAAAAAAAAATAGACCCACCCATTATTCCAAAAAAAGGCAAGAATCCCATATAGTTCTTGAAGAAACTAGTGAAATTACAACAGTACAGCAAGAGTAGGAGGAATGTTAACTAGGGCATTAAGCAGCGCACCTTCGAGCTTCTGGGTGGCGGAATCCGAGGGGGTTTCGAGGTAGACTAAATTGGCGGCTGTGCGGATCTGATCGGAGGAGGAGGAGGTGGTGGTGGAAGAAGAGAGGGTGTAGACTAAAAGGACCACTAAGAACATGCAGATTGAAACTGGGGACATTACGCCGATTATTTCTACTCCCATTGATTCCAAAATGCTTCCGTCCATGATTTTGGAGGGATTTTGTGTTCGAATTTGAGTGGGTTTGTGGTGTGGATGATTTGGGTTTGTTAGGGGTTAGGGTTTGGCAAGAGTTGCAGAGACATTTGCTGAGATTGGAGAGGTAGGGGAAAGGGAAGAAACAATGAAATTGTTCCACATATGTATGTGCTTTATTTTGACTTCCTCCGTTCGCTCAAACTAATATAAATTATTTAAGTATATAATTAGGGCAGGTAATATTTCACACAACGCGCTAACCCGACACAAACTCGACACAGAGTTAACGAGTTTGGGTCAAGTATAAACGGGTTCGGATTAATTTCGGATCAGACACGTTTAACCCACAAACTAAACGGGTCGTGTTCGGGTTAACCCGCTAACTCAAAATTGACTCACAATTAACGAGATTATTATTTTTATTTTCTTTTACAGCTATATATATATATATATTTTTTTTTGCTATCTTTCTTGAACAATTATATTCTTATTTGGAGTATTGGTAGTAGATTATAGTTATTATGTTTTTAATGATGGATAAAGTACTAATTTTTTATGTTTATGCTTCAGTGATGGAATATTATATATTTTGACTCTAGATTATTAATATTGAATTTTAGTATTGGGTGATACTTATTATTACTTATTAAAAATTTAAAACTATTATAAAACAAGTTAATTTTTTTTACATGAGACTTAATTGTCATTATAATCTTAAAAGGTTAATCGTGTCGTGTCGAATTGTAGATTTAACATGATCTATTTATTAAACGGGTTAATCGGGTCGTGTCGTGTAACCTGTAAAATAAACAGGTCGTGTTCAAGTTAATATAAATGACACGATTAGTTAAACGGGTCGTGTTCGGGTTGACACTATTACTGCAATACTTGTGTGTTGACACGACCCGAATACGACACGCGAACCCGAATTGCCAGCCCTATATATAATTCTATTATATTATATTGTATATATAGATTAACGGATTATTTGTTTCAACCATTTAAATTTAAAAATTTTAAATTTTCAAAATTAAGTGGTACTAAAACTATTTGTTTAGTAAAAAAAAAATTAAGTGACTTTTTACTTAAATTTGAAAATTTACATCCAAAAAATTAAGAGGCAAGTTTGCCACTTAAATTTAAAAACTTAAAACACCCCATTACAAAATACATATTTTATCATTATTAAAGTCCTAATTATGTGATCTAAATACACTAATAAAGGCAAAATTGTCATATTAAAAAAAATCAATTTTCAGATGTGTTATATTCAAATAAACAATATTTTTTTTCAGATATAATTTTCAAAAGTAAATAAACAATTTTTCAGTTTCAGTTTTTAGTTTTCAGATATTTTATCAAACGCGACCTAAGACTATATATACTCTTCTTTGTTTTGAGAAGTATATAGACTAGTTGTAACACAACTAGTAATTTTGGTTTGTGGGGGTTATTTTATAAATGTATTTTCCAATTTCATATTAATTGTATTGATTAGATTATATATTGAAAAAAAATAATGAACGAGTAATGCTTCTTGGTAAAAAAAAAAAAATAACAAAGCAATAGCAAGCATTAATGCATTGCACAATCGTTCAAAATATTTTTGAATTATATAATTTTTAAACAATTTTTAGACATGTTTTGAGGTGAATAGCATTTTATATGAAAATATGTGTTTGGACTACATTTTTTTTTTAAACAATTTGACCCCACTAATAACTATTTTTTCTAAATTTTACTGGTGTTAATTATACACACCAACTCAAATATAACTAAAATTAACAATATTCATTTGTATATATTAAATGAGATCATTGGATCCCACAAACAAATGCCATTTATACTTTTTAATATTTAATAGAAGTCTTTTGAATTAAAGAGGTAAAAATAACCACCACCTTAAACACCAAGTAACATTTTCCTCATTAAAAACATATTTTACAAAATACCTGTTGCACCCTTGTACAACATTCAAATTTCCGCTATCATCATAACAACTTGTAACAAAATAAAATGCAATCGGCCGCTTTCGTGCTTTGGCCGCAGGGGAGGGGGGTTCGTCTTCGAGATCCTTTTGATTTCGATGGCCTATGTTGTGTTGAAGGGATTTAAAAAACAAAAAGAAAAAAAAAAGAATAAGAAAAGGGACTTTGTTACATTAATAAAAGAAAAGGAAAAAAAAGTAACCACTATATATGGTACTTTTACGTACTTTTTTTGGTACAAGTTCTTTTACATACTACAAGCACATTATGGATCGCTATTATATATAAATATCATCTATACAAACACAGATGTACAACTGCAACTACAGAAATAACCTTTAATCCGAACCACACTTGGGCATTTTAGATCTCAACCCATCGGGCCGGCCTGGTTCGCCGAACCAACTTTACTAGTGCCGTACAAGTTGCGGTCCCACTGATTGACAAGGCCGTGTTTGGACGGGTCAGTTGAAGAATTGCCCTCTGTAAATAATCCATCATTAATCACCTTTTGCTTCTTTCGAGGAGAGGAGGAACCGGCCGAGGCAGCGGCATCAGAAGCTCGCTGCTGCTCTTGCTTATTATCATCGTCAGTCTCAGACGCTTTGAGAGAACTGCCTAGTTGTTGTTGTTCTTCAATGATCTTCTGCAAGTATTTTCCCTGTGCTTCGATTCTCATTTGTAACTGTCTTTGCACCTAGACATATCACCACGTAAAAATCAGCCCAACTACCACAACATTTTACGCAACTTTTGAAGTATGGAGTGTGAAAATGAAAAATAAAAAACAAATTCAAGCCAAGGACGAGGGATGATATTGTTGTAAAATAGGTCGCTAGTTTTAACCATATCACAGTGCAAAGTGCCCTTCCATATCCTTTTTCAAATACCAAAAATACCCTTCCATCTTTTTGTTAAAAAAATAAATTTGGCCACCACCAGAGCTCCAGGAGGTGGTCGGCAGTGATAGGGATCAGAATGGCTGCAAAAAGGAAAGAAGAATGTTTAACAACCTAGAGGCTGGTGGTGGTTGGTGAGGCCTACCAACGCAATGGGAGACAGAAGGCAAGAAGAATGTTTAACAAGGATACATTGTCCGTGCATAAAATCATTAATAATAATTGTGGATTAGGGACCTATCCTACTCAACATTACAAAGGGGCTTTTAGGATCAGGTCCCTTATAGAAATTTTTTAGAATGCAATCCATAACTTCTTTTGTTGCAAAGGATGTGGTCCCTGTAAATACAGATCTTTTAATATTTGCCTCTGGCAAAGACTTAGATACACAGATACTATTGGATAGATACTAGTATTTTCCAGTCATAGATACTAATTTTTTTGGTCACAGATATAGTATATGTGCCAATAAAATTAGTGTCTATGAGTCTATGACTGAGAGATACCAAAAAAGGGATTGTACAGGGACCACATCCTTTAAAAAACAACATCTACTAGGATCGGATCCTCTAAACAAAAGTTGGAGGTATCCTAATTTTTTCCGTTACAAAATTGCTTCAGAAAAGTATTACTCCTTTGACATTTTCTCTAAAATTATTATCATGCAATACGTGAATTCCTGGTTTCTTTGTATAAAGACAGCGTTCTCCGAACGGCAAAGATAATCAAAAGAAATTAGTAACTAAAACACAAGTGACTATTCATTTCACATAAACCAAGCCTACTATAAAAGCTGAAATAATAAAAAGAGACACCTAATAGATACGCCAGAAAATTAAAAAGAAAGCAAACCTCAAGTTGTTCATGAAGACGCTTCTGAACTTCCATTTGCATCCTCAGGGCCTCATTAATTTGCACTCCCCTGAATAAGTCCATATAAAGTTACAGTTTTAGTTGTCTTCCAATTCGAATTGGAACATTTAAATTGTTTTAGTTCATGAATTATATCTTATTAGTGTTTATTTGCAAATAAAAATGTACAAATTTACGTTAATTACTAAGATATTAAGACTGTTTGGCTCGTTTGAAACTCAACACAGTGAAACTCAATACACAGATAAATGTTAAAAGTAACAAAGTAACCATTCACCAGTTTAAAACTAATTAATTTATAAGTTAGACAATTCATGCAGCCAAACAGTCCCTTATTATATGTTCTAAGATGAGGTTGCTTTAAAGAGAAAAAAAGTGGTACGCATAGAAGTAAAATGAATTTGGAAAAAGGCAGAGATACCCACGGCGGAGAATCCATGCTATCAAGGCTGTCTCCAGAACCTTTCTTGTCATCTTTGGAACCTGATGGTAACAAGGATCTTAACATCTTCAGATTCAGATTCTCAAAAAAAAGGGGATATGAAAAGATATAATACTGAATCTGGAGATAAGGTACAGCAAACCTTTACCATCAGCTGGTGAATCTGGTAGGTACTTTGCAAGGCGATACTTCTATAGAGAAAAATAAAAATAATATTCACTTTCTAAGGCACATATAAAAGAGATAATAGAACTCATGGCACACTCAATGAGTCAATGCCTGTGCGTAATTTGATTTTTAATACATTTGATAATGTGATAAAGTTTGGTTGAATGGTTAAGTTGCACCATGTTTATGTCGTAGAGGTCATGATTTCAAATCTTGTTTCAAGTAGTTTCTAGTTTATTGTTCTAAATCAACAAAGGGTATTTTGGACATTTCAGGTGCATACCACAAACTCTTCCTTGCTTTTAATGTAATAGAATAGATATATGAAAGGAAGACCAAACCTGTAGGTGGCTTTTCACATGATAAATAGTAAGTCCAGGTACGCCCATCACTCTTAAGACACCTTTAGGAGTTGCCCCTGAATCAAAACCACAAATACTAAGAACAAGCATAAAAATAGAAATTATATGGTTCCAGAACGAAAAAAGAAAAAAAAAGAGAGATCAAACTAGGGGAGAAGAAGTTGCAATAACTGATAAGAAAATATCGATTATCTGCGTTCCTATAATTTGAGGGGAATGTTTGTTAACATATATAATATATTTTTGCTAGTTGTCATTTATAAAGTTGCCATTTATAAGAGTTGACTAGCAATCTCTAAATATTTATGTTGATTAAGTTTTATATTTTCCTTCTTTGTATCATTTTCGTAACCCTATATAAAGGGTCTCCATTGTAATAGTTTTACACAATCAATTTAATAATATTTCTCTCTTTTCTATGATTTTAAAAATGGCAATACAAGAAACTCACGCCCAGAATATCTTCACACAATTGGAAAACATGGTCTTTAGAATTGGGTTAATTCCAGCAATATCTGAGGCAAAGACTATAGTAATAGAATGAAGTATTGGAAAAATTACTAACGGGGTGTAGATGGTATAAAAAAGAAGAATAATTATCTTAAATACAAGTATCTAGCATTAAAAAAAAAAAATTAGGTTACCTATTCATACACTTATAGAAACTTGCATATTTTTTTAAAAAAGAAAGAAGAGAAGGTCTAAGTCTCTTCCCTTATATGTTGTATGCAATTCTAGTATTATTGGTACTTATTGTGTTTTTAAGTTACATAAGTTTTACGTGTCTGCTATTTAATACTTGGTCATGAGGAAGATGTATATATTTGAGTAACCTTTCCTTAATGTATCCTTGTCCTACTTTTTGTTTGTTCATACAATTGGCCCCAGTTTCAAGTTTCATTGTGTATTAAGAAGAATCCTTCTGTTGCACTAAGTTCAAGTTGATCAGATCATTTTTCTTTCAACAAGGATGAGGATATCAAGAAAAATCAGCAAATTCGCACTGGAAAACTACAGCGTTAGATCTATGTAGACGTGAAGAGATCCTGGTAACTCTGTTTATGACGCAAGGTAGAGTTGGCATTTGTTGGATATGTAGCTCCAGTTGATGTTCGGGAGGAGATTTTAAATTATCAGGTCTTCAGGGGTGAACCGGAGTTCCCCCCACCACTTCTAGCGTGAGAGAATTATCTCATTTTTACCATTGGATGAGATCTGTTAACAGATTTCAAACATAAGAAGAAAAAAGTGAAGAAGAAAGAGAATTAAGCTATGGCTGGAATTAAGCCTGCCATTACAAGGGTAAGGAATGCGCTTTTTGTAGGGGAAAAATCTGGACTTCAAATGGTTTTAAGCCCAGGTGAGAAGAGGGCTGTGTCCTGGAAAATAATGCAGTCGTTGCGTCCCTTCTGCCATCATTTCTTGCTTGAATAATGCTTTGCACTGATAAGTTTTCTTATCCTGATAGGCTATCACTTCTTTCTTTAATAACGCTTCAATATTCTTTACTTTAATAAAGCTGACAAACATCTCGTCTCAACAAAGCCTCTTAAGGCAACCCCCTTCTTGGAAGGATTCAGATTAATGGGCTTTGCCCTTACCTTTATATTTTCTATCATTTTCATATTGGTTTTTTTTTTTATTAGAAACAAAACGCTTCTATTAGAAACTAATCAAAGCGATACAATATAGATTACATCCTTAGTGAACGAGCAGTCCACTAAAGCCCCTCATGATATAATGAAAGACAAAATACCAAACAAAATACAGAAATTACAAAAAACCAAACAAGAATCACAGGATCAAGCCATAATCAGGGCTACTAGTGGATGGCTGCATTCCAATTCCCACACAAATCTGAGACTAATAAGGATCCAAACAGGTTCGAAGAGATGGCCCAAAGTGATGCTAACTGTTTGATTTTAAACCAAACTTCACCGACTTCGGAGGATTTGTCTTCAAATATTCTAGCGTTTCTTTCTTGCCAAATTCCCCATGTTAATCCCAAACAGCAACATCTCTATAAAAAAATTGATTTCTTTTTATTCCTTCTAAATTGCCAATACAAGCCCAATAAATCATGCCATGAGTTGAGGAGAGGGGTTGGCCTAGTGGTAGACAACTTTCACCCTTGTCTTGAGGTCAAGGGTTCGACTCATGGGAGTGGGTGGGGGGTTTTTCTTTGTTTGTAGGATTAAGAGAGAGACTTAGACCTCCCTTAATTTAAAAAAAAATAAAAAAATCATGCCATGAGCTAGGCATAGCTCTAATCACTTCGAATTCCTCCCCCACCTTATGCCACATATAATTGGTGAAACTGCAGTGTATTAACATATAATCAATGTTCTCACCTCCCTTTTAGCAAAGAATACACCAAGATGGAGAAATGGCAAGATTTGGCCTTCTTTTTTGGAGTAAGTCACAAGTGTTAACTATTTTCCAAGAGGTCAACCAAGCGAAAACTTTCACCTTCGGAGGGATACCAACTTTCCAAATAAATTTGTGAGGCACAAAGATAGGGCCCAATGGCGAATTGATGAGCAAGTAAAAGAAAGATTTGCAAGAGAATATTCCTGACTTTTCCCCCACCCAAGTTCTAGAGTCTCTCGAATCTTGAAACTTGGGAATGAGAAACCAAATCCAAAAATTCCCCAATTTCCCTCTCATTTAAATTCCTACGAAACTCTAAATTCCATGAGAAAGAATCAATAGGATTCCAACGAATGATTGATGCTATGAAATCGTTTGTGTTCCGTGAAATCCTATATAATCGGGGAAAGAGAGAAGCAAGAGTAGAATCACCAACCCATATATCTTCCCAAAACCTAATGGAATTGCCCATACCCACCTTAAGTCGAATAAATGATTTAAATTTAACAATGCCACTAGAGATGGCTTTCCAAGGATTCCTATGAGTGCCATTAGTAACCATGTTTGTATCCCACCCATTTTCATGAAGACCATACTTACTTTTAATTATTGAGCACCACAATGAATTTTGTTCAATGGGAAATCTCCAAAGCCATTTCCTTAACAAAACCTCATTTTTCTTAGCAATGTTACCGATGCCCAACCCCCCTTTGTCCTTACTTTTAGACACCAAATTCCAATTCAATAAGTGATCACAAGCTCCCTCCCCGTATCTTTCCCAAAAAAAATTATAATTAATTTTTCAATTATATTGCACACTGAAATTGGCATTTTGAAAAGACAGATAATAAATTGGAATATTCTCATGGACTAATTAAATTAAAGTTAACCTACCCCCCCCCCCCGAAACACATCATTTTATCCAACCCTCTACTCTTTTAGAATTTTTTTCAATCACCGGGCCCCAAAACTCTACTTGACAAGGGTTGTCTCCTAGCCATATGCCTATTTATGGTCCATGTCTTCATTGGCAACTTCATCAAGAGAATTCAAGTCCTTAGTCTCATTATCCTCATCAGTTTGGGATTTTGCTTGCACAGTCTCATTATTAGAGCTAATGGCTTCACCAATCTAGGAGGCCAAAATCTAAATAAGCTTAGATCAACACACTTCTCTTTAAGAGAACTATAAGTCCATTTTATAACTTGGACCGGGAGTCCAAGTGCTTGGCACAATATTTGTCTGATCAGCTTTAAGCTGTTTCTCAAAGTCTATAAGTTCATTTTGAATATTGGTTAAAGTCGTAATATACTACCCCACCATTGGAAATTCCATTGCCATATCTAAGGAAGACTAAATTGAATCGGGAATTACATAAGGGAACTTCCCACCATAAAATTCTTACCCTTGATTTTAGGATAAGATGCAATATATTTTTTAGAAAGATCTTTAAGATCATATAGCTCCAACAACTATATGAAATCATGAATGTTAACATATATAATATATATTTGCTAGTTATCATCTATATAGTTACCATTTATAAAAGTTAACTATCAATCTCTAAATCTTTATATTGATTAGGATTTTATATTTTTCTTATTTATATCTTTTTCATAACCCTATATATAAAAGGTCTCCATTGTAATAATTTTATAACAATCAATTCAATAATATTTCTCTTTTATATATCCTATATCTTTACACGGTATCAAAGCAAAATAAGATCTTCCAATTTTGAGTTCATAGTCATAGTTCCGCTATCGCCGATGGCTGATACACATTGTCGCCCGCCGGACCACTTTCGTAGTTATCCTACTATACTCTTCCGTTGTCACTAAAACCTCAGTTGCCACCTCACCTGGCAGTCACTGTCGTGTTGCCTTTGCCAGCTGTTCTCTTATTGTCTTACTACCATTACTGTTACTGCTGCCAAACCGTCGACGTTGCCTCACCGCTGCCTAACCACCACCCAGATTATTATTTTTACCTCGTTAACCAATTCAAGTGGTTTATTCTCAATTCACTATCACTACCTCAGTATAACCATATTAAACAACCACCATCATTAAACCATCACCATATATACCCAACCAATATCCATTAACCCTATCATCTCTTTTCAAACTCAATTCAGCCCGATTATTTTTTTTTCTTCCTCTTTCCATCATCTATTTTCAAACTCAAGTTGGTCTTTCTATACCCCCTTGAGTTTAAGGGGGGAAGTAAACACATATCAGAGGGATTCGATTCTCGCCTAGTTAGCAAACCCTAACCGTTGTGTTTCTATCCCAGCGTGTAAACCCTAGCCGTCGCGTGTCCCAAAAAAAAAACGTTGTATAATGTTCACCCGAATTACTGTTCACCCGAGTACTATTCATCCGAGTTACTGTTCATGTTCCTATTCATCGGCTTCATCTACTTTCAAAACATACTTTCCAAACTCAAATTGGTATATTACCAACTTGAGTTTGAGGGGGATGTTAACATATATAATATATATTTGCTAGTTGTCATCTATATAGTTATCATTTATAAGAGTTGACTATCAATCTCTAAATCTCTATGTTAATTCGGTTTTTATATTTTCCTTATTCATATCATTCTCATAACCCTATATAAAGCGTCTCCATTGTAATAGTTTTATAACAATCAATTCAATAATGTTTATCTCTTTTCTATATCTTTACAATGAAAAATATAAAGGCAAATAATCTGAATCCTTCCAAGAAGGGGAACAACCTCAAGAAGCTTTATTGAGACTATTAACTTCATTAAAGTAAAGGATATTAAAGCTTTATTAAAGAAAGAATTGATGGCCTGGTAGGATAAGACAAATTATCAGTGCAAAGAATTATTCAAGCAAGAAACGACAGCTGAAAGGACAAAACAACACCATTATTATCCAGGACGCGCAAGCCCTCTTGTTACATGAACTTAAAACCATATGAAGTCCTTATTTTTTTCATATAAAAAGCGCATACATCACCCTTGTTGAGATAGTCTCAATTCTAACCATAGTTTAATTCTCTCTCTCTTGTTCTCTTTTCAAGTTCTTATATTTTAATTATGTATGCTTTCAATGTGCAATCTTCCACAAAAAATTACTTCCAAGATCCAATTCTCTGTGTTGTTATCATGGCTTATGTGTTTATGGAGGTTTCAGTTGACTCCATAGTCAATATTGGATTCTTAAGGAATCATAGGCTTGCCCTCTACTATAGAGAATTTGCAAAAAGGCGCATTCGTCACCCTTGTTGAGACAGTCTCAATTCTAGCCATAGTTTAATTCTCTCTCTTTGTTCTCTTTTCTCGTTCTTATATTTTAATTATGTATGCTTTCAGTGTGTAATATTTCCACAATTTAGATCCAATTCTCTTTGTGTTGTTATCATGGCTTATGTGTTGCAGGGTTTATGGAGGTTTCAATTGACTCCATAGTCCATACTGGATTCTTAGGGAATCATAGGCTTGCCCTCTCCTATAAAGAATTTGCATGAACAAACGTTTTGGAGTTTTTCTAAATAAATAGGACAACTCTTTGGAGAGGTATGTTTGGGGTCATTTCTGGGATTTGCAACTGCGCATGCTCAACCTTTACTTTTATCAATAAAAAAAGGTAGGGAGCCCAAGAAACGGCTAGGACAACCAAGGACGATAGCAGGCACACAATCCTAATCTTTAACTGGGGAGATAATGACAATAAATGCAATATCAAGCTCTTTAAGTCTATTAATTGGAATTTGTAAAGTCCAAATCTCTTAACGAGGATCCATTGGAGGGCAAGTCTGGTGCCAGCAGCCACAGTAATTGCAACTAAAGCGTACATTAAATTCTTGCAGTTAAAAAGCTCGTAGTTGGACGTGTGATAAAAATGATTAGTCTTTCAAATTGGAGACGAGATGTACATTAAATAAGAAGCAATCAAGCAACTGCTCTTGCTGCGAATGTCTATAGGTTAACTATGTGACATCAATGGATTTTTATAATAGGCTTGTTGAAGAGTATGATATACATTGTTGGCCCACTACTTAACAGCTTAAGCTTTTGGGTGAGATGGTTCCTAACATGGTATCTGAGCTCAGGTTCTGCAAGGTCTCGGGTTCGAATCCTCCCGCTTGCATTTGTTTCCCTCTTTGTGTTTGTGCAGTATGCATGTTGTTTGTGCACAAAGTGCACCTTTGGTTTGGCCGGTTTGGCCTTTGGTTTCGTTTGTCTATCCACGTGCGAGTGGCTCGCACGTGAGGGGGAGTGTTGAAGAGTATGATATACATTGTTGGCCCACTACTTAACAGCTTAAGCTTTTGGGTGAGATGGTTCCTAACAAGGCTTAATAGCTATGTGAGGGTGGGAAGGAATGTGGTACCTCACCCTAGTGGTTAGAGAGTTCAGGTTTGACGTAGTCTAAGGCAACCCAAGGGAGAAACAACAAAAGCTTGTAAGATTGCAACAAGAATTTACATTCCATATATCATCTCAAAATCTAATTATGTGGACTGTCCCAGTTCACAATAAAAATAATTTCAGAAATATTCAGACCATGCAAAATGGCAAACACGCCCTTTTTTTTAACAAATCCTAAAAATAATCCTAAACTTAATAGGCTTTTAATTAGAGAGAAAACAAGGTGTCAAGGTCACAATTGTCTCCATTTCTTTTTATTTTGGTAGCGGATGTATTGAGTAGGCTAATGAGGAGAGCTTGTGACAATGCATTAATTGAAGGCTTTGTAATTGGAAAGAACAATGTTAGAATTTCACATTTGAAATTTGTGGATGATGGCATTTTTTTTTTTGTTTCAAGTCAGGATAGTAATATTGATTATTTGGCGGGGGTCTTAGATTTGTTTTCTAGATTGTTAGGATTGAAAATTAACATGTCTAAAAGTATTGTTGTGGGTTTGAATGACGAAACCGAAAAGTTGTCTAGTATAGCGAACAGGATAGGTTGCGTGAGTGGGTCTTGGCCGTTAAACTATCTAGGGATGCCATTATGTGCTCATCCTAGTAGTTCATCATTTTGGGATCCAATGGTAGATAAGATGTCTAGGAGGTTAGAAGGTTGGAATAAAGGGTGCCTTTCAAGGGGTGGTAGATTGGTTTTGGTACAATCCATTCTAGGTAGTATCCCCACATACTTCCTTTCTCTCTTTAAAATCCCATTTAAAATTGCTGAGTTATTGGAAAAAATGATGAAAGATATTTTTTGGGAAGGCAAAGGGGAATGCAGGAATGACCACTTGGTTAAGAGGGAAGTTGCTTCTAGATCTAAAAAATTCGGGGGTCTTGGTGTGGGAAACTTGATCAAAAGAAACTTGGCTTTACTCGGTAGTCGTTATGGAGATATCTTATGGAACAAAATTCACTTTGGCATTATGTTATAGTAAGCAAATACGGCATTCAACCAAATGGTTAGGCTGCAAATGTCGTTATTAATTCTTCCCAACAATCACCTTGGAAGGCAATAAGCAAAGGATGGGACAATTTTGTGAAACGCACTAAATTCATTGTGGGAAGAGGGGATAGGATCCGTTTTTGGGAAGATGGATGGGTGAATATCCTTTAAAGACGACTTTTCCTCGGTTATATCGTCTATCTAAAAATCGTAACATGCTAATCCAATATGTTCTTTCTTGGCCCTCTCATTTTAATCATTCATGGGTGTTGGAGTTTTCGAGGAACTTTAGTGATAGGGATTGTGAGGAATTCATCACTTTATTAAACATTATTGAGATTTGAGAGTGTTCAATTAGATATTAATTCTTCAGACAAAAGAATTTGGTTGGGAAACTCTTTCGGTTTGTTTTCCTGCAAATCCTACTTTGATATTCTACCGAAATCGTCTTCTGTACCTCTTTTTCGTCAATTCAATGTGATTTGGAAAAGTGGAGTTCCTTCTAAAGTTAAAGTCTTTGCTTCGCTGGCCTCTTTGGGGAAAGTGAATACTTGCGACATGGTTCAATTGAGAAGACCATATATGTGGTTGTCCCCATCTTGGTGCAGTCTTTGTAAGAAGGATGGAGAAAACATCGCTCATATCCTGCTTCACTGCAGTTTCGCCAATGCAATATGGACTAAGTTGATGGCTCAGTTTAGGGTAGTGGCAGTTTTCCCCAAAAGATGGTCAGATTTCACCATCATCAAGTGGAGTTTCTTCTAGAATTGTAAGAAGAATAAAACGCTGTGGAGGTTTGCTTTGCTTGTGATGGCATGGCTGCTATGGAAAGAAAGAAATCAGGGGATTTTCGAAGGAAAAAGCGCCAGGATTGATGATATATGGGTGCATGTTTGTTGTCTGTGTTGGCAGAGCAAGGAATAATTTTCAAGGGGGGCCAAAAAAAAATTAAGCCAAATCAAACTCAATAATTATGTTTACGGGCCAATTTTTTACTAAAATACTTCTCCATTCTGTTTCGATATTTCGGAAAAGTTGAAAATGATATACTAAAATTAATTATATATTTTGAAAATCATATACCAACAAACAAATATATTAATAAATCAATATAAGAAGCAAATCAACATTAAAACACCTAAATCTTAATATTCAAATTTTTTTTAAAAAAATAGTATAAGATTATAAAAAAGAAATCTAATCTACGAGGCTAAGAGCCGAAAAAAAAAAAAAGAAGTGAAGTGCGCTGGTGCAGTTGTGCTAGTGCTACAGCTGAGTTTCAAACAAATAAAAGAGGCAACTAAAATAAATTAGATCACCTACTGTTCTTTTTGTTTATACACCATCCCTACAATAAATTACAAAAACCAGCCCCCAAACTTGTACATTTCGTCGCACAAAACCCCCTCACCCATTAGACTTTTTTTAATTATACCCTATATTAAATTGCGAACCATGACCCCCGACGACCTGACACCCACTAAACATTTTAATTAAACAAACGCCCCCTCATCTTTGTACTGTCACACACAGGCCCCTATACTCGGTCAAAATTGGCCAAAAGTCCAAGTGGGGCCATGGCCCCTCCTGGACCCTACATGTCTCTGCCCCTGTCTATGTGGACTATGGCCCGCATCCTCCAATGCGCTAAAAAGTCCAAGCGGGGCCATGGCCCCTCCTGGACCCTACATGTCTCCGCCCCTGTCTGTGTGGGCTGTGGCCCGCATCCTCCAATGCACTGGATAGTTCAGAATTGATGCTTTATAATTTGTATAGCGCTGGTTTGTTGATGGCATAGGAAGTTTTTTGTGTGTAGTTCTTTCTGTTGGCTCACTTTTTGGTTTTCCTAGTTTTTGATTTTGGTATAAGGTTGTAATATCAGTGGATGCCTTATCCTCTGTTATTTTCGAACCATTTGCCTTGTATCTTTTTGATTATTAATATATATAAGTTTTGTTTCCTATCAAAAAAAAGGGTCACAATTGGTTCCAACGAAAAAGAGAGATCCAATTTGGTCATTGATGTGAGTGATATACTATGATCTTCTACATTCTATAATTATCACTATGCAACTAGACAAGCTGACAAAACATTTCATAAATGTAGGAGACGGACACAGCGCTTATTACACATAATGTAACAATCATTAACAATATTCCAGCATCAAAAAGGAAACGAAATATATTGGTGTAGGAAAACCTAATGGAGCGTAAAAAGGTAAGAAAAAACCTAGAACGGCAAAAAATGAACACATTGATGATATATTGATCTCTTCTAGCTTTTAAATTTCTTTCCCATAGAAAAAGATAGCCATACTACCAAAACAAACACAATAAAGAAAGGAAAAACAAAACATAAAGGGGGATTGTCTTTCACTGGGATTAAATGATTGTGTACTTAAAGTGGAAGAGGTTTAGATGAATAAATGTTTATTTAAGCTTTTAATTTGTGAAACTAAATGTGCAGAACCTGCTTTTTTGCAGGTTCTAGGTCAACAAACATGCAACTAAGCACTAAAAATGACTTTAGTTCGACCTACCAACTCTTTGTACTTATAATAATTAGTTAATTACTCCTTGACTTGACAGAATAAAGACTCTGATGGTAATATTAAAAAGAAAAGGGCTTGCTTCTGAGGATTTTATTTGTTTTACTTATATATTTACTATTTTTTGTTTAGTTATTATGTTTACAGTCTCTCACCCACAGAGTTTAGTCTATTTAAAAATTCAACTGATATATATAATTCATTTTTGAGCTCTGAGTCTTCCTGTGAATACTCAGTATTCACTCTCATATCCATTTGTCCTCAAGGTAAACTTTAATTGACCTGAAAATAATTTAAAAAGAAAAGGACTATGCGCAAGAATCAATATTTCTGTTATTCTTCTCCATATGTTTTATTATAGCAATATCTCCATGGTGAAAATATCTCATAAATAGAAAAACAGATGAACCAGACTAATTAACTGAGCCAAGGCCATGCAATGAAATAAAAGACAACAAACTGGGCAGCAAAACCTACACGAAAAGTTCACTGCAACCAGTAATAGCATGCCAAGTTCATTCAATATATGCTTTGCTTATAGTTTCTACAGCTCTGTTTGATAACAAGTTGGAAAATGATAGCAAAAACTATACATTTCAGTGGGAAGTTGGAAAATGAGTTAGAGTGAACTTCTTTACTTTTTGTGGAAATTTTTTCTTCATTACCGCCCTAGGAAATTTTTTCTTCAGTGGGAAGTTGGAAATTTTTTCCCATGGAAAAAGTGAAAAAGTAAGGGAACATCTCACCACATACTCAACTCATTTTCCAACTTCTCACTACTGTTTTTACTATTATTTTCCATCCTATTGTCACACAGAGCCTAACTAACTATTCATTTGTATCAAGACATTCTAAAGCAAATCGAATAAACTTACAATATTACTACATGTTTATAATTATAATAAGAAATTCACTAACTGAAAAGAAAATACCCACTATCTGGTCCACCAAGTTGAGCAATGGCGTCAACAAAACGATCGTGAAGATCAGCAGTCCATCGGAGCCGTTGCTTCCCACCACCCCCGGTAGGCGCAGAGTTTCCTGCAGGAGGTCCACCCGAACTAGCCCCGGCATTTGCATGTTGTTGTTCACCACCTTGAGCTTTACCGGGCACTAAGCCCATGGTTGAAAATTTCTTCGGATTATACATTTCGATGCACTACAAATCTCTAGAAAGCATAAATAACAACAGAGATAAATAAGGTATCTTTTATTCAAGTTTCAGAAAAATTCATACTTGTCAAGACACAAACCAGTCAGTCACGAATTCGACAAATTCAATAAAGCACAAAATATTACTTAATGCACATATACCCAATGTCCAAGCACCGCTAAATTGAAAATAACACAGCAAGACGGATGATGTTAAATCCCAATAAAGAAATGATATCGAGCTCAATAAGAATGAACATACATAATTTACGACAATCTTGGGTTCTTACAATAAAATACCATAAAAATGCAATTTAACAACAGGTATCATAAACCAGAGATATGTGTGATCAAATTCACTGAACAGAAAGTATTGAAGCTCAAGAACCTTGAATTTGATAAAGAACTCTAGAAGTACCGGAGAACCTATGGTTGAACAAATTCTGACTTAATCGCAATAATTATATTTGATTATGCATAAAATATATTGATTAACCATATCTAAACAGTAGTACAAAACCAATTATACCATGTTCCTGGTTACAATTATGCATGGTTGACCACTAGAAGTTAATTGTCCCCCATGAACTACCAACAGTAAATCATTTATGATTAAAATTGACAAATCCAGTAGACTAAAAAATTCAAGAGAATATTAGCAAGAATATTTTCTAAAAACAATAAATAAAGCAAACATGTAGAACTCTCGGTCTCAGACCATGAAAAATTGAAAATTCAGCTAAATAACAGTAAACATAAATTTTTTTTAAAAAAAATTACAGATTAAAAGAAAGACAAAAGAGAAAAACAAAAAGGACAATTAATTTCACCTCTTGAAATGAGAAATAGTTTCACCTCATTTGATTCAAATAGTAGTAATACACAATCATCTCTTAAAGAGAGACAAGGATTAGAGTTAAATTAAGCAAAGATTAGCTGAAGAACACTGAATTCAACTTGTATGAAGAAGAAGACGAAGAAGAGGAAGTGAAAATCAATGAAGTTATTCTGTCTCTCTCTGGAGCAGATGATTGGTTGAACACAAAGAATTCCCAAATTGATTAGGGCTTTGGATTGGCCGGTTATAGGCTGGCGGTGATTACACAAAAGCTGTTTTTTGATATATTACACTTCTTTTCCCTCTACTAATTCTTAATTACACATCACTCTCGTGTAATTTGTCCACGTCCGATCATACTATGAACAGCTTAGGTCCACATGTACATGTATAATTCATATCTGTTCAATTACCCAAAAAAGGCCTAGTAATGTAATAAGTTTTGATTTTTGTTGAACATGTTATCTTTTGATGATCGACATGTACTAAAGATGTTATTAGTGGTCGTAATAAGTAAATTTTTTGATGAAGTAGAGGGACATTTAATATAAAAATTTATAAAGAATAGTGCAAATAAAAATTGACCAATTTGATCATTAAGAATCCGTTTGATAATAACATAAAAATAATAATTAATTTTTGAAAAGTTAAAAAATAATACTAAAACAGTGTCTAAAAAACACTAAAACAAATTAAATATTTTTTTTTATTATTTTCTATGATATTATTAACTAGAAATTAGGTAGAAAGTCTTACTACACATTGATTTTTACCAAAACTCCAATGAATAATATTTTTTTGAATGAAGGGCCTATTTTTAATTGATAATTAGTGTAAGAGGCCTATTTTATTTTATATTTTAAATGAATGTATTTAAATAAATTTAAATATCATTTAATTAATAAAAACATGTTATATATTACCTAAATTACCCCCTCTTTATGAAATTTGCACAAAAAATATGAATATTGCAGTGAAATATGGACTGCAATATGAACTTTGCACTAAAAATATGGACTGCAAAGTTCACATTGCAGTAAAATATGGACTGCAATATGAACTTTGCACCAAAAATATGGACTGCAAAGTTCATATTGCAGTAAAAAATGGACTGCGAAGTTCATATTGCAGTGAAATATAGACTGTAAAATTCAAATTGCAATCCATATTTTAATGCATATTGGTATTTTTTAGTTTATTTTAAGGGTTGGGATGTCATTTTATAATGAAAAAAAAACACGTGTCATATTATTAATAAAATAAAAAATAGGCCCTTTATTTACAAAAAAAATTATTCATTGGCTTTAGTACGAAAATCTTTCTCTAATAAGACTTTTTTTTAATTGTCCCTATTATTAAACGGTGTCTAAAAACACTAAAGTAAATTAACAAAAATACACGAAAATGAGCAAGTAAAAAAGTAATTTTATTTAGATCCACATGATCTATCCGAATATCTATCCTTAAGTTATGGAGTCTATTGACAAGCATCTAAAACATTTCCTTTTTAAAACTAAGCCGTATATTCACTTAATTAATGTATTGATTTATAATTTTTTTTCTTTTGGCAGTTTCCCTAACTTTCCTGCTTGCAATATATAATTACAAATGTTATAATAATGGGTTTATCATCTTCTTCTATTCTTCAATCAATTCAATGGTAATTCATCTTCATCTTTAAATGTTCGTCCATCAAAGTTATAGCTTCTTCACACTTTTGAGTAAAGAACACACATGCATAGTCATTATACACCCAACAATTCTAAGTAGACATAAAAATTAACATATCAGATATAGTCACTATATATTAGTTAAAAAAACCTTATCAGATCTATGTATGTCTATTTTATGATAGATATTTATATCCATAGAGAAAGTATTAAAAAAATGTCGAAAGTCATTAACCTCCCCAAATGTAGTCAAAAGTCTCCGACCAACTTGAAAATCAATTATCTCCATTTATATATACAGTCCCGCAATATATGGACTAAATTGGATCATAAAAGGTGTATTTAGGCTTAGTTAGCTTAAAATAATTTAGATTGAGTTTGAACAACTCAAACCCAACTCATATAATCATCTTGTAACTAATACAAGTACTTTACTTTCCATTACGATGTCATGATTTTCGGTAATACCAGATAGAGTCCAACTTAGATTTTAGCTTCGGATAATGGAACCATATTCTCTTGTCTATCAATCTTGGGAATGTAAACTTAAGGCTCTACTAATTCACATTGACACTTGGGAAAATGGCAATGTACAATGGAAAATTTATTCTTCTCTCACAAATTAAAAACTTTATTTAAAGTACTTTTTATTGGATATATCAATTTTAATCTAATCATTAGATCATAATAAAAATTTATTTGATATGGTAAAATTTGATACTTCGACTATGCGCCAAAGAAAAAATTAGATTATTAATTTAGAATATTCAATCTAAAACTCGGACAGAGTATAATGACACTTTCTTCTCTCTCATTCATACTGAAATTTTGTCTTTTTTACTATGTTAGAAATTAGAATTTAGTCTGTTTATAAGAGGTTGAATTTACTCATACCCACATCTTTTTTTAAATTTTAGTAATTAACCAAATGCTTTGGCTCATTCCTTTTGTATTTGGCCCATCTAGAATATATATATGTATATATTTTGGCTCATTATTTTTGTGTTTAGCCCATCTAGAATATATATATATTTACATAGTTAGGCTATAAAGAGGGATTCTCTCATTTTAATAAAAAGAAGGAATGACCATTTAGAGAGGTAAATCAATGAATTTTTTTATGAAAAATTGTATAAATGATCTATATAATGAGTAGATTACCTCCACAAAAATTCATAGGAAAATTTAACCTAAAAGTGGGTGTTTTGAAAAATTGATATATATGTACATTTTTTACCGTTAAAATTTTTGATGATCATTTCACCCACTTCTAGGTTGAATTTTTTTTTGAAATTTGGTGGAAGTGATCTACTCATAATATAGATCATCCCTACAAATTTTCATAAAAAAATTCATCGATTTACCCCTCTAAATGATCATCTCTTCTTTTTGTTAAAATGAGAGAATCCCTCTTTATAGCATAATTCTATATTTACATATAGATATATATATTGCAAGTAATATTAGGCATATCATTATACTACTTTTGTTCCTCAGCCATATTCATTGTTCGTACATTTGTTATTTTAAATTTAAACGCATCCAAACAAAAGACTACAATCAGTGACATGAATCATTTCCCCAAACCCTTCACCCTTCTCGCCAACCTCATTAAAAATTTTGAAATTTTGAACTATGAGTGTTCCACAGAAAAAAAATACTCTACTGATTTCAAAACTGTATTCAGAGTTCTACAATGCGGAGAAGAGATGCAATTGGTTGTGATCGTGGAAGCATCTGTGAATTATAGTATGAGGGTTTGTGAATTACACTAACAATATATGTGAATTACAGTAAGTATCTGTGAATTACAATAACAAGATGGAAAGAAATGCCTAAAAGAAGGACATTGCCGCAGGAAAAGAAGTTCCAAACTCCAGGAGCTAACTCTATTTGCTTTCAAAACATAATTCTACTCTACTTCACTAAGATAAACAAAACTATCATATGCTACTGTTGACGAAAACAAATTGAATTAGCATACAGACGCCCATATACGTTCCAAATCCCTAGTAAAATCACTCTCTCTACCTAGTATTACACTACTATGGTCAGCATTTTTAATGATCCTAACCATCGCATTTGGAGCCTTTGTTTTGATATTCTTGCTGCATTCCAAAGGGACTACCTGGTCCTGGGCACCTTGGATAATGCTAATTTTTACTCCTGACTTGGATAGTATCTCGAGATTCTTATCCGATACTTTTGCTCCTCCACAAATCACATTATGCATGGTATGCCATGCCGAACGATGTGTGTGCCTAGTCAAGTCAATTATCATGAAATGTAGGTCCCTGAAAAAGTAAACAAGAAATTGTATTTGAAGACTTTGTCAGGTTCGTTGAGAACTCACTGCAGTTGAAATTGTTTTCAATGTAAGGACTTTAAGAGTTTTTCATGCAAAAGATTTTTTTTGCCTGTTTGATTGGTACCAAAATTAGGTTCCTGAAAAAGCAATGAGTAAACTCAGTCCGTGAAACTCTTTTCAATGTAAAGAGTTTCTCATTCAAATGGAATGATTTGTGCCCATTTGATCGGTTTCAAAATTGATAAAAATCAACTGCACTACTTCTTGGTGCATAGTTGGTTTTGTAGTAGTAAATCAGTCTTCTCATAACAATACCAAGTAAAGAATTTTTCATGCAAATAAAATATTGTGTCTGTTTGGTTGGTATGAGAAACGATGACAGTCAACTTCCTGATGTAGAGTTGGTTTGCATCAAAATGTGTGTAGAAGTAAATCGAAGTCTTCATTTTTCAATAACAATCCAACAGTGTCTTAGATTTTCCTTGCAAAGCAGACCCTCCCACAGCATTTATAGGTAATCAAATTGTCTGCTAATCCAATAGTGTCTTAGATTTTTCAATAACAATCCAACAGTGTCTTAGATTGTTAATTTACCTTCTGCGAGTAAGTAGCTTCAAAATCCATTCCCATGCCCTATGGTGCCGGCAAACAAGAAAACACACACATCTACCCAAGTGCTCGTACCATGACATAACCGATGAACCAAACAATAATGGCGGCCATAAACTCTTCCTCGCCAATATTCCAAGTGCTTTTAAACTGGCATCTTCCTTGTAAGGGAAATATGGCTACAAGTGGAGAATTACAAGGGACAAAAATAACATAGCTTAGATCATCTGAATCAATAGGAACCAAAATTGCAATGACTATTAAATATCTCAACATCCCTCTGTCCCAAATAATGAATCCCTTTTCTTACTTTCACTCTTGTAAGAAAAATACTAGTTTCAACATAATTAACGGTCAAGAATCACAAGATTGGACATTAATGAGATGCAAACAGAAACACGGAGTCTTAATTTGGGCCTAAGCAGAAAAGGATTAATTTGCACAGAAGGACTATCTTGATAACAATAACATTGAAATACTCTCCCAGTCTCAAATTGATAGTCCCACTTTGACTTGACCACTTTTTGAAGAAAAAAAATTACAATAATTTCAACATAATCAATGGTCAGGAATACAACTAATTTTATGGTGATATTAGGACTATCAATTTGAGGCAACCCAAAAAAGAAAGTGGAACTCTCAATTGAGACGGAGCAAGTAATAGTTAGTAAAGATGTGCATGAATTACAGTAAAACTGTGAAATAATAACATGGAATTTTGTAACTTAGGAGTGAGTAATCATATTACTCATATCACGTAGACAAACCTTTACTTTCTTGATGAACCATTATCTGATGAAACTATTGTTTAGGACTTTTGGCGATGATGTACAAAGAATATTTTAATGCAGTTGCATGTATATTTGTGGATATATAGTTATTTATGCCTATATATAATAAAATACGCATAATGAGGGATGAATTATCGCCTTCACAACCCTACTCATCTAGCACTCCTTGGGACATAATCAATGTACCAAATCTCACTATTCTGAAAAAGTTTTGTGCTCAAATATTGATAAGGTTGACATTAGTGCATCCCTAAAAACGTGTGAAAGCCAAACTTGACTCTTGATTTGGGACCGAGGGATTATATATTAATCAACATTATAAGTACTCACCGGTGCTATGAGGGTGATCGACTTCACAGCATTGGGGTACTTTGCAGCTAAGGCCAATGCAATTATACAACCCATGGAATGTGCAACCAAATGAAAAGAATTCAACTGAAATGGACCGACCACTGAATTCTCAATTCTTTCTACGTGATCCCTCAAGGTATACATGCAGTTGTTTGGCTTCGGGCTTCTCCCAAATCCCAAGAGGTCAACAGCAAATAATCTATAATTGCACTTTGCAGATTCAGACAGATTAAGGAACACCGTTTCAGTCCAAAATGAGGAAGATGCGAGGAACCCATGTAAGAAAATTATATTTTGTTTTGGCATTACATTGTAATCCTCGGTGTTGTTGGCTGCAAGCACAGAAACAAATAAATTTAGTGACCCTCTTCTACTACATTCAAAGGCAACAACAATGATAGGTATATAGTCCCTTGTTACAAAATAAGAGGCCACTATTCTTTTCTTGGGCATCCCAAATTAAGAGTCACCTAGACCTAGGCGAGGTGACTTCAATAAGGCACACACCATAAACGCCTGGGCACAAGGCTCAAGTCACTCGCCTTTTGCTCTTGCTATTGATTGTAGTCTTTAATGGCTATTGATTTTGTTAATCCTTATGTGGTGACTCGATTCAATTGCCTAAGATATCCTGACTAAAGTCAGCACTGAACCTACATCCATCTCTTAGAAGTCTCAATGAACAGTGAGACATTCGCACAAAACCATAAGGAGCAGAGGCACAATTTCAAATTTCATTTCTTCCTTCTTTTCCTTCTTTCTTGTGTCCTTCCCTCTCCTCCTTACTTATACTTTTTAAGTTTAATGCTATCAATTTAAAGCCATTTCCTTTCTTTTCTCAGTTTTTCCGTTACTATTCCTTTTTTTTTACCTTTTACTTCTACTAAGGGCTGACTACAATTTCAAAGTTTTTGTTTGGTTTGTGCGTTGCTTCGATAAATCACACGCCTTGCCTTGCGGCATGCACCTAAACCCAGTGAGACCTAGTTAGGAACCATCTATCCCAAAAGCTTAAGTTGTTAGGGAATGGGCCAACAATGTATATCATGCTCTTCAACACTCCCGCTCACGTGCAACCCCCACTCGCAAGTGAAGAGACAAACCAAACCAAAAATGCACTTTGTGCACAAACAACAAGATGCACACTGCACAAACATAAAGGGGGTAACAAATGCAAGCGGAAGAATTTGAATCCAAGACCGTGCGGAACCTGACCTCTAATACCATGTTAGGAACCATCTCTCCCAAAAAACGTGAGGTAGTGGGCCAGCAATGTTTAACATGCTCTTCAACACACCTTTGCGCCTAGGTGCTCCTTGAGCATTTATGGGACATCTTATCAAAAAAATATCATCTCATTTTTCTAATTACTCATAAAAATGAGCTGTTTTTTCAATCAGTGTTCAACTTCCCAATTGAAACACATCCTACGAATTAAAAATTTAGAGAGAAACATTGGTGGGGATTTCGCCATGAAGTGCCTCACACCTACACACTTTTACATGAAGCAAAACACTCTGATCAACAAAATTTGGACAGGACACCTCTTAGCAGATACTCCCTGTTCTAAATTTAGAGTCCAGGTTATTATCACATTTGTTTAAGGAGAGAACGAATTAACTTTTACACAATCAATGGTTAGTGACAAAAGTTTCACATACTCCCTTCGTCCTAAATTTAGAATCTTTATTTTTTAATGCACTAGTTGCAAACTAATCAATTGTTAGATCATCCACAACCGTGTGAAGCAGTGTGGGTGCAAGTAGTGCATCCCACAATGGTCGAGCATGAAAATATAATCTAAACAGATTGAAATGGATAAAGGGTGTCGGACAGATTTCTGTGTTAAAACACACACCAGTTATCCATATGATAAAGAACTTAACGAAACTGACTTTATCATTCACTTAATATAATAGTATAGATTTATATAACTTATCTCGTACTTTTACACTATTGCAGATGCTCTTAGTAATAAAAGATTCACATAGTCCCAAACTGTAGTCCTGTTTAGCTTTCAACATAACCAATGGTTTGTAAGAAAACTGGTTTAGTATGGTGAGATTAGGAATGCCATTAATTTCAACATGATCAATGGTTAGTAGTAGAACTAGTTTAATATGCTGAAATTGGTACCTTCGTTATGTGTTAATAACTGGAAAAAGGGATCCGACTCTTAGTTTAAAAGATTATAAAATGATAAATATCAATTTTTTAGCCTATGATTGTCAAACAGACGAACACTAAGTGGTGAACACTGGACGCTAAATACTAAGTGGAAGCTCTGAAAAATATGTTTGATTTTGGTTGGCGTTGACATTGTACACCATACTTGCCTACTTAATGCTGAACGTTGAATTCTCAAACTAACTCGGAGTTAAGAGTTGAGGAATTAAACAACAACTCTACCTCTGAATGCCGAATTGAATTGACTTTTATTCCAAGTTAAGAGATATAAACAATCACCGCCTTAAAACTAGTAAAATGAAAGTAATGGGTTTATTGTTGAGAAATGATTAAAGTACCTTTTGATGGTTCTCTAACAACAACATGAAGCCGCTGATCAACACTGTTCATCCATGACCCACAACTCTGACACCCACAATCAGACCACCTAATTTCCCTCTTCTTCCCATCCCTGACTTCCTTACAATCCTCCTCCCACTTTCTCCCGGCTCTTGGAGGAAAAGGTTTTCCCCGGAACACGTTTGCCCTCCCATACAAACTCTCTGGACAGTTCGTCGTCGTCGCAACTACTAAAACACCCCCTCTTCTGTTCGCAGTAACAAGGGGAGGGGTCTCCTTCGAAGAACTCGTCGAGGAGTCTGTAGAATATGCAGAGGAGGTAGTCGAGGAGGTCGAGGAATAGGAAAACGGTGGAGTTTATGGCGGAAATGAGAGTTCCAGAGAGTTTTTGAAGGAAATTTTCGGAGGAAATGAAAGAAAGATTGCTCATTTTCCAAAGGGGATATAGAGAGAGAGGAGGGAATAATGGGTTGGGTTGGCAAATGGCGATTGGTGATTGAGAGTAATATAATAATAAGAAGCGATACATGTAACGCCACGTCCATCAGAATATTGAATATTTGAATAAGAATAAAGAGGGAGTGGATTGAGAAAGAAACTTCCGTTATTCAGAGGAGAGTACAAACCGTCAAACTCTACTCCGCGCCTACAACATGCCAATTGGACAACTCTAGTTAAGTTAGCCGTCGACAAATCAAAATATCAAATAAAGATGGCAAAATCGCACCACTCTTCAACTTCTTAACTTGCGAGTCTTTTCTGAATAGGAATTCAGGGTTTTGGATTTTACAAAGTAAAAAATCTCACTATATTACATCAAGTTGGATTTAAATAAAATAAACTCGTTTTTTTTTATTCAAAATATAGTATTTTTTTTCTTTTAACGCTTTATAATTACACAAAATAAGATAGTTTTAAATTAAATGTACTAACAAGCACGGCGAATATGAGTTTTTCATCGTTAAACCTACTCTGATTTGGTCGGATTCGTATCAAACTTATATTTAGACAGCCACGCGTAGGTTTAATTGAACATAACCTGTTGCTATCTCTGAAACTAAACTAGATTGATTGAACTAAATAGCTCGGACTAAGCCACTAATTTTTTTTTTTTGGTTTTTGTTAAACAAATTGCTTTTCTTGCAATTTAAAATGTTTCATTTTGGCCCTCCAAAAACAACTTCCCGTAGGGGTTTTGGACGGAGGGTTGAATTAAAATAAATCCACTGTTTAAGAACTCAATTAAAACAAAAATTAGTTTAAGGTTGAATTTAAACATGTCAATATTTAAGGGGCCAAATTAATCATTTACTCGTGTTTTCCTTAAAAGTGAATTTATGCGATTAACTTTAGTGAAGTAATTTTAAAGCACTTATTCAAAATCATGAATTTAATAATATTGTGTCTATCTTAGACGTACAAGGCCTCGCTAAAAAATTTAGATAGTTGTTCAATAACAAAAAATGCATAAAAGAAAAATATAATTTATTGAACTAGCTCTAAAATTAATTATTATTATTATTATTTTTGCATTATATGCCTATTATTTAACAAGTGTGTTTATGCATACAACTTATTGAAGTAGCTCTAAAATTTTGACAAAAAAAGACTAATACATGCTAATCTACTAAGAAGATAAGAATTGCTAAATACCGTAATCTACTAAAAAAACAAGGATTGCAAACTTATATTACTTTGTATAAGACCATAAAAAATTGCAATCCAAAAAATTTAATACAAACTTTTTTGCATCATGTCTGTTTTTTTAACAAGAATTTTTTATGCATGTAACTCATTGAAGTAATTCTAAAACATTGACACTATATAGAACAACTACAAAAAAGAAAAGAAAAAGGCAATACAAAATTTAATGTAAACTTAATTTTGCATTCATTTTGCTGAATTATTTTACCCAAATTATATTTCTTTTAAAAAAATGTCAGAATTTTGAAGAGTATTTTTGTTTTTTCGTTAAGGTTCAATTGGTATTACTGTTTTAATTAAAGAATATTAGTGTTATTTTTATATTTTTTTAAATAAAACAAAGGGACACGTGACATCACCACAGTTTGATTAAAAAAAATAGACCCTTTTGTTAGGAAAAAAATATTTTTTATATATATAAAAAAAATATCTAAGTTTATCCCTTTATTTCTTATTTCTTTTGCTGAAATGGTTGCCTCATTTTTTAATTTCCCGTTTAATTTAATATGCTGACTATTATTTACGTGAGGATGCTATTTTGTAAATTTGTGTAGTTGGGGCATTTTTTGGGCCTTGTGTGTTATAACATGAGAAAGAGAAACAGTCCATGAGTCCACTAAGTTTCGTTTGTGGGCCTACCTTAGTGCCGCCAATAGGGCTGTGTCCATTACGTTGTTTATTAAATACGTTAGAATCACACCTTACACGTTAATACAATACAAATTGGCACAAAATTACGAATATTCTAAGAAAAAAACTTTTAAATTCGGATGACTATTGGGTTTCACGTTTGACAATAAATTATAACAAATCGATTAAGAGTTGTCCCTTAGCAAATTGGTTGACCCATTAGACTTGTTACAAACTTTTTAATAAAACTAAAGTTGATTAAATCAAGTTAGAGTTTTTATGTATCCTGAAATTGATTTTGGTGAAAAGATGGAAAATAAGTTGAAGAATGTGGTGAAATGCCCTTCATCTCATGCTTATTTTTGTAAGTATATGTCCTCTACCTCCCTTTTTGTTTTGAGAAGAAAAATTCTTCACCAGCACTCAAAGAAAAAAAATTCATGGAAAACGTCAAAAAACAAGAGTTAATCTAACTATATCCCTCAACTTATTTTTCATTTTTTTACAAAAAAAATACATTATTTTTTATACTATTTTACATCTTATTATCAAAGAGAGCCTTATAGTGCAAATTTTTCTCGATGTGTATATATATATACTATTTTATAAATTTATGTACCTAATAAGTACTATTAGGTCACGTTATGACATTGTGTCACCCAATAACATAGATAGTCTTATGTAAATTCTAAAAATATCACTTAGATAGTTTTTAGAGTATTGTCCATGTTAAGGCAAAAATCATATGCATTCATTAAAACTTTAAGATGAAACTTACTCGAACTGTCTCGTTGCCAAATTCATATTGTGACTAGTTTCGCCTTTACAGGGAAATTCAGTGCTCATAGTTGTATTGTTGCTAACTCACTCACTCTATTCCAGCCCTTAGACTTCCTGTTGTAACAAGATGAAATATGTTAGCAAAAACAATTGATTTTTGTGAGAAATAGAAAAATAAGCTATATGCGTGGGAGGTTAAAAATGAAGCCTTCATTTGGGCTGGGCATCCGAGAGCAATACCAGCGATAGTCGAATGAAATTGTAAGTCTCTAGCCAAATATTAATTCGCAAGTCGAATATATTTGCGAAATTATGGATAATGAAAGTGTCGATATGATCGTTCTAACCAATAGAAATAAGACACATGTACTCATAAGCATGATTGGTGTTTATTGTCGATATAGGCGATAAAGTGAATGATAGATGGACATTTATAATGTACAAAGTCAGTTATAGATTAGGACGCACCCCCCATGTGAAAAAGGCAAGTTTTGTGCACAAGTAATACTTTTTATAGTTTTTTTACTATTAACCTAATGAGCATTGTAACCCTAATTCTATACATAGAAAGAGATAACTCATTGGGAAAGGGATTCCAACTTTATTAACCTACGTACTTTCCAATATTCTCTCTAAGAGAACAACCACTTTCATTGTAACTATTCTGAATTAGGCCATTTAAGTCAAGTGAAGAACACCATTACTTACCAGGGAAGACATACTGTCGAACTAGGTATAATAACCATCGGAGAAACCTACCCCATAAACAAAATCTCATCTCCACTATTGCAAATTAACTATTCATTTCAACCACCTTTGATACATCTAGTTACTGATTCTACTGATTTGGGCAGATTCTATCTCTGTTGGGCTTAATCAGATTTTTGCCACCCACAAAGTGATGTAATGAGATTCTTTTACTTTTTTGCTTTTTTCATGGAAAAAAATTCTGTGAGGATTGAGTAAGAAAACTTTTACACGAAAGGTAAAGAAAAGATGGAGAACATCTACTCCTAAGAATAAGCGTTCACTCAATTCATTTTCCAAATTCTCAAAAAATCAATTGTTTTTTACTATTGTTTTCCATATTTTTATCAATCGAAGCGTTAGTCTTAATAAAATGAAAAATCTTGTCTACATAAATCTATTATCTATACTTATTATACAAAGGCAAGAGGAATTTCATCAACCATGAAGGTGTATCTATTTTGCTCCTGCAAGTGTTATATTTTTTGTTCATAAAAAATTTGCTAGGAACAAAATTCAAACCGTAAACCTTAAACAACTAACACTCGTATTTTTTTTAAATAACTAACACCTATAGTTAACCACTGAACCATTTGTCACTTTTATTAAAATTTTCTTCTTAAATTTTATATATCCGAATTTGTGTATGTATGTGATCTAGTAATATTATCTTTAGCTATTTTTGGGACGAAATTAAAGGACATAAGGTTCTCAAGAAATGGTTTCATTCGGCTGGCAATTTAAATTACAAAACATGTTAATGTATTTTATTGATTATAAATTTAATTTAGTACTAATATTAATATTTTATCAAAATTAAAAAGGCAAAGTTGGTTATAAAATTATTTTTCAAAAGTTAAAGGGCCAAACTTAAATAATAGATAAATATAGTTTAAATACCAAAATTTAACCTTTCCACAAATTTAAACATAAGAAATATCCTTAAAAAAATCAACATTGTTCGAGTACAATAAAAAGGGTGAGACTATTTACAACCTCCATTTATTTCACTAACATCCCCATTTAATTTTGAATAGATCTACTTTTAAACACCCTCCTTATATCTCACAAACACCCCCCTCAATTACCATATTTACTCTAAGGTAAAAAAATCAATCTATCAATTTATCCATGGGTAATAAATTAATCACACACTTTAAAACACCTCCCTTATATCTCACTAGCTCCCCACTTTGGACGAATTTATTCCATTTACTCTCCCCACATCAGGAGAGTAAATAGCATATGTTCTCCCCATATGAGGAGAGTTTAACTTTAAAATTTTTCAGTGGGTTTTAAAAGTCAGTCTCCTCACTTCAGCCGAATTTATTCCATTTACTCTCCCCACATTATGGAGAGTAAATATCATATGTTCTTCACCACATCAAGAGAGTTTAAGATTAATTTATTATCTATGGATAAATTGATAGATTAATTTTTTTTAGTTAAGGTTAATTATATTTTTAAAGTGTGTGATTAATTTTAGTTAAGGTTAATTATATTTTTAATTACATATTTTATATAAATTACTTAAGGTAAATAAGAGAGGTAAATAGGAGGGTGTTAGTGATCAAAAAATCACATTTAAAAAATGTTTATGAAAAAATTTTATGAGATGAGAGGTGTTAGTGAGAAAAATGAAAGTTGTAAATAGTCTAGCCTCAATAAAAAAGCAAATCACAACCACCAACATACAACGAGTTTTAAACAAAAAAATATATAAATTCTTTCCTAGGGTGGTGGACCAAGTAGAATAGGCCGCCTAGAAAACCAACTTCAACCACACCTTGACCACCATACCAAAACTTATTCTTGGGGAAGCTCTGGAGTTCAATTCATTTCCCTTGACCTATTAGGATTTAGCATGCCCTACTTTCTTTCTCTGGAAATCCCTTTTTCTTGAAAATTATAATGGCCAAAACTATGGGTAGATTTGGTACAGTATTGTACCGCATTGTATGTTCTGTGTAGTGTATTAAAATTTTGATATGCTAAATCTATTATTATGGCCATATAAAAATTTTAGGTATATTAAAAAAATTGGTATGGTACAATTTATTACTAAAAATATAAAGCTTAAAAAAAGGAGAAGAAGAAAAAAAGTGGGCATCTATATTATAAAATAGTATTTTTGACCAAAATGTTCTTCAAAAAGTATGAGAATTTAATAGTTAAAAATATATATGTTATGGTGTACATTTATTATATACTATTGGATGAGTTTTATATACACATCAAGATATCACATCAAAGTTAAAACACACACCAATAATATACACACAAAAATACACATGTTATGGTGTACATTTATTATATACCATTGAATGAGTTTTATACACTTATCAAGATGCCACATCAAAGTTAAAACACTCACACCAATAATATACACACAATAAAACTCTCACATACTAATAATATTGTCTACATTAAAAATGTCATAACTTAAAATAAATAATTCAAAATTTAATAAAAAAATTAATATTTAAAATATATTAATCAAGACCAATTAAACAAAATCTATCATGACTATATAATTATGCAAAAAAAAATCAAGAAAAATTATTGTGTAACATTTAAGAACGTATATTATGTATTCGTACATTATTAGTCATCTCAATCTGTCATTTTTAAGACGTACATTACGTGGTTGGATTATTATTAAAAAATTCTTTAAAAAATTAAAAATAAGTTGGTTCAATCCGATATACTTTTAGTTTTTTCAGCATGAAAATATATTGAACTTACGATTCAGTTGTTCACAATGTTAGATTAGACTAGACAATGGGCTCAAAATAGACTAATTGATTTTGTCGTTACGTAGTTGGATTATGATTAAAAGACTCTTTAAAAAATTTAAAACAAGTCAGTTTAATCCGTTATACTTTTATTTTTTTCAGCATAAAAACATATTGAACTTACGTTTCAGTTGTTCACAACATTAGATTAGACTAGACAATGGGCTCAAAATAGACTGATTGATTTTGTCGATTTAAATTCGTCACACGTTAATTTTTTTATTCTATTATCAAAAAAAAATTATTTCACCGTGCCAGATGGCACGGATATACCCTAGTTTATTATATGCAAAAGTGCAAACCAAAACAAACTCAAAAATTATAACTAAGTAAAGGAAAAAAAATACTCTCGCATTAACATAACAAAACAATTAAAACTAAATGAAAATTAGCATAATTAAAAGTCAAAACAAGTAATATTTAACAATTCTACAAGTGGTTGCCTCAGCACAATACTAACGGTGGGTATTGGCGCAATACCAACAGTGGGCAGTGGCACAGTTAAAAGTTCCACAAAATATCCAACAGTGACACAATTAAAAGTTAAAACAGTAAGCATACAAAAACTGAAAAGCATACAACTAAAAAGGTTAAACTAGAAGTTACAAGCCAAATTCCAATTTAAAAACCAAACACACATGTCTAGTTCTTCAACTAATCAATTTTTTAGATAAAGAAGCACTCGAAAAAGGTATGGCAGTGAATCGGTGGGGTGGCATCGTGGCAGTGGTCAGTGGGTATCATATCTAGAAAGAAAGAAGAGAGGAACGGCATATGTTTGGGGTTCAAAAGGCAAAACTCTAAATTAGTATAAAAAGTGAAACTCTTTTAATTTTATAGCAAATCTGAACCGTTAGATCTATAATTCTAAATGTAATCGGGGTATTGGTAAAATTTTAGCATTTAGAATAATGATACAATTGGTAATGGTATGGTACGGAATTACCGTGATAATACTAATATTTTGGTGCAGTACATTATACTATTAGTAAAGATTTTAAGTACTAGTATTGTGCTAAAATAATCTAATATGGTACAATGCCAATCGATACTGTACCATTATCAAATTTCAGTATATTTTGGTAATTGTACGATACAGTACGGCATTTGTGGTATAATTTCCCACCCCTAGCTGAAAACACCATAGTCCCTTATTTGGGGCTACCACAATATATTAGGTCTTCACGATTTAACTTAGTCTTTTACACTATATATATTAATTATAAGGTGACATTATTATCAAAGTAATTATGGTTATTATTAAAATAATATTTAATTTTAAAAACATATGATACAATTTTTTAAAATAATATTATGCTTTGATGAAGATATACTTACTTTGATAATAAGTGTATCATATCATAATTATAAAGATATTAAAAAACTTGGCGATTAATTATTTCGTTGTTAAACTTCTTTCATTCTTTCACGCTGCAGTTGCTAGGCATCATCAAGAAGACAATAACAATCAGAGCTCTTACAACACTAAATTTTATCAATCTATTTGTTTTTAATAAAAAAGTGAAAACATATTACTAGAAAACTGCCTATCTTTATTCTAAAAAGAAAAATAAATCTAACGTGGTTCTCTTCAAAATATTTAGAAGTCCATGTACCATAAATTTATTTTGTGGAAAGAACAACCATATCTATTATTTCCCACACAACTAAGACAAAGGCCAAAGGGATAACTTTGCTCCATCTCTCAAACGGTCCCCCACCATTATCTTGTTATTTTAGGGTCCTCGTTTTACTCGTGGAGGGCCTCTTTTCTAACATGCAACATGCAGATGAATAAATATTTTTTTATAAAAAGAAATATCATATTCTTTTTTTATTTTTGCCATTGGATGTCTAGGTTACTTTTGCGCACCTCGGCCCCACTCGCAAAATTGTACCAACTACTGACCACCAAAATGTTTTTGTAGTTGCCGGAACTCAACTTAGAGAACTCCCGGTCAAACCTAGAGTTAAACCTAATGCGCTATCACTAGACCACACTTGGAGTCTTGGTGGTTAGAGAAACACCATATTCATGTTATTATTAGTAATCCTAGCATCTGCATGCAATGGTTTCATTTGGTAGTCTAAGCTAGTATTGTTACGTTCATTTAGCAAAGGGTAAATTTTATTTTATTTTTATAGTAGAAATAAGAGAAATCCGTTTGAAGTTCAAATATATAATTCTTCTTCTTTTTCTTTTTCGTTTGAATTCGTCAAAAGGTTTGAAAGTTAAAGATTTCAAAAATTATGTTAAACATGTGTTATTAGTATCCATCTAAAGGAAGGAAATGAAAAGTGAATAATATTAATCAACTGGATTAGTCTAAATGGTAAAAAAGTTCATATGGACTTGGGGAGAAACCTTAGATTTTGGCTTACTCAGATATTTGATGACTCTTACATGGTTTTGATTCCCGGAAATATTCCAGAAAGGAGAAAAAAATCTGAGTCATAAGGATTACATTTTATTTTATTTTAGCTTTACAGAAATCATACGATAAAAAAAATAAAAAACAAACCTTATTTGATCTCTAATTAAGAGTAACATTCTGACCTTCGAACTTTTTCGGAAAAATAAAGTTTCAACATAATTAATGGTGAAAAATATAACTTAAGTTTTATTATGAAATTAGCATGTACATATTTTGTGAAATTAGCATCTATATATATTATGTTTGTTAAAAGAGATATAAAACTCTTTATTTGAGGATGATGTGGTATACATATATCTTTTCTTTTCTACCCTAGCTACCATTGCTAATGGAGAAAGGAAAATAAAAAAGAAAAAGAAAATGGTGCACCTACCAAAAAGGGGCATGCATATCTTTTTATTTTCTAATTTTACCCTTTCAAATTTCAAGATTCATTGCAAATTCTTTGAGATTTCATCCCATAACCTAAATTTAGCAAGGGTGAAGGGTAAATGGTTTCATTTCATTGATACAGTGAATAATTTTTATTTTTCATTTGAAATTATATATACGAATCACGTATATTTGTAAAAAAAAAAAATCTCTCAAACAATTTGAGTATACTCATCATAATTATAGTTTTGAAAAATCAATATGCTTTGCCTAATCATTGTCAAGCTCCTCGGAGTTGGGTACAAAGGCATTACTTCATAGTAAGCCAGTTCACTGTGAATTCAAATTACTCTCTACATTTCAATTTTTTTTTTTACATTTTCCATTTCAAATTAAAACTATAATAACAATTATTAATTATACCATGATAAAGCTTTAGCGTGTTAATTTTATTATATATACTGGGTGATGCTCCAACAAGTCCCTTACAACTGCACTATAATAACTTGAGTTTGATTTATCTTCAAAACGCTGGATGGTGTTAAATCTGTAAATTTTAGTTGTTTCTAGTTAAAAAAATATTAGACATTATTTTAAAATATTATTTTTATTTTTTCTTCAAATTATGTAACAAACATATTACATAGTTAAAATAAACTAGCTAGTGTGTGTATATATATATATATATGAAACAACAATTTGAGAGCGTATTTTAGGAACGTAGTGTTGTGTAGCCCATAGAACTAATTAAAAGTAAAGTTTCTACATAATCCGGTAATTATCAGACTATAATCCCATTGTAAACGTGAAGAAAAAGATAAAAACAAAAGGACAAAACAATTTTTTTTCTTTTTATAAAAGAAAAAACACCGAGTAATTTAACACTTCAAAAAATATTACAAATGTTTAAAAATATCAAAAGAAAAAAAATGCATATGGAGTACTAGTAAAAATAATTATGAAGTGTTAGGGTATCTACAATAAAAAGATAATGTAATATAAGTTGAGTGAAATTAAGTTCAATTAAATTCCTTGTTAGTGTAAGACGTTAACTTCAAGACTTCATTAGCCGCACTATGTGATTTCTAGAATGTTTCCTACTTTTACTCACCCTCTTTCTTATTTGTGCTCTATTTTTATGGGCGGTATTATTTACTCTCTATATTTGTCACAAACACTTTCATATCACAAACACTCTCTATGATAAATATATTATCACTACATTTTACTAAAGTATGCCTAATGAAAGGTGAGTGCAATTACATACACTCGACCCACATGAAAAGAGTTTGTTAGTAAGAATTTGCATAATATCAAGTAATATAGTACAAAAGTATTTTTTAAATAAGGCTCCCTTAATAAGAGGTAAGTGCACTCATATAAAATCTACACAAATGGAAAGAGTGTGTTACTAAGCGCTCACCTAACATTAACTAATGTAAGGGGTATTTGTGATAAATAAGGAGTGTTAAAATATGTACTTTGTTAAATTTTGGAGGAATGTTTGTAACACATTTGATGGTATAAATAATACCAACCATTTTTATACACCGTCTCATAAAATACTATATAATATTTGTTTTTTCTATCTTTTTATTTTATCATACTACAATTCGAAAATCTAAATTTAAATATACCTTAGTTACCATATCACTAAATTTCTATTGTTAATGCTTGGTGCGTTTAATCCATAGAATAAAAATGTTTAATAAGATTATTTAACACTATCCATATATAAAATTATCTAATATTAAAAATAATAACCACTATCTTATTTTATACGTCAAGTACAATAACAATATAACAAATACATTATACGATTAAAAATAATATGTTTAAATCTGAATCTTTGTCCGTGTGATCAAGTGTGTAACACTGTAACATGTTAAATCTGACACCAATGTTCGATTTTCTTTCCCCCTACTCATTCTTTTATTTTTAATATTTTTGGTCACGCCCGGGACATCTGCACCTCATTATTTGTTGTTCTTTCCCCGAATTTTGAATCTATTATCGCCTGTACGAAATAATAATTACTAATATTGTAGCAGCAGTACAAAAACCAGGGGCGGGCATCTGGTCAAGGCCATGGCATTGGGGGGTAGGTGAGCCAACCGATTATCCCATTCACTGTCCCTCTCTGCGCCACCTACTTCTCTCCCCTCCTATTTTTCATTACTACTATTATTTATTATTACTATACAATCCAACCTATTTGACAATATTTCTTTTGATTCCATCTTTTGGATTTTGGGTGATCGATTCTCCTTTCTGGTTTGATATCTCACTCACCACTCCAGATTTATTGAATATATAAGAAAACCTCATTTACTCTTACTCTCCCCGAGATCCAGCACATTGTTCCAAGATTTATCATCTATATTTACACATATAGATAAACCTTCATTTTATCTTTTGCTTTGAAATTATCAATCCAATTCAACCCACATAATGGATTTCTTGGAAACGCCTGAGATCCAAATTCTGGGTGTTGCTGTTGCTCTTGTTGCAGTTGTTGCTGCTGCTGCCTACTTCTTTTCTTCTAAGAAACCCAAAAGTAAGGAAACTTCTTACAATCTATTGTCTATAGACACACTTCTTTATAATACATATGTTTTGTCTGTTGATTTTTAATTGTTTGATTTGGAATTCCTGTGTAGTTTTCTCATGTGGGTGAATTAGGCTGCTATATATAATTTTTTTTTCAATTTATTGATCTGAGTAGTTTTATCATGTGGATTGAATTAGGCTGCTATATGCCTATATATATATGTACATTTTCTTTTGATTGATTTGGAATCCTCAATAGTTTTCTCACGTGAGTCAATTAGACTGCTATGCAACTTTTAATTCACTTATCTGAGTAGTTTTGTCATGTGGGTTAATTATGCTACACATATATTCTTTTGGTTGATTTGTAATTTGTGTATTTGGAATCTCTGAGTAGTTTCCTCACGTGGGTGAATTATGCTGCTGCATACATATTATATGTAGAGAGAGTGGTAGGCTATAAAGAGGGATTCCCTCTCTTTAATAATAAAAAGAAGGGATGCCCATTTGAAGAGGCAAACATTTAAGTTTTTCTATGAAAATTTGTAGCAATGGTCTACATGATTAGTAGATCACTTCCACCAAATTTTATTAAAAAATTGAATGTAGAAGTGGTTGAGATGATCATAAAAAAATTCAACGGCCGAGAATGTACGTATATATCAATTTTTCAGTACACCCACTTCTAGGTTGAATTTTTTTTCTATAAAATTTGGTAGATGTAATATACTCACTATAAAAATCATCTCTACAAATTTTCGTAAAAAAATTCTTCGATTTACCACTCCAAATGGGCATCTCTTCATTTTGTTAAAAGAGAGGGAATCCCTCTTCATAGCCTAGCTCTCTCTCTCTATATATATTTACTTTTGGTTGATTTGTAATTCGTGGATTTGGAATCTCTGAGTAGTTTTTTCATGTTGGCGGATTTAATAGTGCATTTTTTTGTTGGATTTTCACCTGGGTCATGTTTGGATGATTTGTAATTTGAGTGGTGGAGTGCTTCGTGCTTAATAGGGTGTTTGGATCCCGAGAATTTCAAGGATTTCAAGCTTGTGAAGCGCACGCAGATTAGCCATAATGTGGCTAAGTTCAGATTTGAACTTCCAACACCTACTTCAGTGTTGGGCCTTCCAATCGGTCAGCACATAAGTTGCAGGTCAAATTTTTTTCTTGACTTAACTGTTCTTGAAATGTGTGGAGTATAGTTCCTTTTTTCTTGATAATATTTATAATCTAATCATAGAGTATGTCTTTGTTTTGAACATTTTGGATGTTATGTACTTTGTCAAACAGGGGAAAAGATAGCCAAGGTGAGGAGGTTATTAAGCCATACACCCCAACGACTTTGGACTCTGATGTTGGATACTTCGAGTTAGTTATAAAGGTATATATCAATATAATAGGCTTCGAGCCATTTTCATTTAAAGAATATCTATATATATATAAGAAAGACTGGTTTTTTAATCCTAAAATGTACAAGGGATAAGGTTGAGATGAATGAATGTACAAGAGAAAAGATTGAAGCATTTATGAAAGATACCATTTTAAGAGTTCAGATGTAAGATGAAAAGGGGTAAATTAGACTCATCGTGCCTTTGGCATGGGTTATACGTATATATCCAAAAACTTAGATGAAAGATGGCTTTGTAAGGATTGATATGAATGTAGAAGGGATAAAAAATTTAAATTTTGTTGGTTACAATTATCTTGTCATTGAATTATATACTTCTTTGTCTGACATTGATCTTGTAAATTTGTTTTCCACGAGTAGATGTATCCGCAAGGAAGGATGTCTCACCATTTTCGAGAGATGCGTGTTGGTGATTATATGGCCGTAAAGGGACCCAAGGTATACCCCCTTCCCAATACATATAAGTTTTTGAAATACTTTAAGCGTTGTGGTTGCTAATGTAATTGAGTTTTGCTTTATCTGAATTTTGTCTTCCTTTATCTGCGAGAACGCTAAGGGTGTTCCATTTGCACTAGAAAATGTTCAAAATATTCATATTTCCCCGTTTTAGTGGTGTTGAATTTCATAATTTTGCATGCAAATTGGTTTAGCGTAATTTTATCCTTTTCTAATTTAAATAATACCTCCCAACTTTGGTTTTTCAAGTCAAAATTTTCAATGTAAAATGATTCCAAGGAAATTCAAGTCTTTTTCCACGTAAACTGCTCAAATACCCCTAAAGAAAACAACTTTCATGAGACCAATGTAACATAATTGATACTCTCTCTCTCTCTCTCTCTCTCTCTCTCTCTCTCTCTTATTTTATTTTTATGATTTATGATCCCGAGAGGTTCTGAAAGATTGTTAAGGTCACGAAATGTTGTTAACATTGGTATTGAAAACTAGCATCAATGTTCTAAAAAGCGCTATGCAGAAGGTGGGCAGCCAGAGGGGGCCTAGCACCTACGCTGGAGTAGAGATCTAGGCTAGGTGGTTGATTGTTTGTTTATTTATTCATAAAAATGTACTGTAAAAAATCTAATTTTACTTCTAAGGGTCAATTAATGAACATTTCTCATAATTCAAGCATAAGAAAATTTGCTAACAAAAGAGTGAAAACTCCAGTAATCCTGCCCAAATTGCCTACACCCCCTGTCTAGGCAGCCACCTAGACAGGTGAAGTTTCAAGCCAGAGCCTAGGCGGCAGTAAGCGTGTTTTTTAGAATGCTGAGTAATGTAAATGTTCTTGAGAACAAAGCTGATCCCAGAGGATAATTGCATAAAGATAATTTCACATTATTGATGCCTGTTGGGCTCCCATAAAGTGATGAATATTACTTGAATCTAGAGGAGAGTGGAAGAAATCTCCCTTGCGAGTTTAAAATTAGATGGTTCAGATTTTGACTTTTAGTTCATGTCTAAATGAGTCCTCGCCAGAGGCAAATTCAATTGGTCAATATTTACGCTATCCAATTTTAAGCAAAACGGTGATTGAAATCACTCTGGTTGATAGTATTGATACTCTTGCTGCAAAAGACTGTTCTCATATGGGTAATGTAATTGCGTTCAGGGCCGCTTCAAGTATCAACCTGGCCAAGTGAGAGCTTTCGGAATGCTTGCTGGGGGTTCTGGTATTACCCCAATGTTCCAGGTGCATATACGCAATTACAATGTTTTATGTATATTCAGATACGACAGACTTCTTATATTTTTTTGGTTTTTGATTTTTGATATATTGTATTGTTTATTTATTTTATTTTGTGTGTTAGGTTGCTCGAGCTATACTAGAAAACCCGAAAGACAACACCAAGGTGCATCTCATTTATGCTAATGTTACGTACGAGGACATCCTTTTAAAGGTACTTTTATATATCTGTCTAATTCCTCATATCTCCTATTTGAATTTTTTTACCTTTGTGGAATCCTTAGCTCACTGGTGAAACAAAATCTTTAAGAATGCGTCTTCAGAAGTGTTTGATTTATCGCCAATGACACCTGAAGCTGAGGTATTAAAATGTTTTGAAAGCGAGTTCATCTGTCTGCACCACCAAGATGGGGAAGTTAATTGTGTATTTGCTCTGTCCCTAATTAAGAGGCCATGTTGGTCTTTTACAATTTTTAAGGATGCAATAATTCTTCACAATCAATGGTTTAGGATAAAACTTCTTTCATATCATGAGTTTTGAAATTTCTTGAAAATGCATAAGGAATCTCTAACCAAACGATTCTCATACTTCAAACACAAACAAGACTACATTTATAAAAAAGTAAGAGATCTGCTTTTCCTGTCACTATTTTCAAAGAAGCTTTTTGTCCATGAGATATATCCAATTATTCAGTGTGTGATGCCAAGATTTGTTGCTTATAAAAAAGAAAAGAGAAGAATATAACTTGTAAACAACAGCACCGAATTGTTAATGCAAGTCTAATGAATTAACCTGTATTGGATGTTTGCAGGAAGAACTGGATAGCCTTGCTACCAATTATAGTGATCGCTTCAAAATCTTCTACGTTCTGAATCAGGTCTGTTCATTTTCTTATGTAGCAGTTCTACTATTTTAGTTTTATTTTCTTCTTTCCTTTTCATTCTTCTTGTAGTTGAACTTGTCAAAAATATCATATGAAGTAGGTAGGTTTTATTGAATTAATTCAAGGATTGATTTAAAAAAATCCCTGAACTATGAATCAGCTTCAAAAACCCGCTTCAACTAAAAGAAATGAAAAAAATAAATAATAATCTACTTCTTGCAGTCCAAGTCTCCTAGGTTTACATTTTTTTCTTATCATCATACTTTGAAGAAAACTATTCGTTCGTATTGTGAATTCTCTTCATATTGTGCTCTATGGATGAACTAAAGGTTTGACAGCAAATGTAGGATTAGGATATAAAAAGTTTGATTTCTAGGCAATTGAATTGTGCATCGAAAATGCATTTGAGGCTGTTTGATTGCATTTATTTTCTAGGTGGAAAACATGTCTTTACATGTAATCAGATACATTTTCTAACTTTTGGTGTTTGACTGCCCACTTTTCACCTAGATTTGAACCTTTTGCATTTGAGATACTTTCCACCTTACGTAGAATTCCAAAAGCATGGGGAGGTTTTGAATTCAATTGCTCTAGAATTATGCCTCTCTTGTACCATGGAATTATTTAAAAAAAAATCATCCAAATAACATCTTTCGCTCAAATACTTGTGCAGCCACCAGAAGTGTGGAACGGCGGTGTTGGGTTTGTATCCAAGGAAATGATCCAAACCCATTGCCCTGCACCTGCAGCCGATATTCAGGTACATTTTCTTACGTGCAATTAATTCCTCTCTGATTTCACATTGGCAGATTAAATTCTGCATGACAAAACAATGCACTCACCATCCCAATTTAATTGAAGAAGTAAAAGTGTTGCTTGAACACCCTCCCCCCCAAAAAATCCCTGCCTCCAACTTATAGGTTGTGAGATTGAAATTTGTCGTGATTCTCGATTCATTTCATAAAAATGTAAAGTCATTATAATCACGTTTACATTCAAAAATAAAACTTTCTCCAAAAAAAAGAAAGATTCAAAAACATTATTCAAGAATCTATATAGCTATTTATCAAATTGTGAATAACCATGGTCATTTTAGATCCACTACATGATATATGTTGATTTAGCTGTGAATCGTAATTCGAAGATTCTAACAACAATGTTTGATTGGATGGACCAACCCTGCAGATTCTGAGATGCGGACCACCACCGATGAATAAGGCCATGGCTGCTAACCTCGAAGCTCTAGGCTATGCACCTGAGATGCAGTTCCAATTCTAATTATCCACATTTGCCGTGGTAGCAGTTAAGTTAGCTAGCTTTTTTTTAGACCTAATTTGCCCTTCAATCAATCAAGGGGAAAGACAATGTTGCGTTTGTTTGTGTATTGTATGATCCTTTTCTTTCTCTATGGGTCTCTTGGCGCATTGAAGCAACTGGGAGCAAATCCCATTGCTCTTGACTACTACTTCACCTCATCAATAATGGAGTTTTATTCATAATTGAACTTTACTTTTAAGGGCCTGTTTAGTTCAAGTTTTATAAGAGGAATTGCATTTAGATTACAGGAAAGCTATCTTGTTATAGTTTCGATTGTTTGCCGATGTTTGATTAACACTGGAACTCTTCTTTTCCCGTCCTAATCATTTTTCTTATAAGCTGGATTTTTTCAGGTGATTTTAGAGGTGGGATATTAAAATTCATGCAATTTCTTAGAAATTGTTCTTTTAGTATTCTTAGTTATCTTAGCAAAGGAAGGAGGCTTAGACTTTATATTTTTAAAAAACAAAGAAAAACCCACGATTTGTTCAAAAGGACACATTGCTTTCTCATTTCTAAATAAGGAAGCCCCTTTTTATTTAACTAAAATATCCTTCTTCCATATTTTATTTTATTTTCGTTTTTTGTAATCATCAAACTGGATGCCACCACCATACGCAAATGCTGGAGCTTCAGGAAAGTAAGCGAAACCTTCCACCATCAAAGCTCTGGCGGACTCACCGGAATTCCAACGATTAGTACTGAGCTTAGGCACGAGTAACGTAGATATACATTTTAGCGCAAATATATTTTTTCTAACTTGACAGACAACAAATGGTATAAAATTTAGTGTAATCTATTTTTGTACTAAATCTATAGGCAAATTGAAGATAATTTTAGTGCAAATTTTTTTTAACAATAAATTTTTAGACAATTAAAAATATAAACTTTAGTGCAAATATGTTTGAACTTAAAAAAAAACGCATTTATGCTCCTAAGAGTGAGTGGAAAGTGTTTTTTAACAAGGTGAGAGTTAGAAGCAAAATTTTGTAATTGCATTTAACAACTCCCTGAAGTAAACATATTTAACCAAATAAATATTTTAAAATTTACATTAAATTAAACAAATAAAAAAGTATAAACAAACATTTTAAGTTTTACATTAAATAAAACAGTATAAATAGATTTTAAGATTTACATTAAATAAAAAAGTACATGTCCCTTTGATTTTAAATACAAGATTTTAAGATTTACATTAAATAAAAACGTCTATGTCCCCTTGATTTTAAGCACAAGATTTTAAGATTTACATTAAATAAAAAAGTATAACTCCATATATTTTTATATTAGTAGTATTCCAGATAAATTTAAACTATACTTCATATGGTTAAAATAATAAACAAATATTTTAAGTTTTACATTAAATAAAACAGTATAAATCCATATATTTTTGTATTAGTATTAGTATTTTAGATAAATTTAAACTTTACTTTATAGTTTATTTGACTAAAATAATTTAACAAATTAGAGTTTTTGTTGAATTAGATGTATTGTATAAAACTTCTATATAACTTGATAACAAACTTCCATAGAAGGAAACTTTTTATAGATCATACTAAAATGACAAAGTTTTTAGCTTGAATTAGAATTTCATTCCAAAGTAGACCACAAAGATATGTATATCAAATTTTACTTTACAATATTCTAAAACTTATTTGTTTATTTATAGTTATGTTTGGTGTTTAAAAAAAACATTTATTAAAAGAATTCAACGATGCAAAATTTTATCATATATTTACAATATTTTTCTATAGTGACCAAATCTAGGATTTTCTTATAATTAAAAGATATTTGTTATTATTTTTATTTTCCACTTCATACTAACTATTTAATTCTTTCTATAGTTTACTAATTACATGAGTTTCTTATAAATATTAATTAAATTTTACATTTGATACTATGTTTTGTTTATTTGTCATTAATAAATTTAATGACCCTTGTCAAACACTAAAATCACGTGCAAACGGGGGAAAGTCCTCGCTGTAGTTTGATATAAATAAAGTTACAAAAACATGCATGAGTAAGATGCAATATGAATGGTTAAAACACACAACATATTGTTTGTTTGAGACTGATTAATCATTTCTTTGTAATCACTTTCTCTTTACGTTTTTTGTGCGTTAATGACCGAAGCCAAATTGGCTATCTGGAATTGATCGCCGATGCCAAGATGAACAATCAACAACCAAACCACAGTAATTAGCTCTCCACCTTCGCTCAACTCTTGGGCGTGCGAGTTTGCCTTACAGTTGCTAGCAGCGCAAGAAAACAGTTCAACCCATACTCGGCTCGTTATATCCCCACCTCTCTTTCTCTCCCATCTTTTGCAACTCTTTGGCCAATGCGTGTCCATCAAACCACAATGACCTGCTTGTGTCTCCCTCAAAAGTATCCATATTTTGGAGGATAATTTCGCATGCTTGTTTTTGGTTTTGTTCTGTTTGTGCTTTATCCTGACATAATTTCCCTTGGAAAAAGAATTTCTTCACATTGAAGTAGAATCTGTTTTCCTGCTCCCATTGTAGTTTCGTTTTTTCGTTGCCTAATATTTTCTTGGCTGAAGCACAAGTATCTTGGAATCTAACGATCACGATTCCTGTCACCGCGGACATCAGTTGAGGCTGCATCACTAGAAGATACAACATGTAATCAGAGAGGAGCTTGGAAAAATCACGGTGCTGGATAACATCATTTCCTACTTTAATATCGAGTCCAATGTTGTAGCAAAATTCAGTCGCAATGTGTCATAACAAAAGGCTTTCATCGTAGGAAACATCAACAATATAAGGAAGTAAAGTCCGGTAACCTTGACGGAGAAGAACTCAATCAATCACCTCTGGACGAACATATATCCTGAACATCATCTGCCAATGCTGATTTTGTTTTCAGCTCCTCAAAAATAAAGTTTCTTAAATCTTTGGTGAAGTGAGTGTGCTTCACATATATGACCTCATCTATAAGGAACAAATACCTAAGAACCCATAAATCTTTTCTCTGATTCTCGAATGTGGATGAAGGCTGTATGTCGCAACAGATTCAGACCACCTTCAAGCCGAGGCTGGCATAAGTATTAACCCCAGACTACTACGCCATTCAGACCACCTCTTCCGTCACTTGAGATTAAGCAACTTTTCATGAGCTGCCAACTTGTTTTGGGCAACAACGGTCCAATTGGTAAAAACTAGCATGATCACAGCAATTATATCCAAGGGCAGGGCACTAATAAGCAAGGTATAAGTCAGTTTAACATCAATGAACACAAATTCGTTCTTATCGAGGGAATTGAATAGTACAAGCGCAACGACGACTGAACATAGGGAAAAGGACCGGCTCAAGTATCCTACTTTACAATGCACCAAAGGGATCCTAGTGTAGAGAACATCGTAGATGAAACTCAGTTCCACCTCTACCACCCTGAAAGCATCTTTTGCTGTTCTTTTGAGGAAGAATTCCAGGCTCTGATTGTGCTCGACAAAGCTGCATGTTTGATTAACTACGAGTCCCTTGAAAGTCTCAAGAAAGTCATAAACACACTGCAACACCTCAGAGTCACTTAATTCGCCTTTTATTGGTTCTGCAGCCTCTTTTATCCATGTTATAAACACAGATTTTTCAAACCTGTCAAAGTTTGCAAGATAAAGAGAACGTGTCCACTCATAACACTTGATGACTCCATTGAAAAGCATCAGCGTTGTTGGGATCCATGGCTTGTTAGGCTAAGCAAAAGCCTGAACCAAAGTTCGTTATCCACCAGGGTGAAAGCAGTGATGTTGTCCGGTGCACCTTACCAAGGTGCACCAGGAAAAATGGAGCCCAGAACGCAAGGAGGTCAACGTTATGACCACTTTGCTTGCCAGAGATGAGTCCAACGGCTAAGTTGGAAACCCAATCTGCAAGAAAGTACGCCGACCAGAGGGGCATGATCATCGTCCAGCTCCTTGTAATTCTCCTTCTCATAGGTGAAAACAGAATCAAAATTACTTGCACTGAAAGGCTTATGCTTATTATAGCCCAGAGATTCCATACATCCGATAGCTTTTTCAAAAATACCGGGAATAAATACTTGGAATGAACCTTGCTCTACACTTGCCATACACCCCGGCTAATGGAAACAGGAAACCTTCTTGATTCTTGTATACCTACAGAGCACAATTACAATTTATGTATAATACGAGAGAACAGATATGCCCTTTCTTCTGTAGATGCGAGGGCCAGTTTTGGCGTGCCTATTAAATTATTAAAATGCCCTTTGAACTTTAAAAAAGAAATGTCACCTTCTCCGGGATTTAAACCCATGATTAATTTGAGCTACACCGATAACTATTCTACACCGCTTGATCAACCAAACCCTATGATATACTCTTAAAACGTTTTACCTGGTATAATATTGCACACGCACTGTCTGTGCCACATGTTTTAGTGTATATATATTGCAGTAGATGCCATGACATATCATGGCTGCTTCCATTACAGTACGTAGCTTTTTTGTTTTGTTTTCTAAATTAAGGTTCGAGTTTCTTCCTTTATTACAATTTACTAGATAAAAGGGGGAAACTGAAAGTTTCAGTCTCTTCCCTTCCATCTTAAGCTAAAGGAAGGTTTTTTGTTTTGTTTTTCAAAGTAAAGTTTAAGTCTCTTCCCTTCCATCTGATTCGCATTGAAATTGAATCAGATGCTGATAAATTCTGGTTCGACCATTCTTTCAAAGTTGGGGTTGGTGATAGACAATATTCATTTTGGAAAATGATATTCTTACAGGCTCCATCTACCGGATAATCACGCTACATTAACGGGTTATACATTCCAAGAATTTACAACCATCAATGCATCCGGTATGAACAACAATTAAATGAAACCAGTAAGTGTAAAATTGCTCATTCATATTTAAAAGGTAGGAATTGTAATTATAAATAATCAAAAGAGAAAATGAAGGTCAGATATAGACTTACCAGTGAAGTTCAGAACATGTAGATGCAACAAAGGCTCATTGGGATTGATGGGACAAGCTTCTTCAATTGAGCTTAAAGAACACTTCCATTCACACCAGATTTGTATGTAGTTCAAGACAGTTCCATGAAGATAAATTAATGACCACAGAGAGAAGAAAGAGTGATAATGTGCCTTGAAGTTGGATTCCATATATAGGAGGAAATTGAAAAGCATGAGTACTGAATATATATATACATATGTAATATTCTACTTAGTATTGAGAATCAAGTCAACATTGACTAGTTAATTAATACCATCAAGAAGAGGTCTTATATATGTTTTAGGTGGAAAGTATATACTATGCGAATGACTATATATATATAGCAAGTGACGTTAATGCGTACCTTAAGTTTACACAACTTGTTTATAATAAAAAAAATAGAGAAGCTTAAATACACATTAAACAAGGTACTGACACAAACACATAGGATTATTATTTCTATTCATAGTAAGCTTAACATGTACCCATAGAGTACAAGTTATCATTTGCCTTGTATATATATGATGGTGGGTGGAAGCTGGGTTCTCAGCTAGTTGGCAGCTAACGGTCGTTACCGTTATAGCTTTTACACTGGCAAAGTTAAGGGTACGAGATTTATTTATAGTGGATTTATTGGTGGGTTGTACATTTTAGAATGTATATAACTCTAAAGCACCTACGATGATTATCTAGTAAATGAAACTGGTAAAAATATCATTTTCCGATTTAAAAATGAATTGATGGGTTGTTTCTCTCAGAAAAGAAAATTGGGTGTTTGCTTTCATGAAGACCAATCAGGTGGTGTTCCTCTACAACTAAGGGTAAGATCGTCGTCTACTGTGTAGGCAAGAGAGACAATGTGAGAGGAAAAATAAAAAGTTCAATTTTGTTTTTGTTAAAAATTGATGTGTACCTAGTGGGGTTCTGCTAAATTCATTATATATTTGTGGTGGTTTTAAGTATGCGGTGGTTTTAAGTTCCGAAAGTGGTGTCGCGCAAAATTTCGTGCAGTTATTATTAAGGTGAGAGAGAGTTCTGACTTATAACCAGAATAAACATTAGTCTCAATGCAGAGTTTGAATCAATTTTAAAGGTGTGACAGTGGTGACATTCTATCTTATAGATAGGAGTCCAAATATCACCACCCAATTTCCATGTTTAATACCCCTTCGCCCCCAAACAATTCATAACCATCAAAATTAGGAAGAATGGCAATGAGAAGTTATTTAACTGACAACATATTAAATCAAGCGCAGGTTCAGATGACAGTTGAAAAACAAACTTTTTTTTTCATAAATTACTAGCCTCCTTAAAAGTTTAAAGCCATGCTATAAAAACTAAAAAAGATACATAAAGAGGGGATCACTATAAGGCCATCCCTAGAACCCCAAAAAGCACTAATGAAGTGAACAAAAGTTACAAGATGGACTAATGGAATAAACCGAAAGTCCACCAAGCAATTCAAAACAGAAAGATAGAGCCTAAACAGATGGCTGTAGAATAAACTGAATAGACAACAAAAATTTCTTGCAGCAAAAACAGAAATACTGTAGCAGACAAGTCAAAGGACCATGTAGACGACTTCACAAAAAAGCATGTAGTCGACTATGGTTTTGCTGCATTGACATATTGATCCACTATTGTATTCTCTTCTCTTTTCTTCTTGCCCTGCAAATGGACCTGCCATTGGTACAGTGTCTGGGAAGAAGTAAAGGAATGAGACTTGGAGACCTTAGCTAAAGCCTTGGCTTCCCTAGTTGGCTTCTTCATCTTTTCATGCTTATGGAGAGATAAGGGAGGGCCCTGTTTATTCCTTTGAGCTCTGGTTTTTAATGGAGAAGGGGAGTACTCTGATCCACCTGAATTGGTCATGAAGTAATCGTGTCCCAAGATATATACAAGTTCAACATATATAAGCAATTGAACTCCAGTGGCCGAGTTATCCAATTGACTTGCTAATTTAAAGGAGAAGCTCCATCTGGTTCAGTAGGAACCTCAACAAAACGGCAATGAGACTTGCAACTGGAGATAAATTATAGAGTCCGGAGGTGGAGGTCAAAGCTTCTACCATCGCATTGCGCCTGATAAGCAAGACTACTAGCACCAAGCCTCCCTTATTGACCTACTCGATCTAATATGCTAATACTAAGGCTATTGAGGAGTTTGATAGGTTGGAGGAGACTGTTAAGGGTGACCAAGGCATACCAAATGGGGGCTTTACAAATGCCTTCGGATTTCTTCAAGTGAGAGCCCCTCCAGCAATTCCATACACTTTTTGCAGTGATGTCGTAGGATGACAACGTTGACATCGAGTCAGAATCCTTCTATCAATATCTTGAAGACCAAGCAATCATTCTTGAGAGGCTTAAACTGCTTCTCTCGGCCTACTTGTAAGTAACATCCTTGGTAAATCCTCTCTGCTGCCGAGCCCAAGGAGGACCTCTGACTTAGTTTTTACTGCCTCTCAAAACAAGGATATATGAAAGCTTCAAAGCCAAGACGACGTCTACTCATATAGGGATGTATGAAGATCCTAAAGTAAAGCGCCGCCCCTGTGAAGTAGTTAAGTAGGACCTGCTAATCTTGTACTCAGTTTGATGTAATTCGTATTTGACATTCATCCAACTTGTTTATTGTTAGCATGAGAAAGTTGTTAACCTTTGCGTTTCATAAAGAGACATCCAAGACCAGTTAGTCGGTTCTGTTTTAGGATTAGGTCGTGCTAACACGTCGTGTGGAAAAATTACCGCCAATTAAAGAGATTAGTAAATGACATTACACAAAATAATAAAGAACAAAAAACCCCATAGCAGGTGGTACCCAAAATGGCGTGTCAGTTACTAAATTCATAACTATTTAAAGATTTCAACTACTTTAAGGGCAGTCTCAATCTTTGATCAATTAAGTTTATTTTGTGTAACACTCTTACTCTTTATTCCTTTTTTGTGCGTTACATAACTCCATGAGAATTTACCTCCCTCGTGGTGAGAAGTAAATGAAGTTTTTTTGTAGATTGAACAATAATAGCTGTTATCCAAAAGTGAATACTATGACTTGGATTTAATTTGGGTTGACATAACATAATATTGGATAAAGTAATTCAATCCCAAAGAACCAAAGCTAAAAAATAACAAATTATAACAAAACGCAACAAATCTTGTAATTTTCCTGCGGAAACATTATAAGTTCCATTTCTTGTGGCACGTGTGCTGGGGAAATACTTCCTTTCAAATTACAAATATTATTTGTGCGCTACGTGTCAAGCATCTAACGGGGGCTGCAGAATTGGTTATGTGCTGTAATGGAGAAGAGCTGAGTCCCCATAAAGGTTGGTTTGATTTTACCGGTCAACATTTTGAACAGAAAATAGTTGACAACCTTGTATTGTGTTGAAAATGAAAAGGAAAAGACAAATGATCTGGGAAACTTGATTCTTTGAAAACTGAACGAGAAGTTAAAAACACACACTTCTAGAAAGGAAAAATATGGAATTTAGAACATTTTTCGTAGTTAAAGCAAAGTCCAGCCAAACACACCCAAAGCACTTGACGAAAGTGCTTTGGTTTAAGTTTAATAACAATACAGATACCATTTTCCCCACCTTTCTTGAAAACTTGCATCAAAATGAGAAGGATGGAAGATTTATCATCCATTATCGCCGGAAAGTAGCACTCCGGTTGCCGCTAGCCGGAAAAGCCTGCCGTCTTCTACCCTGCTGAAAATCTCCACTCTCTTCACCACCGCCTTCCGGCTTTTTCCTATTCTTCCTATCAAGCCTACTGCTGCTATTATTACCATTATTGTTACCGCTACCATCCTCTCCATCATTTCTTTCCCCAAATCGGACCTCTTTTCTTGCTGCTTCATAGTCAAATGGCTTCAACTCGGGCGCAGCAGGTGTTGATTGGAAGCACTTCTCGAGGCTCGAGGATAGATCCGAGAGAGACCCCGTTTCTCCCTCCTCTTTATTATTCTTTGATGATTCTTCTTCGTCGTCTTCTTCTACTTGACCGTTTACAACTAATAATTCTTCAACATCTGAAGAATCGCTAGATGATCCCAACAATATAATCTCTTGTACATTTGTATCTGACTTGGTAGGTTCCCCACCACCATCAACACCACCACCGCCACCACTCCCGCCAGCAGCAGCAGCAGCAGCAACTACATGTGCAGAATTTTCTGAAGGTGCCTTAGCCGCTTCTTTTTCCACTGGTTGGGACACTTCTACCCCACCACCACCCAAAAATGAATGGAATGGAAGATTCACTGAAGATTTTATCTGCTCCACCTTCATCTCGTCCTGTTCCTATATAATTTCAAGCATTTTATAAGGAATTTCCAGCAAAACAATCAACTACTATTATTGATTGATTGAACTTTCTGCCAAATTAAAGTTCAATAAACCTGCACGTATTTCTATTTGAAAGTTCAAAATCACAGGGTTCCTATTAGAGAGAGACTATGCCAAATGCAATTAATGATTTGAGATTTGAGAGCATAGCAAGTAGCAACTCACCTTTTTACCAGAATCAAATTTCCTTTTCGTGGATGCATTCCCTAGTAAAGCCCCAAAAGCACGGCTCGGCTTCTTTAGCACCTCAACAGTTGCTTCTGCTCCAGAAACCTACAAGACAAAGACGATATAAATAGAATGTACAACCCACCAATGCATCTTGTGCAATATTCTTTTTCATTATTTATGTGAAGTACAACCTATCAATGCATCTGGTATGAATAAGCAATTGATCAAACCACTAAGAACATCTTTTTCCAATAGACACAGAATCCCATTTCCCTACTTTACACTAAATTACCACTAAAGGAAAACAAAAGAAAACCCACGAGAGAGAGAGAGAGCATAGTTAAACTTCATATAAAAATAAATAACATACAGAATGTGAAGCATTAATGTCTCTGTCTCTTGGAAGGGCTACTATATTCCCATTATCTCGAGGATGATGCTCAGAAGAGCGTTGTTCATGTTGATTTCTGCCTACTCCGGCAGTAGTGGTTGTGCTTCCAACTTCCAAAGAAGACTTTTGTTTAAATGGCGATCCGAATGAAGTATCATTCTTTAAGTTGCTGCCACCAACATTTTCTGTTTTTGTTGCATTCCCATCAGTTGCCTGCATGTCACCCAAAAGCAACTACCCATGAAAAGGGCATAAAAACAATACACGAACAAGATGTCAAGAAAAAATAATAATAATAATAATAATACATAAAAGGAGTCAAAAGAGTTCGGTCAAATAATTTAAGGCTAAATTAAACAATTAAAACAAATTGACATCTTTAAGATAGCATAATTAATGTACTCCATCCCAAATTAAGAGAGCACTTCCTTTACAAAAAATAATCAATGTATCAAAACTCACAACAGGAGACAAGTTTTGTTCTAAACCATCGATTGTGATGAAATTGTGCATTCTTAGAAAATGTGAAATCCAAACATTGACCCATAACTAGGGACGGAGGGCGTGTATGTAAACAGGAAAACTAAGAACTCTTTTGTGAGGAAGCAAGGAAGAAATAACACAAGATATACGGGGGTTCAGTTTAACCCAGTTTCTTTTCCAACTTCCATGCCCATTCTCATGCAACATACCACGGTTGGCCCCATGCAATTTCAAAATGGGGAAGAAAATATGGCAATGCGTGTGACATGTAATAGAAGATAATTTAATGTAGGCCTAAAAACCTTAAATTTTCTCTCGAGTCTTACCCTTTCCACGCGCGCTTCTTTTAGTTGTTCAGCAACAGCTTCAAACGCAGAGGCATTTTGGATGGAGTGCCTAATAATGCTAACAACTGAACCCAGATTTCGTTCGATATACGGGTGCTTTGACATCACCAGTCGCCTCAACTTGCTGGCAGTTACAGGCATCTGTTTGGCTTTTAATATTGCAAGGGGACACACACACACAAAGAGCATATTAACAAGTCAGCGTGCCCATATAATTAGCTAGACAAAGACGCTGAAATTTAATTGATATGCATCAGCAGTTTTGAAGAGTACCAATCTCGAGGAGAGTTTTGTTTGGCAATATATAACCAGTACTTTCATCTTCAGCACGTGCGACAACATCTCTCCATTCAGATAGCCCCTGCAACCCAGACAAGAGCTGATGTGTAAAGAAACTAGAAATACATGGATAACTGAACACAAGAAAGTGACAGCTAACCAACTGCAATCATTCCATTCTCTTTCACTAAGGGTCTTTTCTTTTTTAGAACATTCCTCGAATCCTAAATTCCCATTCATCTAAGATTCCACTGTTTGGTTGGAGTTTTGCAAGGGATTTAGGAATCCTAAGATAGGAGATTTCCCCATATCTATTCCCACATTCAATGCGGGGAAATATAATTTGATTCCCTAAGTCCTCACCTACTTTTGTGGTTTTGGAAATTACCCCTTTATTTTAAGAAATAACCAAACATTTTTCTTTTGCTTTATGATAAAACAATATTCAATAATATATTATAGATGATAATAAAGTTAAATTATATTATATTGATATTTAATACTATATTAGCAAGTTATTCTCGATACAAAGGCAAGAGAGATCCAGTCTTAACCAAACATTGGAATTGGCAAGGCATATATGCCAGGAAAGGAGCCTTCCTGTAATCTAAAATTAAAATCCTTTCCTACGATTCAAACCAAATGTGCCCTAAATGTATACTCTTGACATATGGGAGTGAAAACAGTGAATGAGTATTGATGACTCCAAGGCCCCAGCTCCCAGCATTTCAAACAAGTGCCCCATCGTCTTGAAAATATGGAATCTCTGTTTTCCCTTAAAGATCAGGTTTAGGATTTCAGAAGCTTAGAAAGAACAACTTTCCTGGGGTACAAGAAAAGGGGGATGCAAAAGGTGATGCAGAAGGGTGATCAGGTTTAGCATTTCAGAAGCTTAGAAACATTGATATACACACATTTTTGGGAAAAAGAAGAAGAAAGATGATGCAGAAAGGAGAAATAAATTACTGCAACAATGGAAAGCTGCTGAGCATTGAGATCAGCACACTGCACCCTGCATCAACAAGGCAAGAGTATATGAACAGTTATTTTTCAATTACATGTGACAGTGGGCGGGCGAACAAACAAGGACAACCCCAAAAAAAAAATGAAAATGCTCATTGTCAATAAAAATGATTGACAATTCATGCAAGTTAAAGGCATCATAAACCGTCACAGTAAATAAAATACCCATATATGTAGAGATATGAATTCTCTGTCAGAACCTCTTTCTCATAAAGCTGCATGCATATATCATAACTTCGCTTGTATACCTATAAATAACAATAGTTGCAGAGTAGATAAGACATGTATATCATTTCTGCGGTTATATACATATAAGAATGCATCGCACTTGTACTTGTAGTAGATAAGCCATCGTCAGTAACAAAAAGTTAGATAAGGAAACACTAGTTCGCATATACTATCATACAAGGGGTAGGAAAACTGTGGGTCACCGTAAAAAACAAATGACCAAAAAACAAACAAAGGGACAGAAGCTCAAAGAAGGGGCCCATTCTTGTCAAATCACACAATCCATTAAGGATATTGAAATCAGTGTTCTAAAAAGCAGGTGGGGCAGCTGCCTCGGCTGTGCCCAGGCACCCCCGCAATTAGTGCAGGTGTTTGACCAATTAGTGTAGGCATTTGATTAATCGCTTAAGTAATTCGGCGGATTTAGGCAGCCGCCTAATCGGGCTGGGCAGATGATAGACAGATAGACTGAGTTTCTTTTATTTTTTTTTCCTTTGTTTAGAGAATTGCCTATTTTTCATTTTGTTAAAAAACAATACCATTCAAGAAAACGGATAGATCTAAGGGTGGCAATTCATGTTTTGGGTCGTGTTTTTGTATGAAACGACCCAACATGACAAGAATATTGAACACACGAACCCGACGCAACACTACCTCGTGTTATTTTTAGCTAAAACGAACACCCGACAGACACGATTACAATTTTTTCATCCTAATAAACACATCCTAACATGAGTAGAAATTAAAATTTTCTCTCATTAGAAACAATTAACATGACATAATTCTAATTTCATGTCAATTTCATTTCATTTTGTGATGCGTTTTCATGTCGTTTCTAAAATTGCCACCCTTAGATAGAACCTATCAACCAACGTAAGCAAACCCATCTTTGATTCCTCCCATTGACACCAAACCCTACTCAACGTCGACGACGAAGGAGGAAGAATGGTGGGTTTGGCTAATTACAAACTCACCATTCTTCCTTCTTTCCTCAACCCTACCTTGCACATTGCAATCATTATGGAAGTTGACCTTGCAAAGCATCAGACATGTAGTCCACTTTGGAGACCAAAATTGAAGCCTTGAACATAGTGCAATGGAAGATGTTCATTTGGCATATAATGAAAATTACTTAAAATTCTAGCATAAACTTAATCACAAGTGAATTCACTTGGACAGAAAATATTTTGATTCACTTCAAGTCCACTTTAGACCTACACAATTTTCAGAATCAACTGAGCACTAAATCGTAAGACTCGCCCTCTTATTACACGATACTTAAAACAGCGTTAATAAATACAGTAAAAAGAAAACTTCTCATTGTGCCCTGTTGAATCTTGGCACGTGCATCTAAAAGGAAAAAAGATATGGAATCAATTGACATGGGATGAGCACCTTTAAAAAAAAAATTGTTTGCATTCTAAATAGTGTTCACATGCAGCACCAAGTTCTAAAAAAATTGAAGGGAAAAAATACCTACAAAGATAATATAGACACCACAGCAATATTTAAGCCAAGAAACAAAATATCATGCTTCGCAGCAATATTTAAGCCAAGAAACAAAATATCATGCTTCCAATAGAACAAGATCCATCAACACCCTTTGAAACTTATAGAACTTTAACATTGCACACATTGGAAAATTTAATCCAGTAATAGTATATCAATTACATGGTAATACATCAATTTCTACCCAAATTCTCACATCGGCAAAAAATAAATAAATCAGTCATCCTCGTGGGCAGTTAAAGTCTAAAAAAGAAGGTTAACCACATCTTTGCCTTAAGCACAACCACAAGCAAAATGAAGAAAAGGTTGACGGCTTTACCTCCTCAAGTGGATTTTCAGAACATTCAGGCTCTGTGCTTGACGAAAGCAATCTGATTCTCATTAGATCATACATATACAACAGATAGTGTGTATCTTCTCTGGCATATCTATAAACAAAAGGATTAGAATAAATGAATAAACATAAAATGGAGATTCAAGCAGCATGGCCAGAAAATTAAAGTGTTGTGGAGATTTTTGATGATGGCTGTAGCTTGGCTAGTATGGCTTGAAAGGAATAGAAGAGTGTTCGAAGAAAGATGGAGTAGTACAGAGGAGTTATGGTGTCATGTTTGGTTTCTCATGGGTTTGTGGGCAAGGGCTTCAAAAATATTCAACAGCACAGACCAACGCTTTTTCTGTTTAGATTGTGATAGTTGCCTGGGATAGTACATTGATTAGATAGCAGGTTCTAGTGCTTTGATTTCCATAATCAAGACTCTTGAAGTTTTGATTTCCAGTGGATGCGTCATCCTCTAAATCAAAGCAATTATTGTAATGACTTATATTGATTTTGGAATAAAATTGTTTGTTTCCTATAAAAAAAAATGAATAACATAACATGAGTTCATCCAATTGCATAAAATAGGGGATCATGTGAGAAGTGAGAACAATCATTTCCCAATTTTTCTAATAAGAAAAAATATATCAATTATAATAATCAAACGATGAGTACAAGATGTCCACCACCAATACATAGTAAATATTTTATTTTATTTTATTTTGATAGAAAAGAAGAATGTTATTGATCTGCAAAGGAATTACAAAACAAACAATGGTCATGAGCAGTGGATAAGACATCGACTGGAACTACTAGCATCAAAAGAAAAATAACTCCTTTGCCTATGGATTAGCTACAAAGAACTAAAACTCTAACCCACACATCCATCTATAAAGCTAGCACAATCCCAAACTGAACAAAAAACAGTCAGAATCATAAAAAATGTTCGAAACTTCACCCCATAATCCAATCAGAAACCGTGTATGCTCCTAGATTTCATTAATGTTGTTGCTTTTATCCTCAAACCTCCTTTTATTTCATTCCATCCAAACGGACCATGCTAAGGGCAGAACTGCAAATCTCAAATCAGAAACCGTGTATGCTCCTAGATTTCATTAATGCTGTTGCTTTTATCCTCAAACCTCCTTTTATTTTGTTCCATCCAAACGGACCATGCTCAGAACTGCAAATCTCCATATTAACTTGACCTTCTTACTATTATGCTTGAAGGTCCACTTGATGATTATAAAGTCAGCCAACTCTTAGGAAAAGCACCCACCACTCCAAACATTTCAAAGATCCTCACCCACACATCATTAACAAAAATGCAATGCAGCAGAATGTGGTTCATGTTTTATATGGCCCTTTTACACAAAATGCACCACGAAGAAGAAAGGTACATGAGCGGCCTCCTTACTTGGATCATGTCACAAGTATTCACTTTCCCCAAAGATGCAGGTTATGCAAAGACTTTGATTTTGGAAGGGACACCACTTTTCCAAATGAAATGGAAACGAAGGAACTGGAGGAAATTGCACAAGGATTTTAAAGAAATATTTGCAAGAGAACTCACCTGAATAATGCCCTGCTCATACTCTCTTCTCGGAGGAGTTACGATTGAGTTGAACACTATCGATAAATTTCAACAATGAGATAAGGTCATCACACTCCCTATCACTAAAAATTCCCTGAGAACTTTTAAGTCCCATGAATGATTGAAATAGGACTGCCAAGAAACAACTGATTGGATTAACATATTATGATTATTGGATAATCGATATAATCTAGGAACTAACTCTTTTAACAGAGTATTATTGTAACCACTCGAGTTCTCCCCCAAAATGGCTAGCCCAAGTTACTAATTAGGGACATTGCACCCACATATATACCAAGGAACTTCCCATTACACTACAGATGTGAGATATTTTTGGTGGTTACAATCTCCCCCGTTAAATTCCAAACGTCCTTGTTAGGCCGGGGTCATACACAATCAATCTCAACTCTATCTAGCTGCATCCAGCGATTCCAACCCATCGTCAGCCGCACAGACCAAACCCACAATATCCGCACGTCCCCCGTGGTAGTGGTCCTGGGTCCGCTCTGATACTATATGTAACCACCCAAGTTCTTCCCCAAAATGGCTAGCCCAAGTTATTAATTAGGGTCATTACACCCACATATATACCAAGGAACTACCCATTACACTACCGATGTGAGATATTTTGAGTCGTTACAATTACCCACCCAAATATCGTCCCAAAACCAAATTCTATCTCCTTTCCCCACCACAAACTTTGTGTTTTCCACAAATTTATCCCAAACTTTCACTCATAGTTGTCAAAAGCTCAAGGCGCACCAAGGCGCCAAGGTAACTGGAGCCTGGCGCAAGGCGCAAGCGCAAGCCTTTTTGAAGTGAGGCGCACCCCTATACAAAAACTTGAAATATATTATTCTAGTCATAATTTGCACCAACTACTTTAATGTAATACAATCTAAAGCTAAATAAATCATCACTTATAATTATATATATCACTTATTTAATTTCTGGAATAATTCTGGAAAAATATATATCACTTATAATTTAATAATTCTGGAAAAATTATATATATCACTTATAATTTACTAATTCTGGACAAATTATGTATATCACTTATAATTTAATAATTCAAGAAAAATTATGTATATCATTTATAATTTAATAATTCTAGAAAAAATATCATTTATAATTTAATAATTCTGGAAAAAATATATCTATATATATATCATTTATAATTTAATAATTCTGGAAAGTAACGTGAGTCGGTGAGGAGCAAAAATAAAGTGAGTCGGTGAGGAGCAAAATAAAGTGGAGCAGAAATAACGTGAGGTCAGAAAAGGAGCTACAGAAATTAACTTGCTGTGTTCTTCGAGAAAAAGAAAAAGAAGAAAGAAAAAAAAAATAGCAGCATAACAGGAGAAGAACGAAGAAGACGAAGAAGAAGAAGAAGAATACCTGTTGAAGATCGATCGACAGCAACAGAACGAGGAAGAGAAGCGTGAGAGTGAGACGGCGTGAAATGAATAAGGTGTGTATTAGGGTGAAACGGCTTCGTTTAGAGTGAAAAAAGAAAAAAAAAAACACCTACCTTCAGAAATCCCCGCCTTGATGCACCTGGAGCCTAAAGCCTGGAGCTCAGGCGCCAAAATCCCTCGCCTTCCAGAACAGGATGCGCCTTCTAGTAGGCGAGGCGCTCGCCACCTTTGCGCCTGGAGGCGCCTAGAGCCTAGGCGCGCTTTTGACAGCTATGCTTTCGCTATTGATTTCCAAGGGGAACAAAGAGTAGCTTTGACATACTTACTCGCAAAAATGGAGTATCAAAGTGAATCTTGCTCTAATGGAAATCGCCATAACCATTTCCCAAGCAAAGCCAAATTTCTATTAACTAAACTCCCCACCCCAAGCCAATACATAGTAAATATTAATGAGGAACAAATTGGATGTAACAGAAAATAGATTTTTTTATTTTTTTTTTATAGGAAACAAGATTTTATAAAAACTCAAAAAATAATAACAAAGTGAAGGGGACAAGCTGTCCCACAACCAGTACATAAAACGAAAATACAAGCAAATGAGAATCAAATACAACCAAAGCTTCCACAAAATAAGATGCACATGATAACTTTTCTCAAAGCATTATAGCCTTCCAATTAAGTTTAATGTATTCCACCCCACAATGCTTAAACAATTTGGAATTTGAAGCCCATAACGATGCCACAAATCTGATTCTTTCCCGTAGCCATTCTTTTTCTTCCTCCTTTCCTTCAAAAATATTATTGTTCCTTTCTATCCAAATCATCCACATAACTGCCACTTTGATGTACCTCCACAAGGTCCTGCTTTTTGGTATATCTCCATCAATGTTAATATCCATAAGAAGCAGCTCCACCCCAGATTTTGGAAGGACCCAACACAGACCGAATTCAGCCCACACTTTTGCCCATATGAAATAAGAATAAGGACAATGCAACATAATATGACTCGATGTTTCTTCATTTTTTCCTACATAAAACACACCAGTATGGGGATAAACAATAATCTGGTCTTCTCTTTTGCAATGAGTCACAAGTATTAACCCTCCCGTGGGCCACTAACCATGTGAAAACTTGTACTTTCGTAGGAATACCTACTGCCCAAATAAGTTTAGGAGTGAAGTAAGGGTCCAATGGGTAGTCGATGAGCGATTTGAAAAAAGAGGAGCAAGAGAAGCCTTCCCCATTTAATAGCCACCTTCGCTTATCCTTGCAACCCGGAAACAATCGAATTCCCTCAATTATGCTCATTAAAGAAACAAACTCCTCAAACTCTCTCTCGTTGAAAGATCTAGAAAATGATAAGTTCCAAGACACTAGTTAATTCAAATTTAGAGAAGCCAAAGAATAGATGGATTTACCCTTATTCAAAGAAATCCTATATAATCGAGAAAACAAAGAGTGAAAAGCAACCTCACCTATCCATTTGTCCTCCCAAAATCTGATCCTAGTTCCCTCACCCACTTCCAATCTTGTGTAATGTAAAAATGATTCAAGACCATGAGAAATAAATTTCCAAGGACTTCTATAAGACCCTTTACAAACCACATTGGAGTCCCACCCATTGTCACTTAATCCATATTTGCTTTTAATGATGGAGTACCATAAGGAATTTTGGCTATGTGGGAATCTCCACAACCATTTGCCTAACAAAGCTCTATTTCTATTTAACAAATTCCCAATACCCAATCCTCCTTTATATTTTGCTTTAGACACAATTTCCCAATTAATGAGATGATCTTTTTTTTTATCCTCACACCCCTCACACAAGAAATCTCTCATTCTTTTTTCCAGTTCATTCTTAACCTTAACCAGAAGTCAGAAAATGGAAAAGAAATAAATTGGCAAGCTTGTTAATACCAATTGAATCAACGTGAGTCTCCCACCTCTAGATAAGCAACCACCTTTCCACCCATCAAGTTTTTTCTTGACCTTTTCTAGCACCGGATTCCAAAAATCTATAGAATTTGGATTACCCCCAAGGGGCAGCCCCAAATACTTTAATGGCCACTTCACTATCTCACATCCCACTTTAGAAGCCCACTCCATTAGCTTTTCTTATTCCATATTAATGCCTCCAAGCTTACTCTTTGTCAAGTTCAACTTTAGGCCCGAAATTGAACAAAATAACGAGAGCAACTTCAATAAATTCATAAACTTGCCTTCATCCCCCGATAAAAAGAAAATTGTATCATCAGCAAATTGTAGATGTGATATTTCAACCTTATCCTTTCCCACCACAAATCCGTCAATCCCCCTTTCATTTCTAGCCTTCTTCATTAACCTCCCTAAACAGTCCTCAACTAATGTGAACAAAAATGGAGAGAGAGGATCCCCTTGCCTGAATTCTCTTGAAGCCCCAAATTTCCCTCTAGGCCTCCCATTAACAAAAACCGAAAAATTGACCGATGTCAAACAACCTCTCATCCATTTTCTCCATCTAACCTTAAACCCTTTATTCTCCAAAAAATCCAAAAAATCCAATCCACGTGGTCATAAGCTTTCTCAAAATCTATTTTAAATACAGCCCCTTCCTTTTTTTTTCTCATCTATATTCCTCACCACCTCATTGGCTACCAACACTAGATCCAATATTTGCCTCCCTTTGATAAAAGCACCTTGACATAGCGAAATTGTTTCATCCAAAACTTCTCTTAAACCTCAAAGCAAGCACTTTGGCCAAAATTTTATACAAACTTGTCACTAAGCTTATTGGCCTAAAATCCTTAATTTTGCACGAGTTTGCCTTTTTTGGAATTAAGCAAACATACATTTCATTCACACATTTATTTATTTTTTATCAGAAACAAAATGCTTTATTAGAATAAAATAATTAAAGCATTACAAAGATGAGAACAATCTTGGTGAACCAGCAGTCCACCAAGCCCCTTAAAACCTCTAGCTAACTGAGGGAAAGCAAGAGAAAAAAAAACAGCAAACCAGCTCCAAACTCACTGGATAGCTGCACCCAAATTAGAACAAATAACAGAAATAGAAAGGTTGACAAATAAACTAGAAGAGCTAGCCCAAATAGATGATAACAGCTTGATTTTAAGCCAGATTTCAGCTGCTTCATTTGATTTGTCTTCAAAAACCCTCGTGTTTCTCTCTTGCCAAATGCACCATGCTAATGCTAGACAACAACATCTCCACATTAGTTTGGACTTCTTTTTATTCCCTGCAAACTGCCATTCCATGCTCAAGAAATCCCGCCAAGAGCTAGGTTTGGCACCAATTGAACCCAATACCTCACCCACCTTGTTCCACATATATCCAGTGAAATTACAGTGTAAAAGAATGTGATCAATGCTCATTCACACATTTATTGACCACCCCATTCTCGTAGAATTCCTTGAAAATTTTCATCAAATTTGAACTAGTGCAATGAGCTGAAAGGGGGGGGCTCAGTTTAGATAATCACAACATACAAGCTTAAATGCCTAAATCTTTTGTACCCTTACTCTACATCATAGTGATATTTATATCTCCCCTGTGGATGTAGCCATAAATACACCATGCAGATTTTTGTGCCAATTATTGCAACAGCATTACCTAAAGTTTAGTTCTATATACAATTCCATAAAACCCAAATTCCAACTGCCTTCTTGGATGTCCCCGCATCATTTCACATTCGCATAATTCTCCCTAACATTGAGAAAAACTTGTCTGCAACTTTTTTGATGTGGAAGAATGAGAAACCATGAACAGTAACAGAAGACGGGGCTTGAGAAAGAAGAATGTACAAACATTTATAGAAACAACAAAAAATGGAAACATACAAATTTCTGGAAAGAATTTAGAATAAAAATGATAGATTTGCAAAGTACCTAACCATCTCGGCTGGAAGCGGGCGTAATCTCCAGTCTGCATTTTGGTACCTGAACAGATTTGGCTAGTCAATCCAATTAAGTAATTCTTTCTTTGTATGAGTATCGTGTGTATGTGGGTTTGTTTTTTTTTTTTTTTTTTTGGGGGGGGGGGGGGGGGTAGAGTAAAAGCAGTAGATACATGGATCCTTTTTTTTGTATAAAAAGAACATACTCTTTATTTGCTGTAACTCCACAAAAGTGCTGTAGCAGATACTCCAGACTGTTTCTCTCCATTTTCAATACCCTTGAAGCCTGAAAAAACCGGTCAAACCATTAAAAATTGTTTTAAATAAAGGTATTCAATAAGCAAATCCTGAAGGTACGGTTCCACCTTGTCTAGGCAATGAAGCATAACATAATCCAGAAGGAAAAGGGGTCAAACAAAAACCCCAAATGGCTAGAAAAAATAAAAATTAGAGTACCAGAAATTGGCAAAAAAAAAAAGAAAGTACGTTACTATTTTACGTAATTTTTCCTATATAATGATTTTCCAACTCAAAGTCAACAAAGAAGACCCCAATTCGATGCTTATTTGGAGGTTCAACTTAACCCAAACAAAAACTAAACATACAGATGGATGAGAAACAATTAAAGCACCTTGTGCACAGGTTTTCCTCCCCTTAAAAACTTCTTGTGTTTCTCACCCTCCAAGAATATAGTCATATACAATAACTAGCCTCGCAGCACACTCTACGGGGGTGCAGTATGATACCTAATCATTCTTGACTGACAACAAAATAAACACGTCAAATGGTATTCAATAGGTTCGAGTCTTATTTCAAGGGGTTTTTTTGGGTGTAATTGCAAAGTAAAGAGGGGCAGCTTGGTAATTTTGTGTACTTACCAAAAACCCTTGAATGTGTTTAATATACAGTATGCGCACAAAGGGCCGACTCACCATCTCTGATTGCATTCCTTCCCTATCCAAACACCATTCCAAATTTCAAAAAGAGAAATCACCAAATTCGGCACTTACCTCTCTGTAATAGAGCATAAAGACACAGTTCCAATGTCGACTTGACAACTACATCACCCTCTTAAAAATTATTTTGTAACAAATAGTCCCAAGTATTAGCCAATAACCAGTTTATTGATCAAAATGGAATTGATTCACTTAATAATTAATTATGAGCTATACCAGGTGGTGGCAAAGATGGGAAAAGTGGTATACAAACTATGGTTGCCTTCTACATCTAGAAGTTTTCCTCTGTTTCTTGACAAATGAATTATAAAACAGAATCCTAAGCCAGTGGAGCAAGTAATGATTAAGCGAGCCAATACAGCACAGCCACATTGCAGGTCAATTTCCTTAATTCCATTCTTGAGGACAAGGATATCAAAGGGAGGAGTATAGGTATGAAAGTAGCACAAATGGGTGATAGGCTTGAACCAGAAGTGAGGGTAATACTCGTAAAAGGGTAATACTCACAAACTTATGGTGTCAAAGTGAAATTGGCTTCAGAGTTCAGAGACATGGACAAATATCACAATTGAACTTTACAAAATGATACAAAAATGGGGCAATTTCCCTTTATTTTGTTTTTAACAACATAGTTTACTAGGAAAAAAAAATAAGAAGAGATTATCATAAATTATACTCCCTCCAACAAACAAATATTCAACACAGAGCACCAAAATAAACAAAGGATTAAATTGATCAGTTTATAGCAGTCAACAAATATATATTTTTAAACGAATTTTTTCCTATTGATAAGAAACGAGAATTTTATTTTTATTTTTTTATCAGATTGATAAGAAACAAGATATTTTCAAATTTTACTAATGATAGAAATGAAGTGCAAAGCAAAAGTTTAAAAACAGTTTCAAAAGGTAGCAAAGTTCAAGAAAACCTGTCCAGTATCAAACATGTTGCAGATATATATTCCAAAGTCCCGCTGTAGCCATATAATATCTCGATCTGATCCATGCATGACCTAATTTAGCAAGGTGTCAACATGATCGCGCAAGTCTGCCACTATGTAAAATGCATAATAATACACAATATAGCGTACCTTTTTCTTAGTAGGATCTTTGAAAACATCCCGTAGATACGGACCAATGTGAATGCGAAGCTTTAGTGTATCTACAACAAAATCATGCGTCCTAGTAGATATTTGCATCAGGCAAGTCAGTCCTTGGAAAGATCGATAGTGATTATGTTCCAAATCAACCTAAACAAGATTGGCATCAACTAAAATTTATGTTATATCGGAGAGTGATGAGTGACTATTTAGTGTAGCATTGATAAATGATTGTAAACAATAATTACAAACAGTTAAAAGAGGCACAAATAATGGTGATAAGAACACAGGATATCTAATGTCTGACTCAACATCCAAGAGGTCCATACAAATGATTGTAAGTATAAACATGTACAATATAACTAGACATCATGGAAATAGCCATATAAACAGAGAACCAAAAATATGCAAGCATCACTTAAAAGCTAATCAATCAACCCTACCCATGCATAAGCCTATCAGTGAAGTCTCATTATGATAGAACCATGTTCCTTTTGGGTAGCAAGCAACCACGAGAACTACCTATGACACTACCCGGGTGTTACATAATTATAGAAATACAATTTTAACCATAAGTTCTAACACATTTCTATGTTCTATTTTCAGATTATAAACGCCTTTCAAGTATGCCAAAGAACCTAAGCAGCACGGACACTTTGTAGGAGGAGGTGTATCTGTATCGGATCCGTGTCGAATACTAATACTCTCAGATGCATATCTGATACTTAAACGTATCCATAATTAAACAATATATACTTCGTTACTGATACGTTGGGGATACTCTTGGATACATTTCGGATACTACATTTCATATATTAATGAAATAAATTTGAAGTTCCACATATTCAATTGATGATCTTAAAGACTTGCAAACGTGTAGAATAACAAACATTCTATATTGAATTACAACTTTTAGCATGCCCATGAAGTATAACTACTAAGAAAAATCAACTTAAAGAAATGTCAAAACAAATGTAGAACTAGACAACATTACACTATATTTCATAATATTTTGAAGTTCATTTTTTGAAGTTCATTTACTAATTTGTTTGTTATAATGATATTTTTATGTTTCATTATGTATATACAATTTGTAAAAGGCGTACGAGGCCTATAACTTGAGGTGAGGCTGTGATTTTACATTCTAAAACCTAGGCCTCATTTTTTTAAGGCGCAAGATTTTACTAAGAAATCAAAAAAGTACAAACTGAGAGGGGATAAGGTGTCCACGATCAATACATAGACCCCAAGAAAAAGAAAACTACAAAGCCAAAATCCATAGACATCACCTCCCCCCCCCCCCTCTAGAACAGATTATGCAATGGAACCCTATTTGCATCTTTGGCACTACCTAAAAATTGCCTTCACTTCATCTAGTATAAGAATATATTGGATAAGCTCCTCTCCACCTTCTAATATATGTTTATCAAGCTCATACCGTATATCTAACATGCTTGTAAGGCCTCGGCATATCCATTCCATATATCTTACATCACAAGCATTTGGCATGACAATTGCATTCAACACAAACATAATTTTCAAGTATGTCATTTTATCCAAAAACTAAATATATTTCTTCAGGAAAAGTTGAAAAGATCTGGGAAGAAATAAGCGATGAAGTAATTTTGGGGGGAAAGAAAATATGAGAATTCATCTTGGATGTCGGCCTAAATTTTGAATAGACACAACACCCTTTGCTGTGGATTTTGGTTTTATATTTTTCTTTTTCTTGGGTAATATGTTTTGATGGTGGACTCCTTGTGTCCCCCCCCCCCCCCCCCAGTTTGTATTTTTTTTGATTTATTAATGAAATCTTGTTTCTTATCACAATCACACAAAACAACTTTGCTTTGATTTAAGAGATAAGACATTTTCAAACCAGTCCTATTATATTATAAAGATTTAAATAAATACCTGTATCAGAACAATATTGTATCCTTTCACATATCCTCATCATAATTTTCAGATTTTACATTATCACCATTTTTTATTTTTTTTGTTGTATACTTCACATACAACACATGGGACAATTAGTCATTTTGTCCCAAAGCGAAGCAAATAATAATGGTCCTTTTAATAATAGAACATTGAAAATTATTCAATCTTATAGATGTGATGTAACTCATAAACGTGAATTTTGGCAGTAGGCTCAGTTAATACATAAGTAACAAACATACTACTAGTGAAGTCAAATAATACCGAAAATTCGTCGGCGACACGCAATTTTGCTGCTAGTTCTTTCAAATCTTTTACTTCTTCCACAAGCTTGAATGGAGTACTCTCCAATGGAGATGGTTTTAGAGGCTCTATATCACCAACATTTTTATCAACAAAATCCAAGAAAGAAAACTTCTCCTGTATATGCATTGAAAAGGTAATTAGCAATATATCAGATTTTCTTTAAATACTTCCAAGTGGAAGAGAGGAAAAGTAGCACAATGTTAGTCAAGCAAGCAAGAGCAGTGATCATTTCAAGCAAAGACATTTAACAAGTTAACAAGAATCACATCATAATGCTTATCTAATCAAGAAAGTGTCGATCTTTGGGCATTTATTATATCAATCATGCCACTAACATTCAAACATTCACCAAGCAGAACATATATCCAAAAGAGGTAACCAAGCCTCTTGGCCCAGTGGTATAAGGCTGCCACTGGGACAACCTTGGGTCGACTTGGAGCTCCCAAGGTCGAACCCCGGCGTTGTTAAAATAATGCTTGGCCAGCGGCAGCCACGAACCGTGAACGGGAATTAGTCAAGGTGGGCGAAAGCTGGCCCAGACACCCCGTGGGGAACCAAAAAAAATATCCAAAAGAGGTTGCATGACAAATTTCAAAATTATCATAAAAAAAACGTACAAAGACATAATCAGGCAAACTTATTAAATATCCACCACCTTTGTATGTACGAAAAAAATTATGCATAACAAAATGTACAAAGAACTAGAATACAAGTCTTCTACTGAAACAGAAAATATGAGATGGAAAATCAACCATGTCAATAGTACGGCCAAGATTTTTCTCAAGAAAGGCCAGTATACTCAATACTCAAAAGTATAATTTCTTGAAAATGTCCATTATCCAACGCAATAATGCATACTGGTTCATTTGGAAGTTAAATCAATGTTAATTGTTTCAATTTTGATTAACATATAACAGTGGAGTGTCCCCCAACGAGCATGTCCTGCATTAATTGATGTCATTTTGTGTATCGTGACCATGTCTTTGCCTCGTAGAGTCGTAGGTGAGAGGCAACAACCAAACCCTGGAGCATGGCTCAGCACCATTCCCTCACGCCAAGTGAGAAATGCTTTAAAGGAGGGAAAGCAACATCATCTACAAATCAACGTTAAGAAAGCCATTCCATTTACTTGTACTCTTGGACCCAAAACCGCCTGCATTCACCCGGCCCAACTCGTTGTAATTATATGGTATTACAAGGGTATTTACTGGAAAAAACTAAAAAAGTTATATTCCGGGCAGGGGTCAAACGGGTTTATTTTACGCAAATCTGAACCCCAGCCGACCCGGGACGGGTTTACTTTGAAAAACCTAAACACGTCCCAGTTTATATATATAAAATAAAAAGGATGAAGACATTGACCACATGATGCTTAGATGTTCCTTTTCAATTTTTCCTTTTTTGGGCACAAGATTTGTGAGACTTTTGGCACCATCAGGGTTCTTCCTAAGCGAGTGGCATATTTTCTGTCTTGGAAAGTGGATTTGTGGATTTGGGATTGGGAGGACATAAGGGAAAATAAATGAGTCATGCGCCATGAGGTGCTGCACTGTATCGGCGACTCAGCGGTGATTTAGTTTTGGACGGAAAGAGACAAAAGTTCTGTAGATATTGAGGAAGAAAAGGGATGGGCATGGGAAAAGAGTATGACCTTGCTGACAATGTGGGCCCACAACTACGGAGAAGAGACAAATAAAAGACCCAAATAAAAAAAATAAGGAAGACAACCATGATAGTTTGCTGAAAAACCGAACTAATTTCCTACATGAACTAGTACTGAAAAAAAGACCCAGTTAGGTATTGACCAGGCCAGTCATCTGTGATGATTAGATCATCACCGAGTGCATCCTACTTTTTGAAGTTTACAACCGGATACACACTCGGCGTACCACACCGCCGAGTGATGTGATAATGCAAATAAGGCCCAGGACGTATAGTGACCGAGCAGTTGGCCTCAAGTGAGCATATTATGGGGGGATGATCAAGGACATCCGGCGAGGATCACCGCACTACTACTTTACGTCCGCTGGCTAGAATCCTTTGTTTTATATTCAACTGCAAGGGCTACTATTTTATTAATTAATGTGTATATCAATATCTATATGTACAATATATCTATATAATAAGGGACAATATTTTTTCATCTTACAAACGAAAGATGCCTTCTTAAGGGTTTGGATGAATGTATGAGGATAAAAGATTGCAGTGCTTAAATGAAATATACATTTTAAGGTTTCAGATGAAAGATGTACAAGGGGTAAATTAGACCAAATAGTGTTTTTGACATGGGTCACCGCTCGTATATACATATTCCCTATTTTCCTATTAAAAAAAAAAAAAGAATTGAAGAGGGGTTGTCTGAAATAAACAGCTGTGTAACATACGTGATGTACTTGAACATGCAGCTTTTTCACATATGTATTTTAGCAAAGTTCAATGCTTTGGAAGTAAGTACACAAAAGGGAACAATTAACGGAATCATCAAAACCACCGAATCAATGAATAGTAAACATAAAGAAGAAACTAACCAATGGATGTATGAACCTGGAACCATCCTCACTTCTCTGCAACCAAACATGCTCGAAGGGCTGATTAGAATTATTAACCAGTATCTTAAACTCATCCTGGGGTCTTGGTATAGTCGGTATATGAAATGGCACTTTCGGCTTTGTCCCCATTGCCTTTTTGTCCCTAGAAGCCACCTTCACAGGTGGCGGAGATATAACATTAAGGAGGCAAAAAAAAATTTGCGACTTGTAATATAAAGAATTATTATATATATAGTAAGAGGGGCAAAGTAGGGCAAAATTATGGATTACTACCGACTCATTTTTCCCCTTTCTCAAAACTAGTGAATAGTGATACAAATACCAAAAAAAAAAATTACAAAATAAAAAGGGTAATTAGGGTTATTCATTTTTTCCCTTTCTCCGAAAATAGCAGTACAAAGACACATTTTAAAAACTAGGTGAGCAATTAGGGTTCCTCCTCATTTTCTTCCTTTCTCAAAAGAGCAATCCTTCGCTTACCAGCTTCATCTACGAGTTATTCATACCGGATGCATTGGTTGGTTGCCCACTCTCGGAATGTATAACTCATCAATGCAACCGGTATGATTATCTGATATATGAAATATGTAATAGTATTATTTTCCTTCTCAAAATTAGTGATACAAATACACAAATTTTACAAATTAAGGAATTAAGGAGTGCCCTAACCTTTACTGCCGACGATGTACCCGAGTTATCAGCACCACCAGCAACTGCACCAACACCTCCATCTTTCTTCTTGTTCTTCTTCCCATAAACCAACTGAAACCCATTCTCACTATCCGCCATTGAACTCATAACCCTTACCCCAGTCTCCTCCTCTTGCTTCCTTAACCTCTTAAACTCATCCACCGACACATCGAACCTCTCAAACACCTCATCATTCACATTAACAAGCCAATCATAAGCACCATCATCATCCTCGTCATAATCTATAGGCAAACTAATCTCTTTCCCCCACAATTGCGCCGAATTACCTATCGTATTCATCACCGTTTGTGATTTATGGGCGATTTCCTCTATCGGGAGCTTGAATTCGTCGAAGTTGTAGTAAAAGTGAAAGTCTTTATCGGAGGGGAGTCCTCTTGATGAAGCTGAAAGTTTTGATATTGATGAGGGTAATGGACCTGAAGCGTAGGTTTGTAATGCCGAAGCCTTTTGCTTCATGGATTGAGATGGATCGATCTCCATTTTTATGATCACGAAGATTTTTCTTCAAGAGCTTCAATTCGGCATTCGTGATTTTGCCGTCACGAGAAGAACGTTAGGGTTTTCTTTTAGGGTTTGGGCTTCTGTCAAGAAGAATGCGGTGTGTATGAAGATCACTTGACACTTTTCACGTATATTGCATTTTTCAATCTGGTTTTTTTCCGCTTTTTAAATTTAAATAGTAAAAATTTAAATATGCCTTAAAAAATAAATAAATAGATTTTATTTATGTATTAACTTTTTTTTAAACATGCGATAACATTAATTAAATTAATTAAAAGGTTTTCATATAGTGGTTGATATCTTGCGAAATTCTTAATTTATGCAAATTTTGAATAAATTTTTGGAATATTATTCTTTTTAAAATTGAAAAATATATTTACTAATTAAAATTAATTTATAATTATGTTAATTTAGATTTATAATCAAAATCTACTTCCATTTTAAGTTTGGATTGCAAAATTAGATTTAGTTTTAAAATTCATAAATATGATATTTAAAAATACTCAAATTTAAAATTTTGTGTTTACTTAACAAATATAAGAAAATTAATTTATTAATCCAAATAGCTAAAATTTATATTTAGTTGATTAGCATGCTACTTTATTTTTGACACGGTGAGTCCAAGACAAAGGTTAGGTTTGCACAAAATTAACTCGTTTGACCCGATCCACATTTATTATAATATTTTATTCTTTATAATATAGCGTAATTACCACGGGTTGGGGTGGGTGGGTTTATGCATATACTATTCGCGATGTAACAATTTAAAAAAATAAAATCTGCACCGAGTTGGGACGGGTTTATAAGTGTGTTGGGGTCGTATTTATGTTGGGTTCGGATTTGGAAAACTACGACCTCTTGCCATCCATTGTATTATTATTATAATTAATATTACAAGTATAGTTATAATAATATTACAACTGTGCACTTTTACTGTTTGCTTTATCTTTTCCCTCTATTTAAATCATGCTTGCCGACAGAGGGAGGCGTCTTGTTTTTTGGTTTTTCTTTTCCTTTTCTCTCTTCTCCACTGTTTTTCTTCTCTGTAATCTTTTCCTTTATGTAATCTTGTTCAACTTCAATAAAAGTTTTAGTTCTATGTATTTTGGTTCTACATCTCGATCCTAGTCTATTTTGGTATCAGAGGCAGGATAAGTGGGACGCCATCGAAGTCGCGTAACAGCATCCACCCTTGAAAGCAAAGGTATTGCTAAGCGGGTATTTTATGTTTGTATAAATCGTTGACAGGCGTGCTTATTATTGTTTCTGTTTATTGAAATTATTCTTTCTTCAAAGATGTTGACCAGATCTATTTCGAAAAAAAAATATGTTCCTTCTTCTTTTATAAAGAACACCGATGATATTGAATTCTCTAATATAGAGAATAAACTATTAAATTGGCATCTTCCTATGGTTAAACCAAACAAATTTTATAACTCAGGTATGTTTGATTTTATTTCATCTATGTCTATAAAAACTATTGAACAGACTATTCTTGTTGAAAATAATCTTGATCATATGCAATTACTTCACGAAGATGAAATACTGCGTTATAAAGATAAATATAAATATATGCATATTGGTTTGATTCAAGTTGCTATTAAACCCTTTACTTCCCTTGGTTTAAATACCTCTTTATTAATTGCCTTACGTGATTGCAGGCATAATAAATTTAAGGATTCTTTATTAGGAATAATTCAAACCAGTTTATGTGATGGTCCAGTTTATTTCAACTGTTTCCCTGATTATTCTGTTTCTTTAACTGATAAAAATTTATTAGATGTTTTAACCTTAAATATTCAAATGAATGGTTATGATTTGAAAGAAGGTAGTGAACCTTTGAATGTTACATACAGAGTTCATTATAAAGTTATGAACACCCTTAGCCCTAATGCTAAAAGATATGACCCTAAGGGTAAAACTACTCTTATTGAAACTAATTTATTAAAATCTGATATAGCTGTGCCTAGAACCATTAAATGGAATGAAATTGAATTACCTGAACAATGGTTATTGGAGGCTGCTGCTCCACCTACCCCTGTTGAAAATAAAAAAATTGAGGAAATTCTTCAATTTGATGATGGAGATGTTATTGTTAGATTTGATAATAACAAAACTGCTAGGTTATCTACCTCATCTAAAAGACCATCTTCGACTTCTCATTCAGAAAGCCAAAGGTTCTATACACCTGCCCCTACTATTAGCTCTAGTATTCATATTTCTATAAATCCCTTAGAAGCAGGAGTTTCTGGCACCAAAGATGGTGAATTACAATTCGAAGGAGTTATTAATTCTCAACAAAATATTCCTCATGGTGTTTATTCTAAACCTTCAAAAAATGAACCTGATACTATTTCAGATTAGGTTTTGCTATGAAACAAATTTTGACAATCACTAAAAGTGAATTTACTTATAAAAGAACTGATTGTAATGCTGAATTTATGCAAGAAAAATATTCTGACTTTAGAAAATGGTTTTTTGCTGAATTTTCTTCTAAAAAAATAAAATCTGCACCGAGTTGGGACGGGTTTATAAGTGTGTTGGGGTCGTATTTATGTTGGGTTCGGATTTGGAAAACTACGACTCTTGCCATCCATTGTATTATTATTATAATTAATATTACAAGTATAGTTATAATAATATTACAAAATAACAGTTCTACTTCTAAGATTTGAAAGTTATGACTTTAAATTAAGTATCAAATCTCAATATTTAAATATATTTTTAAATCTTAAATTATAATTTTACACTAAACAAAATATTTAGATTTGAAATTTCAAATTCAAATCTCATGTTCAAATCATCTCTCAAATCCACATTCCAAGCGCACCTTTATTTTTTTAAAATGGTTTTATTAAAAAATATTGATTAACTTATCAACACGTAATTGATCAATTAACTATATTATTAATACTCTCACCCGTTTTTTCACCTATGTAGAAGAGGGATTAATAATAATAATAAAGATTTGAAAATCAAGTATACATGTTTCTATGTTGACAAGCTCAATAGACTTATTTCACGTTTATCAAATTTACAATATATAGTCGTATAATGTATCAATAATCATATAATTAATTAGCTAACACAACACTTGGTGCATTAATTTATAATACGATTAGTACTTTCCTTCACTATAATGGTTTGAGATAAGATAATTATGCAAACAACATACCATAAAACCTTCGAGATTTATCTTGTGCATGGAATTAACATTATAGTTCAATATTTGCCTAGCCAATTGTGGGACATAATAACTGACATAATTTTCTCCAATTATATAGACTTCGTAATGTTTGTAGCATGAAAATCGTTACATTCATTGAATTAAGAATTGTAGCGAATCCTTTGCTAAATTATGCATAATGTCCCTATTAAACTACATATACAAAAACGAGTCTCAAGAAACAAACTAATAATAATAATTAAGAAGAATGAGAATGACAGTAATGCTAACAACTAATTTATAGGTCAATGCTTATTTAAGGAGTTTTGGCTTTTATAGAAGTTATGTTGTAAGGAGTTATATCACATGGTCCACTTCCTTACACTCGTTATATATTGTTTGCATACAAGGCATTGTGATGTTGGCAACAATAAATATGTAATATATTCCGTCTTTAGTATCTACAACATTCCTTCAAACAATAGAAGAATGAGTTAATAATATTCCGGCCATTTTCTGCATCAGTGAAATTTTGAAAAAACATTGATTAATTTGCAATAACATTATAGTTTGTGAGAATATTTAGAGTAAGTGAGTGAGGTAATAGGGAAAAAGGAGGAAACGACATCTGCTGAATGAGGATGGCAGAATGAAGAGACCAAATTGAGGGAAGGGCGGAAAAGGTGGTAAAATTATAAAATGGAAGGGAGTGAGAGGTTGATTTTTTTTATTTATTATTCTACTTAAAAATTAATGGGACAATCAAAAAAATGTCTTATTAGAGAAATATTTTCACAATAAAGCCAAGGAATAATTTTTTTGTAAATAAAAGGCCTATTTTTTATTTTATTGATAATATGATATGTCTTTTTTTTCATTGTAAAATGACATCACAACCCTTAAATAAGCTAAAAAATACCAACGTGCATTAAAATGTGGATTACAATATGAACTTTGCAGTCTATATTTCACTACAATACAAACTTTGCAGTCCATATTTCACTGCAATATGAACTTTGCAGTCCATATTTTTTTTTTGCAAAGTTCATATTGCAGTCCATATTTTACTGCAATGTGAACTTTGCAGTCCATATTTCTACTGCAAAGTTCATATTGCAGTCCATATTTCACTGCAATATGAACTTTGCATTTCATATTTTACTGCAATATGAACTTTACAGTCCATATTTTTGTGCAAATTTTATAAAGAGGGGTAATTTAAGTAATATATAACATGTTTTTATTAATTAAATGATATTTAAATTTATTCAAATACCTTCATTTAAAATATAAAACAAAATAGGCCTCTTACATTAATTACCAATTAAAATTAGGCCATTCATTCATTGGATTTTTGGTAAAAATCAATGTGCAATAAGACTTTCTACTTAATTTCTAAAAAAATTAATTAGGTTTAACAATTGGTTAATAACATTAGAATCTATCTTTTTAAATGTCATATTTGTATTTATTTAATTAAAATGAATGTACTTATTAATCTAGTGCATTTTTCAATATTAAGTCAATAATAAAATTACATCAATAATATTTTTTTTGTCAGTCTATCCATGCTTGCGGATTTAATTTAGTTGGTAATGCAGATTAAGTTAACAACACGGATTAATTGCAATATATCGCGGATAAAAACAACCCTCTCTATGTAAAGGAAACCATCTAGCTACAACAAGAATTAAGAAATCTCTTGAGAATTAAGAAACTTTTTTTATGATTGGTTGAAATTTTTAAATGTTTCATTTAAAATTTACAGTTAAGTAGAGATTTTTAAAATTATTTTTTTAATTCGATTTGTATATGGTGCACTATTTTCAATTATTAAAAGTATAGTCATTGTTTTTTATTAATTTCTTAAAGTTTTTCTAAAATACAAAAAGAAAAAAAAATCTTTTGACTTGAATGAATTTTTTAAATGGGTGAACTGAACACGATTTTTTTTTTAAAACCCAACCAAACAAATCATGTGCCTACAATAAATGTCAACATATAGGATAAATTGTTGATCATCGATTCTAGCTCTTTAGCCCCTATTTGGTTCATTTTTAAAAATTCATATTTTTAGTTTTTTACTAAAAAATCAACTTTACTTCACACTTTTCAAAATTCACTTTACTTTCATTATCATAAATTTTTTAAAACACTATAACTTTAAATCCAAAAATCAGAATTATATCAAAAAAATATTTTTGAAATCTATAAAATAAGATCCATTGTAACTATATTTTGAGTGTTTTCATGAGTTTTTTTTTAAAAAAAAAATTAGTTGAAAAAAACTCTAACAAAAACCAAATTCACTTTTCAACCTACTTTCGCACTTCCAAAAAACTCAACTTAAAACATTAACCAAATAGGCCTTTAATCATCAAGAGATAATTTCCCTCTCCCTCCATATGCACATCCCAGAAACCGGAGTCTGCTTAAACAACGTACAAAATTATAGGAATACGAACTTAGAAGCTAGCAATTAAATTAACATAAAAATCCCGAATAATGACACAAATTCCTAAAGCATTAATATTATCAAAAATTGCCGCATCGAAATTTACCTTAATAAACGGGTTGGTAGGTACTTGCCAATGTCGAGAAACCATGGCACCCGCGCTTTTTGAACTAGCTAAGTCACTTCTAAAAGCTATGAACTTAACCAATGCGACATGTCCAATAACTTTTCGGGCATAAAATAGCACCCCTATGAACCACTTGATTTATATTGATCCACAAATCCTAAGCCTGTTAGTGAAATTTAACGAAATTGGATGTGGGCGAAAATAAATATCTAAAATAGTCGAGGCGTGCAGGGCACTATCCTTAAGAGAAGATTTCGCCCCTCTAGGATAATATCCCGGTGCAAACAGGCTTTTGTGGCGTCTTCTCCCCAGGATACAACGACTATGATTCTATAAGGGTGTACACCCAAATATAGAACCCTTGTGGATAGCTTTATATGTTTTTTTGGCAACGAAATTTATTTTGGAAGGGTTGTGTTATTTCTCTCTAGGTTTTTCCTCTCATTTTTCTACTTTTTCTTAGCATCCATAAGCAAGTACCTCATTTTATTTATAAGTGATCTAAGGAGGTGGATTTGAAATCTTGATTAATTTTGAATAAATGCTAAGGATGTGGATTTGAAATCTTAATTAATTTTGAATGATACAACTATGTAGAAGTTTCATGACAACTTAAAAATAAAGTTTGAATAAAGGAATACAAATCCAATTTGAATACAATCTCCTAAAAGCTTCCATGTATACACATGTAGAAACTTCAAGATACAATTAGTTTTCACGTAATTAGAATTATGTAGAAGCCTTATCAATTTTGTATTTTAAAATATACAAAATATACAACAATCCCCCACTATTTTAAAATACAAAATATACACCGAAAATTATGCCAGAGAAATGCGAGAATACAATGTGTCAGTACTGGTGCCTTTCGGGCTATGAACCATACTTAGGGTAACAAATCTTATTTCACATGAACTTGATGAAACTAAGTTTCTATAAACCAAAGATCCTTTGTGTAAAATAGAGGACTTGATACCCACATTGTACCCTCTATATATCGCTGTTCCACGGTTTTGCTCATTTTGGCCCTGCGCTATCCTGGTTTTCATGAGTGCTCTAGAAGACTTGCCTAAGTCCTCATAAGAACCGGCCCAGTTCTACACTCATATAGGTGGACTTCCATCAAGTGTGTACTGCAGTTTACATACCACCTCAGATAGTTTTGGGCTATGGAATCCATTAAGAGTAAAGCTCAACCTCATTCATTGCAGAAAGCACTATCTCGCCATAGGGAGGGACGTCTCAAATATTATAAAGTCGATAGTGCTCGTTAGGACAACAAGTGACTTGTTTTTACCCCTATGAACCTACTTCATGGGATCTCCAATCACATAGGTGGGGTTACCATCACTCTCGCCGTATGCTCTAGGCATAAGTCCCATCCCCTTCGACGTATCAACCACTTTCCGCCTATTAAGTGGTTTTGTCAGAGGATCGGCCAAATTTAACTCTGACTTTACATAATACCAGATATACAACTCCAGATTCAAGCAGCTGCTTTATTATATTGTGTCTCGGACGTATATGTCTGCTTTTCCCATTGTATATCTTACTTTTAGCTTTTGCTATTGCGGCCTGACAATCGCAATGAATATAAACTGGAGTAAGCGGTTTTGCACCAATAGGAAGATCTGCCTAGAGGTTTCTAAGCCGCTCGGCCTCAGTACATGCCTTTTCTAAGGCAATTAGCTCAGACTCCATGGTAGAACGAGCTATACACGTTTGTTTGGAATATTTCCAAGACACTGCACCTCCACCAAGGGTAAACACATAACCACTAATGGATTTTATATCATCTAAATTAGATATCCAGTTTGCATCACTGTACCTTTCTAACACTAATGGAGATTTGCCAAATTTTAATCCATAATCAATGATGCCTTTTAGGTACTTGGCTAATCTTTCTAGTGCATTCAAGTGTTCCTTATTAAGACACTGAGTATATCTACTTAATCTACACACAGCGTAAGCAATGTCAGGTCTTGTACAATTCATCAAGTACATTAGGCTACCAATGATTTGGGCATATTCACATTGAGAGACACTATGGGCTTTATTTTTCTTAAGTTGGGTATTTCCTTCATAAGGTGTCGAAACAGGTTTACAATCAAAATACCCAAACTTTTTCAATATTTTCTCAACATAGTGCTCTTGTGATAAAATGAGACCATCACATGTTTTGATAATTTTAATTCCTAAAATTAGATCAGCTTCTCCAATATCTTTCATATAAAAATTAGAAGTTAGGAATTTCTTGGTCTCATTAACCACATACATGCTAGTACCCATAATGAGCATATCATCTATATATAGGCATATAATTACATATGTGTTAGTATCAAATGATTTATAATAAATACATTTATCTGCCCCATTTATCAAATAATCATTTGATACTAACACCTTATCAAATTTCTCATGCCATTGTTTTGGTGCTTATTTCAGCCCGTATAAATATTTAACTAGCCTGCATACCTTGTGCTCACTGCCAGGAATTACATAACCCTATGGTTGATTCATATAAATTTCCTCTTTTGATTCACCATTTGAAAAAGGCTATTTTGACATCCATTTGATGAATAATTAAATTATGCAAAGCAGCCAAAGCAATTAAAGTTCTAATTGAGGAAATTATAGACACAGGAGCAAAGGTATCAAAATAATCTATATATTTCTTTTGATTGAACCCTTTAGCAACCAATCTTGCTTTATATTTTTCTATTGACCCGTCAGGCCTCAACTTCTTCCTAAATATCCACTTACTACCAATAGGTTTTGCAGCAGGAGGCAAATTAACTAATTCCTATATATTATTAAATAAGATGGATTCTAATTCATTTTTGATTGCTTCTTTCCAGTGGGTTGAATCAGGGGATGTTATTGCTTCAGTATAAGTTTGTAGGTCATTATCTACTAGAAAAGTGTGAAAATTATCTCTAAAATTGGTTGTTTTTCGTAATCTTTTACTTTTCCTTAATTCACTTTCGGAATTTTTTGGGGGTTCCTCGTTAGGTTCATGATAAGATATAGACTTACTAATTTTTGTTTTCATAGGAAATATATTCTCAAAGAAGTCAGCATTCTTAATTTCCATAATAGTATTAGCTTCAATCAAACTATTTGGTAAAACTAAGAATCTGTAAGCCGCACTATTATGGGCATATCCTATAAACATGCAATCAATAGTTTTAGGTCCCAATTTCCTCCTTTTAGGTTCTGGGATCAAGACCTTAGCTAGACACCCCCACACTTTGAAATAATTAAGGTTAGGTGCATGACCTTTCCATAATTCATATGGTGTCTAACCGGTTTTCTTATAGGGTATTATATTTTGTATATAACATGCAGAGAGAATTCCTTCCCCCCACAAGTTCAGTGGTGCCCCAGAATTAATTATCATTGCATTTACCATTTATTTGAGTGTTCTATTATTCCTTTCTACTACCCCCATTTTATTCAGGTGAGTATGGAGGTGTACTCTCATGAATTATCCCATGTTCTTCACAAAATGTATTGAAGATATTATATTCATATTCACCTCCCCTATCAGATCTTAATCTTTTAATTTTCTTATTTAGTTGATTTTCAACTTCTGATTTATATTTTATTGTCTTTTCTATTTTTACATTGGAAAGTTTTATGACCTTCTTTTCCACAAACATAACATTTTGTTTTTCTTTTAAATCCCGAGCTTTGAGCTTGCAAATTCTTATTGTTTTGCTTGTTGTTATGTTTGCGAAGATTACCACGAGGTTTGCTATAACTCCCTTCTATAATATTGACTTTGGATTAAAATTCCTTTGATAATGAAGACATATCTCTTTTCCTGTTCTGTTATTCTATTCGGATGTGTATGACAACATCTGCAAGACTTATTTGTTTTCTTTTATGTTTCATATTATTTTTATAATCTTTCTATGAGTCTTGCAGTTTTTCAATCAAGCACCTGGCAATAAAAGCTTCAGGAAGAGTTATGTTTTCATTTTAAAGATCATTAAGTAGCATATGAAATTCCTTAATTTGAGTTGAAATATCTTTATCCTCAGTCATTTCGAATTTTAAGAAATTCCCAATAGCATATTTTTGAGTTCCAGCATCCTCTATTACATATTTCTTATGCAAGCTTTCCCAAATTTCATAAGCAGATTTGTATGAGCAATAAATGTCGAAAAGCTCATTAGATAAAGTGCTTAAAATCGTGTGGCGACATACCTTGTTGCCGTTTTTCCAATTCTGTATAGTTACCTCATAATTTTCTAAACCTTCTTAAGGCTCAGGTTGAGTGAGATATTGAGCAAGGTTCAGCACATCCAGCATTGAGTATATCCTTTCTTGCCATCGTCGAAAGTGAGTTCCATCGAAATGATCAATTTTTGACGTGTCTGGCAATGAACGAGCAGGAACTAAAGCTGCATCCATTCTTTTCTCTTAAGATTGTTGGTGAAATTTAACGAAATTGGATGTAGGCGAAAATAAATATCTAAAATAGTCGAGGCGTGCTGGGCACCGTCCTTAAGAGAAGATTTCGCCCATTTAGGATAATATCCCGGTGCAAACAGGCTTTTGTGGCGTCTTCTCCCCATGATACAACGACTATGATTCTATAAGGGTGCACACCCAAATATAGAACTCTTGTGGATAGCTTTATATGTTTCTCTGGCAACGAAATTTATTTTGGAAGGGTTGTGTTATTTCTCTCTTCGTTTTTCTTCTCCTTCTTCTACTTTTTCTTAGCATCCATAAGCAAGTACCTCCTTCTATTTATAAGTGATCTAAGGAGGTGGATTTGAAATCTTGATTAATTTTCAATAAATGCTAAGGAGGTGGATTTGAAATCTTAATTAATTTTAAATGATACAACTGTGTAGAAGTTTCATGATAACTTAAAAGATAAAGTTTGAATAAAGGAATACAAATCCAATTTGAATACAATCTCCTAGAAGCTTCCATGTATACACATGTAGAAACTTCAATATGCAATTAGTTTTCACGTAATTAGAATTATGTAGAAGCCTTATCAATTTTGTATTTTAAAATATACAAAATATACAGCAAAGCCACGGCAGCAAATAAGCAAAAATCTGTTGAACATAGCTACCTTTTGATCTTTTTTTGCCCAACACTTGCAAAAAATGAGATACCTGAGAAACATCTTATAAGCTGCACCACACCGCCCTAATAAAAGGGCAGAATCTAATGCGATGTAATATACTATCGCCCTATAACCCGCACACTACAAATCAACTATCTTGCACCACTTCACGCCTCACCAAGTTATCTCTCGTCTGAAGCAAGTTACTTTATGTGAGGCCCCGAATTTCATTAGGAGGTTTAGACATCCGGAACCTGGTTAATCACAGTGACGTACGCGATGGTAGGTTTTATGTGCATGATTTGGAACTTTTTTAATAGTAAATTACATGTAAGGCCTTAATTTTTAAAAATTTCAGCATAAGGAGTTGGTAAGTTTAATTAATCTGAACCTATAAAATTATAAAACAAATCTGATTTCTATAAACTTCACATTTAAAAAGTTTGTAATCAATAAAAAAAATCATACAATTCATATATCAAACAAATCTTCCAACGAGGTCCCAAACAATTAAAAGGCTTTACATCACATAATAATATAATTTGATACATGTTTAATTATACAAAATACACAAATCAACTAAATGCATAAAAACTGAGTCGTCTACGGACGACTACAAATAATCTAAGATCATGGAGGTGTCTATAATTCGTATTCGTGCCACCCCGAAGAGAATTACTTACAAAACTGGTTTGAAAAATGGGAGTAAGCCAAACACGGGCTCAATGGGAAATATAAGGAGTTTGCATAAGAAGATACACGTTGGAAACACACATGCAACGTACAGTAATAAAAGTAATTCAAACCATGCTTATTTACTTATACTGTTTATATCTATATAAATATATATAGGTAATACTCTTATCGAAATAACTTGAAACTATGTCATATGTTCTACCAATACATATATGTGATACTAGGTTTATGTACAACGATAATATACTCAACTTAAGATGTATTTAACATACACGTGCCATTTAAGAACTAACATCATTGCATGATTTTATCAATACAATACTTGGACAATTCCAATGGGTGAATTAGTATTCTATTGGTATTAACCTCTCGGGTTGATATAATACAATTCACTAGATAATTTACCTGTTCTATAGCGTATGCATCGCATGGGTATAATCATAGCGACCTTGGTTGTGAAGCCATAGATTTACCTACTATTTTCAAGTGTGTAACTTAAGAAAATATTATGTAATTGTTACTAAAATGGCGAGTCCACCACATTCATGGTATTAGTAATTCCAATGGTATGTATACATTATCTACGTCGTAAGAACAATACATATACAAATTAATTTCAATACACTAAGTATATAAATGCATCTAAGGCCCTCTATAATTTATACTTATTAAATAATTCCCTTTACAACTTAATAATACCAATAGAAGCAATTATGTATAGCTCTTAAGAAACCAAGTTCATACCAAGGTATAACAAAATTCAAATATTGAATAAAGCCTCATTCCTAAATCATAACATAGTATATATACCTTTAAACTGAGTACACGCGCACCCACGCCAGCGGATAACCAATAGAGTCCGCGGTACACTAGCGTATAAAGAGGTTCATATGTATACGCATGAAATCACAACAAAAACATGGATAAAATCCAGAAAACAAGTCATAAATCTCAAACCCAAGCCCCATGTATATGTGTGTCAACAAGATTATAAGAAAACCCTTAATATACATTGAGAATTAAAGATGCAACACATAATAGTAGAAATTGAGTTTGAGTACTAGCGTTCCCACCTTAATAGGGTTAATCCCTTGAAGATTCGCCACCGCACCCATTTCAAAACCCCTAATTTGGAGCTTTGAAACCCTAGAAATGGTGGAAGCGAAAATATAGAAGAAGATGATGATTATGATGAGGATGATTTGGTGGTGGTTTTAGATCATGATAATGGGTGGTTCAATATCTCTTAAAATCTCACTAAAATGAAGCTCTCACATCTGTTTAAGCCCCTCCCAAGGTGGTGATTCAAATGGGGAAGAAGGGAAGAAGCATGGTGAATAAAAAGCAATGAGAAATGGTTAAAAAGTTAGCTAAACCCCCTCTAATCAATTAGAGGCCATATTTTCTAAGGCTTTATACGTAATTTGGTCATAACTTTTCACTCGGAATTCCGATTTGGGTGATCTTTATATCATCGGAAAGGTAATTCAAAGATCTACAACTTTACAATAGGATGTTTTTCCAAATTTTTGATGGATTAATTCAAAAAAATCATGAAAGACAGCAGTCTGCAACAATGTCGTCGATAAGACCAGATTTTGTAAGTGGTTCACTTCGTACGCCATTTTGACCAACGAGAAACATGAATTGGTTTTCGGTCAAAATTTGAAAGTTGTAGAATGGATCAAAACCTGTTAATAATTAGAAATGGGAACTCATTTGAGCTTTGCATGAGAAAGTTATGGCCTCTCAAAGTTTGCCAAAATCTCATTTCAGCAAAGGTTCGATTTTTCACCGTTAGCCCCCAAATTCGATCAAGGCTTCTCAAAATGCTTTCCAATCATGCATGCATACTTAATATCATTATAATAACTTGTTAGAAGTGTTAGATCAACTATGGATGCTACATGACGAAAATCAGCTCCTCCAACGAAGATTTTGCCTTAAACTGGCTTAAAGAGGATAATTGGCGCGGGAATGAAATACGAGGCGTTACACTTCAACACCTCCATAAAAAGTGCTTTATATTATTTGGCATTCGAGTTTTCCAAAACTTTTAAAACCACGAGAATTCGATGTTAATACACTTAGTGCCAAAACATTACCTAAATCTAAGGTACGACAATGTGGTATTTGCTTTTAACGGAATAAAAACCATCCTTAGTATAATGCCGTACCCATGTACGTGGCATTTTTTATTTTGTTTTTGGCCATTTTAAAAAGAAAATAAATAGATTAAACTACACGACGTTAAGAGTGTACAATTATAATATATTCCCGAACCTTACTAATTTTGCACTAAGTATCGAACCGTTGGCTTATAGTACAGTACTAGTAATAAACTTTGTTACCCTCAGTTTACCATAAAAATATATATAAATAATTAATTAATACTACTATACTAGAATCTAGAGTTCACGTCGCGTGTACAATATTTTAGTTAATATTGAATATATCTTTTAAAAAACTTTAATGACATATTATTATATATGGTCAATTGATTAAGTGTTACTCTTACCGTATTTAAAGTAATGGGTTCAAATAATATTTTGGTAATAGAGATAAGAAAAATCTACTCACGCTTTATTAATAATACTTTATAACTAGGCATTTTTTCTTTTTTATTTCAAACATTGTTCTTAGCTATGAAGCATGAATACGAATACATGTATCGGATAACACACTGCGCTGATGCAGTGATACGAAATATTGAATACGATACGTCTTGGTTACATATAATAAAAAATAATTTTAATATATATATATATAATTATTCAGTTATAAGAATTTTATAAATTTATGAACAATGTCATGAATATTCATAAAATTAAAGCAAATGACTGTGCAATTTAACTACATAATAACTTAAAAGTAAATATAATATTCTGACTTGAATACCAGAAGAATGATAAAGACCGAACAATGATGATCGTAGACGAAGGATGGAGTGTTTTGGTCGATCGTTTCATTTCTGATAAAAGGGTTAACTTATTTAGTGAGATGTAAATGAAAAACCTAAGGGTTAAAAACACTTTTGTCCCTTAATATTTACATTTAATTTCACTTTGGTCCTTCATATTTATAATTGCTCAAAAATCATCCCCAATGTATAAATTGTGTGTCACTATGGTCCCAAATTGGACTTTCGTTCAATTTTTCCTCTAATTTCCTACACGTGGAGTGCACATGTTGGCAAACCGAGGCTATAATCATCAATGTAAACACATAACCTCATAACCTCCTCCACCACACACACAATGACACAACAATCATAAAAGTGAAAGTTAAGAACAGAGCAAATACTTAAGGCTGACTTTTACCTCCAAAAATCAATTCAAATCACACAGGAAGCTTGTATGATTGGAGCAATCAATAGTGGTGAAGAATAATACAATGAGCTAGGAAGTGATGACTGAAGAATTAGAGATATTTGGTACATCATTGTATGGTAAGCTTTTAATACTCTTCTTCTTCGTTTGTTGATTGAAATATGAATGCATGCATGTATCTACAGCTTTTTTCATGAATGTATATAGACCTTGATTATTGGTTTCTTTTTCTTTCGTTATAAGAGATTCTGATATGTTTACTTTAAAAATACATCATAGTGGACAATTTTTGAATGTTCCAATGAGAATGTACGTTGGGGATAAGGCTATTACTTACGTTGATCATTGTGAAATAGATAATATATCACTTTTAGAATTAAAATCAATTGTTACACAGCTAAGATATCATGGTGTTGTTGAATTTTATCATCGGATACCTGGTATTGAAAAAGAATATGAGTGTGTATTTAGACACATTAAAACTGATAGTGATTTGCTAAAGGTTTCTCATTACATATTAAGAAATAGGGAAGTAGAAATATAAGTGGTTTATAATTTTGTGCAGTTAGATATCTTTGATGAAGTAAATGATCCTATTTTAGATTCTCATTGCATTGACTTAGAAAAATGGAAGGGAATAGTGATTACCGATGAGGATGATGATGATTCTTCTGATTGTGATTGGGGAAGCTTATGTGATAATGATTATGACGAAAATGATGATGAATTGTTTGATATCAATGTTGATAACTTAATTGAGAAGCAGTTTGATGGTGGTTGGAATTCTGGTTTATATAGGTTTGGATGTGGGGTAACTGATCCCATAAACACTGAAATGGTTGATAAGGATAATAATGGTGATTCTGATGACTTTGAGAGCATTGTAGGTTCTGATGAAAATGAGGGGGGCCTTAAGTTTCATGTTTTTAATCCCAAAACTGACATGGCAAATCCTGTATTTGAACTGGCGATGCTTTTTAGTGACCATAAAATTTTCAAAAAGGCAGGGAGATCTTATTCAGTAAAACATGGCAAAGATATATCATTTACTAAAAATGAATCAACTAGAGTCAGGATTGTTTGTAAAAGTGGTTGTCCATGGATAATTTTTACTTCACCAATGCATAATTCAAAGATATTTCAAGTTAAAACTTTTAAAGATCAATATAAATGCAATAGGTAGTACAAGAACAAGCATGTAAATTCCAGGTGGTTGTCAGAGAATTACTTTGATACTTTCAAAATTAATCCTAAAATTCCAATTACGGCATTCATGGAAACAGTAATGAAAAATCATGTTGTATGTGTATCAAGGTCACAAGTATATAGGACTAGGTCCAAAGCATTGCAGAAGCTTGAAGGGACATATATGGAGCAATATGCAAAGTTATGGGATTATATGGAGGAAATTAAAAGAAGTAATCATGGAACAACATTTTTCATGAAAGTAGCAGATGGCACAATTGGGAAACCTAGGTTTGAAAGGTTATATGTGTGTTTTGAAGCATGCAAGCTTGGTTTCATGGCTGGGTGTAGAAAAGTAGTTGCATTTAATGGCTGCCATTTGAAAGGGCCACATAGAGGAGTATTATTAGCTACTGTAGGGATTGATGCAAACAATTATATGTATCCAATAGCATATACAATTGTGGAGGGTGAAACAAAAAGCAGTTGGATATGGTTTTTGGAGTGCTTACAACAAGATTTGGGAATTATGATTTCCAGAATTGGACTTTTATTTCAGACAAACAAAATGGGTTACTTTCAGCATTTCAAATTGTTTTGCTTAATGTTCACCACAGGTTTTGAGTGCTTAACTTGTATCAAAATTTTAAGACAAAAGGATATAGAGGGAAATCACTGAAGGAGGCATTATGGAATGCTGCTTATGCAACAAATATTCCACATTTTGAAGCTGCAATGAAAGCACTTAATAAGCTAGATAGTAGTGCTCATGACTGGTGTAGGTCGAAAAATACCTTAAAGGGGGGGTGAATAGGGTTTTTAAAACTTAATCGGATTTTTAAAATCGATTTAAAAATGTTTAATGTCTATATCAATCAAGTAACCAAGATACAAAGTTAATTCCAATCACAAAGAAGAAATAGCATAATATAATAGAGCAAGAGATAGAAAGATTAAACCGATAGAAGTCGGAGATTTGTTGTCCACACGGTTCGGCTTGTTAGCCCCTACTTTCGCGCTCGGTTAGTTCCCCGAAAATTTTCACTATAACCAATCTTCTTCCGGGTGAAGATCAAACCACTACAAGTATTCAAACTCTTACAAATGTTGCTACGTCACAACACTCAACACAAGAATAACTTCTTACTTTTTTAAGAGATAAACCTCTCTTAAATTTGGAAGAATAAGTTTTTGGTGATACACACCAAAGTACAATAACACTCAAGTGTATGAAGAATACAAATTAATCTCACACTAGAGGTTATCAAGTTTGATCAAGAATAATAACTCAATAATTGATGATTTAATCAAGTGAAGAATTTGATATTTTCAAGTAAAACTCTCAAGAATGATTTTTGCCAAACTAGTCTTGCAAGAAATCTCCAACGGCTATATTTTCTCAAGAGAGTCGACTCCCCTGATCACCATGGAGTCGACTCCCCCAACAGTAATGTAGTCGACTACATTGCTCTAGTTTGGGGAGGTTTTGTGCAATTTTTCAACTTTTATATTTTGACTCCAAAATTGATTATAATGCTTGGGGAATGTCAAAAATAGGTTTCTAAGACTTCTAATATAGTTTTTGTATCAAAAATCATTTATATGAATTTAAAGTGAATTTTTCAAGATGCTAGTTTTCGGTAAAAAGCATTTTCAAAGTGAAAACTCGTTCCAATCAATCTTAACATGGCTAAATCATTTTAAGAGCTACATAATTGATCAATGATAACTTTTACATAAAATATAAGCACTCATTCTATTTGATAATAATCCGAGTCTTTGAAATGCTTGATTTTCTTGTACGTTTCTTCACTTGTGTTGTTGATCTTAATCCTTTATTGGTTTTGATTAATTGTAAAGCACATGGAAATCATTTGAGTTCATTTCTTGTGAGTAGAAGCAATTGTTGAGCTTGAATGAGAATTGACAATTTTGACTCAACGTCAAACTTGGTCGGTAGAGATATTGTTAATAGCTATCATCATTTGAACACAAAAGTTAAATAACACTTTGTTAACTTATTGTTATTATGAAAATAAGATTAATTGACTTTAAGGTCAACAACTGGTTTAATGACAAGCCGGCTGTAAACTGGTCCAGATCACATTTTAGCACAATTCCTAAGTGTGATATTTTGTTGAATAATTTACGTGAATGCTTTAACAAATGTATACTTGATGTAAGGGATAAACCCATTCTTAGGATGCTTGAAAGGATCAGGAACTACATGTTGGTAAGGATGCAACAATGTAGGGATATAGCTCAAGTTTGGCATGGACTATTATGCCCAAAAATACATAGTATAATTGAGCAGAACAAAAAAGATGCATCAAAATGCATTCCAACATACAGTTGAGGAACGTAGTATTAGGTTACATGTATGCAGGGAGATCAGTACACAGTGGATCTGGCTACCTCTCATTGTTCCTGTGGTAAGTGGGACCTAAGTGGTGTACCATGCAACCATGCTGTATTAGCCAGACAGTACAAAGAAGAAGAACCTGGGGATTATGCGCATCATAATTACCATATTGCTACTTATAAGAGGATACATGAACCATACATCAAACCACTAAATTGTTTAATTATGTGGCCAAAGACTAATTTTGTAAGTGTGCTACCACCTGAATGTGAGAGCCTGCTTGGTAGAGAGAAGAATAAAAGAATGAAAGGGTTGATTAATGAAAAGGATGAACAAGTTGGCAATAAATTGAATAAGATGCACCACGGGACAGTGAAGTGTGGTGCATGTGGAATGGCTAGTCACAACAAAATGAGCCGTAAGAATAAAGGCAATGAAGGTGATAAAGCACCCAAGGGCATTAATCCCACAGTAAGCATTATTACTTTTAAAAGTTCTTTCATTTAAGTTGTGAAAACTTAGTCATTTTTTTTACTAATACATCAATATCCAACTCCACTGTCCCTCAATTGCAGGTCAGGAGAGGACAAACCCATTCCAGTGGTGTTAATAAGGTGAAACAGGGTCAAATTAACCCCCAAACACGTAGGGTTAGTAGTTATGCAAAAGAAGAAAATTGGTGTATGCACATAACTTGTATAATTTTCTTTGTTACATACATTTCTTAATATTGTATAATTTTTTGGTAGGTTGTACTGGTGAAAAAAGGTCCACCTAGCACTCAAAGTGGTGGTGTTAAAAGCCAAGTAAGACACAAGTTGCAAACAACACAAGTTGCAAAAAGTGGTGGTGTTGGCAGCCAACCTGCAACAGAGTTTCAAACAAGAGCAAGTGTAAACATTATGGGGCCATGATGATCATTGTCTCAAGGAAGTGCAAGTGTAAACATAAGGGGGCCACATGGATCATTATCTCAAGGAAGTGCAGTGGACAATTTTGCTGCTACTGGGAAAAGTTAGTATTTTTTTTTTGTTGGGAAAACTTAGTCATTTTTTTGGTATAGTTTATATGGATGGGAGCACTTCTGTTTTTGGTATAGCTTATATGGATGGGAAAACTTTTCTTTTTTTGTATAGCATATATGGATGGGATCACTAAGCTCTTTTTGCTATAGCTTATATGGATGAAAATATTTGTGAAGTTTAGTATAGCTTTTTGGTATAGCTTTATAGGATCACTTCATCCATTTTTTTGTAATGAATACATTAACTTATGAATGCAAGCTTTTATTTTTAGAATAGCTAGTTATGTCAATTTGATTATTTTTTTATTATAAATGTACCAACTTTTTGATTATTTAACTATAAAATATAGTATTGCTTCAAAACGGAGTATGAATTAAGTAATTTCCATAATATCCAATACATTGATTACAAAAACAAAAACAAAGTACTTTAAGTTTCTGGAACTCTAATACATTGATTCAAAATAACACTAATACTACATACTACAATACATTTGCCCTCCAAACAACAACAATTATTTTCACATTAATTAATGACATTATAAATCATAATTATCCAACTTAAAAGCAGTAAAAACAACAATTTTCGAGTCCTTGATGTCTGCTTTTTTTCCCTTTCCTCTAAACTCGAAATCTTCCTCAAGAGATCGGGAATAATAATAGTGGATCGCTCACACATTGGTGGGTCAACCCAAGAGAATGAGCCACAACCCTACAAAGATATAACAATATAACTATGTATAACTACATATGTTTATAAAGCCCAGCAAAAAAAAAAACCCGAACTAATAAACATAGTTGAGGCTTACTTCACAAATTCTGAATCGCCTTCCCGGGTTCAAATCTGTCCATGATGTCTTAATTCATGTTCTTCTTCCATAATACAAATTGTGGCAGAAATTTCTATCCATTTCGTTGTCATCCTTTGGCTGAATCAAAATGGAGTGAGTTAGAGCAATGATGAGTAATGCTTTTTTGAATGAAGTAAATACTAAATCAAAATCGAGTGATAATGCATGTATAGATATAAATTATAGAATGTATATATATATAACATTGTTGTTGCTTTCTGATAGGATGAGACGAAAGCAGCGGTAGTTTTCCCTCCACTCGGTAAAGTGACGATTATAGCTTTGGTTTGCTAACATGTGCACTCACATGCAGGAAATTAGACGAAAAATTGGACGGAAGTTCAATTTGGGACCATAGTGACACACAATTTATACATTGGGGATGACTTTTGAGCAATTATAAATATGAAGGACCAAAGTGAAACTAAATGTAAACATTAAAAGATAAAAGTGTTTTTAACCCAAAACCTAAGTCTCTTTTAGAGGTTTTTATATTAATTGAATTATTTGTTATTTTTAAAGTACCTCAAATAAAAAAAATACAAAATTTACCCCCCCGTATTCCGCAAGTATCCTCCTAGATCTTTGCCGTATTTAAGATTTCAAATTTTTTTTTTGGATACTCGGATACGTACCTTGTACGTATCCTGTGGTATTCATTGCGTATCCATGTAGGATATGTGTCCGATACCGATACTCCGACTCTAATTAAAGTATCTGTGCTTTATAGGTTCTTAATATATAAAGATCCTCAGAGACATGTGCTCATTCACATATGTAGAGTAGATCTTATAAAAAATTGGTTATACATATATCTTGGTACTTGTTTACAATTTAAATAACTCTGTAATTATCATTAAACACTCAAATCACCGCATAATCACTAACTTGTGACTACTAATTATCTTTACTAGATTTTGATGTCATCAATCATAAATATGTAATGGCCAAGCAAGACCAAATTAATTGGTCTTTAAATTAAAAAAAATTAATAACAATGTAATAAATTTTAAAATTCATCATAATTAATCAACAACTACAATAAATATAAACTTACAATGTAAATTAGATTAATGCAAAATAAAATAAAATTGGAAAATTGATTTTTTGTTTTAAGTCTAACTAGCTAATATAATGAAATTGTATATGAATATACTGATGCGTCAAGAGAGTGACAAACCTCAACACTTGAAAATTGTGAAATATATTAAAGTATAACGAAGCAGAAGCCGATAAGATCATTGATTGTCATCGTGAACCAGATAGAAGTAAAGATGGAGAAAAATCAGAGAGTGTTATGCGTTGTGAATATTAAAAGATGCATTAAGAACAAGGAAACTTCATAAAAACAAAATAAATTGAACCACTTAAAGATCTCATTAAAGAAAGGTAACAAATATCTATTAGGTGATGGGAGTGGTTGTCATGCTTGATTTTGATTTGATATATGGTTATTTTAATTTATGGTTGAGCACTTGAGTTTCTACTTTACTCTCAATGCTTAAACCCAAGAGCAACATAATAAAAAACGCTACCACTTAAACCACCAACCACTGGACCAAATACTAATCAAAATATTTGTACTCAATGTAGATGGTTTTAACTATTTAACATATATATATATATATAAAAGGGGGCCAAAAAAATAGGGCCCTAACAAATGTTCTAAGCTGCCTATGCTCAGCACCAACCTTACATAAAAGACATTAATCTACACATTCATAAACTTTATGCATAGATCATTGTACTTTTTTTTTTTCATTAACTTTACAAAAACCAAAGCAATCCATACAAATACTCATATACACGTATGTAAACAAAGTACTATTGCATCAAAACTAACCATATCGTGGACCTTTGTGATAATTTTGTCCCAAACGATTGAGTAAAACCCTAACATTGTGTGTTAACCCATTGGATAAATCCTATCATATGGTTTGTTTTAGCGCCATTTGATTTCCTACGCAGCACTGTGAAACCATATCGACAACCACATTAAATTTCGTATTGTTTTATGGATAGCATTATACAGTTGGTCAATATTGTAACAATAATGAAAATTCGTGGTCAACATTCTTAAAATTAAAATATTATAATCAATTTTGTAGCAAACCTCAAATTTTAGATTTTTTTTTTTCCCCTAGTCGTATAGGTTAAACTAGTATTGTTCTAAGTTAATATAGTATTTTTAATAAACCTTTAAAGAAAATAAAATTAATATGAAAGTATACTTTGATTAGGAATGTACTTTAAAATAAAATATAAATATGAAAGTATATTTTAATTAGGAATGCACTTTAAAAATAAAATATAAGTTTATAAAGTTTTTTTAATCATACTTGTGAGGACATTGAACGGCTTATGAATAAATTCAGGTGGTTCGGCGGTAATGGAAGAAATCAGGGCATTCGGTGGAAGAAATGGGACCGGTTATGCTTTAAAAAAGTGAGGGCGGTCTTGATTTTCATAAGTTACAGCTATTCAACCTAGCAATGCTTCCTAAGCAAAGCTGGAAATTTATTTCTAGACCCGACTATCTCGTAGCCAAGGTTTATAAATTGCGATATTATCCGACCTCTAATTTTCTTGCAGCAAAAATAGGGTCGAATCTAAGCTACGCATGGCGTTCTATTTTGGCTACTAAAGGCTTAGTTAAAGAAGGTATTATGATAAGAATTGGGAGGGGTGATTCTGTTAGTATATGGGGCAACCCATGGCTTAATAATCATTTAAATCCAAATATTGAGTCAGCTCCACATCCTAGCTGGGCCCTGGAGACAGTGGACTCGCTTATGCTACCCAGCCATAATGCATGCGATGTGAACAAGCTGAATTTACTTTTTAATAAACGTGATCGAAGCCAAATTCTCTCAAGCCGTTACCAGTCTTAGGTGGAGCAGATTACATGTACTGGGCTTGGGATACAAAAGGGCAATATTTAGTTAAAGGTGGGTATCTGTTTCTATTTAATAAATTCAATGCTATGTATATACCGGCCATAACTAATTGGCAATTCGTATGGAGTGTTCCCGTGGCCCCGAAAATACGAAATTTTACCTGGCATACTTTGTCCCGTTGTCTTCCTAATCTTATTAAATTAAACAAGAAGCAGGTCGAGGTGCCAAACTAATGCCCAATATGCAAAAGTTCTGAGGAGACTGAATTCCATATTTTTGTTAAGTGCTTATTTGCTTGCTGAGTTTGGATTATAGCAGGTAGATGAAATAGCTCGAATCAGGCGGGTAATTTTATGAGCTGGTGGCATTGTATGTGTCGAGTTTACAGTAAGAAAGAGATAGTGAAAATTACAGTGATTTTATGGGGTATTTAACAGAATCATAATAAGCAAGTTTGGCATGGTAAATCGCAAACTCCAGCAGCAGTACTTAGGCTTCAATTGAATAAGTATGAGCAATGGATAGCGCTCAATGACAAAGTGCAGCAACGCCAACCTGATACCATATAACTAGTTCAGCATAAATGGTCAAAGCCTATGGTAGGGTCGGCCAAGTGTAATATCGATGCAAGTACGAGAAGCGATTTTTACGGGTTTGGTGGTCTTATTAGAGATGCAGATGGCAAGATTATTGCGGTAATTCGAGGCATAGTGATGGGCAAACAGAACTCTAATATTGCAAAAGCTTTAAGGATGAGAAAAATTCTCAGTTGGCTCTAGTAATTTTGGTATCAACAGGTTATTATCGAGTCGGATTCTAAAGTGTTGGTTAATGCTATGAATTGAAATATTGAAGACCTTTCTTATTTTGGTTCAGTAGTTTATAATTATAAAATGTACGTTTGAGATTTTCCTCGATGTACTATTAAGTATGCTCATAGGTTAGCAAATGTAGCTTTTCATTGCCTAGCAAGGGTGGATCATTTTATGTCTGAACCGGAGAGTTGGGATGCTGTCCCGTTTTCAATTATTTCTGATGTTATCTTTCCAGACTCATTTTAATGAATTCTCATTTTCAAAAAAAAAATAAAAATAAATAACAATTTTACAAGATTTATGTTTTGTGGTAAGCGGTTAAGAGGTGAATAATTCACGGAGCACCACGATTCAATCCTCCTCCCCAAAGAAATACTCGAATATATATCGATTATATAAAAAAAATTAAAATCACATAAATAAACAAAAGAAATGACGGCTAGAAGCAAAAATCACCTTACGAATAGGGGGCACTATTGACACACATCAAAACACTATTGAACACTTCACCCCTCCCTAACACTCTCTAAATACAAGTCACTATTCTTAACACTCCCACCATTTTTCTTCACAAACGCACCCCCACTTCATCAATTTCATTCATCCATTACAGTATATATATATACATATATATCTATATTAATATCAATATATATGTGTGTTTCACTATCTTCTTTCATAAAACATATGCGCGGATAATAACACAAATTAATTATTAAAAGTAATAACTGAATTAAATTACAAAATAACTGAATAAAACTTACAAAGTTTACTGATTATTAACTGAGATGAATGCTTATAGAGACATTACTTTAAGAATTAAATTACAAATATTTGAAAATTGAATACAAGAAAATTCAAGAGATATAAAATTATTGAAATGGTAGTCGATGTGAGACCTGATTCTCCCTTCCTCCTTGCTTCTCTTTTATAGCTTAAAACGGAGAGGGGACTGTGGAATCAAGCGTGATTGGAATGATTAACTTTGGACTAAAGGTCAATAGTAAGATGCTTTTACTATTCATAAACAGTAACTTGTCTGAAAACTCCTTGAGATGCTTTTTGCTTTCGGTGGATAATAATGACTTAATGACTTTTGTTCAAATGTCTTTGTGATCAATTTTCTTTCGAGATAAAAAGACCAAAGAATAAATAAAAGTGTTAGCTTTTCTTAGATAAATATTATTTAAATAGTGATTGAAAACACTTTTATTTACGCAAATGGGTCTTGTGCATCTTGAAATAATTGAGTGTTGTAGGGGTCCTTGTTTATGATGGATCCATGTTCTGAACTCTTTGAGTTAACTGAGTCTTATGAGGAAATATCCTTTTCGCAAAGATGTTCAATTAGGGCCTTAGCAATTTCTCTCAACTGGGCCTTTGAGCATGACTTGATGGTTTTGGTATCAACCGAATTGGAGGGGCTAATTTTTTCCTTTAATTTTTTGGGTTTTGTATCACTTGACTTGGTTCCGCTTATTGATCATTTTTCTATCATGGACTTGGGGTGATGAACAGTTAATGGGCTAACTGGGGGTGGAAAATTAGGAATACTTGGGAATTCCTTTTGGACTTGACCAATAATCCTATGGATATCGAATTTGTGCCACCAATTAATAAAAAATTGGCGAGAGGCTAATTCAATTTGGCTATATTAATTAACTATGGCTTGACTTGAACCTAAGGTTTGTGTTTGTTTCACTAGTTTCTCTCATAAAACACACAACTTTAAAAACCCTAACTTGGTTTTAAACATAATTAAAACATGTCTAGAACCCTTAGATTGAAAGTTGCAATGGATGACATAAAACGAAGCTTTACTCGGTTTATCGTAATCGAGAAAAGTACGAAGTGCTCGATTGTTTTTACACTGAGTAAGGGTGTGTATACTCAGTTTTATTCCATTGAGTAGGGGTGCATATACTTTATTTTGTTCTACTAAGTACGTGCAAATTTTTTCTCATATTTCATTAAGTTGTTTTTCATCAAATAAGGGCCAAAACATTCAATTATGTCCCCTTAAGTAAATCTCATACACATTTTTTTAATATGAGTTGTATTAATGGATAAGCGTCCACAAGAAGAGGAAGAATAAAACATATATGATGACGAGTGAAGAAAGTAAAGGGTGTGTTTTGATCCAAGAGTTGTGTAAGGATGGGCTTGGAGTAGTATATTGGGTTTAAGGTGAAGTGGTAATGGTTGGGTGTAAGGTGGAGGTGGTAATGATTGGGTGTATTGCTTTAGGTTATTAAGTGGATGATGTGAATTATGAATTAAGTTATTAATTATTAAGTATTCGAATAAGTATAAAAAAGGAGTGGTGTGTAAATAAATAAATGAAAAATAAGTAAAATGAAGTGTTAGAGAGTATTTTTGTGGTTGTAATTAACGCCACCCTAAAAATAGGGAGCAATAACATTTACACGGCTACTTTAGACCCGACATTTTAACTCAGCTAATACATCCCTTTTAGGGGTGTTGTGGCCAATCCGAAACTTAACCGACCAAACTGAACCGATATGAAAAACATCGAATTGAAATAAAAAAATCGGAAATTTACAAAACAAACCAAAACTGAAGAGATTTGGCTCGCTTTAGGCTACTCCATAACCAAAATTTACACTAAAAATGATGTTTTATATCTAGCCTTTTTTTTTTAGTAAATATCAAATTTGGTCACCAAACTATTAAGAAACTTAAAAAATTATGACCCAACTAAGATTGGTACCATCTGGCCCGTTAATACAACAGTTTGGTTCTAATTTAGCCACTCCGTTAAAACCTACAATTAAAACATAATTGGAGTTGGTCATGTGCCACTCACATGACCAACTATAGGGGCATTTTCGTCCTACCAGCAACACTCACCACCATCTTCATCTTCTCCGGCGACCACCTTTTCTCCGGCGACTTTCTCTCTACCCATAAACACAAATCATATTTCAAGATATATATATATATATATAAAGAGAGATAAATGAAGGTTTTTGCAAAACCCATTTAAAATCCAGCGAACTCTGGCGAAACCCATTTGTAATAGACGGCTGGTGTGAACTGTAGAGGTGAGCGATGGGTTGGTTGTTATTGGAGATGATAATGGTCAGAAGGTGTGGTATTTTTTTTCAATGGTTAGATCCGATTAAAAGGTGGAATTTGGTGTTTGGGGATCAGATCTGTGAAATTGGGGATCAGATCATTAGATTGAGGAAATAGGAGGAGGGAAATAATTAGTCGGTGTAAGGAAAGAATACCATTGATTTCGGCAAAAATCTGAGCATAAAAGCACTAATTTTTTTTACCATTGATTCCGGCGTACATATGTGTTCTTGTGTGAGAGAGAGACAGAGAGACGAGAGAGACGGAGAGATAGATATAGACAAAGAGAGATGGAAAGACAAATGATGGTTGAATGGAATGGTAACGAAAGATGGATGAAGAAGAAGAAGACGGCCAGAGAATATGAAGATTATTATAAATAATTTGATTTGACGAAAATGCCCTTGAAGTTGGTCATGTGAGGGGCACATGACTAACTTTCGTCATTGGCTGACGAACGGTTTTAACATAATGGCCAAATTGGAACCAAACTATTGTATTAATGGGCCATATGGTACCAATCTTAGTTGGGTGACCATTTTTAAAGTTTCTTAATAGTTTGGTGATCAAATTTAACATTTACTCTCTTTTTTCCTTTAAATCCTAACTTAATTGCACACCTATCTATTATTATTTCCATTTTAACCTCCGCGTCTCTTCTATCTCTCACTATTTTGAGCCACTTTTATAGACTATTTTAGGTCTCTTTTGTGGATTATTTCGAGCTTGATTTGTGGTAACGTTTTAGGATTATTTTTACACAGATGCATGGACAGTTTTATGCAAGTTTTAGGGATTGACTTTATTTATTTATTTTTTTGGCCTAATTTGAGCCAAATTTAAGAGAGATAATGGGTTATAAGCCTCGATCCGTAATGTTTTATAATTCAAAGGACGAATTTATGTTTAATAAAGGGAAGTAGTACTAATTTCATAATCTGGATTTACAATAATGACACTTTTCATAATATTAATTTATTTTAAGGAAAATGATAAATGTTGATGGACAAAAATACCTTGTTGTATCATTTATTCTAATTATACAAAAGACATACTATTCTCTCTTACATACACATAGTTTATGAGAGAAAACAGAGAACAAGGGAAAATATAAGTTGTCTCACCAATAATATCACATCTTCCACCACCACCATCACCGCCACCTGACTCTCCGATCGTATCGCCCAGAGGAGCGAACGTCGTTCTCATCATATTCTTTTTCTAAATGTGCAATCGTAAAACATATATAACTTTTGATCGAACCGTTAGATTTGACTGATTTTTGGATATGTTGTTCAGAAGACAAAGTTACAATAATTGCGAAAAATTAAGACGATCAGAGGTCTTTTTGTTATCGAAATCAATACTCGAGCAAGATTTGAAAAAAAATATGATCGTAACTTTTTTTTTATTTTTACGAACCATACGTCGATCCATATATATATATACATATAAATAAATTAAGTAGATGTTGATCTCATCAATTTTGTTATTCTTTGTCTTGTAATGGTGCTAAAATGATTTTAGCACCTTCTGGTTTGTTGTCCAAGTGGTGCTACCTTCTTGTTGTTGTTCAGGTGGTGTTAAATGCATTTAACACCTTTTGGTTGCTATCTAGAAGGGTGTTAAATGCATTTAGGCACCTTCTGGTTGTGGTGCTGTCAAGGGTTGCTAAATGCATTTAGCACTTTCTGATTGCTGTTAGTGTCATAATGAGACGATATTATAAGGAAGGGGTATTAGTATTTTTTTGTATAGTGTCCTTAATATACCTGACTAATTTTTAAATGTCATTTATAATTATATTATTATTAGAATAAGCCCTTATACCTAATTACCTCATTTTAAGGTTGGTTTAACATTAATTTGCAGCATGTTTATAAATATGAGATAATGGGTTATAAGGTCTCGCTCCGTAATGTGTTATAACTCTAAGGACGGATTCATGTTTAATAAAGGGAAGTAGTACTAATTTCATAATTTGGTTTTACAATAAGGACACTTTTCATAATATTAATTTATTTTAAGGAAAATGATAAATGTTGATGGACAAAACTACCATACTATATCATTTATTCTAATTATACAAAAGACATATTATTCTCTCTTACATACACATAGTTTAGAGAGAGAAAACAAAAAACAAGAGAAAAGAGAAGTTGTCTCACCACTACCACCTTACTCTCCGATCGTATCTCCGAGAAGATCATCGTTCTCATCATCATCTTCTTCTTTTTTTATAGATCTGCAATCGTAAAACATATATAACTTTTGATTGAACCGTTGGATTTGGCTGATTTTTGGATATGTTGTTCGGAAGACAAAGTTACTATTATTTCACGAAAAATTAAGACGATCAGAAGTCGTTTTACTATCAAAATCGATCAATTTTGACAGCCCAGCGGGATTTGAAAAAAAAATATGATTGTAACTCTTTTTTTTTTATTTTTTTACGAATCTTACGTCGATCCATATCTATATACATATAAATAAATTGAGTGGATGTTGATCTCATCAATTTTGTTGTTCTCTATTTTGTAATGGTGCTAAAATTATTTTAGCACCTTCTGATTTGTTGTTCAAGTGGTGTTATTTTATGGTTGTTGTTCAGAAGGTGCTAAATGCATTTAGCACCTTCTGGTTGTTGTCTAGATGGTGCTAAATGCATGTAGCACCCTTTGGTTACTGTCCAAAGGGTGCTAAATGCATTTAGCATCTTCTGGTTGTGGTGCTTAATGTATTTAGCACCTTCTAGTTGCTGTCCGAAGGGTGCTAAATGCATTTAGCATTTTCTGGTTGCTCTCTAGGGGGTGCTAAATGCATTTAGTACCTTTTGGTTGTGGCGCTAAATGCATTTAGCACCTTATTGTTGCTGTCTAGCGGGTGCTAAATGCATTTAGCACCTTAACCCATAAATGCATTTAGCACCTTTTGGTTGTGGTGCTAAATGCATTTAGCACCATCTGATTGCTGTCCAGGAGGTGCTAAACGCATTTAGCACCCTCTAGTTGCTATTCAGGGGGTGCTAAACGCATTTAGCCCCTTCTGGTTGCTGTCCAGAGGGTGCTAAATGCATTTAACACCTTATGGTACCTTTTGGTTGTAGTGCTAAATGCATTTAGCACTCTCTGGTTGCTGTGCAGGGGGTGCTAAATGTATTTAACACCTTCTGATTGCTGTTGGTGTTATAATGAGACGATATTATAAGGAAGGGGTATTAGTGTTTTTTTTGTATAGTGTCCTTAATTTACACAGCTAATTTTTAAATGTCCTTTATAATTATATTATTATTATAATGAGCCCTTATACCTAATTGCCTCTATAAATATTTAATAATGTATTATTATATTAAATTGATTTTATAAAATAATATATAAAAAAATTGAATTAAATTAAAATATAATCGAATTAAAATATTTGGATTGAATTTCGAAAATTTCAAAAGCCGAACCGAGTTGGATTTCTTAATTCTCAGGATTTCTTGCGACTTCGTTTGTCTTGGGAGAGAAGCGAAGCAAAGAATATATAACAGAGGAACCGAAGAGAGAGAAAGGAAAATTAAAGAAAGAACAAATGGCGGCATCATCATCATCATCGTCTTCTGCAGGTATATTATCGGGGAAATCGGATGAGGAGAAAGAAGAAATTCTGGATCGGATGCTCACTCGATTGGCACTCTGTGAAGATTCCAATCTCCAGAACTTGCTCTCCAAACTTCTCCCCCTTTCTATCTCCGCTCTTTCTTCTAACTCTCCTCTTGTCAGAAACAAGGTCCTTATTTCTATCTCATCTCCCTCTCTCTCTATATATACCCACATATATCTATCTGTATGTCTTTTAGATTTGTGTTGAATTGTTAAGCTTAGAAATTTACCATCTAAATTATATGTTCTAGCTCTGTTAGTATCGACTAAACTACGTCTGCTGCATTTTACTCGATTCGTACCGTACCAATTCAGAGTCCAATTTCAGTCTCGCATGTTTTACGGAATCACTACTTTTAGTTTTTGTTTGGTTCAAGCTTTTGTTCTTGAAATCTGAAATGACAATTTCATACGGGACGTAATTTTTTCCAAATTCGTTATCTCAATCGTATGTTCTAGCTCTCTTAGTATCAACTAAACTATGTCTGGTGCATTTCACTCTATTCGTGCCAAATTAGGAGTCCAATTTCACTCTCACATGTTTTTGGGATTTACTACTCGTGCCAAATTATGATTGATTGATATGGTAGATTCATTATGTTATGTCTTCATTTTGTGCATCCATAAAGGACTAGTGACGCTTAATTTAGGACAAAGGGTTAATTTTACATTGAGCAAGTTTCACAATTGAGAACATAAAGGTCTGCTCTGCTAGAGTCACACTCTTGGAGGTCTTCTATCATGAGCCCTAACTGCTAATCTTCTATATAAAGAGTAATTCTACAATGACTCAATACTGAGAGAGTCTGAGACTCAAATAAGTAACTTTGATGATGTACTCTTAACACTCCACAGTCTACACACACTCACTGGTTTTCCAAGCAGTAAGATTACAAATAGTTAACTACTTAACTTAGACCCTTCCCAACATGCTTATCCGACTTTAGCAGGTGCCATAAAAGCTTCCTATTTTTCTTCTAGAAGTTGTGAGAGGAATGTAGGCATAGGTTTGGCCGTTTGGGGATAATTTAGAAGTTCAGAAGCAAATAGAGCAAAATTATAAATTACACCTGGGAGTTACGCAATTTGCTCCAAGTAAAACCCAGTTTATAAATGAAAATAAACAAAATATCGAGGAAGGTGGTGGTTTTTGGGATACTCCCCCTGTCTCAAACTACGAGTTTCACTTTGACTTCTGCCCTTTTTAAGACAAACACACACCTAATCAGTGGTGAAGAATAGAACATTAAAACGTCTTTAAGTTGAGATATGATATATTGCTTGTGTCCCAAATTCCCAATAAGGAAATGTGACTACTAATTTGAGTCAACACAAAGGAAAGTAAGATTTTTGAAATGGAGAGAGTATTAGGTTTTGAAGACAAACCGAATCCTGCAGAGAAATAAGAAGATTGAGTACTAGAAGAGGAGACTATACTAGATGAAGATTTGAAAGAGGAGAGATGTGAGTTGAAAAAAGGTTTTGTCGAGTTGGGGAAAAAGAATGGCTTTTGTGGAAAAGAAAAAGAAGCTAAGTTCAGTTATTTTGTTGACTCTCCAATTCTAAGTAGAATTGGTTTTTGAATCTCTACCTCTTGTGTGGAACACGTTTTATGAAATTGATATATCTAGAACTAGACTTCAGTTCCAAATTTCCAATTCATTATTCATAATTGCCAACCAAGCAATAGAATGAGAATTGAAGCCCCAAACTTTAATTCCAAGGTCTGGAATTAGGGTTGGCTAAGACTCCCAGAATTCTTTCATATATATATATATATATATTTTTACAAGAATTACCTAGGATTTCTGTCAAAAAACAATTCCCGTTATCTTAATATTCCTGCACAGGTGTTTGCCTAAAAAAATTCTTTTTCTATTTTAATAATTATTCTTACCTTCAAGTATCTGTCATTAATGGGCATACCTTTCTCATCAGATTCTATTTTGAGTGATTGTGGTGAAAGTCTTGTTGGTTCTTTACGCTCTCACATAACAAAAACAATTGTCTTTGTCGTGCTAGGTTATTGAGATCCTGAGTCATGTGAACAAGAGAGTGAAACACCAACTAGAGATTGGTCTGCCATTGTCAGAGCTATGGAAGCTGTATATTGAAGCCAATGCTGCACCAATGGTTAAAAACTTCTGCATTGTGTATATTGAGATGGCGTTTGAACGTGCACGTCAAGAGGTCTGCATTGAGTACCTGGGTTTTGATTTGAACCTCTTGTTTACTTTAAAACAACTTATGATGAAATTGATATTGATTCGAAATGCATATGTTCTAGGAAAAGGTATATATGGCACCTGATCTTGTAGCTAACATCTCAAAGCTTCCTACTCAGCACCAAGAGATAATCTTGAGAATCTCCGCAAAAGTAAGTTTTATTTAATTAAATTTTGGTCAGTTCTGCTTCAGTTTTCTCCTATGTATGTGATGTATTTAAACATCAACGATTTACTTACACGCGCACAGCTGCTGCAAAACTATAGAAGCAGCACCTTGGCAGATAATATGTCTGAGCTATGTCCTTTTATGTGGCCATCTTTCTTAGATATACTTCAAGAAATTTCTTCTAGTATCTTTTGTGTTACTTTCATACTGTTATTATAGTTGTTGAGCCTTATACAACTAGCCTGGCTAGGAGTCCTTTTCAATGATGCAAGAATTCTGATAACATCCCAATAAAATAATTTGATATGTAATAAAGATATGAGAGGTAACGATTTCATAAATTACTCAGAAAACCAACTCCAAACGAGATATCCAGTCTTTAATCAACAAGTAATTCAACATATATCTACCAACCCAACTATACCTTTCTGAATGTTCAAATATATGGCTTGATCAGTACTTAGTTTTGTCCCGGGATCCATGGGATCACACTCTTTTGTACCCATAAATCCTGTTCCAACAAGAAGATGGCTGTGCCATTGACGTGGACAACTTTACCGTTCTATTTTGCTAACTGGGACATCATGGAGATAGTAGAGACCTGTTTCTTCCTATCCTCCGCCAATCTTCTTTTTGTCTGTACTAAATGAAGAGGATGAGGGATGAAATTTTATAGGCCCTTCTCAATTTTTCTGTCATGGTGTAGAAACGAAGCTAAGACTTGCTTCCATTTAGTTTACATTGAACCCTTGCAATAGTTTATTGGTTGAGACTATTTGCAGTGCTTTAAGAGAAAAAGGGGGGGGGGGGGAGGGGGGTTATGCTTGCTCCTCGGCTATATAGGGCTTTTTACTTCAGCCATTTCGTTGGTTTTTTAGTAGGTTGTGATTTCGTTGTAGTTAAAATGTGTACGTGTGGGCCTGTGGATTTGGCTGGAAAGAAATTTTCAATATCAATACCTCCACCTCTTCTGGGCAATATAGCACGGATTTCTTGCTTCTTTGCGGGGTTTGCCACTATTGCTTTGAGAGCTGCTTTTGCTTTTGACATGCATAGGAGTTGGAGAGCATCTGCCCTGATTTTTTATTTATTTAATAGTGTTATATGATGTACTTTGGCATTTTAGAGATCTCCTACCCTCCTTGTACTCTGTAGCCTTTTCTTCTTTCACCAATAATATTCTCCTCTTTTTTTTTTTTTGGGACAAGAAACCGAAAATTATATTAAAAAAACCAGCAAAAGTACAGTTAAAGAGGACAAGATGTCCCCTGCAGGAACCAAAAAAGACCAAAACAAGGAAAAAACTACTAACAAGAACAGCCCCCTCGCTTAACCTCTAGAGAAAATACAAAAAACAAATTCATATCCGTAAACAAAAAATCAATTTAAACATATCTCAGCCCAGTTTCGCATTATGATGTTGACTCCCAAACCAGAGAACTCCTTAGAAAGAGACGCTCACAGAGATGCCAAATAAAGTACAAGCCAAATGCCTTCCTTGCCACATTCTTTATCTTCGAAAATACAAACATTTCTTTGCATCCAAATACAACATGCTGCTGCCATACATACACATCTCCGTAGCACTTTTGAGTCTTTTCCTGTGACCAGGGGGAAACCAAAACACCCTTGAAAATTCCTTCTAGCTCCAAGAAACTGCACCTTGAACTTGAAAAATATTATTATTTTTTTTACCAAATAAAGGAAGCAAAGGAACAATGTAAAACAGATGATCAATGTTCTCTCCTGCTGATTTACAAAGAACACACCAAGAAGGAAATAAACACTTGGAAGGCCTTTTTTTTTTTTTTTTTTGTTGTTGAAGCAAATCACATGTATTTAGCATTCTTCCAAATAAATTTCCACCCAAACCAAAACTTTGACTTTTGAAGGAATACCATTCTTCCAAATAAATTTCCAATCTAAATCCACGGCATTGGGTGCTGCCTCTACAATGAAATTGAAGAAGGAATAACAAGAAAAACAACCGGACGGTTCTTTTAACAAAACCCTATGATCCACCCCATTGACTTGAAATGTAAAATTCTCAATTAAGCTCATGAGTGAGGCGAATTCTATGAATTCAAGATCATTAAAATTTCTATAGAAGCCCAGATTCCAAGTATTAAATCCTGCTTGATACCTTGACACCAATGATTCTATATAAGAATTATGGGACGAAGAAAGACTAAAAAGATGAGGAAAACAAACTGAAAAAGATGAATCCCCAATCCAAACATCCTCCCAACATCGAACTCTATTCCCCCTGTTCCCTAATCACTTTCACACTGATATTTTGTAGGGCCTTTTGATATAAATTTCGATGGACTTTGATACGAACCCTCGCTCTCCACCTTATAATCCCACTGATTTTCTTGAAGACCATACTTGCTTATAATGATAGAATGCCATAATGTATCGCTTTCCAATGGGAGTCTCCAAACCCACTTATCGAGAAGAGCCTTGTTCCTGGCCATTAAGTTTCCTACACGTAAACCACCTAACGTTTTTGGTTTAGATACTTTAACCCAACTTACTAAATGGTCCTTCTTATCCTCCTCGCCCCCGTCATTCTCATTTTTTTTATAAGAAACATAAATTTTATTGCCATTTTAGAGAGAAAACATCGCAAAGACAACATAATAATAAACAAACTAGTGGAAGAGAATTCCACCCGACTGACAACAACCCTGCCTACTAGAAAGGGGCACACTACACATAAAACATACTTGGCTAAACAAAAGGCTAGTACAATCAATATTGAACAAAAAACATTATGAATTATCAAAAACTCTAGATGCCCTGGCCCACAATCCTGAAAGAAATAAAATATGCTCCAACAAATCCTCAACAGAGCTAGATTTCCCTTTAAAAATACGTTTGTTTCTCTCCATCCAAACACCCCAAGCTGCTGCTAGCAACGCAAATCTCCAGAGAATTCTAGCTTTTCTTTGTTCCTTATCAAAGTGCCATTTCAATTGACAAACTTTGACCACTTCTTGGGAATAGCACCAACCATCCCGAACACCTCAAATAACCTTGCCCAAATCCTCTTAACAAACCCACAATGAAGAAGAATATGACCAATGTTTTCATCAAACTGTTTGCACATCGCACACCAGGAGGGGGACACACCAAAAAGGCCTCATCTTTTGAACCACATCATATGTATTAACCTTCCTCTTAAGGGCAAGCCAAGCGAACACTTTAATTTTGGTAGGAACCCCCGTGCTTCCAGATAAAACTAGACAATGAAGTTGAATTTGACTGAGAAGATTGAGTTAAGACAATTAAAAAAGGATTTACATGAAAATGTACCGAATGAATGAGCCACCCAAGATCTTTTATCAGAATAATTTTGATTTAACGAAACACTTTGGATTAGATCCATCATGGCTGTGAACTTGACGATCTCCCTATCATTTAGATTTCAAAAAATGGATAGAGATTGCAGAATCCATCGAGTTAATACTGAATGACGGATTGAAAGAAAGGAGGAGAAAGGTCAACAGTTTAAATATCAACAATCGTCTCGAGAGGAAGAAGGGAGCCACAGTGGATCCTGAATCAAGTTACATGCAGGGGGTTTATCAAAGCAACAAGCAATGTTTTAAATCGCGGTAGCGTAACGTGTAGCGTTTTGGTTCGGGCATAGCGTAGCGTAAATAAATAGCGTAATAGCGTAAGCTATTCGGGACATAATAGCGTTACAATTAAAAAAATAAAAAATAAAATTATATTAAAAGATATTAATAAATTACATATATATTTATTTTTATATTTATTATTATTTATTTATAATAAGATAATACTAAATTACTAATTAATAAAACATAATTTTTTTTATAATAATAAAAAGACATGGGATAAGTTAAATATTATAAATGTTTCAAAAAAAAAGTACAAAATAAAAAAAACGGGGGAGGGGTTAAAATTGAAAATAGTTTTACAAATATAAATAAAACCAAAGTTAATTACTCTGTACTTTATTTTATCAATAAAGTCAAAAGACTCAAAACCCTACTTTTAAGTTTTAATCGATAGCCTTGATGATGAGGAAAAGAGAAAGAATGCGCTTCAGCTTCGCAAAAAATAATTCTGTTGTGCAGAATCAGAAGCAGAATCAACTGCAAACTTTCTTAACGTCAGTTCCAACTCTATTTGCTCTGTTTGCTTCAAGTTAGTTTTTCTTTGCCATGTACAGTTTTGCCATTTCCTGTGCAGGCAGCAGGAATTTTGCCTTTTCCTGCTTTGTTGACAGCCAATCTTTTTGTCTCTTTTTTATGGCTGTTTTTTTGTTGGCAACTGTTATGGCCTTTATTGCCCAATTTTTTTTCGTGGACTTTAGTGCTTAGGTTTTTAGTCCATGTTCCAATTTCCTTTTGCTTGCAACAATTGCATTTCTTTGTGTTTTGGTCTTGGGGATGGCCTTTGTATCCCCTCTTTTTGATCTTTTTGGTTATTTATGCTCTCTTCCTCTTTCCCTACGGCCGCCTCTCTTCCTTCCAACTCTCTCTATCTTCCATTACCGAGCTCTTCTTCTGCCTCTGACGCCGAAGGTAAGATCTCTCTCTCTTCCTCTTTCCCTATCTTTCCCTGTTCTTCCTCTTTCCCTGTCTTCTTCCCCTGTTATTCGTTTTTTGCTCAAATAGCGTAGGTTTTCTCAGAATAGCGTGCCACATCATCAAAACACCCACGCTTTTTGTTCCTTTCGCTATTCTTGGCACGCTATGTAGCGGTAGAGTTTTTTTTTTGCGCTATAGCGCGCGACATTACGCTATTGAAAACACTGGCAACAAGACACAACGAACAGTCTCATATGCCGAAACACTAAAGAAGAATAATAGTTTCACTCCCAAACAGCTTAATGAATCTGCCCAAAACAGAGAACTAGAGAAACAGGGGATTGAACCAGGGTTTGAATAGGGAGAAGACTTTCGTATGCATTAGAGAGAAGGTAGAAGACACATGGAGAAACATTGAAGAAGCTATTAATGAGTTCTTTGATTGTCATATACGACTCCATCCTTTCCAAGCAGATAGGGCTTTCTTCATGTGCAAAAATGATAAAGAGATGAAAATTTTCAAAAACAGAAATTTTGCTTTCCTCAGAAGATCAGTTGCAGTCAGATTCAGAAGTTAGGAAGAAGATGAAGTAAATGCAGGATGATCACATTTACAGGGGGTTGGGTATCAATTGCGGGGCTACCAGTTAGCATGTGGAATAAGAGGAATTTCAAGAACATAGTAGAGTATTGTGGGGGTTTAATTGAAATTCATCAAGATACAATGTCCATGAAAAACTGTTTTGAAGCAAAGATTAAGGCCAAGGGTAATCTCAATAGGTTCATACCAATCGGTTTTCAAATTGGCAAGAAAGGAAGTTTATTCTCATTGAAGTTGAGAAATTCTTCGAAGTTAGAACTAGGAAGTAGAAGATTTTTGCTCCAAAAACCCATCTCAGTTACGGACTTTGCATATACAGGAATTTGTGGAGAAGACGATGAGTTTGAATACGAAGATAATGTGGTGGGTGAAGAGGAAGATAACGTTATTCTAGAGAAAATGTCAGAAAAGGGCAGGAAGATATGAGAAGAAGTGGAAATTTTAGGGGGGGTCGAAGAGGAGGTGCCAAATGGGGAAGTCTCTGATTTAATTGGGGTGAGAAGGGTCTTTGATAAACTGAAAAGAGATTTGGGTGTTCCTGGGGAGAACAATAATAAGCAATTGGCCTTGTATAGACCTAAGAAATTGTCAAAATGGTTTTTGAAGGAATATCATGGTATGAGAAGGTTTGAATGGGTCCCACAATTGGTTCCGCACACAAATGAGCCTGTTACTAAGCTAGATAAATGCATTCTTATATTTGAAGAAATAAGTGCAGTGACTACAGATGAGGCAGTGAATGTGGCTCAATATAAAAGGAAAGGTAAAGCATCAATCACGGCGGACGAAGAAGATATCGACGGTGAGGAAGGGGTATGGGAAAAGAATAATACATGGCATGAAATAAGGGAGGAAGCTGCGATTTGTTTGGGAGATGGAGTAGAAGAAATGTCGGATGACCCAATACCGTCTGAAGATGAATTAGAAGACTGCTATGACTTTGCAAAAGATGATAGAACGAATGAATGGCTAGCAAATTTATTCAAAGAAGCAGGAAGGATCAATCAAGGGGCCTTGGCACAATGTAAATCTCTCATTGAGACCACACCCAAAAATCAAATGGAGGTATACGAGAATTTCAATGTTAATTTGCAGGGCACAAAGGTACACAATTTACAATCTCATCATATACATCTCTTGTCGTCCAGGTCACCTATTCAAGATGTCCCATCTAATTCTTCTACTTCCACACATTCTTCTCAATCTTTGGGGTCGGGTAATTTGGCAGTATCTCAACGAAAAAAGGCGTCAATTCCTGGAATACTTATGGCAGCCCAAGAACCACCTAAGTTGAAATCATGCATAAATAAATCAATCCGTAAGAATAAGATAGAGAGCCATAGTAATTTTAATTTGCAACTCATTCCATATGAAATACCAAATACATAACATGTAGCAATTATTGAGCACCAAAATGAATTGCTTAGGCTTAATTTTGGGGACTGCACTACTCCAAATTCAGCACCTAATAAAGTCTCAGAGCAAGCAAGTTTGTTGGGTATTAGTGTGGAGGACTGGGAGAAATTCAATGATCTACTTGGTCGAATGGGTATGGCATTAATACCCATTAACCAAAAGACTAAGTCTAGGAAAGTGGGACCGAAAAGTTATAGTAAAAAGGGAGTGAGAGAATTAAAAAAATATGAAATAGGAAATTAATTATGAGAAGGGGAAAGGAGCGAGTAACAAAAAGAGGGTGTCGATAGGTCATAAATGAAAATAATTTCATGGAATGTGCGGGGGTTGGGGTGGAGAAATAAGGGAATGAATATAAAAGATAGCGTGTGTAGAGAAAAGCCAGATGTGATAATTTTTCAAGAAACAAAAAGAGAAATTATCACATCTGGCTCAATTTCAAGAAATAAAAGATAGCGTGTGTAGAGAAAAGCCAGAGGGCTCAATTGTGAATTCCGAAAGTGAGATTGTGAATGAAATTCTTAATTACTTCAAAAAATTGTATTATAAGAGAGAAAGACGTAGTGTGGGTTTAAAAGGCCTTGAATGGGGCCCAATTGGTCCCGAAAGCAAAGGGTGGCTTGAAAGACCATTCGAAGAAAGGGAGATTAAGGCAGTAATTGATTCTTGTGAGGGGGATAAAGCACCGGGTCCGGATGGTTTCACTATTGAGGCCTTTAAGAAGGGATGGGAAATCATTAAAAGGGACATCATGGGAGTTTTTAATGAATTTTATAATGATGGAGTTGTAATTGCATGTACGAATTCTACATACATTTGCTTAATTCCAAAGAAATTATCTTCGCTTAAACTCAAAGACTATAGACCTTGTTGAGATTTGTATATTCTATTTATAGCATGTGTATATTTAGGATATATTTAGAGAATCTTTATTAGAAGGAAACTCCTTAATATACTAGGTCTCTCTCTTGTATATATATTTTGTACTTTTCTACTCAATGATATAATATGATTCTCAGATTTTCACATGGTATCAAAGGATTCGATCCTCATATAGTAACCAAACCCTAGCCACCTCACATAGTAACCAAACCCTAGCCGCTGTGTTTCTATTCTAGCGTGTAAAACCCTAGCCGTTGTGTTTCTTATCCCAGCGTGTAAACCCTAGTCGCCGCGAAAAAAAGAGAGTTACTGTTCATCCGAGCACTGTTCACGTTGCTACTGTTCATTCGAGCACTGTTCACGCGTCACTGTTCACGTTTTCGGATTCATATTTTTTTCCGGATCGTCTCTCTAAGATATGTGTTCTAGCATATTTTTAATCTATTCTCAACATTAGTTTGGTGTTATTTTGGCTTATACTACAAGATTGTAATGGGTACTCCAATCGAAGAATCAATCCTTACGCTTTCGGTCTCTGCCACTAAATATGTTGAGTTCTTGCAATTCTAAGAGATCAAGCAGCCCATCTCCAATGCTTATGTAAATCAAACTGGTAACCCTATTGCCTGTATTTCTCAATCATCATCTCTTGGATCTTGGGTTCTTAATTCTGGTGCTTCTAATCATATGTCTGGTACCAAGAATTTGTTCTCTTCTATTACTTATTCTGATTCATTGTCTACTATTACCTTAGCCGATGGCTCTCAAACAAAAGTTAAAGACATTAGACAGGCCAAACCCTCAAACCCTTGCATACCTTGTCTTTAAATTTTGTTCTTTTTGTGCCTGGATGTCTTTTCAATTTGATTTCAGTTAGCAAATTAACCCAAACCTTGCCTTATTCTGTTACCTTTGTTGCTAATTTGGTTCTTGTGCAGGAGCAAAGTACTGGAAAGTTAATTGGAGTAGGATATGAGTACCGTGGTCTATACTACCTCACCCTACCATCAGCCCCTGTAGCTTGTGTTGCTAGTGATCCCACCTTCACTCTTTCACCAGCGTTTAGGCCATCCCAACCTACAAAAACTACAAAAGATGGTGCCGAGTCTTTCTCGTGTGTCATCTTTAGAGTGTGAGTCTTGTCAGTTCGGAAAACACATTCGTAATTCTTTTCCCAGTCGTGTTAATAAACAAGCAGATTCACCTTTTTCTCTAGTTCATTCTGATGTATGGGGTCCTAGTCGTGTCAAGACAACTTTGGGTTTTCAATATTTTGTCACTTTTGTTGATGATTTTTTCCGATGCACTTGGTTATTTTTAATGAAAAATCGTTCCGAGCTATTCTCCATCTTTTAAACATTTTGCTCAGAAATTAAAACCAAATTTGGCACTACTATTCGTACTTTCCGCAGTGATAATGCACGAGAATATTTTTCTGCTCCCTTCCAATCCTTTGACTTCTCAGGGCATACTTCACCAATCTTCTTGTGCTCATACTTCTCAACAAAATGGAGTGGCTGAACGGAAAAATAGACACTTGATTGAAACTGCTCGTACTCTCCTTATTCACAATCATGTTCCACAACGTTTTTGGGGAGACGCAGTCCTCACCGTTTGCTATTTAATTAATAGGATGCCATCCTCAGTTTTAAAAAACCAGGTACCTTATTCTCTGTTATTTCCCACCCAGCCTCTCTATTCTGTCCACTCCCGTGTCTTTGGCTGCACTTGTTTTGTTCATGACCTTACTCCTGGAAAGATAAGTTACATGCCAAATCTCTCAAATGTATCTTTTTGGGGTATTCTCGCTGATAAAAGGGTTATCATTGTTTTTTCCCCAGACCTTAAACGATATCTTGTTTTCGCATCCGTCACCTTCTTTGAGACAACACCATTCTTTCCCTCTTCTGTGAGTGCTGCGTGTCCTATTGATATTAGTGAGTCCCCTATATCAAACGCTAATCCTATTCCACAAGTTGTGTGCTTTCCTGATCCTGTGGCTCCTGCTGCAACCTCGCCACCTCCTCTACTTACCTACTATCACCGACCTCAACCTATATCTGTTGAGAACCCCACCACCGAGCCTACTACTGAGACTATATCCGAGCCCATCCCCCCATCACCGGATCCACCGACCTCATCTCTTACTCCAGTTACGCCTCCGGTTTCGTCTCCTAACCTGGATCTTCTTATTTCCGAACGTAAAAGTATTAGTTCTACTCGTAACCCTCATCCCATTTATAATTTTGTGAGTTATCATCGCTTATCTCCACAATATACTGCATTTGTATCGTCTTTGTCTCCTGTTTCTACACCAAAAAATGTAGGAGCCGCACTTTCTGATCCGAGTTGGCGTCAGGCTATGGTTGATGAGATGTCAGCCTTGCATTCGAGTGGCACATGGGACCTCGTGCCTCTTCCTCCTGGTAAATCAACAGTGGGATGTCGTTGGATTTACACTGTCAAAGTTGGGCCCGATAGAAATGTTGATCGTTTGAAAGCCCGATTAGTTGCAAAAGGGTATACCCAGATCTATGGGCTTGATTATGGTGATACGTTCTCTTCGGTGGCTAAGATGTCCTCTGTTCGTCTATTTCTCTCTATGGCAGCCATTTATCACTGACCCCTTTATCAATTGGATATTAAGAATGCTTTTCTGCATGGCGAATTACATGAAGAAGTTTATATGGAGCAACCGCCTGGGTTTGTTGCTCAGGGGGAGTCTAATCTGGTGTGTCGCTTTCGTCGTTCTCTTTATGGTTTAAAGCAATCCCCACGGGCGTGGTTTGGACGTTTTAGTTCGGTTGTCCTTCAGTTTGGTATGGCTTGTAGTGAGGCTGATCACTCTGTCTTTTACTCCCATTCGGCTTCTGACAAATGCATCTACTTGGTCGTTTATGTGGATGACATCGTTATTACGGGAAATGATCAAGAGGGCATACAGAGACTCAAGCATCATCTATTTCACCATTTTCAGACTAAAGATTTGGGAAAACTCAAATACTTTTTGGGAAAAGAAGTTGCTCAATCCTGACAGGGTATTCTCATCTCTTAGCAGAAGTATGCCTTAGAGATATCTTAAAAGAAACTGGCATGACAAATTGTAAACCGGTAGAGATTCTGATGGATCCAAATGTCAAACTCCTACCTAATCAGGGGGAGCAGTTATCAGACCCTAGTAAGTACCGGAGACTCGTTGGGAAACTCAACTACCTCACCGTGACACGTCCTGATATCGCGTTCTTGATGAGTGTACTCAGTCAGTTCTTAAGTGCCCCGTGTGATAGTCATTGGGAGGCAGCTGCTCGTATTTTAAAATACATAAAAAAGGCACCAGGCAAAGGTTTTCTTTATGAAAGTAGAGGCCGCACTGAGGTCGTTGGCTACTCCGATGCTGATTGGGTAGGCTGCCCATATGATAGACGTACGACCAGTGGGTACTGTATCTTTGTGGGAGGAAATTTGGTCTCATGGAAAAGCAAGAAACAATTAGTTGTTTCTTTATCCACCGCTGAGGCGGAATATCGAGCAATGGCCAAAGCAACGTGTGAGCTAATTTGGATGAAACAATTATTACAAGAGCTAAAGTTCTTAAAGATTCAACAAATGAAATTAATGTGCGATAACCAAGCAGCTCTCCACATTGCCTCCAATCCAGTCTTTCATGAGAGGACTAAACATATCGAGATTGACTGCCACTTTATTAGAGAGAAAATTCTTTCAGGGGAGATAACGACGAGTTACGTGAAATCGAATGATCAACTATTTGATATCTTTACAAAGTCTCTCGGTGGCCCTCGAGTCAATTACATTTGTAACAATCTTGGAACCTACAACTTGTACGCTCCAGCTTGAGGGGGAGTGTTGAGATTTGTATATTCTATTTATAGCATGTGTATATTTATAATATATTTAGAGAATCCTTATTAGAAGGAAACTCCTTAATATACTAGGTCTCTCTCTTGTATATATATTTTGTACCTTTCTACTCAATGATATAATATAATTCTCACATTCTCGCAGACCTATTAGCCTTGTCATTAGTTTATATAAGATATTGGCCAAAGTCTTAGCACTGAGAATAAGAGAGGTAATGGGTGAAACAGTAGGGTTAGCACAAGGGGCGTTTGTAAATGGACATCAAATTCTAGATCTTGTTTTAGTTGTTAAAGAAAGTGTAGAGGAGTATCGGGATAAAAAGAAAGAAGGAGTGGTATTTAAAATTGATTTTGAAAAAGCATATGATCATGTGGAATGGGATTTCATTGATCACGTGCTTGAGGATAAGGGTTTTGGGTCTCGATGGAGGAAGTGGATTAAGGGTTGTCTTTCTTCCTCCAATTTTTCGGTTATTGTCAATGGGAAACCAAGGGGTATTTTTAGTGCCTTGAGGGGTATTAAGCAAGGGGATCCGCTCTCACTTTTCCTCTTTGTTCTTGTGACGGACGTCCTTAATAGATTGGTGGTGAGAGCAAGAGAGGTAGGCCTTATTGATGGGTTCGAGATAGGGAGGGACAAAATAGTATTGTCTCACTTACAATTTGCCGATGACACCATCTTCTTTTTATCAAAAGACGTGATTAAGCTTAAAAATTTGATAAACATATTGGATATTTTTGGGTTAGCCTCGGGGCTTAACATCAATATATCCAAAAGCGCTAGTTGGCATTAATTTGAAGGAGGAAGATTTGGTGTCGTTAGCAAGTATGTCGGGTTGCGAGATGGTTTCATGGCCTATGTCTTACCTTGGGTTGCCATTAGGAGACAACCCTTATCGATTAGGGTTTTGGACCCCGATAATTGAAAAGATCTCTAAGAGGTTAGAGGGCTGGCTAAAAGGTTGTTTGTCGAAGGGAGGTAGGTTAACTTTAATTCAATCGGTTTTAGAGAGCATTCCCATATATTACCTATCTCTTTTCAAAATGCCGATTTCGTTATGTAACACTATTGAAAAATTAATGAGAGATTTCTTTTGGGAAGGGTACAGTGAGATTGTGGGGGAGCATTTAGTGAGTTGGGTCAACGTATCCAAGAGTAAGGAAAAGGGTAGGTTGGGTATTGGTAACCTTGCTTATAAAAATGCGGCTTTGTTAGGGAAATGGCTTTGGAGATTTCCTCTTGAACAAAATTCGATTTGGTGCTCAATTATCAAAAGTAAGTACGGTATTCATGAAAATGGATGGGATTCAAACATGGTCACTAGAGGCACTCACAGAAACCCTTGGAAAGCTATTGCTAACGGCATTGATACATTTAAATCATTTACGCAACTTAAGGTGGGCATGGGCAATGCAATAAGATTTTGGGAAGACAAATGGGTTGGGAATTCTCCTCTTGCTACTCTTTTCCCTCGGTTGTACAGTATCTCCTGTAATATAAACAATTCGGTCGCATCAATTATTCGTTGGCACCATCATGAGTCTTTCTCATGGGATTTAGAATTCCGTAGGAATCTAAATGATAGAGAAACTGGGGAATTTTGGGTATTGCTAGACTTAGTCTCTCATTCATATATGTCTAGAACAGAGTTGGATACCAGATCTTGGGTGGGGGAAAAATCGGGAATTTTTTCTTGCAAATCCTTTTTTCATTGGCTTATCAACTCTCCTCAGGATCCTACCTTTGTGCCTCACAAATTTATTTGGAAAACTGGTATCCCTCAGAAGGTGAAAGTTTTTGCTTGATTGGCCTCTTGGAAGAGAGTAAGCACATGTGATATTTTTCAAAAAAGAAGGCCTAATTTAGTGATTTCCCCTTCTTGGTGTATTCTGTGTAAACAAAAAGGAGAAGCCATTGATCATATTCTCTTGCATTGCAATTATACTACCTACATGTGGAACAAGGTGGGGGAGGAATTTGGTATAATTGGTGCTTTGCTTAATTCATGGCATGATTTGGTGGGAATGGAATGGCAGTTCATAGGGGTTAAGAAAAAGGCTAATTTGCTGTGGAGATGTTGTTACTTGGCAATATCATGGAGTATTTGGCAAGAGAGAAACTCTAGGGTATTTGAAGATAAATCCAATGAAGACGCAGTAGTTTGGCACAAAATCAAATTGTTATCTTCAATTTGGGCTAGCTCTTCTAATCTTTTTGGCAATCTCTCCATCTCTGATCTTTGTTCGAATTGGGGTGCAGCTATCCAGTGATGTAGCTGTCTTTTGAGTTTGGTCTTGATTGTAGATTGTTAATTTTTTGCAGAGTATATTTGTATCGTAATGGGTTTGGTGGACTGCTGGTTCACCAATGATGTACTTTTCGCTTTGTTTATTTGATTAGTAAAAGCGTTTTTGTTTCCGATAAAAAAAAATAGATCTCAAGAGAAGCTAGGAGATCAAGAGGAAACCATTTGAATAGACATATTTTGATTACAAGATAATATGAAAATCCTAGGAAATAGATCCTTTAAAGGACCACTCCCTACCCATATATCCTCCCAGAAGTGGATTTTATCCCCCACATCCACCACTAATTTAATGTTTTGCATAAAGTCAATCAACTCTTTAGAAATCGACTTCCAGGAGGCACGAGAAGCGCCACCAATCCTGGTCCCTGCATCCCACTCATTAGAATGGGACCCATACTTACTCTTTATGACTGCATGCCAAAGTGAATATCTCGCCAAAGGAAATCTCCATAACCACTTCCCTACCAAAGTTATATTTATCTTGATAATGTTCCCTACACCCAACCCCCTATTCAATTTAGACTTTGAAACCTCTTCCCAATTAACAAGGTGATTTCCTTTCCTTTCCCCGAAACCCTTCCTAAAAAAAATCTCTTACCATTTTTTCTAATATTTTTGCCGGTTTTTTTGGATTTTTAAAAACAAAAAGATAGTAAATTGGAATTCCTAAGAACTGATTGTAGCAAAACCAATTTTCTCCCTCTCGACAAACAACTTTTATGCCACCCTTTAATCTTCTTGGAAACCTTTTCGATAAGGAGGTCCCAAAATGCCATACTATTAGGGTTCCCGCCCAATGGCAATCCTAGATAAATAAGAGGCCACTCACCGCTAGCACACCCCAAATTTAAAGCAATGTAGGACAGCCTATCGGGATCCTGATTCAGCCCTCTACCACACTTTTAGACAAGTTAATACTCAGCCCAGAAAGAAGAGAAAAAAACCTTAAGGGTTACTTTAAAAATTTTCAATGTACCGATCCTCATTTGGGACGAAAAAGATGCTATCGCCGCAAACTATAAATGAGATACTTCTACCTTATTTTGCCCAACCTCAAATCCCCTCACCACCTCACTCTCACTCGCTCTCTTCATTTTCGCCACCAGAATGAATAAAAATGGAGATAGCGGATCTCCTTATCGCAATCCCCTAGACAATCCAAAATGGCCACAAGTTTTGCCATTTATAATAACTAAGAAATTTGCCGAACAAAAGGCAGCCCCTAATCCACTTCTTCCATCTCTCCCCAAAACCTTTGTTTTCCAAAACAAAATCCAAAAAATCCCAACTGATATGATCGTAAGCCTTTTTGTAATCAATTTTAAAGATTACCCCTTCCTTCTTTTTTGATCTATACTCCTCCACGACCTCATTAGCAATTAGGACTAAATCAAGAATTTGCCTTCCTTGCACAAATACTCCTTAGGAGTAATCAATTGTGTCTCCTATCACCCTTTTCAATCTCAAAGATAGGACTTTAGCCAATACCTTGTACAAGGAAGCCACAAGGCTAATCGGTCTAAAGTCCTTATTGATATGGAATTAAGCTTTTTTGGGATAAGACAAATAAAAGTGGCATTTGTTTTCACATTAACCATTCCGTTGTTGAAAAATTTCCCAAAAACCTTTATAATATCCTCCTTTATTGTATCCCACCCGTGTTGCAAAGCTGCCATTGTAAACCCATCTGGCCCAGGAGCCTTATCCCCTTCACAAAGAAATAAGGCTGCCTTGACCTTCTCCTCTTTAAACGGCTCCTCTAACAACCCACCGTCAGCCCTATCAATGGATGCCCATTCCAAACCATCAATACCGAATTTTTGCCCATTCCACTTAAAACAATTTATATCGAGAACAATCGGATAATGATCGGATGCTTTTTGGGGAAGGTTAAAAATGGGGAGGAAATAAATAAGAATGCTATCTTGCACCGATGAAATCAAAGTTAATCTACCCCCCCAGAAAGAAATTTTCTTCCAACCATCTAATATTTTTGCCCCTATCTCAATCATCAGGTCCCAAAATGGAGAGTGGCATGAATTTCCACCTAAGGGTAGACCTAAATAAGTCAAAGGCTAAGACCAAACTTCACACCTAACTTCTCTTGCGAGGGTTTTAATTCTCTCCTTATAGATGTTGATTACCGCGACCACACTTTTTGACAAATTAATCTTCAAGCCGGAGATGAAACCAAAAAACTCAATTAGATTTACAAGCTTGCAGAATTTATTATTGTCCCCTCGAATAAAAAATATAGTATCAACCACAAATTGTAAAGGTGATATCTTCACTTTATCCTTCCCTACGTCAAAAGGATCAGTTACCTCGAGCTCCTCCGCTCTAAACTAAACCTGTCAATGGGTCGTTTCGGGTCTTAACGGGTGAAGGCTAAAATAAGGCAAATACGAACAGGATTCGTTAAGCCTAATGGGTGTGTTTTTTGTATTTGCACACGATTTGTTATACTAACGGGCGACACGAACACGATTCGTTTAACACGATTTTTTTGTAATTATTAATTGTGTTAGATTAAAAATTCTTGTCTTATTTTCAATCCAACAACGAAGTCCAAAGATTACCGCAATAAAAAAGGAAATTAGAGATAGATGAAGATGAAGATAAAGATGAAGATGTATAACGTGATGCACTTCAATATCTAGCTTAAAAATCTAGATCGCTCCATATTCATCTTAGATTAAATTTTTGTTGGCTTCAAATATGCGGTCTTTTGCACCATGATTGCCGTCCTCGATTCGAAATGCTATTCTTCAATCGTTGTTGTGAGCTCGTGACGGTGTTAAGCGAAGATGAAGACATGATGCTAAGGAAGATGAAAGACAAAAGATAATAAAAGATTAAGATATATATTATTGGAGAGCTTGAGGATGAGAGACTCAGTGAGAGAGAGAGAGAAAGGGGGCCGGCAGAATGGAAATCACTTTGGTACCCCCCCAGTGAAATAAGTCATTTACAATTGCTTAACGGGTCTTAACGATTTAGGCTAGTAAACCTGCACACAATTCGTGTCAAACGGGTTGACCCGTTAGTGACCTATATTCGTTAAGGGTTCACCTATTAACTTATAATTTTGTGCCGATTCGTGTCGGTTTATCGGGTCGGGTGTCATATTGCTAACTCTACTCTAAACATCAAACGACTCAATACATCAGCAACAAGAAGAAAGAGGAAAGGTGATAAAGGATCACCTTGTCTTAAACCCCTTGTAGCTCTAAATTTACCTTCCGGTTTACCATTAATCACCACCAAGTATTAGTCGATTTTAGGCAGCCTCCAATCCATTTTCTCCATCTACTTCCAAATCCCCTTTTCTCTGTGACAAGATCAAGAAATTCCCAATCTACATGGTCATATGCTTTCTCAAAGTCAATTTTAAACACTACCCCTTCCTTCCTCTTACTTTTAATTTCCTCAGCAACTTCATTTGTCATCCTTTAACAGAAGCACCTTGACTCTTTGAGATTGTGACCCTAATCACCTCTTTGAATCTCATGGCGAGGACTTTGGCTAGAATCCTGTAAAGTGATGTCACCAAACTGATTGGTCTAAAATCTTTCACTTTTGTTGGACACACTTTCTTTGGGATAAGCTAAATAAAAGTTCCATTTGTTTTCACATTCACAACCCCACTTTCATAAAACCCATTGAAAACTTTTATTATGTCCTCTCTAATCGTGTCCCAACAATCTTGGAAGACTTTAAGAGTGAAACGATCCGGTCCCGGTAATTTATCCCCATTGCATTCCGACACCGCTTTCTTGATTTCAACCTCGCAAAAAGGTTCCAACCAATTTATCCTATCATTATTCAAAGGACTAAAATTTAGGCCCCCTACACCGAATCTCTCATCCTCTTTCCTAGAATACAATTCTTTAAAAAACTTAAGCACTTCCTCCACGATTTCCTCCTTATCCTCAATTATGCTACCATTCTCCATTTCCAACTTGTTCATACACTTATTCATTCTCCTTCCACTAGCAATCCGATGGTGTAATTTGGAATTGTTTTCCCATTCTTTGATCCATTTCGCTTTCGCTTTTTGGTTCCATGAGATCTCTCCTCTTCTTATTAAATCTCCCAAACGGCTCTTCAATTCCTTTCTTTCCTCTCTACGAGCCTGATTTAAAGCTCTTCTTTCCTCCTCCTCATCAATTAATTAAGGCCTCCTCAAAATTGCTCCTCTCTCATCTCTGATGTCACCAAAAGTATTCTTGTTTTATTTTTTTGTTTTACACCTCCCAATTTTAACTTGAATTTGTATCCCTCACATCCTTGGACTTCTTCACCCTCCCACTGGACTTTAAAACTTTTTTTGAAATCCCAATGCTCTAACCACATATTCTCTTCTTTTATCCCCATAAAAAGGGAAAATGCCAACAGCAGCCTAACAGGTAAGGAAGAATGGTGCTAATAAAATTCTAAGCCATGGCCCATGTCAGAAATTAATTAGTCTCATTACTTATTTTCCTATAACTGAAACTGGTGAACATTGCCATTCCTTATCACTAGGATTCAAGTCACACGTGATGCGTGTAAAATGCTTTATAAAACTTGAATTTAAAAATTAAATTTAGAAATATTAATAAGTCCAATAAGTTAAAGTTTCTACAAATAATTAAAATTACGTACATACTGATTATTTTACCAGAATGTTAGTGGGAGTATAATTGTAACAAGCTATTGTAACATTCATGGAAAGTGGGAGGACATGGGGAAGGTAGTTTTGAGATCATGAATTGGCTATATAATATATTACCCTTTATTTTCTGTGACATGGTGTGTGTTCATAAGGGTATTAATGGAAATTAGAAAAATGGTCTGCTAACTGCTTGAAGAGCATTTCCATTTCTATATAGGTAGATGATTACAAATGATCCACCCATTCTCTATGTCAGTAACTAAAACTTTTCTTGGTACTAGTGTTTATCACAACATTTCATGCATTTTTAACACTCAATTTGTTTCAGGTGATGGGTGAATGTCATTCAACTCAGGTCAATGACGAAGTTGCTGCAAAGTATAGATTAATTAGTGGTTCCCAGGACAGTGAGACATTTCTTGAATTTTGCCTCCATACAGTTTTATATCAGCCACCTCAGCAAGGGTCTGGAATCCATTTTACTCTTGTAGCAGTTTCGTCAATCTTTGAAAAGTTTTTCTTTTTCCTTCATATATTACATGAACTCATTCTATCCTTTGCAGTGGTGGATGCCCAGCCGGCCTCTCAATTACTCAAAGTGAACGTGTTACAGGGAAAAGTCCATTAAAAACTGATATGCTTTTAACGATGAAGGTAAAGTTGGTGGTATTCTAAAATAATATTACTGCGAGATTTATATTGCTAAACCTATATCAAATGTTTAATTACCATCCAAGAACTTCTCTATACCATTTCGAGGGTTTTCCGTGTGTATCTTCCTCCCGTGTTCACTTTAATTTCATGTGCAGTTAGGGATTTTGAATGTTGTTCAAGCTATGGAGCTGGCACCCGAAGTTGTATATGCTCTTTATGTTGCTGCTTGTGCAGATTGGTATTTATTACTTTCCTGGAGTAGATAGCCTAGAAGCTAATGCATTTTCAGGGCGTGTTTGATAAAAAAATGGAAAATAATTGAAAACATTAATAATTTTTATGAGAATTTGGAAAAAGAGATGATTGGTTTGGTGTGATGCTATTACCTTTTCTGTTTTTCCATGAACTCCAATTCTTTGGGGGCTGGCTAAGAAAATTTTCCATGAAAAAAGAGGAAAAGATGGAGAACATCTCACCAAATTGCTCATTTCTTTTTCCAACTTCTTATAAAACAATAATTGTTTTTCGATCATTTTCCAACTTTTTTATCATAACGGATCCACCAAAGATGGAGAAACTCTCATGCTTACTAACTGAGTTAAAATGATGACTTCATTTTAATGGTTGTTTTGTTCAAGTCAAGAGCCTGTGGTGAAAAGAGGGGAGGAGCTTTTAAAGAAGGCATCTGGTGTGAATTTGGATGATGCGAACCTGATAAACAGACTATTTTTACTGTTCAATGGTACGGACAACAGGCAATTTATTCATTCATGGGACCTAAGTTTATTTTGTCTATTACATTCAGTATATCAATTTTGTGTCATTCATTTTTCTATTTAAGCCACACTCTGTTTAAAAGTTTAAATACATGTACTAAAGATAGAATGTTTCTGCTGATAAAAGAGGGGAGGAGCTTTCCTTTACTATATTATTACATTGGGGTTTACTTTGTGTTCTATTTATCCGCACTTTGGGAGTGTAATCAGAAGAACTATCAATATAATTTAATATTCCGAAATTCCACTTCTCCCATTGATTTGCTAAAAAGCGCAATATCTGATTTCTCAAAAGATTCTAACAAGTGGGGGTCATAAGGCTATCCCTTCATACAACATTGTATATGTGTGGTACGACAGTCTAAATTCTCTTATTACTTGAGCAACGTGTTTTAAGGTTTGTTTCATGTGTAATAACCTATGAAGCATAGACCCGACACGCGTTTCGACACGACACACAAAATGCAATTTTTCCAAAATGTAGGACACGACACGTGGGGAGGGGGGGACACGTTCTTATATATGCAATTAACATTATAAGTATTTAAGAATTCAATAAATGATCGGGGGAAGGGGGAGCATTTAGTGAGCTGGGAGAAGATTGGTCATAGCAAGAAGGCGGGAGGGTTAGGAATCGGAAATTTGATAAATAGAAATGAAGCACTGTTGGGGAAGTGGTTATGGAGGTTCCCGGAAGAACAAAACGCTTTCTGGCACTCTATTATTAAAAGTGTTGAAGAGTATGATATACATTGTTGGCCCACTACTTAACAGCTTAAGCTTTTGGGTGAGATGGTGACTAACTTGGTATCAGAGCTCAGGTTCTACAAGGTCTCGGGTTCGAATCCTCCCGCTTGCATTTGTTTCCCCCTTTGTGTTTGTGCACAAAGTGCACCTTTGGTTTGGCCGGTTTGGTCTTTGGTTTCGTTTGTCTATCCACGTGCGAGTGGCTCGCACGTGAGAGGGAGTGTTGAAGAGTATGATATACATTGTTGGCCCACTACTTAACAGCTTAAGCTTTTGGGTGAGATGGTGACTAACTAAAAGTAAATATGGGGTTCAAGAAAATGGGTGGGATTCTAATGCAGTGTCTAGGGGGACACATTGCAATCCTTGGAAGGCAATTTCTGGAGGGTTAGAGAAATTTATGGGAAATATCCGATATAAAGTAGGCAATGGTGCCAGGATCCGGTTTTGGAGTGATAAATGGGTGGGTGAAGTAACTCTGACTGTTAATGGTAGCGCTTTTCAGAATAGTACAATCCGTCGAGAACCCGTGAAAGGGTTAATGCAATCCGTCGTGCCCCTAATAGTAGCGCTTTTCAGAAATGTGGTTATTGTGGCATTTCGGTGGCTATTGCTCTGAGTGATATGCACGAGTGTGAAGAAAAAAGGGATGTGAAGAGACTGAAAGGAGAATGTAAGTTTCAGAATAGTACAGAAGATAGATTTCAAGACCAACCCAGATCCGAGTTTTGATTCTTCATGGAAAGTTTTGTGAAGACTTGTAAGGATGAAAAACAGATTGATGTTGATTCGAAAGGTTTTGAGACGTGGAAGAACATGTCAAAGGAGGAGAGGCAACCGTATGCCCTGCTGGCTCAACAGGTGAATTCTGCGTATACAAAGGCATTGCTCGCCGAGGCTGATAATTTTTCAATGGTAGAAGACGAGGCTGATTCAGCGGAGGTCGGGAGGTATGACAAGAAGTATAAAGCATATGATTACTACGATGATTCTGTTTGTGTTTATCCTTATGCAAGACCAATGCTGGATCCATTGTGGATTTCTGGGAATTCTTCTTGAATGTTTGAAGATCATTCTTGAGGGATTGATGTGTTTGTTCAGAATTGTGGACAAATGTAACCATCATGGCAATGGGTAAAATCCAAATTTGGACAGGAAGTTTAACCATTGCCAATCTTCTCAAAGGCAAGTCATTTTGGCTATTGTAGAGTAAAACATTAGGTGTTTTAGGATCCAAGTAGGATTTGGAAGGAAACAGTTTATTCCTCCAGTGTAATTTTTTTGGGATTATTGTGGAAGGTTTTTAGTTACTCCAAGGCTGGGTATTTTAAAATTTGTTTCTGGATGATTCTTGCATCATGTTTTATATTCATTACAGAGTATATGCACCAGCATGAGGCACCGAGTTCAAAAGAGGCCAGGGGTCATTCGTAGGGTGTTGTACGGTATAACACTATAGTGCATTACCCGGTTGGTACATGTAATCAGCAAAACTAGAATTTCCATATGAAGAGGCAAACAGGCATTTTGTTTTGAAAAAAAAAAAAACTCTGACTGTTAAATTCCCTAGAATAGCTAGATTGGCTATCCATCCGAAGGCATCAATTGCGTCTAATGTGTGTTGGGGTTCAAATAATGATGTTGTGTGGAACATTCTTCTTCGAAGAAATCTCATGGTAGAAGAGGAAATTGAGTATGTGGAAATGTTGGGGTTTATTGGGAATTGTAATATTTCTAGAAGTGGAAGGGATTCCAGAGTGTGGGTGGGAGATAAATCTGGTCAGTTCTCAACAAAGTCATTCTTCGAGATTATTACATGTTCCAATGTAGCAGGGGATTATGAGCCTCATGACATGGTTTGGAAGAATGGAGTTCCGACAAAAGTGAAAGTTCTGGCCTGGCTTGCTGTGCATAAGAAGGTAAGTACGGCAGATTTGTTGCAGATCAGAAGGCCGTATCTACAATTATCTCCCTTGTGGTGTGTTATGTGCAAGAGGAGTGGGGAAAGCTTAGATCATTTCATTTGCTATTGCATTGCTCTTTTGTGCACTCTATCTGGTGCAATATCCGTAGTGACTTTGACATGGTTGCTGCTCTTCCAAGTTCGTGGCACAATCTTCTTATAGAGAGATGGTATTTTAAGGGTGATAAGAAGTCTAAAAAGTTGTGGAGAAGTAGTTGTTTGGCGGTTTTGTGGTGTGTGTGGAGAGAGAGGAATTCCAGAATCTTTGAAGGCAAGGAGGAAAATGTGGTAGAGATTTGGCACAGAATCAAGGCATTGGCATCTTTGTGGGCATTCTCTTTAAATGGGTTTGGAGGTCTTTTGGTCTCTGATATAGCTAGATATTGGAAAGCTGCATTGATGTAGCAGAGTGGTGGAAAGTAGTATTTTTAGCCTGGTTCTATAGTTATTGCTGTTGGTTGGTTTTAGTGTAGGTTTGGGTAGTTTGTCCTTTTGTTGTGTGATGAGGTGGTGGATGTCTTCTGTGATTTTTATGTATTTTCTCTGTTTTTTGGGGCTGGCTGTGGACATCTTGTCCACTCTCAGTCTCCCTTTTTCTTGTTTTCTTCTTTTTATATCTATATAATCATAGTTTCTGATCAAAAAAAAAAAAAAAGAATTCATTAAAATGAAACTAGATTGCATTAATAACCCAAATACTCAAAACTTGATCACTAAATTGTTTCATAATTAAAGCATCAAAAAGCATACATAGACTAAATTGTTCCAAAGAATGATAGAAAACAAAAGAGGAATATAAAAGGTGGCTTAGTTGCCTCATCCTTAGTTGATGTTGCAATGAAGAAACACTAGGAGTAGTAGCTATCTAAATCAATAATCAAGTATTAGAGGCTATAATTAAATTCAAGTGTTGGAGAGAGTGTTGGAGTGTCCGACAAGTGTCGGGCCCGACACGTGACCTCCAAGAGAGTGTCCGTGCTTCATAGGTTATACCATTGTCCGTATTTAGTAAATATGAAATTGATAAAATGCATAATTTGGTAATGTAGGTGAATATGAATATATGGTATTTTCATTATTTCTGCAGCCTTTCTTTATTCGTGTCCGAAAAATGTTTGATATATTCTAAGATTTCGAACCTTAATAGTATCAAACAGATTCTGAATAGGCACATTGAATTTATTTTGCACTTTACACAGGGACTGCTGGAGTTGAACATATTGCTGCAACTTCTAGAGTCAATCCTGGGAATCCTTCTTTGAGAACAAGGCTGATGTCTATTTTTTGCCGGTCAATTACAGCAGCAAATAGTTTCCCATCAACTTTACAGTGCATATTTGGCTGCATATATGGTAACCTGAAGCTTCTCATCTGTATTAAAAATTTTCCTTTTACTGTTTTTGTTAGTAGTATGTCAGCATCTTGTGTGATCCCATTATGTTGGGAGAAGTGTATTTATTGTAGGTTTGTTAGGGCTATGATTCTGGAACACTCGTAAGAATTTGATGTGCTGTGTTGCATACTGATATTTTATCCGTACTTCATATAGGTGCCTTGCACTTCTTCAATGTTTTTATAAATTAAATACTCCCTCTGCCTCAAAAAGATAGTCACACTTCCTATTTTGGAATATCTCAAATTGATAGTCCCATTTCCTTTTTGCAACGTAATCAATGTACCATATCTCACAATGGAAAATGGATTGTGTTCTTGACTGTTGTTTAGGTTGAAATTAGTTGTTTACTTGAAAAGTACCAAAGTTAAAGTGGGACTATCTTTTTGAGATGGAGGGAGTATAACTGTCGAGATGAAATGGTAAATAAGGCTCACCCTCCCTCCCCTCTGGTAAGACTTAAATACTCAACTCCTGTGTGGTTTGGATAGTTATATTTTCTGGGCTGAGGGCTTCATGCTTTACATTTGAGGTTACTGCCTCGTGGGTTGACTGCATATGCTTTTGGGTTTTCCTTGAGTTCAGGCCTCATTAGTAATAAGTTTGTTTTGAAGATCCCACATCATAAAGCCTAGTAGCTCCTCATCTTAGATTTGGTAAGTACAATTTACTTTAGATATGGAATTAATTGGTATAACAAGGTAAAGTTGACTTCAGCCCAATGTCAAGCTTAAGATGAAGCCGGATATTTTAGCTGGTTAATGTTCATGGCTGCTTCCACGTTGTCCAGGTGCAAAAATCAACTGAATTCCTCAAATCAAGCAACCCTTGGCCGACCTAGTTCTTGGTTTTTGCTTCTCTTCACTTCCTTTTTTTTTTTTTTTGATCAGAAACAAAGCTTATATATTGATTGAAAAAATCAGATACAAGCAAAGGTGCTGGATGCGGATGAGAAATCCACTACCAAGCACACCAGAAAATAAAACAAAAAGGAACAGCTCCATCCTCGATCACAAAACAAACAAAAAGAACCCTACTACAAATCAAAACTGATCCCATGCCCAAAAAACAAGCAGTACCCCCTAACAACAACAATCATACTCCTAGGCACTAGGCAAACCTCTAAGGCCTAAATAAGGCTACTGCATAGCCAAGCCCCAATCCCTAGCAATCTCTGATATAGTCCAGATTCCAAAATTCTTTGAAGAAAATGCCCAAAGTGAAGCCAGGTTCTTGATTCTGTCCCAAGTCTTTTCTAATTCTTCTTCGGTTTCTTCAAAAATTCTCTTATTTCTCTCTCTCCAAATACACCACATCACAGCCATGCAACTACACCTCCACAATGTTTTGCTTTTCTTTTTGTCACCTATGAAGAACCACTTGATGGTAAGCAATTCATACCAAGAATCCGGAAATACTGCAATCAAGTCGAATTCCTTTAGGACCTTGTTCCAGATTTCTTGAGCAAAAGAGCAGTGTAATAACAAATGATCAATGTTCTCTCTGTCCCGCTTGCATAACACACACCATGAAGGAGATAGATGCATAAAAGGCCTTCTGAATTGAATTAAATCCGCTGTGTTGACTTTCTTTAATGCAACTAACCATGCCAAAACACGAACTTTAGGAGGAATGCCTGATTTCCAAATCATATCTGCTGGAGCAAAGATATAACCTGCATCAGATTTGGTAAGAATTTTAAAAAAAGACTTCACTGAGAACATTCCATTTCTATCTCCTCCCCAAACTCTACTATCCTCTTCATCACTAGCCACTTCAACACTATGTAACCTTCCCAACAGAGCCCTATATTCCTCCTCCTCCGATTCTGTAACATTTCTTCGCAGTATCACATTCCATGAATGATATTGGGTAGAATCCCAAGAAAGATTATCAGCAACCATAGCCCTCGGATTCTGCACTACTCTGAACAGACCCGGGAATTGATCCTTTAAACCTATATCACCAACCTATCTATCCAACCAGAATTTTGTTCTTGACCCATTGCCAACTCGATAATTCACATTAGCCAAGAAGGTCTCCAACCCATTTGCAATCGCCTTCCAAGGGTTTCTGAAAGTACCTCTACTTGCTTTATTCGCATCCCAGCCATTCTTGAGTACTCCATATTTGCTTCTGATAATACGGTGCCAAAAAGCACTATGTTCATTTGGAAATCTCCAAAGCCATTTACCAAGCAATGCTTCGTTCCTCTTGATCAAATTGCCAATGCCAAGCCCTCCCATCTCTTTGCATTTGGACACCGTTTCCCAATCAACTAAATGATTTGTTTTCCCTTTATCCATTCCTTCCCATAAAAAGCATCTCATTAATTTTTCAATCGTCTTAGCTACTGAAACCGGGATCTTGAACAATGAAAGAAAGTATGTAGGTATACTATCAAGAACTGATTGAATGAGTGTCAACTTCCCCCCTTTAGATAAACATCCCTTGAACCACCCTTTGAGCCTTTTAGTAACCTTCTCTATCACCGGATTCCAAAAATTGACTTTCCTTGGATTGTCACCCAAAGGAAGTCCTAAATAGGACATTGGCCAGCTACCAACTACACACCCAATTCTCTCAGCAAGGGCCTCCATCTCACCCTCACCTACATTAATTCCCACGACTTCCGTCTTAGACAAATTGATTTTCAATCCTGACGCATACCCAAAGATATCAAGGATTCCCATTAAGTTACTAATTTTGTGTTCATCATTTGAGAGGAAAAAAATCGTATCATCGGCAAATTGAAGATGAGACAAACTTACACACTCCCTACCAATTGAAAACCCTTCAATAAGCCCTCTTGTTTTCGCCCTTTCCACCAACAAATTGAGCACATCCGCAACTATAACAAATAAGAAAGGTGATAATGGATCACCTTGTCGTAACCCTCTCGAAGCTTTGAAATTCCCTCTTGGTTTCCCATTCATCATTACTGAAAAATTCACCGTCGACAAACACCCTTTGATCCATTTCCTCCATTTCTCTCCGAAACCCTTACGTTCAAGAACATGGTCCACAAAATCCCACTCTATGTGATCGTATGCCTTCTCGAAACCGATCTTCAAAACGACTCCTTTCTTCTTCATCTCCCTATATTCTTCCACTCCTTCATTAGCGATGAGTGCCAAATCAAGTATTTGCCTATCCTTAACAAACGCACTTTGAGCCATGCCAACAGTCTCGCACAACACCTCACGTAACCTCAAGGATAAAACCTTAGCTAAGATCTTGTAAAGGCTAGTGACAAGACTAATAGGCCGATAGTCTTTGAGCTTGAATGATGCTATCTTCTTCGGGATTAAGCAAATGTAAGTAGAATTTGTACAAGCGTTGACCACTCCCTTCTCGAAAAACTCATTCATCACCTTCATAATATCCTCCTTTAAAACTGTCCAACACTTCTTGAAAACTTCCATTGTGTACCCATCCGGCCCCGGAGCTTTGCTACCTTCACATGAATCAATTGCCTCTTTCACCTCATCCTCTACAAAAGGCCTCTCCAACCAAACCTTGCTCTCGGATCTAATGGGGTTCCAATTTAACCCCTCAAATCCCACATGCGTTCTTTGCTTCTTTGTGTACAACCGCTTAAAAAAATTCACCAACTCACTCTCAATTTCTTGCTCTGTACTTACCACCGACCCATCCTTTCTCTCAAGCTTGCTTATAAACTTATTGGCCTTCTTTTGATTGACAACCCTATGGAAGAGCTTCGAGTTTGCATCCCATTCAATTGCACCTTTTATTCTAGCTTTTTGGTTCCATAATATCTCCTCCTTCAATAACAGACTCTCAAACTCCAATTTCAATTGGTTTCTTTCTGCTTTTTTGTCAACCCCAATGCTTCCCCTAGCCTCTTCCTCGTCAATTTTCTTGATGCGCTTCGACAATTGTTCCTTTTTTATTCTGACATCCCCAAACACTTCTAGATTCCATCTCCTGATCTTGAGTTTGGTTTGTTCCAATTTTTTCATGAACTTGTAGCCTTCCCACCCATCTAGCTGGCTCTCCTTCCACCCCTCACTAAACATTCCCATGAAATCTGCATTGCTTAGCCACATATTCTCGAATCTAAACGGCGAAGGACCCCACCTAAAAGGAGTCGTATCCAACAATAGAGGGAAATGATCCGATGTCAACCGCATCAAAACTTCCTGCCTAGCAATTGTCAACTCCTCCCACCCTCCTGAAAAAAGAAATCTATCCAATCTTGAGTGTATCCTCCCATTTGACCAAGTAAAATCTGCGTTGCTAATATTCGGATATGCTAGTTCCGCATCTCGGATAAATGAATCAAATTTGCGCATACTCTTAGTCCATCTCCCAATCACTCCACCTTTTTTCTCCGACGGAAATCTGATTGTGTTAAAGTCGCCCCCTAAGCACCATTTATCGCCGCACAAACCGGATAAATCCGCCAACTCCTCCCAAAATTCCTTCCTATCTCTGTATCTACATGGCCCGTAAATACCAGATAGCCACCAACTTTCCCCTTGTTTCGATTTCAACTTGATAGACAAGGAAAAAATACCCTTAACACACTCTTCACACGTCACCACTCTAACATCCCAAATAATAACAACTCCTCCCGATCTACCCATCGAAGGGATAAAAGCCCAATCTTTATACCTTACCCCCCAAACAGAACCAACAATATCCCATGAGATCATGGCTTTCTTCGTCTCTTGTAAAATAACAATGTCTGGTCTTTCTTTTGAAATTACTTCTTTGATGCTCCTCCTCTTTTCCTTCCCCCCCAAACCACGTACATTCCAAGATAAGATCTTCATCGAAAACTTTTGTCACCCCTTCTACTAGAACTCCCGCCCCCTTGCTTATCATAGTTCACTTCACATTTTAAGTTGTGTAACTCCCTCTCCCCTTTATGTCCGGATCTTTTTTTCACCTTTGCATATTTCTTCTCCTTGCCCTTAGTAGCATACATCGTGATTCCCATTTATTCTAAAATCTCGCAAAATTTTTCCTTATCAACTTCACTTAACCCAAACCACCTCTCAGAATTGCCTGACTCCCTAGCTGCCATTACTAGTCCTTGAATTGGTGTTGACACCTCACTATAGATCTCAACTGGACTCTTTGATGCCTTAGTCCCCTCCTCATTTCTGATTGGAATTTTTGCTCCATCTTGATCTTCTTTTGTAAAAATCTCTCTAACTCTGACATTTCTATCAACTTTCTCCGCCCCTCTACTTCCATCTACCAAAATCTCTCGTTGCTTATTTTGGTGTTCTAGAAATTCCGATCCTGCCCTCTTGCTAATGCACAAATCTGCCCTTATATCTCCAGATATAATTGTAAATAACAACCCAAAACTACACCCGAACCGAAACGATGTTGTAGGATGCCCATTTTCCTTCGTGTGTATGACCAACTGTTGGTTAAGGCCAACAATCTCTTGCTTGTCCATCACTACGTTGTTACTGATACCAAGAGCTTTATCCTCCTCATTAAACATTTGACCACACCAACCAACATTACCATCATGATGATTGAGACCATTCTGGTCACTGAAAATTTCATTCTCTGATTCCTCACTGTTTGAAACATACTCATCGTTGCTTTCTGATGTCGCTTCGTATGCCTGTCTTGCTTCATCATCCGTCATTTCCATGTTGTCGCCATCACTCATAAACTCAATGTCCTCTTCCAAATAATCATTGTCAATTTGCTTGTTGTTTCCCAAAGGAATTTCCGCCCATTTGTCCTCGATCATATCTTCCTTATCTGAATCCTCCCCATCACTAGCTTTTAATGTTTCACAGCACTCTTTCTTTCGTCTTTTGTACGTCTGGATTGGCTTTGGGGACCATTTAAATCTGGTGAGCTTACTTTTCTTGAGTCTATTCCAGCCTTTCAATTTAGTGCCATAAACTTGTACCAAGTCCTCTTCAACTGGCCCTTTCACAAATTTCCTTGGTCCCTTCATCACCCATTCTTCCTCCTCATCCGTTTCCAGTGATGAATTACGATGACTAGGCCCAGCTTCCTCCTTTCGGACGCCCTCCTGAGTCTCCTCGATTATTGTTCCTTCCGATGAAGCAACATCCCCAAAGGAAGATATTCCATAATCTGAATCTTCAGGTACTTCAGCCTCGGCATACTTCTGAATTTGGTCCGCAAATGACACCTTTTTAACGATAATTTGATCTTTTCTTGTTTCATGCAATCCCCCTTCGTTTATCGTACTCCGTGAACCCTCACCCTTTTCCAATTCCGACCGTAAGCCCTCTTCCATCTCATTATCAAAGTACCCTTGCATAGTATCTGAAATGATCAAAATGTCCTCCAAATTCTGATAATTGCCTTTGTATTGTTTCATAGACATTAAATACTCCTTTGGGCTACGTTGTCTAAGATCTAACTTGGAAGTGGAGGAGAGGCTTAAGATGAAGGGGTTTGAACAAGAATCCATTTGCACCTGCAACAACGCTTGAATAAAGCCATTGTGATTTCCCCTAACTTTTATTCTTGCCACCAACAAATTTTGAAAGTCGCGGGTCCTTTTATCAATCTCAATCAGTCCTCCACATCTCTCTCCTATTTTTCTGAATACTTTCTCGTTCCACCATGCAACTGGTAACCCTTGAATATTTATCCAACCACCCGTACATGCAATTTTCCTGTTTTGATAAATGCTTTCTTCTTCCCATCTCTGTAATTTAATAGCAAATGGTCCACTTAAGAACACTAAACCCTTATTGCCATACATCTCAGCTTCTTCCTCGCTTTTACATAAAAACATGGCTTTATCAGTATGAAAAGGTTTCAACTGGAAATTGGTTTTGTAGAACTTGTTCAACGAATTTTGAATACCCCTCCATGAGTCCCACACCGATTCTCTGATGCATACAACCACTCGCTTCCATTCAATAACACCTCGTACATTCATCGTATCGGCCGCTTGTTTTCCTCTAGTTAAATCTTCCCTGTTCAACTCGCAATTCTTAACAATCTCTGCATATGAGAGCCGGCTAACCACCCTTCTGCCCGAACTAACTTGTTGATAGTTCCTCACCACCTCTTTATGGTTAACTTTTTTCTCCCCACTAGACGGACAACCTAGGATTCTTTGTAATGAATCTGCAATCCCTCTCCAACCATTGCCCTTAATGCCAGCCGGAAAAATTACTGTATTCATGCTAGTACCTTTCCGAAGTTCCACGAGTCTGATAAAACTACCATTTTTATTCGCATATCTCTCCATAACAAACAGTGCATAAGATGCTTGATATTTCTTGGGCTTAAATATTTCATTGAAATTATAAGCAACTGAATTTAGTCCCTCAATCAACCATTTAACACCCCCGAAATCAATTTGGATGGAGTAAGAATGAAGACGATTCATCTCCTTTATGATCACTTTGGACCCATTGTCATGAATATCAAAATAGAAAGCTTTGTGTTCAAACCTGAAAATCTGCCTTCGATGTGTGTAAATATTAGTCACCATTTTACTTAAAGAATAGTCTTCCCCAAAAAACCCAGAAAACCAAGCTACTACAATGCACGAGTGGAGCTATGACGTTTGAAACAGTGAAATGAAAGACCCTCAGGCTTTATAAACTGCCAGCTCTTAAGAATGGAGGCAATCATTCTACAAAGGTGGCTGAATCATACCAAACGAAGGCTAGAACACGGTGAGTAACAGTGAGACGACTCGATCTGGAGATTTTGGTGATGGTCGGAGCAACCACGCGCCGTGGTTGACGACGGCGAGTGAGATCCACGCGCGGGAGCAGTTGGCGCGTATAGGCGCGTGCGTAGGCGTTTTCCGGCTTTGCTTTCGGGGGTTGGGTCGTCTGTGGATTCCGACCAACTCTATGTGGTCGTTTTCTGGTAGGGTCACTTATTGGGTACAGTGTCGGACGGGGTGGGGGTAGACGGTACTCATTCTAGGGTTTTTGGACCATTATTACTAAACCATAACATCCGTTGTTCACTCCAAGCAAAAGAAGAAACTTACATGGAGCTTTCATCATCACCTCAAGTGTAAACACGTAACAAGAGTTCACTTCTTCCTTTTAACCATCCCATTAAAGTGGGGTAAGTGCCTGGGTAATGTCATGATATAATTCGACCCATATCTTTGGTTCTTCTTATTTTTTTAATCTTTGTCAACCTGCTAATAACTGGAATGGATGTTACCATCCAGGTTTCGCTGCTAGCAGCTCTTCGAGAAATTTTGATCAAATGATTTTGCCCTGTCGAAACTCGTCGAAACTGATGGTTATGCGACCTTGGTTTGCACATCTCGATCTCGATTCCGATCTCAATCTTCACATTCATCATTTCATATTTTTAAATTTCTTTTGAAAAATTTACGAATTATAATATATTCTTTGGTGGATCCCAGTAGCTACATTTCTGTTGGACAATTTATTTAGTTTATTGTTGTTTTTGTTTATCCATGTGAGCGTGTTTAAATATGCAGATCTTGCTTTCCACAATTGTTCTTGAATTCATTTGAATAGTGGGAGATCTTGGAATATCATTTCAGTGATCGCATTTGTGGAGTATTGGCTCCTCATTGCGTCCCCTGTTTTTCACCATGATTTGGAACTGAATCAGCCATTTTAGTATTTACACTGGAAATTCCTAAATTCAGGACCTTGTCGCCTTGGGCACCCCCGGCACTTGTTACATTTTTTTATGTTGGTGGTAACTCCTCTTGTAACTATTAAGAAGTTCACGGGCTCTTCCTCAAATAATCATACACAGCACACTTGGACCCAACTTAACGGGGTATCTAACCAAGTAGAACACAATAAAGGAGACTCTGACTTCTTAGAGGTCAATCCCAATCTTATGAGTTTGAAAACATTATCCTGAGATTGACCAAACATAGGTGGACTTCAATGTCCAGGCTCTTAAGTTCGCAGAGGCACCATGGCCAGGGCTCCTTTCAGACCTTGAATACTCAGTTTTCTTGGCCACAGAATCTGAAGTGCAAGTAGTCAAAATGTGTGGAGCCGCATCAGCTTTTTGAAAATATTATCATGTATCATAATTGTTAAGCATGATATTCATTACGCTTCTTTCTCCTAACAGCTTAAGCTTTTGGGAGAGATGGTTCCTAACATGGTATCAGAGCTTGGTTTGCTAGGAGGTCCAAGGTTCAAGCCTTGGCACCTCCATCCCCCATTTGTTCATCCGAATTCGAAATTTGTCTGCTCTCCAAGTGTGAGTATGGGGTCGCACGTGAGGGAGGGCGTTAAGCATGATATTCATTACGCTTCCTTCTCCTAACAGCTTAAGCTTTTGGGAGAGATGGTTCCTAACAATAATGTACCGTAAGGTACATGTTAAGTCGTTAATTCATATGTAAATATGTTTATACATACTTACATATATAGACAATGCCATCTTCCCTCCCTTCGCTACAGAAGGATACCGGAGAATGATTTTTCAATCTGTAGTTGTATCACTATCTAAACCATGCTTTTTAGTTTTCTAGACCTAAAGGTGTATCAATTCATCACCACTCAATTTACTCTCTGCACAAGTTGTAGTTGGGAAAACCAGTTTTCATTTAATTTTTTTTGTTCAATGCCTTCCCTATATGCATATGGTTAACTGTGTGCTTATATTAAATTCTCACACTAATGACACCTCAACAGCGTATAGCCCATCTACTCCACCATTGAGAGCAGCAGATTTACTCACTTTTTTTATTGTATTTATTTCGGTTTTAGGACTTCCTTTGTGTTTGGCTCTACCTGTTTGCTTCTTTAGTGAGGAACATGTTGAAAACATCTTTGATCTGTTCAATTTTCTATGGTTAGGAACTGGTACAACTTCAAGGTTGAAGCAGTTGGGAATGGAATTCACTGTGTGGGTCTTCAAACATGTAAGCAACTTGTGATTCATTTCAGATTACTTTTTCCTGTTTAAGAACTTGTGGTGCAACAAATAGTAAAAGAACATAAATCCTTGCATTGAAGTAGATGAACAACAATCACCAATATTAGAAATCCTTTTTGCTGGTGGCTTTGAATTTTCTAAATAGGTTTCAACTCATATTACAAATCAAAGTGCATCTTATGATACATTGATACAATAAATATACAACAAAAAAAGGGGACATGGCTCCAGTACACTTTTTGACTACCATTTCTTATACTTCTTCGACATGGTCAAGAAGAAACTATGTCTTATTGCAATGTTTCCATTTACATTTGTTGCAAAGTATCAAGATACTAAATCTATTCATTAACTTATAGATACGACAAACAAGTAGGACAAGCGTCCAACATAACTCTTGAAGTACCGGTATCTGATATGGACATGAAGTATCTGTTCTGAGACCTTAGTGAATGTGAATTCTTTCCTTTCCTCGCCTTCTAGAATCGTGTTAAAAACTGAAATATATAGGAAAATATTACCATCACATTCAAAGATGCAAAGCAAGTAAAACTCGAAAGAATTACCAGAGATGCTCTTAAGTATTCCCTGGACAATGTGATATGTAAAAGATGACATATTTTTGCTTATATGATCAATCAATTTTCTTGTTCTTAGTATTTTCTCATTGCTGACCCAATGGGCCATGAAAAGGAATCCTTTCCAAGCTTGCTTATTTATTGAGATCTGGTTTGCAGCTCTGTCTATTCCAAACAGAGTGACTTTATTCCTTATTTAGTTGTACTCTTAGTGGACATCTTATCCTCTACTGCTATATGATTTTCTGGTATATCAATAAAGTTATTTGTTTCCTATAAAAAAAACAGAGCGATTTATTCATCGATTATAAAGTAGTACAAGATAGTGATTTGATTTTGCTTTCCATTCTACAATTTATAAACATGTGCAGGCAAGAATGGATCAGCTGAAGCTTATGGGCCCTCTTATATTGAATGGAATTTTAAAATCCCTTGATGATTCAGCTTCCGAATCTGGTATGCTTGTAGTGCATTTTACAGTTCCTATTTTGCTTTCATATGCTATATACTCAAGAAACATAATCTCTTAATCTGTATAATCAAATTCATCCAGATGCTGTTGTTAGGGATGCCAAGATCTTTGCTTTTCAAGCAATTGGATTGCTTGCACATCGCATGCCTCAACTTTTCAGGCATTTTCTTGCTTAAGTCCTTATCTGTTGGCTGCCTTTGTTTCTTTCTTGATTTCATAATATCACTAGTTGCTTATTCTTTCAGAGAGAAGATTGACATGGCTGTTCGGCTTTTCAATGCTCTGAAATTGGAGTCTCAGTTTGTTCGTCTAACTGTCCAAGAAGCAACGAACGCCGTTGCTGTTGCATACAAGGTATCAAATTCACTCATTTTTTTTATTATCTTTGGTTGACAGCTAGTCCCCTATCTTTTGTACTGTGTCTCTTTTATTTAATAGAATCTTTTCGTTATCTGAAACAAAACAAATATAATTATTATATTTTGACCTTTTTATAACGCTGAGTAACAGGGTGCACCCACAAGTGTGTTAAAGGATTTGGAGGCGCTTCTGCTGAAAAATTCTCATGCGGTACCCATTTTACAGACTGGATACCTTAATCTAACTGTTATGCGGTCTTTTGCACCATGATTGCCGTCCTCGATTCGAAATGCTATTCTTCAATCGTTGTTGTGAGCTCGTGACGGTGTTAAGCGAAGATGAAGACATGATGCTAAGGAAGATGAAAGACAAAAGATAATAAAAGATTAAGATATATATTATTGGAGAGCTTGAGGATGAGAGACTCAGTGAGAGAGAGAGAGAAAGGGGGCCGGCAGAATGGAAATCACTTTGGTACCCCCCCAGTGAAATAAGTCATTTACAATTGCTTAACGGGTCTTAACGATTTAGGCTAGTAAACCTGCACACAATTCGTGTCAAACGGGTTGACCCGTTAGTGACCTATATTCGTTAAGGGTTCACCTATTAACTTATAATTTTGTGCCGATTCGTGTCGGTTTATCGGGTCGGGTGTCATATTGCTAACTCTACTCTAAACATCAAACGACTCAATACATCAGCAACAAGAAGAAAGAGGAAAGGTGATAAAGGATCACCTTGTCTTAAACCCCTTGTAGCTCTAAATTTACCTTCGGTTTACCATTAATCACCACCAAGTATTAGTCGATTTTAGGCAGCCTCCAATCCATTTTCTCCATCTACTTCCAAATCCCCTTTTCTCTGTGACAAGATCAAGAAATTCCCAATCTACATGGTCATATGCTTTCTCAAAGTCAATTTTAAACACTACCCCTTCCTTCCTCTTACTTTTAATTTCCTCAGCAACTTCATTTGTCATCCTTTAACAGAAGCACCTTGACTCTTTGAGATTGTGACCCTAATCACCTCTTTGAATCTCATGGCGAGGACTTTGGCTAGAATCCTGTAAAGTGATGTCACCAAACTGATTGGTCTAAAATCTTTCACTTTTGTTGGACACACTTTCTTTGGGATAAGCTAAATAAAAGTTCCATTTGTTTTCACATTCACAACCCCACTTTCATAAAACCCATTGAAAACTTTTATTATGTCCTCTCTAATCGTGTCCCAACAATCTTGGAAGACTTTAAGAGTGAAACGATCCGGTCCCGGTAATTTATCCCCATTGCATTCCGACACCGCTTTCTTGATTTCAACCTCGCAAAAAGGTTCCAACCAATTTATCCTATCATTATTCAAAGGACTAAAATTTAGGCCCCCTACACCGAATCTCTCATCCTCTTTCCTAGAATACAATTCTTTAAAAAACTTAAGCACTTCCTCCACGATTTCCTCCTTATCCTCAATTATGCTACCATTCTCCATTTCCAACTTGTTCATACACTTATTCATTCTCCTTCCACTAGCAATCCGATGGTGTAATTTGGAATTGTTTTCCCATTCTTTGATCCATTTCGCTTTCGCTTTTTGGTTCCATGAGATCTCTCCTCTTCTTATTAAATCTCCCAAACGGCTCTTCAATTCCTTTCTTTCCTCTCTACGAGCCTGATTTAAAGCTCTTCTTTCCTCCTCCTCATCAATTAATTAAGGCCTCCTCAAAATTGCTCCTCTCTCATCTCTGATGTCACCAAAAGTATTCTTGTTTTATTTTTTTGTTTTACACCTCCCAATTTTAACTTGAATTTGTATCCCTCACATCCTTGGACTTCTTCACCCTCCCACTGGACTTTAAAACTTTTTTTGAAATCCCAATGCTCTAACCACATATTCTCTTCTTTTATCCCCATAAAAAGGGAAAATGCCAACAGCAGCCTAACAGGTAAGGAAGAATGGTGCTAATAAAATTCTAAGCCATGGCCCATGTCAGAAATTAATTAGTCTCATTACTTATTTTCCTATAACTGAAACTGGTGAACATTGCCATTCCTTATCACTAGGATTCAAGTCACACGTGATGCGTGTAAAATGCTTTATAAAACTTGAATTTAAAAATTAAATTTAGAAATATTAATAAGTCCAATAAGTTAAAGTTTCTACAAATAATTAAAATTACGTACATACTGATTATTTTACCAGAATGTTAGTGGGAGTATAATTGTAACAAGCTATTGTAACATTCATGGAAAGTGGGAGGACATGGGGAAGGTAGTTTTGAGATCATGAATTGGCTATATAATATATTACCCTTTATTTTCTGTGACATGGTGTGTGTTCATAAGGGTATTAATGGAAATTAGAAAAATGGTCTGCTAACTGCTTGAAGAGCATTTCCATTTCTATATAGGTAGATGATTACAAATGATCCACCCATTCTCTATGTCAGTAACTAAAACTTTTCTTGGTACTAGTGTTTATCACAACATTTCATGCATTTTTAACACTCAATTTGTTTCAGGTGATGGGTGAATGTCATTCAACTCAGGTCAATGACGAAGTTGCTGCAAAGTATAGATTAATTAGTGGTTCCCAGGACAGTGAGACATTTCTTGAATTTTGCCTCCATACAGTTTTATATCAGCCACCTCAGCAAGGGTCTGGAATCCATTTTACTCTTGTAGCAGTTTCGTCAATCTTTGAAAAGTTTTTCTTTTTCCTTCATATATTACATGAACTCATTCTATCCTTTGCAGTGGTGGATGCCCAGCCGGCCTCTCAATTACTCAAAGTGAACGTGTTACAGGGAAAAGTCCATTAAAAACTGATATGCTTTTAACGATGAAGGTAAAGTTGGTGGTATTCTAAAATAATATTACTGCGAGATTTATATTGCTAAACCTATATCAAATGTTTAATTACCATCCAAGAACTTCTCTATACCATTTCGAGGGTTTTCCGTGTGTATCTTCCTCCCGTGTTCACTTTAATTTCATGTGCAGTTAGGGATTTTGAATGTTGTTCAAGCTATGGAGCTGGCACCCGAAGTTGTATATGCTCTTTATGTTGCTGCTTGTGCAGATTGGTATTTATTACTTTCCTGGAGTAGATAGCCTAGAAGCTAATGCATTTTCAGGGCGTGTTTGATAAAAAAATGGAAAATAATTGAAAACATTAATAATTTTTATGAGAATTTGGAAAAAGAGATGATTGGTTTGGTGTGATGCTATTACCTTTTCTGTTTTTCCATGAACTCCAATTCTTTGGGGGCTGGCTAAGAAAATTTTCCATGAAAAAAGAGGAAAAGATGGAGAACATCTCACCAAATTGCTCATTTCTTTTTCCAACTTCTTATAAAACAATAATTGTTTTTCGATCATTTTCCAACTTTTTTATCATAACGGATCCACCAAAGATGGAGAAACTCTCATGCTTACTAACTGAGTTAAAATGATGACTTCATTTTAATGGTTGTTTTGTTCAAGTCAAGAGCCTGTGGTGAAAAGAGGGGAGGAGCTTTTAAAGAAGGCATCTGGTGTGAATTTGGATGATGCGAACCTGATAAACAGACTATTTTTACTGTTCAATGGTACGGACAACAGGCAATTTATTCATTCATGGGACCTAAGTTTATTTTGTCTATTACATTCAGTATATCAATTTTGTGTCATTCATTTTTCTATTTAAGCCACACTCTGTTTAAAAGTTTAAATACATGTACTAAAGATAGAATGTTTCTGCTGATAAAAGAGGGGAGGAGCTTTCCTTTACTATATTATTACATTGGGGTTTACTTTGTGTTCTATTTATCCGCACTTTGGGAGTGTAATCAGAAGAACTATCAATATAATTTAATATTCCGAAATTCCACTTCTCCCATTGATTTGCTAAAAAGCGCAATATCTGATTTCTCAAAAGATTCTAACAAGTGGGGGTCATAAGGCTATCCCTTCATACAACATTGTATATGTGTGGTACGACAGTCTAAATTCTCTTATTACTTGAGCAACGTGTTTTAAGGTTTGTTTCATGTGTAATAACCTATGAAGCATAGACCCGACACGCGTTTCGACACGACACACAAAATGCAATTTTTCCAAAATGTAGGACACGACACGTGGGGAGGGGGGACACGTTCTTATATATGCAATTAACATTATAAGTATTTAAGAATTCAATAAATGATCGGGGGAAGGGGGAGCATTTAGTGAGCTGGGAGAAGATTGGTCATAGCAAGAAGGCGGGAGGGTTAGGAATCGGAAATTTGATAAATAGAAATGAAGCACTGTTGGGGAAGTGGTTATGGAGGTTCCCGGAAGAACAAAACGCTTTCTGGCACTCTATTATTAAAAGTGTTGAAGAGTATGATATACATTGTTGGCCCACTACTTAACAGCTTAAGCTTTTGGGTGAGATGGTGACTAACTTGGTATCAGAGCTCAGGTTCTACAAGGTCTCGGGTTCGAATCCTCCCGCTTGCATTTGTTTCCCCCTTTGTGTTTGTGCACAAAGTGCACCTTTGGTTTGGCCGGTTTGGTCTTTGGTTTCGTTTGTCTATCCACGTGCGAGTGGCTCGCACGTGAGAGGGAGTGTTGAAGAGTATGATATACATTGTTGGCCCACTACTTAACAGCTTAAGCTTTTGGGTGAGATGGTGACTAACTAAAAGTAAATATGGGGTTCAAGAAAATGGGTGGGATTCTAATGCAGTGTCTAGGGGGACACATTGCAATCCTTGGAAGGCAATTTCTGGAGGGTTAGAGAAATTTATGGGAAATATCCGATATAAAGTAGGCAATGGTGCCAGGATCCGGTTTTGGAGTGATAAATGGGTGGGTGAAGTAACTCTGACTGTTAATGGTAGCGCTTTTCAGAATAGTACAATCCGTCGAGAACCCGTGAAAGGGTTAATGCAATCCGTCGTGCCCCTAATAGTAGCGCTTTTCAGAAATGTGGTTATTGTGGCATTTCGGTGGCTATTGCTCTGAGTGATATGCACGAGTGTGAAGAAAAAAGGGATGTGAAGAGACTGAAAGGAGAATGTAAGTTTCAGAATAGTACAGAAGATAGATTTCAAGACCAACCCAGATCCGAGTTTTGATTCTTCATGGAAAGTTTTGTGAAGACTTGTAAGGATGAAAAACAGATTGATGTTGATTCGAAAGGTTTTGAGACGTGGAAGAACATGTCAAAGGAGGAGAGGCAACCGTATGCCCTGCTGGCTCAACAGGTGAATTCTGCGTATACAAAGGCATTGCTCGCCGAGGCTGATAATTTTTCAATGGTAGAAGACGAGGCTGATTCAGCGGAGGTCGGGAGGTATGACAAGAAGTATAAAGCATATGATTACTACGATGATTCTGTTTGTGTTTATCCTTATGCAAGACCAATGCTGGATCCATTGTGGATTTCTGGGAATTCTTCTTGAATGTTTGAAGATCATTCTTGAGGGATTGATGTGTTTGTTCAGAATTGTGGACAAATGTAACCATCATGGCAATGGGTAAAATCCAAATTTGGACAGGAAGTTTAACCATTGCCAATCTTCTCAAAGGCAAGTCATTTTGGCTATTGTAGAGTAAAACATTAGGTGTTTTAGGATCCAAGTAGGATTTGGAAGGAAACAGTTTATTCCTCCAGTGTAATTTTTTTGGGATTATTGTGGAAGGTTTTTAGTTACTCCAAGGCTGGGTATTTTAAAATTTGTTTCTGGATGATTCTTGCATCATGTTTTATATTCATTACAGAGTATATGCACCAGCATGAGGCACCGAGTTCAAAAGAGGCCAGGGGTCATTCGTAGGGTGTTGTATGGTATAACACTATAGTGCATTACCCGGTTGGTACATGTAATCAGCAAAACTAGAATTTCCATATGAAGAGGCAAACAGGCATTTTGTTTTGAAAAAAAAAAAAACAAAAAAAAAAACTCTGACTGTTAAATTCCCTAGAATAGCTAGATTGGCTATCCATCCGAAGGCATCAATTGCGTCTAATGTGTGTTGGGGTTCAAGTAATGATGTTGTGTGGAACATTCTTCTTCGAAGAAATCTCATTGTAGAAGAGGAAATTGAGTATGTGGAAATGTTGGGGTTTATTGGGAATTGTAATATTTCTAGAAGTGGAAGGGATTCCAGAGTGTGGGTGGGAGATAAATCTGGTCAGTTCTCAACAAAGTCATTCTTCGAGATTATTACACGTTCCAATGTAGCAGGGGATTATGAGCCTCATGACATGGTTTGGAAGAATGGAGTTCCGACAAAAGTGAAAGTTCTGGCCTGGCTTGCTGTGCATAAGAAGGTAAGTACGGCAGATTTGTTGCAGATCAGAAGGCCGTATCTACAATTATCTCCCTTGTGGTGTGTTATGTGCAAGAGGAGTGGGGAAAGCTTAGATCATTTGCTATTGCATTGCTCTTTTGTGCACTCTATCTGGTGCAATATCCGTAGTGACTTTGACATGGTTGCTGCTCTTCCAAGTTCGTGGCACAATCTTCTTATAGAGAGATGGTATTTTAAGGGTGATAAGAAGTCTAAAAAGTTGTGGAGAAGTAGTTGTTTGGCGGTTTTGTGGTGTGTGTGGAGAGAGAGGAATTCCAGAATCTTTGAAGGCAAGGAGGAAAATGTGGTAGAGATTTGGCACAGAATCAAGGCATTGGCATCTTTGTGGGCATTCTCTTTAAATGGGTTTGGAGGTCTTTTGGTCTCTGATATAGCTAGATATTGGAAAGCTGCATTGATGTAGCAGAGTGGTGGAAAGTAGTATTTTTAGCCTGGTTCTATAGTTATTGCTGTTGGTTGGTTTTAGTGTAGGTTTGGGTAGTTTGTCCTTTTGTTGTGTGATGAGGTGGTGGATGTCTTCTGTGATTTTTATGTATTTTCTCTGTTTTTTGGGGCTGGCTGTGGACATCTTGTCCACTCTCAGTCTCCCTTTTTCTTGTTTTCTTCTTTTTATATCTATATAATCATAGTTTCTGATCAAAAAAAAAAAAAAAGAATTCATTAAAATGAAACTAGATTGCATTAATAACCCAAATACTCAAAACTTGATCACTAAATTGTTTCATAATTAAAGCATCAAAAAGCATACATAGACTAAATTGTTCCAAAGAATGATAGAAAACAAAAGAGGAATATAAAAGGTGGCTTAGTTGCCTCATCCTTAGTTGATGTTGCAATGAAGAAACACTAGGAGTAGTAGCTATCTAAATCAATAATCAAGTATTAGAGGCTATAATTAAATTCAAGTGTTGGAGAGAGTGTTGGAGTGTCCGACAAGTGTCGGGCCCGACACGTGACCTCCAAGAGAGTGTCCGTGCTTCATAGGTTATACCATTGTCCGTATTTAGTAAATATGAAATTGATAAAATGCATAATTTGGTAATGTAGGTGAATATGAATATATGGTATTTTCATTATTTCTGCAGCCTTTCTTTATTCGTGTCCGAAAAATGTTTGATATATTCTAAGATTTCGAACCTTAATAGTATCAAACAGATTCTGAATAGGCACATTGAATTTATTTTGCACTTTACACAGGGACTGCTGGAGTTGAACATATTGCTGCAACTTCTAGAGTCAATCCTGGGAATCCTTCTTTGAGAACAAGGCTGATGTCTATTTTTTGCCGGTCAATTACAGCAGCAAATAGTTTCCCATCAACTTTACAGTGCATATTTGGCTGCATATATGGTAACCTGAAGCTTCTCATCTGTATTAAAAATTTTCCTTTTACTGTTTTTGTTAGTAGTATGTCAGCATCTTGTGTGATCCCATTATGTTGGGAGAAGTGTATTTATTGTAGGTTTGTTAGGGCTATGATTCTGGAACACTCGTAAGAATTTGATGTGCTGTGTTGCATACTGATATTTTATCCGTACTTCATATAGGTGCCTTGCACTTCTTCAATGTTTTTATAAATTAAATACTCCCTCTGCCTCAAAAAGATAGTCACACTTCCTATTTTGGAATATCTCAAATTGATAGTCCCATTTCCTTTTTGCAACGTAATCAATGTACCATATCTCACAATGGAAAATGGATTGTGTTCTTGACTGTTGTTTAGGTTGAAATTAGTTGTTTACTTGAAAAGTACCAAAGTTAAAGTGGGACTATCTTTTTGAGATGGAGGGAGTATAACTGTCGAGATGAAATGGTAAATAAGGCTCACCCTCCCTCCCCTCTGGTAAGACTTAAATACTCAACTCCTGTGTGGTTTGGATAGTTATATTTTCTGGGCTGAGGGCTTCATGCTTTACATTTGAGGTTACTGCCTCGTGGGTTGACTGCATATGCTTTTGGGTTTTCCTTGAGTTCAGGCCTCATTAGTAATAAGTTTGTTTTGAAGATCCCACATCATAAAGCCTAGTAGCTCCTCATCTTAGATTTGGTAAGTACAATTTACTTTAGATATGGAATTAATTGGTATAACAAGGTAAAGTTGACTTCAGCCCAATGTCAAGCTTAAGATGAAGCCGGATATTTTAGCTGGTTAATGTTCATGGCTGCTTCCACGTTGTCCAGGTGCAAAAATCAACTGAATTCCTCAAATCAAGCAACCCTTGGCCGACCTAGTTCTTGGTTTTTGCTTCTCTTCACTTCCTTTTTTTTTTTTTTTTTGATCAGAAACAAAGCTTATATATTGATTGAAAAAATCAGATACAAGCAAAGGTGCTGGATGCGGATGAGAAATCCACTACCAAGCACACCAGAAAATAAAACAAAAAGGAACAGCTCCATCCTCGATCACAAAACAAACAAAAAGAACCCTACTACAAATCAAAACTGATCCCATGCCCAAAAAACAAGCAGTACCCCCTAACAACAACAATCATACTCCTAGGCACTAGGCAAACCTCTAAGGCCTAAATAAGGCTACTGCATAGCCAAGCCCCAATCCCTAGCAATCTCTGATATAGTCCAGATTCCAAAATTCTTTGAAGAAAATGCCCAAAGTGAAGCCAGGTTCTTGATTCTGTCCCAAGTCTTTTCTAATTCTTCTTCGGTTTCTTCAAAAATTCTCTTATTTCTCTCTCTCCAAATACACCACATCACAGCCATGCAACTACACCTCCACAATGTTTTGCTTTTCTTTTTGTCACCTATGAAGAACCACTTGATGGTAAGCAATTCATACCAAGAATCCGGAAATACTGCAATCAAGTCGAATTCCTTTAGGACCTTGTTCCAGATTTCTTGAGCAAAAGAGCAGTGTAATAACAAATGATCAATGTTCTCTCTGTCCCGCTTGCATAACACACACCATGAAGGAGATAGATGCATAAAAGGCCTTCTGAATTGAATTAAATCCGCTGTGTTGACTTTCTTTAATGCAACTAACCATGCCAAAACACGAACTTTAGGAGGAATGCCTGATTTCCAAATCATATCTGCTGGAGCAAAGATATAACCTGCATCAGATTTGGTAAGAATTTTAAAAAAAGACTTCACTGAGAACATTCCATTTCTATCTCCTCCCCAAACTCTACTATCCTCTTCATCACTAGCCACTTCAACACTATGTAACCTTCCCAACAGAGCCCTATATTCCTCCTCCTCCGATTCTGTAACATTTCTTCGCAGTATCACATTCCATGAATGATATTGGGTAGAATCCCAAGAAAGATTATCAGCAACCATAGCCCTCGGATTCTGCACTACTCTGAACAGACCCGGGAATTGATCCTTTAAACCTATATCACCAACCTATCTATCCAACCAGAATTTTGTTCTTGACCCATTGCCAACTCGATAATTCACATTAGCCAAGAAGGTCTCCAACCCATTTGCAATCGCCTTCCAAGGGTTTCTGAAAGTACCTCTACTTGCTTTATTCGCATCCCAGCCATTCTTGAGTACTCCATATTTGCTTCTGATAATACGGTGCCAAAAAGCACTATGTTCATTTGGAAATCTCCAAAGCCATTTACCAAGCAATGCTTCGTTCCTCTTGATCAAATTGCCAATGCCAAGCCCTCCCATCTCTTTGCATTTGGACACCGTTTCCCAATCAACTAAATGATTTGTTTTCCCTTTATCCATTCCTTCCCATAAAAAGCATCTCATTAATTTTTCAATCGTCTTAGCTACTGAAACCGGGATCTTGAACAATGAAAGAAAGTATGTAGGTATACTATCAAGAACTGATTGAATGAGTGTCAACTTCCCCCCTTTAGATAAACATCCCTTGAACCACCCTTTGAGCCTTTTAGTAACCTTCTCTATCACCGGATTCCAAAAATTGACTTTCCTTGGATTGTCACCCAAAGGAAGTCCTAAATAGGACATTGGCCAGCTACCAACTACACACCCAATTCTCTCAGCAAGGGCCTCCATCTCACCCTCACCTACATTAATTCCCACGACTTCCGTCTTAGACAAATTGATTTTCAATCCTGACGCATACCCAAAGATATCAAGGATTCCCATTAAGTTACTAATTTTGTGTTCATCATTTGAGAGGAAAAAAATCGTATCATCGGCAAATTGAAGATGAGACAAACTTACACACTCCCTACCAATTGAAAACCCTTCAATAAGCCCTCTTGTTTTCGCCCTTTCCACCAACAAATTGAGCACATCCGCAACTATAACAAATAAGAAAGGTGATAATGGATCACCTTGTCGTAACCCTCTCGAAGCTTTGAAATTCCCTCTTGGTTTCCCATTCATCATTACTGAAAAATTCACCGTCGACAAACACCCTTTGATCCATTTCCTCCATTTCTCTCCGAAACCCTTACGTTCAAGAACATGGTCCACAAAATCCCACTCTATGTGATCGTATGCCTTCTCGAAACCGATCTTCAAAACGACTCCTTTCTTCTTCATCTCCCTATATTCTTCCACTCCTTCATTAGCGATGAGTGCCAAATCAAGTATTTGCCTATCCTTAACAAACGCACTTTGAGCCATGCCAACAGTCTCGCACAACACCTCACGTAACCTCAAGGATAAAACCTTAGCTAAGATCTTGTAAAGGCTAGTGACAAGACTAATAGGCCGATAGTCTTTGAGCTTGAATGATGCTATCTTCTTCGGGATTAAGCAAATGTAAGTAGAATTTGTACAAGCGTTGACCACTCCCTTCTCGAAAAACTCATTCATCACCTTCATAATATCCTCCTTTAAAACTGTCCAACACTTCTTGAAAACTTCCATTGTGTACCCATCCGGCCCCGGAGCTTTGCTACCTTCACATGAATCAATTGCCTCTTTCACCTCATCCTCTACAAAAGGCCTCTCCAACCAAACCTTGCTCTCGGATCTAATGGGGTTCCAATTTAACCCCTCAAATCCCACATGCGTTCTTTGCTTCTTTGTGTACAACCGCTTAAAAAAATTCACCAACTCACTCTCAATTTCTTGCTCTGTACTTACCACCGACCCATCCTTTCTCTCAAGCTTGCTTATAAACTTATTGGCCTTCTTTTGATTGACAACCCTATGGAAGAGCTTCGAGTTTGCATCCCATTCAATTGCACCTTTTATTCTAGCTTTTTGGTTCCATAATATCTCCTCCTTCAATAACAGACTCTCAAACTCCAATTTCAATTGGTTTCTTTCTGCTTTTTTGTCAACCCCAATGCTTCCCCTAGCCTCTTCCTCGTCAATTTTCTTGATGCGCTTCGACAATTGTTCCTTTTTTATTCTGACATCCCCAAACACTTCTAGATTCCATCTCCTGATCTTGAGTTTGGTTTGTTCCAATTTTTTCATGAACTTGTAGCCTTCCCACCCATCTAGCTGGCTCTCCTTCCACCCCTCACTAAACATTCCCATGAAATCTGCATTGCTTAGCCACATATTCTCGAATCTAAACGGCGAAGGACCCCACCTAAAAGGAGTCGTATCCAACAATAGAGGGAAATGATCCGATGTCAACCGCATCAAAACTTCCTGCCTAGCAATTGTCAACTCCTCCCACCCTCCTGAAAAAAGAAATCTATCCAATCTTGAGTGTATCCTCCCATTTGACCAAGTAAAATCTGCGTTGCTAATATTCGGATATGCTAGTTCCGCATCTCGGATAAATGAATCAAATTTGCGCATACTCTTAGTCCATCTCCCAATCACTCCACCTTTTTTCTCCGACGGAAATCTGATTGTGTTAAAGTCGCCCCCTAAGCACCATTTATCGCCGCACAAACCGGATAAATCCGCCAACTCCTCCCAAAATTCCTTCCTATCTCTGTATCTACATGGCCCGTAAATACCAGATAGCCACCAACTTTCCCCTTGTTTCGATTTCAACTTGATAGACAAGGAAAAAATACCCTTAACACACTCTTCACACGTCACCACTCTAACATCCCAAATAATAACAACTCCTCCCGATCTACCCATCGAAGGGATAAAAGCCCAATCTTTATACCTTACCCCCCAAACAGAACCAACAATATCCCATGAGATCATGGCTTTCTTCGTCTCTTGTAAAATAACAATGTCTGGTCTTTCTTTTGAAATTACTTCTTTGATGCTCCTCCTCTTTTCCTTCCCCCCCAAACCACGTACATTCCAAGATAAGATCTTCATCGAAAACTTTTGTCACCCCTTCTACTAGAACTCCCGCCCCCTTGCTTATCATAGTTCACTTCACATTTTAAGTTGTGTAACTCCCTCTCCCCTTTATGTCCGGATCTTTTTTTCACCTTTGCATATTTCTTCTCCTTGCCCTTAGTAGCATACATCGTGATTCCCATTTATTCTAAAATCTCGCAAAATTTTTCCTTATCAACTTCACTTAACCCAAACCACCTCTCAGAATTGCCTGACTCCCTAGCTGCCATTACTAGTCCTTGAATTGGTGTTGACACCTCACTATAGATCTCAACTGGACTCTTTGATGCCTTAGTCCCCTCCTCATTTCTGATTGGAATTTTTGCTCCATCTTGATCTTCTTTTGTAAAAATCTCTCTAACTCTGACATTTCTATCAACTTTCTCCGCCCCTCTACTTCCATCTACCAAAATCTCTCGTTGCTTATTTTGGTGTTCTAGAAATTCCGATCCTGCCCTCTTGCTAATGCACAAATCTGCCCTTATATCTCCAGATATAATTGTAAATAACAACCCAAAACTACACCCGAACCGAAACGATGTTGTAGGATGCCCATTTTCCTTCGTGTGTATGACCAACTGTTGGTTAAGGCCAACAATCTCTTGCTTGTCCATCACTACGTTGTTACTGATACCAAGAGCTTTATCCTCCTCATTAAACATTTGACCACACCAACCAACATTACCATCATGATGATTGAGACCATTCTGGTCACTGAAAATTTCATTCTCTGATTCCTCACTGTTTGAAACATACTCATCGTTGCTTTCTGATGTCGCTTCGTATGCCTGTCTTGCTTCATCATCCGTCATTTCCATGTTGTCGCCATCACTCATAAACTCAATGTCCTCTTCCAAATAATCATTGTCAATTTGCTTGTTGTTTCCCAAAGGAATTTCCGCCCATTTGTCCTCGATCATATCTTCCTTATCTGAATCCTCCCCATCACTAGCTTTTAATGTTTCACAGCACTCTTTCTTTCGTCTTTTGTACGTCTGGATTGGCTTTGGGGACCATTTAAATCTGGTGAGCTTACTTTTCTTGAGTCTATTCCAGCCTTTCAATTTAGTGCCATAAACTTGTACCAAGTCCTCTTCAACTGGCCCTTTCACAAATTTCCTTGGTCCCTTCATCACCCATTCTTCCTCCTCATCCGTTTCCAGTGATGAATTACGATGACTAGGCCCAGCTTCCTCCTTTCGGACGCCCTCCTGAGTCTCCTCGATTATTGTTCCTTCCGATGAAGCAACATCCCCAAAGGAAGATATTCCATAATCTGAATCTTCAGGTACTTCAGCCTCGGCATACTTCTGAATTTGGTCCGCAAATGACACCTTTTTAACGATAATTTGATCTTTTCTTGTTTCATGCAATCCCCCTTCGTTTATCGTACTCCGTGAACCCTCACCCTTTTCCAATTCCGACCGTAAGCCCTCTTCCATCTCATTATCAAAGTACCCTTGCATAGTATCTGAAATGATCAAAATGTCCTCCAAATTCTGATAATTGCCTTTGTATTGTTTCATAGACATTAAATACTCCTTTGGGCTACGTTGTCTAAGATCTAACTTGGAAGTGGAGGAGAGGCTTAAGATGAAGGGGTTTGAACAAGAATCCATTTGCACCTGCAACAACGCTTGAATAAAGCCATTGTGATTTCCCCTAACTTTTATTCTTGCCACCAACAAATTTTGAAAGTCGCGGGTCCTTTTATCAATCTCAATCAGTCCTCCACATCTCTCTCCTATTTTTCTGAATACTTTCTCGTTCCACCATGCAACTGGTAACCCTTGAATATTTATCCAACCACCCGTACATGCAATTTTCCTGTTTTGATAAATGCTTTCTTCTTCCCATCTCTGTAATTTAATAGCAAATGGTCCACTTAAGAACACTAAACCCTTATTGCCATACATCTCAGCTTCTTCCTCGCTTTTACATAAAAACATGGCTTTATCAGTATGAAAAGGTTTCAACTGGAAATTGGTTTTGTAGAACTTGTTCAACGAATTTTGAATACCCCTCCATGAGTCCCACACCGATTCTCTGATGCATACAACCACTCGCTTCCATTCAATAACACCTCGTACATTCATCGTATCGGCCGCTTGTTTTCCTCTAGTTAAATCTTCCCTGTTCAACTCGCAATTCTTAACAATCTCTGCATATGAGAGCCGGCTAACCACCCTTCTGCCCGAACTAACTTGTTGATAGTTCCTCACCACCTCTTTATGGTTAACTTTTTTCTCCCCACTAGACGGACAACCTAGGATTCTTTGTAATGAATCTGCAATCCCTCTCCAACCATTGCCCTTAATGCCAGCCGGAAAAATTACTGTATTCATGCTAGTACCTTTCCGAAGTTCCACGAGTCTGATAAAACTACCATTTTTATTCGCATATCTCTCCATAACAAACAGTGCATAAGATGCTTGATATTTCTTGGGCTTAAATATTTCATTGAAATTATAAGCAACTGAATTTAGTCCCTCAATCAACCATTTAACACCCCCGAAATCAATTTGGATGGAGTAAGAATGAAGACGATTCATCTCCTTTATGATCACTTTGGACCCATTGTCATGAATATCAAAATAGAAAGCTTTGTGTTCAAACCTGAAAATCTGCCTTCGATGTGTGTAAATATTAGTCACCATTTTACTTAAAGAATAGTCTTCCCCAAAAAACCCAGAAAACCAAGCTACTACAATGCACGAGTGGAGCTATGACGTTTGAAACAGTGAAATGAAAGACCCTCAGGCTTTATAAACTGCCAGCTCTTAAGAATGGAGGCAATCATTCTACAAAGGTGGCTGAATCATACCAAACGAAGGCTAGAACACGGTGAGTAACAGTGAGACGACTCGATCTGGAGATTTTGGTGATGGTCGGAGCAACCACGCGCCGTGGTTGACGACGGCGAGTGAGATCCACGCGCGGGAGCAGTTGGCGCGTATAGGCGCGTGCGTAGGCGTTTTCCGGCTTTGCTTTCGGGGGTTGGGTCGTCTGTGGATTCCGACCAACTCTATGTGGTCGTTTTCTGGTAGGGTCACTTATTGGGTACAGTGTCGGACGGGGTGGGGGTAGACGGTACTCATTCTAGGGTTTTTGGACCATTATTACTAAACCATAACATCCGTTGTTCACTCCAAGCAAAAGAAGAAACTTACATGGAGCTTTCATCATCACCTCAAGTGTAAACACGTAACAAGAGTTCACTTCTTCCTTTTAACCATCCCATTAAAGTGGGGTAAGTGCCTGGGTAATGTCATGATATAATTCGACCCATATCTTTGGTTCTTCTTATTTTTTTAATCTTTGTCAACCTGCTAATAACTGGAATGGATGTTACCATCCAGGTTTCGCTGCTAGCAGCTCTTCGAGAAATTTTGATCAAATGATTTTGCCCTGTCGAAACTCGTCGAAACTGATGGTTATGCGACCTTGGTTTGCACATCTCGATCTCGATTCCGATCTCAATCTTCACATTCATCATTTCATATTTTTAAATTTCTTTTGAAAAATTTACGAATTATAATATATTCTTTGGTGGATCCCAGTAGCTACATTTCTGTTGGACAATTTATTTAGTTTATTGTTGTTTTTGTTTATCCATGTGAGCGTGTTTAAATATGCAGATCTTGCTTTCCACAATTGTTCTTGAATTCATTTGAATAGTGGGAGATCTTGGAATATCATTTCAGTGATCGCATTTGTGGAGTATTGGCTCCTCATTGCGTCCCCTGTTTTTCACCATGATTTGGAACTGAATCAGCCATTTTAGTATTTACACTGGAAATTCCTAAATTCAGGACCTTGTCGCCTTGGGCACCCCCGGCACTTGTTACATTTTTTTATGTTGGTGGTAACTCCTCTTGTAACTATTAAGAAGTTCACGGGCTCTTCCTCAAATAATCATACACAGCACACTTGGACCCAACTTAACGGGGTATCTAACCAAGTAGAACACAATAAAGGAGACTCTGACTTCTTAGAGGTCAATCCCAATCTTATGAGTTTGAAAACATTATCCTGAGATTGACCAAACATAGGTGGACTTCAATGTCCAGGCTCTTAAGTTCGCAGAGGCACCATGGCCAGGGCTCCTTTCAGACCTTGAATACTCAGTTTTCTTGGCCACAGAATCTGAAGTGCAAGTAGTCAAAATGTGTGGAGCCGCATCAGCTTTTTGAAAATATTATCATGTATCATAATTGTTAAGCATGATATTCATTACGCTTCTTTCTCCTAACAGCTTAAGCTTTTGGGAGAGATGGTTCCTAACATGGTATCAGAGCTTGGTTTGCTAGGAGGTCCAAGGTTCAAGCCTTGGCACCTCCATCCCCCATTTGTTCATCCGAATTCGAAATTTGTCTGCTCTCCAAGTGTGAGTATGGGGTCGCACGTGAGGGAGGGCGTTAAGCATGATATTCATTACGCTTCCTTCTCCTAACAGCTTAAGCTTTTGGGAGAGATGGTTCCTAACAATAATGTACCGTAAGGTACATGTTAAGTCGTTAATTCATATGTAAATATGTTTATACATACTTACATATATAGACAATGCCATCTTCCCTCCCTTCGCTACAGAAGGATACCGGAGAATGATTTTTCAATCTGTAGTTGTATCACTATCTAAACCATGCTTTTTAGTTTTCTAGACCTAAAGGTGTATCAATTCATCACCACTCAATTTACTCTCTGCACAAGTTGTAGTTGGGAAAACCAGTTTTCATTTAATTTTTTTTGTTCAATGCCTTCCCTATATGCATATGGTTAACTGTGTGCTTATATTAAATTCTCACACTAATGACACCTCAACAGCGTATAGCCCATCTACTCCACCATTGAGAGCAGCAGATTTACTCACTTTTTTTATTGTATTTATTTCGGTTTTAGGACTTCCTTTGTGTTTGGCTCTACCTGTTTGCTTCTTTAGTGAGGAACATGTTGAAAACATCTTTGATCTGTTCAATTTTCTATGGTTAGGAACTGGTACAACTTCAAGGTTGAAGCAGTTGGGAATGGAATTCACTGTGTGGGTCTTCAAACATGTAAGCAACTTGTGATTCATTTCAGATTACTTTTTCCTGTTTAAGAACTTGTGGTGCAACAAATAGTAAAAGAACATAAATCCTTGCATTGAAGTAGATGAACAACAATCACCAATATTAGAAATCCTTTTTGCTGGTGGCTTTGAATTTTCTAAATAGGTTTCAACTCATATTACAAATCAAAGTGCATCTTATGATACATTGATACAATAAATATACAACAAAAAAAGGGGACATGGCTCCAGTACACTTTTTGACTACCATTTCTTATACTTCTTCGACATGGTCAAGAAGAAACTATGTCTTATTGCAATGTTTCCATTTACATTTGTTGCAAAGTATCAAGATACTAAATCTATTCATTAACTTATAGATACGACAAACAAGTAGGACAAGCGTCCAACATAACTCTTGAAGTACCGGTATCTGATATGGACATGAAGTATCTGTTCTGAGACCTTAGTGAATGTGAATTCTTTCCTTTCCTCGCCTTCTAGAATCGTGTTAAAAACTGAAATATATAGGAAAATATTACCATCACATTCAAAGATGCAAAGCAAGTAAAACTCGAAAGAATTACCAGAGATGCTCTTAAGTATTCCCTGGACAATGTGATATGTAAAAGATGACATATTTTTGCTTATATGATCAATCAATTTTCTTGTTCTTAGTATTTTCTCATTGCTGACCCAATGGGCCATGAAAAGGAATCCTTTCCAAGCTTGCTTATTTATTGAGATCTGGTTTGCAGCTCTGTCTATTCCAAACAGAGTGACTTTATTCCTTATTTAGTTGTACTCTTAGTGGACATCTTATCCTCTACTGCTATATGATTTTCTGGTATATCAATAAAGTTATTTGTTTCCTATAAAAAAAACAGAGCGATTTATTCATCGATTATAAAGTAGTACAAGATAGTGATTTGATTTTGCTTTCCATTCTACAATTTATAAACATGTGCAGGCAAGAATGGATCAGCTGAAGCTTATGGGCCCTCTTATATTGAATGGAATTTTAAAATCCCTTGATGATTCAGCTTCCGAATCTGGTATGCTTGTAGTGCATTTTACAGTTCCTATTTTGCTTTCATATGCTATATACTCAAGAAACATAATCTCTTAATCTGTATAATCAAATTCATCCAGATGCTGTTGTTAGGGATGCCAAGATCTTTGCTTTTCAAGCAATTGGATTGCTTGCACATCGCATGCCTCAACTTTTCAGGCATTTTCTTGCTTAAGTCCTTATCTGTTGGCTGCCTTTGTTTCTTTCTTGATTTCATAATATCACTAGTTGCTTATTCTTTCAGAGAGAAGATTGACATGGCTGTTCGGCTTTTCAATGCTCTGAAATTGGAGTCTCAGTTTGTTCGTCTAACTGTCCAAGAAGCAACGAACGCCGTTGCTGTTGCATACAAGGTATCAAATTCACTCATTTTTTTTATTATCTTTGGTTGACAGCTAGTCCCCTATCTTTTGTACTGTGTCTCTTTTATTTAATAGAATCTTTTCGTTATCTGAAACAAAACAAATATAATTATTATATTTTGACCTTTTTATAACGCTGAGTAACAGGGTGCACCCACAAGTGTGTTAAAGGATTTGGAGGCGCTTCTGCTGAAAAATTCTCATGCGGTACCCATTTTACAGACTGGATACCTTAATCTAACTGTTATTCGATTTGTTCTATTTTGTTTTGGGATGAGAATTCACTGGTTTGTTTCACCTGATTTGGTTTCACAAAAAGCTTCCTGATTCTCGGTACTTTTTTCTCATTTTATCACAAGGAACAAAGTGAAGTACGTTTTTCTGCCGTGAGATGGGCTACGTCCATATTCGATTTGCAGCACTGCCCAAGCCGATTTATTTGTATGCTTGGTGCTTCAGATTCTAAATTGGACATAAGGTAGCATGAATTTTGTGCTTTATTTATAACTTGCTTCCATTATCTGTTCTTTTTGCCCATACTATTTTTTTTTCTTGTAATACTTGCCATCATAATTGTTTATGTCATTTTCTGTTCTTCCTTGTGTTCGAACATCGCGTCCTTTCAGTGGAAAAACATAATTAGGGTTTTGGCCAGTGTTTTAAAAGGCGAAGGCGTAAGCTTAGGCGTTTACTTGTTCAGAGGCGAGGCGTAAGCCTTAATGCGGTGAGGCGTAAGCCTTTCGTGCAAAGGAATTTTATATTAAAAAAAAACAGAGAAATTATTATTAGTCATAAAAATAATTTTCTTTAATGTCATATTTTTTAGTTCAAGGGGTAAAGTGTTAAATTAAATAACTTAAAGGGTATGTTGTAATTTATCAAAATTAAAACCTCTTCCCCTTTGTAGAATCCAAACACACTATTCTCTCCCCCCCCGGGTAAAAATCAAACAATTTCTCTCTCAAAGCCCAAATCTCGCTCTATCCAACACAAACAAACCCAAATCAAGCCTCAATCAAGGACCGCAAAGAGATTTCGGCTCAAATCGGTGATTCCATCTACAATCTAGGGCTTCAAATTTGGTATGTGTTTCTCGTTGTAGTTGTTACTTGTCGAGTTCCGCCTTTGCTAGCTTCGTCGAGTTCTTCTTCAACTGCTTCAGTTGTCTTCTTCCTCCGGAACTGGTTTCAATAGTCTTCTTCCTCCGCTCTCTCTCTCTCTTTCGATATTTTGGTCGTGACGGCGTGTGTTTAGGACTTTAGGGTTTAGACTTGAAGCGTAATTTTTTATGTAATTTTTTTCGACCAAAACGGTGTAGTATAGGGATTGTACAGTTAAAAAAAAAAGCACATAAGGCGTAAGCCTTTTTCAAAAGGCGTAAAAAAGCGTAAAAGGCGTAAGCTTTTTAAAAAATGCGTAAGCCTCGAAAAAAATGCGTAAGCCTAGCATACAATCCGCAGTTCTCTTTGAGCTTTGAGGCGTTTTTTGCAAAAGGCGCCCTAAGGCGCGCCTCGAGGCGCGCTTTTCGGCGCTTTTTAAAACACTGGTTTTGGCATACAGCATATTCAATATGAGAGCTAGAGACGTATATTTATATAGATAAAACTTAGAAAGTATGAAAGAATATATGTCTGTATATCTTATTGAATGAGCACAAGGTCCTCTTTTATAAGGAGAGGAATTACGGTAAAAAAGGAAAAGAATAAATCTAGATATAGACAGTTGCCTAACTTTCCTAATTTACAGCATTGACTATTTTTCATTAATTACAAATCAATTACAAATCCTAACATATTCCCAGAATCATGGCTAATTGATATTCCCAGAATCATGGCTAATTGACAGAATTTCCAACAATAAATTTGGGTTACAATGAATAACCAAACATAAATAAAAAGACAAAAAAGGAAACAATCAAATGTGGAACCTTATCCTTACCATTTTACTAGAGCAAGACACAATAATAAGTACTCCCCACTTAGTGATCATCTTTTAGAGGATGATGGAGAAGGGGAATCATGGGATCAAAAATCAGAGGACAATTCCATTGATTCCTCTGACCAAATGATTGCTTCACAAGGGTTATACTCTCCTGCTGGTTCTGATCAGTATTTTGCTGCCCCTAGACCTGATAGAAACTGGGTTGCCATGGTGGATGAACCTCCACTTCAGTCATGGGAAGCCATGGCAGATGCAAATTTTGAAGCTGCAATTGCAAAAAATCCCACAGAAGAGGAATACATTCAATTAAAGCAAGATAGCAGACCTTCCATTCTAGCACAAAACTTTCACCCCCCTGGTCAAGCTGATCACAACACAAGCAATAGTTCACAATCCTTTTCTGGTGCTTTAACACAAGGGGGGTCAGATTACTCCCCTTCCCCAGTTCAAACCAGAGCTCAAAGAAAGAAGAAAAGCAACACCCTCCCTCTTCACAAACAACAAAAGTTGAAAAAAGCTTTCATTAGAGACACCAAGTCAAAGGCAAGAGGAAAAGCTTCCACCTCTCACGCTCCATGTCCTATTGATCATGATGAATATCAATGGAAAGTCTACCTTGATGATGAGGAAAAGAGAAAGAATGCTGCTTCAGCTTCTGCAAAAAATAATTCTGTTGTGCAGAATGCAGAAGCAGAATTAACAGTTGTTACTGCAAACTAGTTAACTTAACGTTCAGTTCTCTACAGATCTCTATTTGCCAATTCTGTTTGCTTCAAGTTAGTTTTTCTACTTGCAAGCAGGTGTAGCAGTTTTGCCATTTCCTGTGCACAGGCAGCAGGAATTTTGCAATTTCTTTTCCTGCTTTGTTGACAGCCAATCTTTTTGTCTATTTTTTATGGCCTGATTTTAGTTTTTTTGTTGGCCAAACTGTTATGGCCTTTATTGCCCAATTTGAATTTGATTCGTGGACTTTAGTGCTTAGGTTTTTAGTCCATGTTCCAATTTCCTTTTGCTCGCAACAATTGCATTTCTTTGTGTTTTGGTCTTGGGGATGGCCTTTTGTATCCCCCTCTTTTTGTATCTTTTTGGTTATTTATGCTATCACTCTAATGCCCTTCATTGGGCGAAGAAGACTTTATTAAAAAAAAAAAAAAAAAAAAAGAGTCTGAATCTACAAGATCCCTTATATTATGGGATGCACAAAAGTTACCTAATATAACTTAATAACCAAAATAGTAAAAATAATTATGATTTCCAACACTCCCCCTCAAATTGAAGGAGGTGTTAAACCGGAATCAATTTGCCTATCATAATATGCCACTTTTCTTCTTCTTTTGACCTCTTTGAGGCATTTCCTTAGTTTCCTTGTTATGATTGGTTTGGCTTGTGGTGCTTTGTCCCTATGCCTATTCTCTTCCTTTTTTCCCCCCTTCGTTTGAACTCTTTGAAGTATTCCCTATGCCTGTATCCCTATACCCCTTTTCTTCCTTTGATACCAAGTTGAAAAACGTAATTAGGGTTTTGGCATATTCAATATGAGAGCCAGAGCCGTATATTTATATAGATAAATTAGGGTTACAATGAATAACCAAACATAAATAAAAAGACAAAAAAGGAAACAATAAAATCCTAATTTAAGTCTAAATCTAAAAGATCCCTTATATTATGGGATGCACAAAAGTTGCCTAATATAACTTAATAACCAAAATAATAAAAATAATTGTGATTTCAAACACTTTCCCCGAAATCATCGCCAGGCTTCAACTCCAAGAATCCTTATGAAACACATCCAAGCCCAACCATATATTCAGCTCTTTAACTAATTATCTCCTAGACTCCTACTTCAATGATGATGCCCTGAAATAATCTGTCAATTTGAGCTTCTGCCATCTTAAACCCACTCCACACCCCACGTCCCCCAACCCACCAAAATCTTCATGTATCATAACTCCTAGAGATCTTTTCAAGCCAATATTACCATGCTAGAGGCAATACCAAACGCTTCCTTGATGGGTGTAGAAAGGTTTGTTTGTCTAGAGGTGGGAGGGTCACTTGGATTCTACCCTTTTGGGGGGGATTTTGCCACCTATTTCATGTCCATATTTAGACATCTGTTTTGGGCAATGACCATATTGGGAAGTAAATGAGGGACTTCTTGTGAGATACGCATGGAGACAAGAAGAAACAAACCCAATTGTGAGGTAAATGGTTGTGGAGATTTCCTCTTTGCCACAGTTCTATATGTCTCTAAAGCAAATTTGGTTCAAGGGACAAAGGTGGGACTCCGAAAATGTGGACGGAGGATCCTTCAGAACTTGAAAATATTTTCCTTTGGTTTGAATCGTTCTAGATATGTCTTTGGATTCCGGGGATGGGAATTATTATTTTGCCACAGTTCTATATGTCTTGTATCATGGCTTGTTCCATACTCTTTAAACACGAAGGTTTTGTTAGCTTCCATGTGTTCTTTGACACCTTCCAATTTGGAATTTGGGAATTGTCTTCTTGAAATCTTAGTGAAAGAGAACCCTTTAGATCTTTTATTGTTGCTGGGAAAATAGGAAAGCTTGAGATTGCTTTTGATCGATGTGATCGAGGGAAATGGGTTCTAGAGAGGCTGGATTTTTCATGTGCTTAACATGTTCTTGCCTTGGTTGATACTCTTACGTATCCAATTTTTAAACCTTGAAAATCGATTTACACAATCGGTATTCCTTCCATAGTCCCAAGTATTCACGTGGATAGTCACTACCCATATTAAGGTAAATAGGTGTGCCATGCAAAAGGGAGGGGTAGAATCAGGATTATGTTATGTTCCAGCTTTTTGTGGAATGAGTGTGTTCGGAGCTCGGTATCAAATGGATGCTCCAAAGGATTGTGGAGTTACTATCAATGGAAAACGAGTTCCTATCAAATGGGTTCTCTCTTTTGGATAGTATGGCTTGAACATAACAGAAGAATTTTCAAATGGAAGGATGAAAAGTACTGGATATGGCCGAAATTAAGTTTATTATGTCTCTTTGGCATCCACTTGAAAACAATTTAAGGATGTTTCTATGTCTAGAATAATGCTGAATGAGGTTCTGCTGTTTTCTAATTAACTGTGGACCAGTTCGAGGAATACTGAAGTTGCCAGATTCCAGCAGGTAGATTGGATTGTGGGAGATATAGCTGAAGCAGATTTTGAAGTTGCTTTCTTTTGTTCTTGTTCTTGTATTGTGGCCAGCTCTTGTTCAGGTCGCTAGAACTTTCAGTGGATGTCTTATCCTTTGCTCTCTAGTTTTTTTGAAGTTGTAATTGCCTTTGTATAAAGTTGTTTAATAAAATCTTTTATTTTCTGTCAAAAAAAAAGTTGCCTTTTTTGTCTTTTTTCCTGTTGGATTTTATTTTTTCTTTTGTTAGGAACCATCTCTCCCAAAAGCTTAAGCTATTAGGAGAAGGAATCGTAATGAATATCATGGTTAACACCCTCCCTCACGTGTGACCCCATGCTCGCACGTGGAGAGCAAACAAATTTCAAATTTCGGATTAACAAATGGGGAATGGAGGTGCCAAGGCTTGAACCTTGGACCTCCCAGAAAACCAACCTCTGATACCATGTTAGGAACCATCTCTTCCAAATAGCTTAAGCTATTTGGAAGAGATGGTTCCTAACATGGTATCAGAGCTCAGGTTCTGCAAGGTCTCGGGTTCAAATCCTCCCGCTTGCATTTATTTCCCCCTTTGTATTTGTGCACAAAGTGCACCTTTGGTTTGGCCGGTTTGGCCTTTGGTTTGGTTTGTCTCTCCACGTGCGAGTGGAGTCGCACGTGAGGGGGAATGTTGAAGAGCATGATATACATTATTGGCCCACTACTTAACAGCTTAAGCTTTTGGGTGAGATGGTTACTAACATGGTATCAGAGCTCAGGTTCTGCAAGGTCTCGGGTTCGAATCCTCCCACTTGCATTTGTTTCCCCCTTTGTGTTTGTGCACGAAATGCACATTTGGTTTGGCCGGTTTGGCCTTTGGTTTCGTTTGTCTATCCATGTGCGAGTGGCTCGCACGTGAGGGGGAGTGTTGAAGAGTATGATATACATTGTTGGCCCACTACTTAATAGCTTAAGCTTTTGGGTGAGATGGTTACTAACATCTTTCTTTTATAGCTAAAGACTTCACTGTTCCCTTTGAAAGCTGGTTTTTTTTTTTTCTCATTTTATTTTATTTGATAACATATATTTTTCTCTTGTACTAATAGACTAAGACATTATTTGATGTAAATATGATGAAGCAAAAAATAGATATCTAAGATAGGTGGTCTTTATCTTTTGGATATAATGTAACTATATTAGGTTTTAAAATGATTGTTATTTGTCTTTTAGCATAGTTCAATAACCAAAATATCACATTTGTTGCTGAAAAAAAACACAAACCAAAGTAGCATTTATGCGGTGTCTTTATGTGGAGAAAATGCTTGGTTATTTTCACTGGACAAATTGATGGTGCTATTGGTTTTTTGAGACATTGATCAATTCCTTCTTTTTTTCTCTGGCAGGGAAATGGCACTTGAAGGTCTGTTCCCGGGTAAAGACCGGCGAACCATTATTGAAAACACGGATCTCAAGTACCCAAAACTGGGAGAAATGCTAGATTATATTTTTAACCAGCAGCCTGCATTGTTAGAATCTGCCGAAGTGAGGGAAACAAATCTCCTTTTTCCATCGAACATGTATGTGGCTATGATCAGCTTTTTGTTGAGCTGCTTTGAGGCAGACGTGGAGAAAAATAACTTAGTAGAAAGTAATTCTGATTCTTGGCCTTCAGTGGAAAAGATCTGTTTGCTTCTAGAACATGCTCTGGCGTATGAAGGATCTGCTGAGTTGCATGCTAAAGCCTGCAAAGCATTAGTTACTGTTGGATCTCATTTTCCAGAGGTTGATTTTATTTATTTATCACCTTCTTATTTAGACAATTCAGGCTCATTTAATAAAAAAGTTGGAAAATGATTGATAACACTACTAATTTGTATTTTTTTTAAAAGATACGGAAATTTTATTACATCAAACAAGATGATATACAATGGACAGTAGGGAAAGTCCAATGGATGAGGGATCGACTAAACCTTCTACTAACTACAAAAATACAGAAACAACAAACCCAAAACACGGTTACCCCTATGACATAAAGCTATAACAATTCAAACGAAACAAGAAACAGTCCACAGAATTAAAAATATTCAAGGCTCTAGCCCATAGCCCGACTAGGAAAATACAATGATTCCACACTTCACCCGGAGAATTATATCTATCATCAAACACTCTTCTGTTTCTCTCTAGCCAAACTGTCCATGCTACTGCCATCAACATAAGCCTCCAAATGCACTTAGATCTGCTTCCAGATTGCTTAAAAGACCACTTGATAGACACCACCTCAGCCTATTTCCGAGGAAGTACACCCACTATACCAAACAAACTAAACAATCTACTCCACGGTACTTGAGTAAACTTGCAATGGAGCAAAATATGATTAATGTCCTCTCCATGATTCTTGCAAAGAACACACCAGGAGGGAGACAAACACATATAAGGCCTCCACCTTTGGAGTAAGTCACACTTATTCACTCTACCCAATAGTGCAAGCCAAGCGAACACCTTAATCTTGGATGGAACTCCACTCTTCCAGATGAAGTTTAATTGAGGGAATGGAACTATATCTTGCGGACTTGATAAGAAATCAAAGAAAGATGAGTGGTTTGGTGACATGTTCTCCATATTTTCCTCTTTTATTCATGGAAAATATTTCTTACCCAATCCTAAAGCAATTGGATTCCATGGAAAGATTGAGAAGCAATAGGACATTTCACCAAATCACTCACCTCTTTTTCCAACTTCTTATACAATAGTGTCTCCAATAATTTTCCAAATTTTTAATGAACACACCCTTTGTCTTGACGCATACTTTCCATTTGTAGATGATTGCATCTCGGTATGCTGTTAAAGTATTGTGGCTAAAGCAATTTTTGGGTCATGTGGATCTCGACACTCGTGAATCTGTAGCACGATTACTTGGCATTGCTTCGTGTTCTCTTCCTATCTCTGAGGTGTCTGATCTTATTTGCGATTTAATATCATCAATCGGTGGATCACTGAAACTAAGGTTTGTATTTTTCTTTTTATTTTAAATTTATTATAATATTTAGGATTTAGAATAACACCCTATTCTTGAGGTAACTTTTCCAGTATATTTAATCACTGGGTTTTGTTTTAACATATTGCTTAGGTTTGAAATCAAGCATGGAGTGTTGTGTGCATTAGGATATGTTACAGCAAACTGCATGTCAAGAACACCCACGGTAAGTTGTATGATTATGTTCGTTATATTCTTGTGTTTTTTTACCGTCAGCTATAGTGCCCAGGGGAGTATCAGTAAGTCGTTGATTGTGGACAGGGAAAGATGAAATCATATAGAATTCACCTCCACTAAAAAATCAGTATTTTAGTTTTAATTTATCTTGAAAAAAATTGTAAAAATATACATGTATTAGCTATTTTGGCCCCCTTTAATTTTGAAATTAAATACTACTGCTTCTAGCCTACTAGTGTTAATTTTGCCCCCCTTTATTTAGAAATTTTCTTGGTGTTATAATTGCCCACCCCAGGTAGTTAATGCGTGATACAACTTTTGCTAATTGTTTTATTAACTAGATGAATTTATAAAACCTGGATTTTCAAAAGATTTTTTTGCGTACAGTTCTTGTTCTTTGATGTTCTTTTTCCTCCTCTTAGTCTAATTGGAGGATACCTACACCTCCGTTTATTTCTCAAATTTGTATTATTTTCTGTTTTTGAAGGCTAAAATCGCCAAAATTTTCTCATATGTGTTGAATTGATCAAACCCTCTCCTTAGTGGTATACCGCCTATTTTATGCTGTTTGTCATATGCCCCAACGATATCTGAAGTTGTCTTGGATCTTGTATCGGAAGCTAATTAGGCGTTGGATAAATATAGAACATAAAAGAAGGATGTGTGGTATGCTAAAAGATTCAAGGGGATACAGCAGACCTAAAAAGAACAGAGCAAGTATTCAACAATAAAACATATATGTAAATATATACTTTGGAATAGCATTCATATGCTAGGCATTCGACATACTCGAAGTTGATGAACAACGAGAATCTGGGAAAAGCCATTATATTACTACAGAGATTTATGAATGACTAAAAATCAATGAACAACAGTGCCATACTTGCTCTACTGGTGCTGTGCCCAAAATTCGAACTAGTCATCCTATACGTATTTTGAGTATGAATATGTATTGATCATATTGGGGCTATATTTGAGCTATATCTGTATCCAATACTCCATTTCTGAACATTTGAGTTATTCGTGCTTTATATCTGCGGGTTTCGTCCTTTATGGTAGTATTATTTGGTTTGGCCTCTTTGGAGAGTCAACTCAATTCAAATCTAATGTTTTTTTCTTTTCTTATGTTAGCTTCTTTTTAGGCGCTCTTTTGTATTTGCTCTGAACTTGTTTACCTCTTAGCAGCTTAACTCTTTTGTATCATATTACAATAATTTCATTTCTATACAGATATCAGAGTCATTGCTTCAAAATGTACTTAAATGTCTAGTTGATGTAGTTAATTCTGAGACCGCTACATTGGCTTCTGTTGCAATGCAAGCATTGGGTCATATTGGACTTTGTGTTCCACTGCCATTGGTGTCTCATGAATCTAGTTCAGGTACTCTTATTTATATCTTTGTCCATAGCTAATTATGTTTTCTTATATGTGATTGCTCCTTGTTTTCACCTTGATGATAATGATTGTATTCACCTATTCTTTACGCCGCAGCTACAGTGCTGTTAATTTTGAATGAAAAGTTGAATAAGCTTCTCTCTAGTGATGATATCAAGCCGATTCAAAAAATTGTTATTGCTTTGGGGCATATTTGCGTTAAGGAATCATCTTCTTCACATCTAAAAATCGCCCTTGATTTGATCTTCAGTCTTTCGCGGTCAAAGGTTGGTGGAATTTCAAGTTGATTGTTATTCTGGAAGTTTTGTTACTTGAGTACAATTTACATTGCCCTTTTTTTGCAATTTGGGTAACATACAATTTTTTTTGGCCAAATTGGCATTGTACTTTTTAGCCGGTCACATTTTGGGTAGCCCATTAGTCGTATGTTCAATGACCATTAACGGATTACCTATGTGGCAGTTAACAATCGCATTTGCCTATTAATTGTCCTCTGCGCTATGCACATCATGTAACTATAATTTTATAATTTTTATTTATGTCATAATTATTTGGTAAGAAATCATTCCTATTTAATAGAAAATTACTCATGTCATGGCTTCTGCTTCAATCAACACAAAAACCGTAAGCACCCCATTGAAGTACACTTCTTTGACAAATCCAGGGTTGTAGTCGATTGACAAATGGATTCCACTAGTCAAATGACTAATAGATTCCTTATTCTTACCGAGGAAGGTCGGTGTTTGGATACAAAGACAATTAATTTAGTGTTTTAGAATAAGGATATCCCCATCCTTGATTGGAATTTAAAAAAAAAAAAGAATAAGGATTTGTTAGCTGATGTTTCAATTTTTTGTGTATTAATAGCCATGTAGGACCTTAACACCACTTAAACAAAAATATTTTAGAAGTACAGTGTTTGTTTTGTTGAAAAAAATTAATGTTACCTGAAGTGTAAAAATGGGCTAAGTACGTGTACTTTTTGGTAATTTACCCATTGAGTAGTGTTAGCTTTTAGCAACATGCTTGATAACCCCTCATTTGGCATTGAGCAGGTCGAGGATATCTTATTTGCTGCTGGGGAAGCCCTTTCCTTTTTGTGGGGTGGTGTTCCAGTTACTTCTGATATGATTCTTAAAACTACTTATACTTCACTTTCAATGAGTTCAAATTTTTTGATGGGAGATGTTTCTTCAACTCTTTCAACATCTACCTCTATGGAGTTTGACGGCAATGATGATTTCCATGTCACTGTTAGAGATGCAGTCACTAGACAGCTTTTTGATGTTCTGTTATATAGTAGCAAAAAGGAGGAGCGTTGTGCTGGCACAGTCTGGCTACTATCATTAACAATGTATTGTGGCTGCCATCCAACCATCCAAAAATTGCTTCCAGAGATCCAGGTATGGCTAATGCTTAATAAAGCAAAATAGCAGCTCGGCTACCTTGTTCTATCATAAAATTGAATAAGCTTGCAAAATTCATCTTGTAATTCATAGTAATGTATAGTTGTATACTACAGAAGAAATACCCTTTTTTCAGTTTGAATTCTTTTTTTCCCATTGAAATTTGTTAGTTGTTTTGGATTGTGGGTGTATTGTTATCATGATATCTCAATTGTTTATCCATTCTGCACACCATGTCGGCTACAAGGCTGCTATGTTATATTTTAGACTTGACTAGACCACCTGCTGACCTGCACATGAGAAGCAGTGCTCCATTCATGTATATAATTTGAGGAGAAAGGTTTAACAAAAGTGAAAGATGGCTTAGTGGTTAAGATTGAGTGTAGGTTGAATAGTGTTGAAAGCTCAAATCCTGTTACAAGCAAAATTTTTATGTAAAAGAAAATTGTTGGGGTAAAATAGGCATTTCAAAAAAATGACAGCTTTATTTGGCGGTTGAAATTGTAGGGGTAAAATAGGCCTTTGGCGGTAGATGGAAATAGTGGGGTTTTTAAAGGTCTAACTTGCCCTCAAGTAGTACAATCCATCTGATATGCATGTTTGGTGCTTTGTGGTATCACATGAATGAAAACAAAAACAAGCAGGTAGTTTGAAAACCCTTCCAAAATATTGGTCACCATAAAATGTAACTCACACTTCCCTTACTACTGTAACGTGTTTTTTCTGTTTGTTGTTTGTTGAAGAGTATGATATACATTGTTGGCCCACTACTTAACAGTTTAAGCTTTTGGGATAGATGGTTACTAACATGGTATCAGAGGTCAGGTTTTGCAAGGTTTCGGGTTCGAATCCTCCCGCTTGCATTTGTTTCCCCCTTTGTGTTTGTGCAGTATGCATGTTGTTGTTTGTGCACAAAGTGCACCTTTGGTTTGGCCGGTTTGGCCTTTGGTTTCGTTTATCTATCCACGTGCGAGTGACTCGCATGTGAGGGGGAGTGTTGAAGAGTATGATATACATTGTTGGCCCACTACTTAACAACTTAAGCTTTTGGGATAGATGGTTACTAACATTGTTCAACGGTAAGTGTATCCTCTAGCTTTCGCACACTAGACCAAGTCCCTTCCTAGTCTGGTCAAATGTAGGCACTCCATGCCGAGAGTAGGGGGATTAACTAAGGTTGTATTTGCTGTGAGCTTATGATCTGTTTAATTTTTCACTATTTTTAGTCGTGAAAATTTATGGATAAGAATTCATTAATAAATCAAAAAAGTACAAACTGGGAGGGGACAAGTAGTCCATCAAATCATATAACCCAAGAAAAAACAAAAATCCAACGCCAACGATGCAGCCCTAGAATAGATTATACCATAGAACACTATTCAAAAATCAAAGCTTTCCAATTGTTCTTGATGTCTTCCACTGTATAGTTTTTGAAAGGCTTGGTGTTGGAAGCCCACAACGAAGCCATGAATTTTACTCTTTCCCACAGCCACTCCTTTTCTTCTTCTTTTCCTTGGAAAATTCTACAATTCCTCTCCATCCATAATAACCAAAAGGAAGCAACTTTGATACATCTCCATAACTCCCCTGTAGCTATTGATTTCCAAGAGAAGAAGACTCACACCATTTTTGGGAAGGGCCCAACTAAACCCAAATTTTGCACAAGCTTTGTTCCATATGAAGTATGAGTAAGGGCAGTATAACAACAAATGATTCAAAGATTCTGCATCTCTCTTGCAAAGTACACACCAAGATGGGGAGAGACAATAAATCGGTCTTTTGCAACAGATCGTAAGTATTAACCTTCCTGTGAGCAACTAACCAAGAGAACACCTCCACTTTTGTGGGAATACTAGTTGCCCAAATGACTTTTGAAGGTGCACAATGTGGATGCGATGGAGAATTAATAGAAAGTTTTCTTTTCCTATATATATATTAGACTTTGGAGCATCCGTACCGAAACCAATTGGCAATGGGTTTAGTAGCCCTTTGTTCTTATTCTCATATATATCTTTACAAGGCTTTATTTTCCCGATGTGGGATTTATAGTCTCATCAATATATATTTTAATTTTTATCAATTCCAATAGTACTGACTGGGGGAATGTTTGATACATATATTGTTTGTGTAACTGCAGGAAGCATTTTCACACCTAATAGGTGAGCAGAATGAGCTTACACAAGAGTTGGCATCCCAAGGCCTAAGTATTGTGTATGAAATAGGGGATGCCTCAATGAAGAAGAACTTGGTCAATGCACTTGTTGGCACCTTGACTGGTTCAGGAAAGAGGAAAAGAGCTGTTAAGGTGAGGAGGAATTTTTCTATTCTATATTTTACTTTAAGGTCTATTCGATAAAAAGTTGGAGAATAATTGAAAACATTACTAGTTTTTATGAGAAGTTGGAAAAAAAGATGAGTGATTTGGTAAGGTGTACTCCATCTTTTTCTTATTTACATGGAAAAATAATCTTATCCACCACCGAACGAATTTTATTCCACGGAGAACCCAAAAAGTAATAGAACCTATTACCAAACCTCTTTTTTTCAACTTTCCATAACAAGTAGTAGTATTTTCAATCATTTTCCAAGTGTTTAGTCAAACCTTCCTTTTTTTTTTGAACCCTCTAAACCCAAACTAAGGCATTAGAGTATTCTCATACCAAAAACAAAAATTTAATAAGAGGGAGGGATCAAAAGCCCACCTCCAAGGCTTAAACAAAAGAGGCATGAAGCCATGGACAAACTTGCAATAGAATGTAAAGTAGATTTCCTTGCGGCTAGGAGCCAAAATTTGCAGTCCATAAAGCAATACCAATACATCAAAAAATTATGAACAAAAAAGCTGATGTAGCAAACACATAGCCCTCTGATATTCCAATATTGACTATTCATTAAAAAAAATAAAAAATGCTACGCTTGCAACTTCAGCTGCTTCTCTTTCACTGGCTTCTTCAAGCTGTCTGAACTCACACTCTGTGAAATCTTTATCAAGAGGATTGTTGAATTCGTTTTTTTTCCCTTTATTCCTTTTTGGAGTCTGATGTCTTCAAAATGATTTTATTCAGCTTGTTGAAGATTCAGAAGTGTTTCAAGAGGGTGCCATTGGTGGAAGTCTTAGTGGAGGCAAACTTAGTACTTATAAGGAGCTGTGCAATCTAGCCAATGAGATGGGGCAGCCTGACATGATCTATAAGTTCATGGATTTAGCTAATTATCAAGCTTCCCTAAATTCCAAGAGAGGTGCTGCCTTTGGTTTTTCTAAAATAGCCAAGCTAGCTGGGGACGCTTTACAGCCACACTTGCGCTTACTAATTCCAAGGCTTGTTCGCTACCTTTATGATCCTGATAAAAATGTGCAGGTACTCATCCTTCAAATAGCTTCATAGCTTCATACATAAAACTTATACCTTAGGCTTGACTTTTCTTTAAATTTGCTTAACTTTTTGATTCTATACGTTAATTATAATTAACCGTAGAGTGTCAGTTTTCTTTTTTCTATTGGATTACTTTGAGGACTAATTTGGTTTAAGGAAAGGAATTGGCATTTTAGATTCATAGCTCCTCTCCTGGCATTTGGGAATCATTTCCAATGTTTGCTTAAGACTAGAACTCTCATTTCCTCATATTGGGAATAACTTGCAAATATATTATTAAATATTGAAATAATTTAATTAAAACTAGTTACCATGTTATAATATTACTCCATTATAATGCAAAAGAAAAATACTTAGTTATTTGTGAAAAATAGTGTAATTTTGAAAAAAACCAAAAAGGTATGAAATGATTCCAGGAATCCTCTTAGCAGGGCGCCCCTTGAATAATGACGTGGATGAAAAAAATCCTCCATTTTTGGGAAGCCTTGATTCCTTTCCATCCAAAACTCCAACCAAACGTTGGAATCATGAATAAACGCGGGAATTTAGTTACGTCCTCTATTGCCCTATTTGAATTTGCTTCGTGGACTTTAGTGCTTAGGTTTTTAGTCCATGTTGCAATTTCCTTTTGCTTGTAACAATTGCATTTCTTTGTGTTTTTGGTCTTGGGGATGGCCTTTTGTATCCCTCTCCTTTTGTATCTTTTTTATTATTTATGCTATCACTCTAATGCCCTTCATTGGGCAAAGAGGACTTTATAAAAAAATAAAAATAAAATAAAAAAAAAACTTCCCCAAAAACAATCCAAAGAATGAACCAAACGGAACCTTACTAAGTATGACCTTTTATTTTATCGTCAATCATATAATTTTTTTAATTTTCCTTTGCTCACTGCCTTTACTTTCTGGTTTGCTTTAGGATGCCATGGCACATATTTGGAAGTCACTGGTTGCAGACTCAAAGCGAACCATTGATGACCACTTGGATCTTATAATTGAAGATCTTTTGCTACAATGTGGGTCCAGGCTCTGGCGTTCACGGGAAGCATCTTGTCTTGCTCTTGCTGACATAATTCAAGGACGTAAATTTGATCAGGTTACAGCCTCATATCAGTTTACATAGTTAGGCAGTTTTGAACTGATAAATTAACATTAATTTACACAGGATACCTAATAATAATAAGTAAACTATCATTTTCCTACAATTTACACACCAAGTATTGAATCTTTATGTTTCATTCCCATATTTGTGCTGCTATTATTAGCTGGTCAGCACATGTATGGCTGTGCCACTCATGCATATTGATAGTTTTATTCTCTCTCTCTCTCTCTATATATATATATATAGGTGGGAAAGCATTTGAAGAAAATATGGACAGCTGCATTTCGAGCCATGGATGACATCAAGGAGACTGTTCGAAATGCTGGTGACAAATTGTGCCGTGCAGTTTCTTCACTCACAATCAGATTATGTGATGTTGCCTTAACAGATATATCTGATGCAAGAAAAACAATGGATATTGCTTTGCCTTTGTTTCTAACGGAAGGCATCATGAGTAAAGTTGACAGTATTCGCAAGGCATCTATTGGAATTGTGACAAAGCTTGCCAAGGTAAACCATATATCTTACTGCTACGTTAAAATACTGTTTTTATGTAGATATGTTGATTTCTTATCATGATTACTGTTTCGGAGCTAAACCAATTTATGCGGTTTCAGTGCATGGATCATGTAAGTTTTCAATTTGAAGTAGAAGTTTCGAAACATATCGTCCAAATTGCTTTTTTTGGCTTTTGAAATCACCCGTTGAGTTCAATCAATATTAATCTTGTCTAATCCATTTGGAAAATATGTGACAGTTTGATGAATGTTCTTCTCCATGTCTATTTGGAGCTATCTTTGGAGAAGAAGTCTGGTCGCATTATTTTACCTGTTTTAGTGTTCCTATGAGGATTCAATGTTGTATATTGTAAATTTAGAGGGAAACATAATTTTATTCCATAAAAATAAAGAAGAATACTAGGCACATTATATAGGAAATAACATCCTAACTCACCTAAACTACCTAACAAGGTGGGATTCTATCCACAACTAAAATACTATAAATAAATAAAAGAAATAATACTGAATTATCAATACACTCCCCCTCAAGTTGGTGCGAAGATATCCGTCAGGCCCAACTTGCTCACTTGAAATTCGAACGGTTGCCTTAACAGACCCTTGGTCAAAATATCTGCAACTTGTTGATTAGATGGAACAAAGGGAGTACATATAATTCCACCTTCTAGTTTCTCTTTGATGAAGTGCCTATCAATCTCAACATGTTTTGTCCTATCATGTAAGACCGGATTGTGGGCAATACTGATAGCAGCCTTGTTATCGGAGTATAGCTTCATCGGGAGACTTATTGGCCTTTTGAGTTCCTCTAAGACCCTTTGTAGCCACAGAACCTCACACACTCCTTGAGCCATTGATCTAAACTCAGCTTCTGCACTGCTTCGAGCGACAACACTTTGCTTCTTGCTTCTCCATGTAACCAAGTTGCCCTAAAGAAATGTACAATAGCCAGACGTAGACCGTCTATCAGTAACCGAGCCAACCCAATCAGCATCGGTGTACACCTCTATCCCTCTTTTATCGTTCTTCCTGAAGAACAGACCTTTCCTTGGGGAGCCTTTGAGGTAACGAAGAATACGGTACACTGCCTCTAGATGCTCTTCACATGGTGAGTGCATGAACTGACTAACCATGCTCACAGCGAAAGCAATGTCAGGGCGCGTATGAGACAAGTAGATTAGTTTCCCAACTAACCTCTGGTATCTCCCTGTTTCGACTGGAACACCATCTTTAACATCTCCTAGCTTGGTACCCAGTTCTATAGGAGTATCCGATGGCTTACACCCACTCATCCCAGTTTCTGACAGCAGATCCAAAATATATTTCCGTTGTGATACTACAATACCACTTTTTGAACGGGCCACCTCCATTCCAAGGAAGTATCGTAGATCACCAAGATCCTTAATCTCAAATTCTCTGGCAAGATTTCGCTTCAGTCGATTCATTTCTTCAACATCATCCCCTGTCAAAATCATATCATCCACATAAACAATGAGAACAGAAAGTTCATTTCTTGTGGACGTCTTAATGAAGAGAGTATGATCAGACTGCCCTTAATTATACCCTTGGCCCTTGAGGAACTTCGTTAATCTTTCGAACCACGCTCTAGGGGATTGTTTAAGGCCATACAAAGACATCTTTAGCTTGCAGATTTTTGTCCCAAATTCCTCAGTAAAACCAGGCGGAGGTTCCATATAGACTTCCTCTTCTAGGTTTCCATTCAAGAAGGCGTTCTTCACATCTAACTGATTCACAGGCCAGTCCAAGTTAGCTGCAACTGATAAGAGAACCCGAACTGTATTTAATTTTGCCATGGGAGAAAAAGTTTCGGAGTAGTCGACTCCATACGTTTGAGTGAAGCCTTTAGCCACCAGACGAGCCTTGTACCGTTCCACTGACCCATCTGAGTTATACTTCACAGTGAATACCCATTTACAACCAACCACTGTCTTTCCTTCTGGAAGCTTTACTTTCTCCTATGTAGCATTCTTCTCCAGCGCTCTCATCTCTTCATACACCGCTTCTCTCCACTCCGGAACATTTAGAGCATCCTGAACATTGTTAGGAATAACCACATTCGACACACGAGAGATAAATGCAGAATAGGAGGGTGAGATATTTTTATATGACACAAAGTTCGAAATGGGATATTTGGGAGATTTCATACACGCTCTGACTCCTTTTCTAAGAGCAATAGGGAGATCAAGTTGATCAGATTGAGTTGACTCGATATTGGCTTGAGAACTACCTTCAGGTATCTCGGAAGAGTCATCGTGAGTATTATGATCCATCTCCAGGTTGGATTCTTGGGGTTGCAGAGGGATGGTTTCTTTCCTTCCTTGTTCTGGATTTTTCCTAGAATAAACAAGACCTTTATACCGTTTTGCACACATCTCTGGTCCATCGGTAGTCAGATTTTGGGATGACACTAACCCTGGTTGTTCACCATTACCAACACAAGTATCTTCAACATTTAATTCATTTGTTTTCCCAGATTGTGTGTTAAAATTAGGTACTTGTTCATACAAAACATCAAAGACTGAATTATCAAAACCGTAACCACCATCTTCACTCGTGCTCTCCCCCTGAAGATGGGAGTTGTAATAGGATCGCCCCTCGAAGAAGGTAACATCCATAGAAATGTATAATTTCTTGGAAATCGGATCAAAACATTTATACCCTTTCTGATTTGTAGGATAGCCTACAAAAATACTTGTAGGATAGCCTACAAAAATACATTTGTGTGCCTTTGGATCAAGTTTAGAATTTTTTGGGTCATGATTATGAACAAAGGCAACACTTCCAAATATTTTTAAGGGAATATCCCCTAATAACCGAGTGTTGGGAAATAGATCAGAAAGCAATTTTATAGGGGCTTTAAATTTCAAAGTTCGTGTTGGAAGCCGATTAATAAGGTAAGTAGCAGTCAAAATAGCATCTCCCCAAAGGTATTTTGGAACTTTAGTTTGAAAAATTAGAGCACGAGCAACTTCAAGTAGATGTCTATTTTTCCTTTCGGCAACTCCATTCTGTTGAGGAGTATAATTACAAGAACTTTGATGAATTATCCCATTTTTTACGAAAAAATCCCCTAACATCTTATTAAAAAATTCCTTCCCATTATCACTCCGAAAAATTTGAATTTTGGTTTGAAACTGTGTGTGTATCATGGTGTAAAAGTTTTGAAACACACTCCCTACTTCTGATTTTTCTTTTAAAAGAAAGACCCAACATACTCTAGTGTGGTCATCAATGAAAGTTACAAACCAACGTTTACCAGATCAAGTGGGCACTCTAGAGGGACCCCAAACATCACTGTGAATCAAGGTGAAAGGTTGTGATTTCTTATATGGTTGAGACGGAAAGACCGTGCATTGATGTTTTGCTAATTCACAAGATTCACACCGAAATTTAAGCAAATTTTTATTCATTAATAATTTGGGAAACAAATGCTTTAAATATTGAAAGTTTGGATGTCCTAACCTATAATGCCATAACAAAATCTGACTATCACTAGAAACAGAAATAGAATTAAAACAAGTCTGCCGGTCTTGCCTTCCAGAGGTAGACCCATTATTGAAGAAGTAGAGACCCCCATCCTGTTTAGCAACCCCAATCGTCTTCCCTGAATTTGAATCCTGAAATTCACAATGAGAAGACCAAAAGTTAATTTGACAATTGAGATCAAGAGCTAATTTGCTGACAGATATAAGATTATACGATAAATTAGGGACATGTAAGACATCTGTAAGAGTGAGAGATGGGGAGACGATTATGGTTCCTTTGCCGGCAACCGCAGCGAATGAACCATCAGCAATTTTAACCTTTTGATTCCCTGCACGCGGAGTATATGACGAAAAAAATTCCGAGATACTAGTCATGTGGTCAGTAGCCCCTGAATCTAATATCTAGTTGCTATGGGATTTGATACAGGCAATTGTAGCGGTAAACTTATTACCTGACTGAGCTATGGAACAGGAGGAGTAAGAGTTTCCTAAAGAATGGGCTTGAACCATTTTACACAGATGCTCAAATTGTTCCTTTGTGAATGGAAGTGGTTCTGAGGAAGATGGTTGCACTGAATCTGCATTGCTTGCTTGGAATGCTCGAGTTCCTCCCCTCATTTTGTTATCACGCTTCTTCCAATTTGCTGGTTTACCATGAAGCTTCCAACAACTATCCCTAGTATGACCTGACCACTTGCAATGATCACATCACAATTTCTGCTTTCCTCCCCTCTTATCACTGTCTACAGCTTTGTCAAGGGCTACTAGTGCAGAGCCCTCACCATCTGTACGGGGCTCCCGTTCGCCTTTAAACATCACAGATCGTCGAGCCTCTTCTCTTCATACCTCTGAAAATACCTCTCGGATAGTGGGCAACGGTATTCTGCCTAAAATACGACCCCGAACTTCGTCTAGATCTTTGTTTAGTCCAGCCAAGAAGACAAACTCAGGACTGAATTATACTAATTCTGGAACAAAACCACAGCAACCAAACAACGAACCCGTTACAATAAATCTGGAATAAACAAACGAGCCAAATCCAGACTGAATTAAACCAAACCAAGACTGGAACAAGGTGAAGAACAAGAAGACGACCGACCCTGTAAAATTTGGCAGCAATCGGAGCATACACGCGCCTCCACGCGCGGTGGAGAATGACGGCGCGTGAGATCCACGCGCAGAGGGCGGTGGTGCGTGCGGGGTCTGTTTCCGGCGATTCTTTCGGGGTTCTACTTGTCGGACAATTCCGACCAAGCCTGTGTGGTTGGATGTTTGGAAAGGCTAAGGATAACGCACGTCGATGAGAGAAAAACAGTGGCGGCGAGAAGGGTTTTTGTATTGCTGGGCAGTGACTGGTGCTAGGGTTTTCTGGCGGGTGTATTGGCTAACCTAGGCTGCGTATGGGGTTCCTAACCTCCTCTGATACCATGTAAATTTAGAGGGAACCATAATTTTATTCCATAAAAATAAAGAAGAATACTAGGCACATTATATAGGAAATAACATCCTAACTCACCTAAACTACCTAACAAGGTGGGATTCTATCCACAACTAAAATACTATAAATAAATAAAAGAAATAATACTGAATTATCAATATATATTTATTGCAAACTGCTATTACCTGAAATTAAAAGGGACCATTTGGAGGATAGCAAGTGAGAGGCAAAGATTGAATGGTTCATTCAATCAGAAGTTTTAAACTCACTGCACTATAATACAATCAAGCAAGAGTGAAGGCACTCGAACAGGTTAGTTCAGTGGTTGGACGGGCTTTGATCAATGGTCATGAATTCAAGGGCACCTTCGGTAGCTTTTCCCGAATTATGTGGATAGGAGGGTTTACATGTACACTTGGCCATGAGTCAGATTCTTAAAGAGGCCGGTGTCCCTTAAGTTACTGTTAGGTAGTGGTCAACAATGTATATCATGCCATTTAACACTAGTGTTCTAAAAATCGCGCCTAGGCGCCGCCTAGGCGGCGACTAGGCGGAAATCGGCTCTCCTCCGCCCGGCCTAGGGCTGATCGTTTGTGATTAGGCGCTAGGGTGATTAGGCGTCGATTAGGCGCCGATTTTTGGGCCAGGCGCCGATTTTTGGGTGTTGGAGAGACGATCGGAATTTATTGGAGGGAGAGAAACGACCAGAGTAAAGGGGGATGGTGGGATAGTGACGACCGGAGAGATGGTGGGAGAGTGACGACCGGAGGGATGAAGGAGAATACATACCGGAGGGATGATGGAGAGTGACAACCAGAGGGATGGAGAGAGAAAGTGACGACTGGAGTAGTGAGGGATGGAGCGAGAGTGACGATCGAAGACAACGGGACGGAGCGAGAGCATTGAGCGGCGTACAGTCTTAGAAAAGGACGGGAGTGGGTTAGGGTTTGTCACAACTAATTATAATAAAAAGTTAAAAAAAAGAAAAAAAAAAAAAAGAAGGTAAACAGGCACGATGGTTATTATTACTAATTTGCTTCTTTTTTTTCCGACTTTTACTTTTTTTTGTAGATGTGTTATTTTTATTTATTTTATTTTATTTTTAAATTAGTAATATAAATAATAGTGTTATATTATATAACTTATATTATTTAATAATGCTAGTATTTAATATTTTTATATAACTTATATTATTTAATATTGTTAATATTTATTATTTAATATTTAGTAACCTTGTATTGTTATATGTTATTCACTTATTCTTATTTATGCAGAAATTTGGTTGTGCTATTTATTTTGTACTTATCATAACTTTTGGTTTTAAAATATTGAGATAGAGATGTTAATTTAAAAGGTATATTATGTTTTATTAGAATTATGTTATTTAAAATAATATTTTTAATAAAAAATCGTTTGACCGATTAATCCCCGATTAATCTCCGATTAATCCCCTAGGCGCTAGGCCCCCCCTCGCCGACCTAGGAGCGCCTAGCGATTTTTAGAACATTGTTTAACACTCCCCCTCACGTGGGACCCCCACTTGCACTTGGAGAGACAAACCAAACTACACTTCGTGCACAAAGGGTGCATACTGAACAAAGAGTAAAGGGGAAACACATACAAGTGGGGGGGATTCAAACTCGAGACCTTGTGAAACCTGAGCTTTGGTACCATGTTAGAAACCACCTCTCCCAAAAACTTAAGCTGTTCGGTAGTGTGCCAACAATGTATATCATGATCTTCAATAAGTTATTAAAAAAAAAGTTTTGAGAAAGTTAATAGTGTTAGTTGCTGTCCTATAGTTTACACTGCCTTTAGGTTCCATTTGGTTCGTTCTTTGGATGCTTCCGGATCCTAGGAAAGGATAATTCCTTACATTCATTTCAATAGTCAATGGGAGCAAAGGTAAGAGGATTCCGAAAGAAGCGTGATTGAAAGTCGAATTCAATATTTAACCATCGAAATATTTTCTTATTTTGCTTCAACAATATATTTCTCTAGGTAAGCTGCACTTGCCTTGCTTTAAATCTTTGGGAAGTAGTGCTTTTAGTGCTTGAAAAATCGCAATGACTTGTCTCCTCTAATTCCTGCATATTCGCTTGGAATGAAGATTAGTAGTGTTGGATATTGTCAATGAAAAATTTCTGCAGGCAGGGTTAAAGATGTGTTGTGCTTATACGAAACATGTTACAGGAATTATGGTGCTTCCAACGATCATTATCATGTACTCACTTGTTTTTTGGTAGTAGAATACTTCAACCATTTCTGCGGAGAACAGTAACATACCATTTATTTAATTGTTTGGGTTGACCAGTGTTCTAAAAATCACTGCCTAGGCGGAAATCGGTGCTCCCCTGCCCGGCCTAGGGCTACTAATCGTTTGTGTTTAGGCGCCAGGGTGATTAGGCACCGATTTTACTATAAGCGCTGATTGTCCCATTGGTTGGGGCTGAGATGTGGAAGAGAGAAGGAGATTGAGCTAGAAAGAGACGGAAATAGATAGATAGAGAGAGTAGTGTACCTGTGAAGTTGTCGAAGCCGGTGAGAAATCGTCGAGGCTGAGATGGGTTGGGGCTGAGAAGTCATCGTCGCTGAGAGCTTGGGTTTTGTTTTGATGGTGGCTGCGGAATGGGGGCTAGGTTTTACAGGGAAAGAGATGATATATATTAGGTTTGGGTTTGTTTTATTACGTGTTATTATTATTATTATTATTATTATTTTCACCTTATATATTTTTAGTTATTTGTAATTTCACCCCTATTTACTTTTTTTTGCTAATTTTATTTATTCATGCTTTTAAAGTTTGGACTTGTATTTTGGGATGTTCAATTGGGTTTGATTGTTTGAACTTGTTTATTTTGTTTTTGGAATGCATGTTTTATTGGTTGGATGTTGGAAAATTAATGTTAATTTGAAAGGTATATTATGTTTTGGTAATATTATGTTATTTAAAATAATATTTTTAATAAAAAATCGTTTGACCAATTAATCCCCTAGGCGCTAGGCCCCCCCTCGCCGACCTAGGAGTGCCTAGCGATTTTTAGAACATTGGGGTTGACAATGTTAGGCCATGCTATATATATTCATGCCTTTGGATCCCCTTTCTTCTAGTGCAATATGTCATTGTGAACATCCCCTTTTATATACATTGCTGATCTAGCTAGCTAACACGGCAACACCTTTTGCTTTTACGTGAGATGGTGATTTAACAACTACAGCGTTCTGATTCCATCTTCATATATAAAATTTGACTAAATTTTCTATAAAATAGTCCTACCTCTTTCCTTTTCTTTTATAGGGCAAAATATCAAGATCTTTGAGTTTGTTTGAGTGCTCTGAAGCTATCTGGTTGAACAGTCAATTTTTGCACTGTTTCCAAAATTTTGATGTTGACCTGTAAATTCCTTATATTAAAGAACCATATGCTGTTCTGCAAATATACTGACATAATCACAACCATGTATGCAGGGTGCAGGTACTGCAATTCGTCCACATTTATCTGATCTAGTTTGTTGCATGCTAGAAGGTTTATCAAGCCTTGAAGACCAAGGGCTTAACTATGTTGAGGTATGACACATGTTATGAGATCCAGAGTCAATGAACATAAATTTGTTTCCGTTTTCATGTTGATTATGATTGCATCATCGTTTTTCTAATTTTATTTTCTCAGTTGCATGCAGCAAATGTTGGAATACAAACGGAGAAACTTGAAAATTTGCGAATTTCAATTGCCAAAGGCTCTCCAATGTGGGAAACACTTGACTTGTGCATAGAGGTAGTGGATGACCAGTCCTTGGAACAGTTGGTTCCTCGTCTCTCTCAATTGGTTCGATCTGGTGTTGGCCTAAACACTAGGTGAGTCAATTTCCACGTGCTTGTTCCCTCTCAGTTTGTACTTTTTTGATTTATTAATGAAATCGTGTTTCTTATCAAAAAATAAATAAATGTCCATGTGGTGCTTGTTTATTTATGTTCACATGATAGTAGTGTGTTTTCTTCACACTTGGATTGTAACTTTTGTTTGAGGAAAATATTGATTGACTCCATGGTTTTATTGATTTAACCGTATATTTTGTAACTATAACCGAACACAATTGGAAATCTAGTAGCAGATTTAAAGCTAGAGTGGGTAGAGGTTGCATACTGCCTTTGGCAGGAGATAAAATACAGGAATTTTCCAAAGCAAGTACAGAGATGAGAATGGGGTTTGAAGGATGTTGAGACTACATCAGGAGTAGATCATCATACACTTCGGTTTACAATAAAAACTTGTTTTCCTATTGCAAATTTTGATACGTTAGACTCTTAATTTGGAATTTTCTAAGAGTGCACTACTTTCGTCACAATTTCTAAGAGTCCATGTTTGACTTTCACATTTTCTAAGAGTGCACTAATTTTATCACAATCAACGGTTTACGACAAAACTTGTTTCCTGTCGTGAATTTTGATATGCCGGACTCTTAATTTGGGACATCCCAACAAGAAATAGTGGACTTTTAGTCTTAATTTGGGACGGAGGGAGTAGTTCTCTAACATTAACTATGTTGTCCTATATCATTGAGAATATCGCATATTGAAGAGCTCAGAGAATATTAAACTAATGTACAATATCCCTATTGGTTTGATGGTCTAATCATACATGTGTTTATTTTGATTTTACTATTTGTGTGACACAGGGTTGGTGTAGCAAGCTTTATTAGCTTGTTAGTTCAAAAGGTTGGTGTTAGTATCAAACCCTTTACTGGCATACTACTGAAGCTCCTTTTTCCAGTTGTTAAGGAGGAGAGAAGTGCTTCCTCCAAACGTGCATTTGCAAATGCTTGTGCAATAGTGTTGAAGTATGCAGGTCCTTCTCAGATTGAGAAGCTAATTGAAGATACTGCAGCTTTGCATACTGGAGACAGAAATGCTCAGATTTCATGTGCACTTCTACTGAAAAGCTATTCTTCCATGGCTACTGATGTACTTGGTGGATATCATGCCACAATTGTTCCTGTTATCTTTCTTTCAAGGTTAGTGTTGGAGCTTTTGCATTTTACTAAGGGTGCATTTGGTTGCGTAAGTTGCCAAATTTTAAAATTATTTCACTTTCAGTTAATGGGTTGTAGATTAGTGCATTTATTAATATTTCAATTATAATCCATTGAGAGTTTTGAAGACTTAAATGAGAAATTCTGAATGTTAGAATAAAAACACGTTCCAAATTCCTCTATGTTATTTAAACTGTTATCTAGAGGCATCAACATTAAGTGTAGACACTAGATCTCCTCAAAGTACAGAGTTGGAGTGAATTCCCAAGTTCTAGAATGAGATAGTTTAAAGCTTTACTTTAAATGACTTAATTTGAGTTTTCATGAATCAATTATCAATTTTAATTATCATATTTATGGTTGTTCAATTTTCACAACCAAACAAAAATAAATGTAAAAATCGTAATTCATAAATTACCTAATTTAAATAATCCAATTCCAAATTGTGGCATTGTTATGGGCTTCAAATTCCAAATTGTTTAAACATTGTGGGGTGGAATACATAAACTTCATTGGAATATTAGTAACCATCTCACCCAAAAGCTTAAGCTGTTAAGTAGTGGGCCAACAATGTATATCATGCTCTTCAACACTCCCCCTCACGTGCGACCGCCACTCGCACGTGGAGAGACAAACCAAACCAAAGGTGCACTTTGTGCAAAAACAACAATGTGCATATAGCACAAACACAAGGGGGGAAACAAATGCAAGCGGGAGGATTTGAACCCGAGACCTTGCAGAACCTGAGCTTTGATACCATGTTAGTAACCATCTCACCCAAAAGCTTAAGCTGTTAAGTAGTGGGCCAACAATGTGTATCATGCTCTTCAACAGAATACATTAAGCATTATGGAAGCTTTGGTTGTATTTGATTCTTGTCATGCTTGTATTTTCGTTTATGTACTGGTGGTGGGACAGCTTGTCCCCCTTCACTTTGTATTTATTTTTTGAGTTTTTTATAAAATCTTGTTTCCTATCAAAAAAATAAAATAAAAATACTCCAATTCACAAATTGTAGGACAACCAAACAGGCCCTAAATTAATATTGTTGCTTAGTGTCTGAGAAATAATTTTACCTGTCATATGCACTTTATTTCGTTAGTTTTGAATAGATAAGAGACCATTGAAACTGAAAATTACAAAGTGGACAAGGTGTTAACAGATTTACATGAACAAACCAACTATTAACAGGAAATAACGAAAAGATTAAATATAAATAAAGACTTCCCAAATCTCTTGTCCGGAAGCAATTCACTCGTTTTGCAGATAGCTGCCTGTCAAATACGAGAGTATCATTTAATGATACCCCTTCTGTAGGGAGGACCGTGTAGTAATTGTAAGACGTAATTGGTTCTCGGATACTCAAATTGAGTATTAGTGTCTATTTATACACTAAAAGTTGGGATACAATGAGGAAGTAAATAGACAACTCTGCGTCCTTGCCATCTTGTGTCCTAGCATTATGAGATTCGACATGTCCATGCCATGCCATGTTGGGTACAAAATATATACCTATGTCAATGCTTCATAGTGAGTGGTGTTTGTTTGTGTTAATGGTGTTTGGGTTGTTTTAGTTCAGATTTAAAATAATGGGTTTTTTTGTCGGATGAAAAAGCCATATTCAAATCCGATGCGTTATCTTAATGGGTCATCCTAACACTGCATGCTACTAATGATTAAACAAATTAATGGTTTTGAGTTGAATAATTGTCGACACGTCAACATGTTAGCAAACCTTCTTATTAAAAAAAAAAAGACTGTTAGCAAACCTTATTAGACCAGTTAATAAAAAAAACGTATATACATACATCATCTAAGCACATAAACATACATATATAGATATAAAAGGCCATATAAATACATGCACCCATGGATTATGAAACAAGTACATATGCAATATATTATACAAGCATGGATATAGGTGGGCATGCATTGTATTACCACGGATATTAACTTGTTAATGAACATTAAGGGGGTCAACCCATTAAATGATTATCTCGTACTGAGTCATCTCATGTTATCTGTGGTGTCTAATTTTTCTGTCTAACCATATGAGGACTGAGGTCTTTTGCAGATTTGATGATGACAAAAATGTTGCTAGTTTATATGAGGAGTTGTGGGAAGAAAATATGAGCAGTGAACGGGTCACAATTCAATTGTATTTAGGGGAGATTGTTACTCTTATTAGTGAAGGAATGATGTCATCGTCATGGGTAAGCAAAAAGAAGGTATGTCTTATCACCTCCTCCCGTCCTTACTCACTTTGCTTTTACTACCCACCTTGCATTCTTGTTACTTTAGCCATTGCAATCTTGATATAACTATATGCCAGTCATTTATGAAACGCTTCATTTCTTTTTCATCTTTGCTTTTTAGGCAGCCCTGGGAATCTGCAAGCTTAGTGAAGTCTTAGGCGAATCACTATCTTCATTTCATGAGTTGCTACTCACATCACTTATGAAGGAAATTCCTGGTCGTTTATGGGAGGTAGGAATATTTTAGATGAATTTTAGTAATAGTGCAACACATATTCGTACTAAATTCTACTACTGCTTCCTAATCTTGTATTACATTAAACGTCACAAAGACTTGGCTGTTACATTTTGTTATGCACCCAAAATTACTAAATTACCGTTCTTTAATTAGAAGAAATATATACAAATTGAATTGGGATTGGAACCCAAGTCTTTTTACTACAAAGAACACATCTTAACCACTGAACCGAACACTATCAGATGAATTTGAAGTGTTTTAATATTTACACACTATCAAGAGTTACTGGCTATAATATGCACAAGCATTTAGTGTGCTACGAGTTCTACTTTTAATAGTTTAGCTTGAGACTTTTAATGTCCTGCAAAACTTGGGCATGTATGGAGGAGACCGGTAGATGCCGTGGTAAGGAGAGTTGATCATATGGAGGGAAGCCTAGTTGTTAGAGGCAGAGGAAGACCGAGAAAAACTATAGGTGAAACTATTATGAAGGATTTAGAGGCAAATGGTTTCACTATAGATATGATTCATGACAGGCCACTATGGCGTCGTTTGATCCATGTAGCCGACCCCACCTAGTGGGATAAAGGCTTGTTGTTGTTGTTGTTGTATTTGTATTTTCTCCTGTATCCAAGTTCAAATCTCTTATATGTGATATATTGAGATCTTGTAATATTGTTTGTGTTTATTTCTGTTGTTTATATCGATTATACTTATCGTATAAGAAGGATAAATAAAATTCTACTTACAAAGATATTCCCAAAACTGAAATTGATTGAACGGAAAAATCCGAGCCTTGTGTATCACGGTCTCCTTAAGACAGATTTGCTCCCTCTACGGTGCTCAAGGTTGTGAGCAACTGTCTCCTAGGATAGAACACATTCTGTTCTTATTAAAGTAGCACTTCAATTAATAAGAACCGGTGAACACAAATTTGTGCATGTACTCAAACTAGATTTGAAAAGATGTAAGAGGGAGGAAGAAGAGAAGAAAGGCTTCTTGGAATTGGATGGAAAAAATGGCATGCCTAGGGACCTATTTATAGCCCTTGGAAGAGGAAGTCGTATGGCAGTTGGGAGAAGTTATGACGGCTTGGCGGTTAAGGGAGGTTACAGTTACCTGGAGGTTACCAAATAAAAATTCAAATTTTTAATCAATTTTAATGGTTTCGAACAAACAAATGTACCATGTTGCACTACTCAAAGACTAGAAGACGTTGGTACATTTTTTTTTGATCAGAAACAAAGCTTATATTAATTAAAGAAAATCAATACAAGCAGAAAAAAGACTGAAAGTGAACGAGAAGTTCACTAACAGCCCACACCAAAACAAGAACAGAAAGCAAAATTTGTAACTAATTCCCATTTTACTACTTTAACTGGAGATAGGTTCGAAGTTAACCAAAATTTTAATTAATTCCCATTTTTCTAACAATTTCTTCTCTTTTTATTCGAAAAACTAATGGCAGCATGTGACAGGGAAAGGATGCTCTATTATTGGCATTAGCTGCAATTTGTACATCTTGTGGTAAGGCAATTTCCAGTGCCAGCCCTGCTACACCAGAGGCCGTTTTGAGCCTGGTAACTTCTGCATGCAAAAAGAAAGACAAGAAATATCGTGAGGCAGCTTTTTGCTGTCTAGAGAAGGTAATATGCCGTACTATTTTTTTTTATAAGATCCCTATTCCCAATTTAGGGAGATAGAGTCATGCCATAAATAAACAAAATAAAGAAAAAATTTAGTAGTTGTTGAGGGGGCTTGACCCTTGACTTACCACTGGGGCTAAGAATACATTATTATATGCTGTACTAATACTTAACTGGTTAGTAAAGTAAAGTACTATTTGTTATTTTGACTCCTTCAGGGGAGTTTGTTATTTTGTTTCTGTAATTTTGGGTTGGGCTGGTTTGGGTTGTTTTTGTGATGGTAGGTTGTGGTCTTCAAGTACCAAGTTTTTGGTTCTGTTCTGTTCTGGGTTGAAAAACAACCCAATCCAACCTGAGAACCGGCCGAACCTGAGAAATGCAACCGAACTGAACCAAACCCTTGTATAATTCTTTAATAAATATTGTATATATGTATAATTATATGTATATGCTAATTAATATTTTGACCAGTTAAATGATAAATTTCTATGGTAACAAGTTTTATTCTTTTTCCGTCAATTGTAGAAATTTTTGAAAAAAAATTGTTACTCCCTTTATCTCAAATTGACAAGTCCCACTTTGACGTTAGTCCTTTTTAAGCAAACACATTTCAACCTAATCAACGATCAAAGACTCAAGTTATTTGATACATTGATTGTGTTCTGAAAGGAAACTATAATTTGAGAGGGAGTGGAACCAAGAAAAAACTTTAACCAACGCAAGAATCGATGGGTTGGGTTGGGTCGGTTTCCCGTGGATCGTTTCTGCTGCTAACACCAAAGATGGAATCACCTTGGTTCTGGTTCCGATTTTTCCTTGGAACTGACCCAACCCAGCCCATGCACACCCATTGTTCTGTTTGTGTGTAAACATGTTCTATTTTATTTTTATTGGCAGTGTAAACAGAAAAATCATTTGCTTATCTGTGGTTTCAGGTTATAAAAGCCTTTGATAATCCTGACTTCTTCAATATGGTTTTTCCGCTATTATTTGAGATCTGCAACTCCGGCCAAGTACCTTCGACTAACAATGTCAATAAATCAGGTACTGACCAAATCTCATTTTTTGTTTTTCTCATTATAGCTTTTTAGTTCTGAAATCTCTGTTCTGCAGTTTAGAATTTGAAGAAAACATGCTATCAATGACGGATTTTTATATTTAACTTAAAGCCCCAATTACTTTTGAAATATGGTTTCACCTTCTCTTTGGAACTTGACAGATTTGTTATAATTCTTTGCTAGCTGTATTTTAGAACTTTAAAGCACTGTATGATAACATGGAAAAGAAAAATACAAAAACACTTGATTTGGTAAGAAGTTGGAAAATAAGTTGAATCAAGTGATAAGATGCTCTCCATTTCATGCTCATGTTATGAGTAGATGTCCTTCATCCTTCATAATTTTTTGTGGAAATTTTTTCTTCCTCAACTATCAAAGAAAATTTCTCCATGGAAAAATTCACAAAGTAGGAAATCTCATCACGGCTCAACTTATTTTCTAACTTCTCACAAAAATCAACTTTATTATTTTCCTTTTCCATGTTATCAAACGGACCCTAATTCTCCTTATAGACATAGGTTGCTCAAACTATTATTACATGCAGAAGCATTCACGGAAGCACTTAGCGATCACCCCCAATGCCATAAATTGTAGTAATGATATTGCACACAATCACTGGTGGGCACTTTTGGGGAATATTAATCTAATGAATCAATGAGTCAAAACATAGTGTACACTGTAAAATTTGCCACCTTTTACCTGTGGCATGTTTGGCATCAATGTACGTTCAAGTTTCTTGCTCATATTTTTAATCATTACCGTAAAAAATTAATATTTTTATTCAATCTTTGATATATTCAAAAAACTTCAAGTAGCAGCAATACAATTCAATTATAAGGCTTATGTTAAATTTGAGGGTGACCAAATCAATACAAGAAAAGACAAATAAACTATGAAAATATGAGAGAAAATGTGTTATATTCATGGAGTAAATAAGGGATACATATATCTATGAGAGCGAAACCCTAGAATAGGGATATTTCTTTCTTAACACTTCCTCTCAAGCTGGAGCATACAAGTTGTATGTTCCAAGCTTGTTACAAATGTAATTGACTCGAGGGACACCGAGAGAATTAGTAAAAATATCAGCTAATTGATCATTCGATTTCACGTAGCTAGCAATGATCTCCCTTAAAAGAATTTTCTCTATAATAAAGTGGTAGTCAATTTCGATATGTTTGGTCCTTTCGTGAAAGACTGGATTAGAAGCTATATGGAGAGCTGCTTGGTCGTCACATATCAACTTCATTTGTTGAATCTTCATGAACTTCAGCTCCTGGAATAACTGTTTCATTCATATAAGCTCATATGTTGATTTTGCCAAGGTGCAATATTCTGCCTCAGCAGTGGCTAGAGCAACAACTAATTATTTATTGTTTTTCCATGAGACAAGATTTCCTTCAACGAATATACAATATCCACTAGTCAAATGTTTCTCATATGGGCAGGCTGCCCATATGCATTTCAAAATACGAACAGCTGCCTCCCAATGATTATCACACGGAGCACTTTGGAACTAACTGAGTACACTCATCAAGAACGCGATGTTAGGACGTGTCACGGTGAGGTAGTTGAGTTTCCTAACAAGTCTTCGGTACTTGCTAGGGTCTGATAATGGCTCTCCTTGATTGGGTAGGAGTTTGACGTTTGGATCTATCAAAGTTTTTATGGGTTTGCAATTCGCCACGCTAGTTTCTTCTAAGATATCTACGGCATACTTTTGCTGGGAGATGAGGATACCTTGTCGGAATTGAGCAACTTCTATTCCCAGAAAGTATTTAAGTTTCCTTAAATCTTTCGTCTGAAAGTGGTGAAATAGATGCTGCTTGAGTTTCTATACGCCCTCTTGATATGTCATCCACATAAACGACTAAGTAGATGCATCTGTCAGAGGACGAATGGGAGTAAAAGACGGAATGATCAGCCTCACGATGAGTCATATTAAATTGAAGAACTGAACTAAATCGTTTAAACCAAGACTGTGGGGACTATTTTAGTCCATAAAGAGAACGACGAGGCGACACACCATATTAGACTCCACTTGAACAACAAACCCATGAGGTTGCTCCATAAACCTCTTCCTGCAATTTGCTATGTAGAAAAGCATTCTCGATATTTAACTGATAAAGGGCCCAGTGATGAATGGGCACCATAGAGAGAAATAGACGAACATAGGACATCTTAGCAATCCAAGAGAATGTATCACCATAGTCTAGCCTATAGATTTGGGAATACCCTGCAACCTGAGAGAACGTATCACCATAGTCTAGCCTATAGATTTGGGAATACCCTGCAACCTGAGAGAACGTATCACCATAGTCTAGCCCATAGATTTGGGTATACCCCTTCGCAACTAGCCAGGATTTTAGACGATCAATATTGCCATTGGGCCCAACTTCAGTGTAAATCCAACGACAACCAACTGTTGATTTACCAGGAAGGAGGGGCACTAGATCCCATGTGTCTCTCGAATGCAATGCAGACATCTCATCAACCATAGCCTGGCGTTAGAAAGAGTGGCTCCTACATTTTAGGTGTAAAAACATGATACAGATGATACAAAGGCAGTATATTGTGAAGATAAACAATAATAACTCACAAAATTATAAATGGGATGAGGGTTACAAGTAGAATGAATACCTTTGCTTTCGACAATGGGAAAATTCAAGTCAAGAGTCGAAACTGGAGGCGTAATCGGAGTAGGAGATGAGGCCAATGGATCCGGTGGTAGGGATATGGTCTCGGATATAGTCTTAGTGGTAGGCTCGGTGGTGGGGTTCTCAACAAATATGGGTCTAGGTCGACGATGGTAAGTGAGTAGAGGAGGTGGCGAGTTTGCATTAGGAGCCACAAGGTCAGGAGAGCACATGTGGAATAAGATTAGCGTATGATATGGGGGACTCACTAATATCAGGATGACACGCATCACTCTTTAAAGAGGGAAAGAAGGGAGTCGTCTCAAAGAGAGTGATGTCTGCAGAGATAAGGTATAGTTTAAGGTTCGGGGAAAAACAACGATAACCCTTTTGTAAGCAAGAATACCCCAAAAAGATACATTTGAGAGATTTTGCATGTAATTTATCTTTCCCTGGATTGAGGTCATGGACAAAACAAGTGCAACCAAAGACACGAGAGTGGACGGGATAGAGAGGCTGGGTGGGAAATAACAGAGAATGAGGTACCTGATTTTCTAAAACTGATTATGGCATCCTATTAATTAAATAGCAAGCGGTGAAGACCACGTCTCCCTAAAAATGTTGCGGAACATGATTGTGAATAAGGAGAGTACGAGCAGTTTTAATCAGGTGTCTATTTTTCTGTTCAGCCACTCCATTTTGTTGAGAAGTATGAGCACAAGAAGATTGGTGAAGTATATGCCCTGAGAAGTCATAAAGGATTAGAAGGGGGTAGAAAAATATTCTTGTGCATTGTCACCGCAAAAAGTACGAATAGTGGTGCTAAATTGGGTTTTAATTTATGAGCAAAATGTTTGAAAGATGGAGAATAGCTTGGAACGATTTTTCATTAAAAATAACCAAGTGCATCGGGAAAAATCATCAACAAAAGTGACAAAAGGACACGCGATGGCTAGGGTTTACACACTGGAATAGAAACATAGCGACTAGGGTTTGCTCATTAGGTGAGAATCGAATACCTCTGATACCATATGAAAATATGTGTTATATTCATTGAGTAAACAAAGGATACATATATCTACAAGAGTGAAACCCAAGAATAGGGATATTTCCTTCTAATAAGGATTCCCTGAATATCTCCTAAATATACTCATGCCATAAATAAAATATATACAAATCTTAACATAAACAAACAAATTGTGGAGTATAGTGGTAATCGCTATTATGCATTTACACTCATCAGTAGCTGCTCTGTGCAGTAGTGTGCCTTATTCTCCTCATTTCCTGCACTCCGATAAAAAAAATTTCTTGTCAGACTTGCATAAAAGTAAAAATCTACCTATTATGTTACTTCCTTGGATTATATGAGTTATATTTCAGATGTATGATAACCATAACTGTTTCAGGCTATACTGATAGTAGTTGGTCATTGAGTGACTTGTAGCTTGCTTTTAATGGTTATCGACTTCTCGGTGTAATTAATGGAGGAAAAGTTGCCTTAAAGCAAGTTATTTTGTTTTTAAGTAGAAATTGTTTGGACATTAATCAATTTGAATATCTACCTATTTTTGAACTTCCCTTGATTATGTGACTTAGAATGTATAGCTTGGACATAAAGGTTTTACAATTGAACTAGCAATTTCGGGAAAAGAAAAACGGGTCAACTTCTTAATGTGTATTTGAGAGATTGTCCTCGGGTTGAAGAATGTCCACATGAGTTCGTTGAGGTGTCTACATAGGCCTGTGGTCCTAGATCATGGCATGTTCATGTTAGCCTGTTAGGTCTAATTGGATTTGTGTCAAGATTAGTCAACTCATACTAGATTCGTTTACATTAACAAATAATCAGTTTCTAGTTTAATCGGGTTTGTCGTGTAGATAAAATTCGTGCCATGTTCACTGGGTTCATGTCAACCATTTTCTTAATCTTGTCTAATGGGTCAACCCATTTTTTGACTATTTTGGTGGTAGTGGCGGTGGGTCAGTGGTTTGTGTGACTGATTTTCTTGATCTTGTGTAAAGGGTCTACCTGCTTATGATGCGAACTCCTAGGTCTTCACCTATACCCATTAACTTATCATAGTGGTGTCAGGTTAGCGGTTCAGGTGAACTTCTTAGGCTCTTCTAATGGGTGAGCCCGTTTATGATTTAAATACTGTAAGTCTTCATCTCACTCGTTAACTTCTTGTCATATTGGGTTAGGGTTAGCCATTCGTGTTGAAAATCGTAAGCCCTAGTTATTAGTTGATCTGAGCAATACTTTGTTGTACACAGAAGCAGATGAGAAGGACGATACCTCTGGTCCAAATGACAAGATTATGGATTGCATTACATCTTGTATCCATGTGGCATGCGCAACTGACATTCTTAGAGAGCAGAACAACTTGGTTCATGTGTTTTTAGTTTCACTTGCGCCCGGTATTCGCTGGACAGGTATTTGTTTGAACAATTTTTTTTTTCCAGACAATGTGAACAAAAGACAAAAAAATACACTAATTTAATTCAAAGGAGAAGATAACCGTTTTATGCTTCTAATCCCTCTTTTTTTCAGTGAATAACACAAAATTGAACATTAATCTGTAGGGGAATTGTTGAATATAAAGAGCGAAAACTGAAATAAGTAAAGGCAATAATTTTATTTTGTTTTTAGTTCCTATTTTTCAGCAACACTGTTGACAGTTGACACACATAGGCACCTTTAAAAATAAAAATGAAAGTAATAAACTTTTGTTGTCCTAAAAACAATACAAACCCTTTTAGCTAAAACCTAAACAGTTATTGCCTGTCCCAAATATGAGGACTAACATTGATTTTCTTTTCCATGTCCAGTCAGTTAAAGTTTGATTGGGAAAATGTTCAACATCTATAATTTTTTTCAACACATTTATCTCGAATCAATCTGAGTCATACATCTGTTCAATAGCACCCCTAACAGGAAATTTTGGTATTTAAGCGATATAAAATGACTAAACGACCAATAATAGAGCGACACCTGGGAAAATGGAAAATAGTTCGAGATGTGTAACATCACTCTTTTCTATTACTACAATAATTGAGCATGTGTCTTTCTTGCAGTCAAAATGTCGGTGTTTTCCTCGATAAAAGAACTTTGTTCAAAGCTCCACAATGAGTCTGAAGAGATTTCCAGCTTGACTGCGTTAGTTTGTGAGGTAAAATGAATCTATATTAATTAATACAAGTATTTTTAATCTCTTCTTTTCTTGACTTCTTGTTGATTAATGGGAATTTATATGAATTGTGTTGTCATTCTGTAGTTGTTCCACTCAGTATCACCTAAGGTGGTTGAATGCATATCCACAATTAAGATTGCCCAGGTATCTCAATCTTATTCTCTCCTCCTTTGGATAGTTTTTTTAACTAATGTTATTTCACTTTCTTTTTCTTAACTTTGGAACTGTGAAGCACCAACTCTGCTACCGGTTTTACATGCTAATGTGGCAAAGCTCAGAAAATTAGGATATGATCTGGCATAGACACGATGATAAATAAATATGCCGTCTGTTCAAACTAAGGAGTCCGGTGCTTATTTTAAGATGTCCCAAATTAAGATTCTAATTTTTCTTTTAGGGCATAGTTAATGTACCAAATCACGTGTGTCAGTGTACAAGTTTTATTATTCTTAACTGATTATGTTCAAATTAGTGTATCCTTCAAACAAAATGTGGAAGTCATACATGGATTCAAAATGTATGTTTACATCCTTCTCGTATCCGTAACGTATCTCGTGTGGCAGTGTCTGTCGTGCACTTGTCCACCTTTTTTAAAAGAGAAATGGTAAACACAAATTACTCTATCCACACACACTTGGCACTAATGTATTGATCTGGGACCCACAGCTAATTTAATCACTTTAACCAAAACAGTTCAAGTATTTTTGTGGATAAACTTTTTTGTGAAGTATTTCTCTGTTTAGCATTTCTCATTTTCAAACATTTTGTCACGTGTGGGGTTGGTGTCTATGGAGTGTATGTAACAACCCTAGTGTAGTCCATGGGCTGCTGTACGTGCCTCGGTGTGGAGTGTATCTAGCCTCAATTTCTTAATAAGATGCCTTTTGGGAGAAAAGCAAAAGTGGAGAATATCTTACTAGGCTAGACTGGGACGAGGCATAGCGGTATGACTTGGGCCGAGTCATATATACAAGTGTTAGATGCGAACTCCCTATGGCGAACTGTTTGTGCTTCCTAGCTTCGAAACAATGACACTACTCTTTAATACTTTAGGTTTTATTTATTTATGAATAATAATTCCCATTGTAAACCGTAAAATATTTGCTTTGGAATCAGGTTCATGTGGCGGCTTCAGATTGCCTTCTCGAAATGATAAAGCTGTACGAAAGCCGGGCACGAGTTGAGGGAGCGGAAGAAGTAGGATTTAGGGATGAATTGGTTCATCAATGGGAGATAGAAAGAAATGGAGAGGCCAAATCATTATTGAAGAAATGTATTGACATCCTTCAAAAGCCTACTAGTAGTAGTTGAAATTAAATGTTCTTGAGGAGTTTTCCAACAAATATTACAACTCTCTTGCTTTGCTGTCTTCTGCTCTTCTTCTTCTCTAATAGTCATAGAATGAAGCATTATAGTGTTTGTGTTTTGCTCTTAACTAGCAAATGAGTATTAAATCACTTTGATCTTCTCTCTCTCTTTTCCCATTGTTATTATTTAGTTAGAGACTGCTCTTTTCATAAGTTGAACAGAGTATTGAATTCTGAATACTTAAAATCCTAGATGAGCTGGCAATTTAGAACATAAAATACAGAGGGTTGTTTTTATTTATTTATTATTTTTTTTAAATAAGGAGAATGCAAACTTTGTTTAGTAAAATAAAAGGCAGCGTTAAATAATTCCCCTATATTCTTAGCTTCATTTTTTCCATTGAAGTCCAAAAGAGGTCTTCTAAAATAAAATGGGGATGGGAAGCAAAAGTCCGAGACAAATACCTATTGGAAAGGTATTTGATAACAATTCGTTTTCATGGAAACTTCTTGAACTTTCTTATTCATCTTTCTTGTTGTTTGATTCCCTCCTAATTTTTTCTTTCTCATGTAATTCAAAAATCAAATCCACATTAGGTTTATGTTTTCCATGTAAAACTTTTGATGAACTTTTAACTTTTTTTTTCCCATGAAAATTCTCCGAAATCAGGATTGAAAATACTAATATCAGTTAGTCGTATGAACTTAAAATATTTCCAGAGTGCGTAAGTAATAGTGAATTACAAAAGTTTGTATGACGAAGCCCTTAAGCTATGACAGTATGTCTATAAATGGGTTGAAAGTGCTGCTTTATTTGAAATCCTTTAGTGTTGGAGTTTTGAGCCACAATTTTATGTAGTAAAGTCACTGTTTACCTACCCATAGGTTGAACCACCAAGTCTAGCATTAGTGGTGGGTTCGACCGGGAGTTTTCAGGTTGAGTCCAGTGACTTGTCTACCCCCGAGTTCTTATTTTGGGAGGGAAGAGGAGGGTGGGGGGGGGGGGTTTAGTTTACAACATTTTACGTATATATGTCAATAATTTGGCGTGCTTTTCCTTTCCTTTTACAAATTTTACAACATAATTTGTTTATATCATAAAACGTATTGTTTATGATATAAACATAATTTTACAAATAAAAGTATTGTTTATATCATAAAATGCGTCTAACAACATGCAAATCAAATTTACAAAACAGCACAAATAGAGGCTTAACAACTCCCACATAAAGTTTCCAGCGATTAACAGTGACAGTATTAGGTGGTGCCGTGGTGGTGACTACTGTCAGTAATCAGTGTAGCCTAGCGTTGCCGGCCACCTTGGTTGAGTAGGGAAGTAGTTATTCTAGAGGGCCATTAACAAATTATAACAATTAAAGGATATGCTATTGGCAAAGTAGAAATAGATTTTGCCGAAACAAAAGGTGCATCGAGTAGTACATAGTGCATCGTAGTCATAGTGCTAATATGTGAATCGATATGATAGTATATACATTGTAGTACATAGTACATATGATTAAAATACATTTTATAAAAGAACTACTTGTAAGGAAAAGTTAAAAAGTTGATAAGGCCAAGAGATGTTTAATACAATAACTTAATCATAATTGATATTTAAAGTTATTCAAAAATTTAATGTCAACCATTATTTAAATTAATTGCAAATATAGAAAGAGAAAACACAGTGTAAGAAAAGGGGAGAGAGGGGGGCCAGGACAAAAATTTAAATAAGATTCGAACTTGTGACTTTTTTTTTTAATATAATATGAACTTCTCACTTGAACTAGAACAAATAATAAACTATCTTGTTCTCTAATTAATTCATTGATGTTTAATCTTTCAATGTCAAGGACAAATCCAAGTGGTGTTTCATATAATAGAAAAGAAGAAACAAACGGTGATATATTGTAATTTGCGGAAAGGTTTGGTTCTTAATTTAACCACAAAGTAGAATTGAATTTTTTGTGAAAAAACGGAGCAAGGGTTGTTTTGTAATTCAAACTCAAAGATGTAATTTTGGATTTGCTGCTCAAAAAAGCAAGTCATGGCTAATTTAATGAATTAACCCAATATAATATATGTATGTATACTGTTGCATAATTTTTTTTTTTTATTTTTAGTATTCCACTGAACTTTTGGTGGATCGATTTCATTTTTTTTTTCTCAGTTTGAGAAGGTTGTGGAGATTAGGGAATTTGCAGATTTTATATTATAGTTGGAGAACAAAGAACCGGAAGAAAACTAAAAGAGTACAATAGAAACTGTAGAAGACGTCGTTATGCGTTGAGAATTTTAAAACGACGACATATACACAAGCGCCTGTTTATTGACGCGTCAAAATCTTAGTCACAAATTTTAAGTAAATAGCTTAGATTAATCCTAGAGTGGGAAAGCTCACTCCAGAGGAGCCGATCGAATCTCCTAAATTTGCGCGCCATTGGATAAGGCCATCTTCGATCGGGATAATTGAGCAATGCTGCAAAATGTAGAAGGGAATAAAGAAAAATTGAAGGGCTTCTTGTTATACTTAAATGTAGAAGGAAATAAATAAAGAAATTAGTCTTTGAATGTTTGGCTAGCTTTTCTCATTGGATAATTGAGCAATATAATGTTGCAAATCGTAGAAGGAAATAAAGAAAGATTGGAAGGCATCTTGTTTTACTTAATGTAGACACTTAATTAAGCACAAAACGTAGCATGTTTTATTTAGAACATTATTACTGGGCTAGGTTTGGAATTTAGAACATATCTACTCATTTTTTCTGTTAATTATAATTCTATAGGACATTTCAAATTAAGAGGTTTTCCGCTCTTTTTTTTGTTTGGGGGTACAAGATAAATATACCAAATTAAGCACCAATTAAACCAATGTTTTTTTTTATGAAAATAACAAAATCAAAGTTGCCGGAGCTCTGAATTTGGGTTGAATGTGTAAGCAAATTATGGATATTTAATCCTGTTATGCTGATTTTCTTCTTTAACATTTGCGTTTGAGTAAATATTACTGTCTCCGTCTCAAATTATAATATACTAGCTTTATCCTATCTTTATAAAAGAAATTAAATGTATTTTTAAACCGAGACGGATGGTACTTAATTAGTTGTTTTTGATGTTAAAATATGGCATTATATATACAGATAAATTTCATTCTCAAATTAAATAGAGACCGTCCGACCTCAAAGAAAATAATAAAATGTGCATGCCTTTATTTTATCATCATATATAATTATATATAATGCCAACTTTAACACGTGCTCGCTGTTAATTTATAATCCCCACCAGCTCATTTATTTTATCCCACCCATATATTTAAACCAACCCAACCGTCTCTCATCCATCCACCAAAAACAAGTCATACAGAAAGTGATACATGATCGTGAGGACATATTTTATCTTTATCCCACGTTCTAAATATATATATATATATATATGGGAATTTATATTTTATCTATCAAACCGACAGTGTAGTTAATAACCTCGATCATTTATCCCATAAATATCCATCTACCACAAACCAAAACCAAGCCCATACATGCACCACTTAATTAGCCCTAGATAGAAAAAAGGGAAACGAATTCTTATATATATTTTGTTCTTTCTTGTCCAAGTCCATTTTGTTTTCTTTCTTGCATTTAATTTTTCTTTGTTGATTTGAGTGTTTTATTGTGATGAGGAAAATGACACAGGTGTATGAGTTTGAATTAGCTAGATTCAAATCCGAAAATAATATATAGCAAGTCGCGGCCTCGCTCCGATAAACAAAAATTTGCATAACAAACATATGGATTATATCAAGACGGCAAGACCTAACTTACTGAAATCACAATTTACATTGGATCCACTATAGTCGAAGTCACTTATGCTATACAACAATCCAAATTTTGGGCCCACACTCAAGCAATATCTACAACCATATATTTTTTTTTTTTTTTTTTTTTTAAACAAGACTAGAAAAGCCTGTTCATTTTCTTCAGTAAACTCGTTTCATTTTCTTTCGTCCCTCCACCATTTCCATGGTTTGAGAGTCATTACAGATAAAATCGAAAACCAGCCAGAATTACATTACAATGATAATAACACACCAATGGACGAGATATCCATCCAACATAGTCTGAAGTTTGAACACGTGGAGACATGTGTGCAGATGGTACAGTATTTGAATTGCTCAGTGATGAGCCAAACGAGTTGCGCATCTGTTCCGAGACCGCGCAACTTTTTTGTATGAAACAAGTTATCTGAATCTCCTGTTTAAGCAGTCATCAGAGGGTCAAGACACTGCAACATCTTTTTTTCTTGAATGTGGTTCGTATATAGTGTCGGATACTTTGGATGGGGGCCAATACCGGAGCACCGATCTCCCCAAAATATTTTCGATAGGAAGCGGACCCCAGTTATGTGAATCAAAACTGTTATTACGGTTGTCCCCCAACACAAATACACATCCTTCAGGCACAACCTGCGGATCCATTTCATAAGCAAGTGGCTCCAAAATGTATTCTTCGTCTTGAACATTATTGTTCACTATTAATTTACCATCACGAACTTCGACGTAGTCTCCGGCCTTGGCTACAACTCTTTTTATAAAGACTTCACCCAGCCTACAACCATATGCCTGAAGAAAGGAAGGCACCTTGAATATAACTATGTCCGAAACTTCAGGCTGCCTGAAAATATATGAAACCTTCTCTGCTACCATATATATTTATTACATCTAGAGGATAACTAAAACAGTCTTTCATCAAGTAAGGCAACTACACATGATAAGGTAGAAGGAATCACTCTCCAAATAGACTAGTTATCTAATTATATTTGTATTACCACATTATGTAACATTCATTTCTATGTCTAACTCTTGTAGTTAGTCTCCAATATAATTAAAGACTCCTATACCATCAAGTTTGGATCATCTGAAATCTCATCAACCCTTATACGTGCTTACTCTGCACCTAATTTATATTTTGTTAGACCTATTTTATAATATAAATCGTACTTTTATTTGTAATCTCATCAACCCTTATCTCATGATTTGCACTTTTATCAATTGATTTGGAATGAATCGCATTCTATATTTTTTAAGTTAAAATTCTACTATATTTGATCTTTTGGTTAGGAATACCTATGATATTCAAATTCTACTATATTTGGTTTTTGTCCGTGAACTAAAATTGTGCTTTAATTTATTTTTTTGAGTTAAAATTTTACTATATTTGGTTTTTGAGTAATTCTACATAGATATAAAAATATGACATAAAAAACTGACATACCAATGTGTCCACCATTATTGATTAAAAGAATCATATCACGTTTCATTTTAACCAATGAGTGATTGATAAAGTAATATGTCAGATTTTTATATCCACTTAGAATTTACTCTTAGTTTTTAGGTTAGGATATTTATTTGCTCAAAATCCTTCGCTCTCTTGTCAGGAACTAAATACTCTATTTTTTTAGTTAAAATCTTAGATGTTGAAATAGTCTTTAATTTTAAATTACTTCTAATTTCTATTCTATTTTCATTAGGATTCTAATATAAAACACTATAAATTAACATATAAAATATTTTATTTACATTAGAATTCTTACAAAAATATTCATTTTAATTTTTTGTGAACCCACTATCATTCTTTTACCAACAATTTATTATATTTGCACCATAAAATACTAACTTATTTAATTACTATCATATCTATAACGAATATTCATCTGGCTAGTATTCTTTCAAAATTTATAATTACACTCTTTTATTTGGATTGTATTTTAAGTTAACATGTTGATTGTTTCGGAATCACTAGCTAGGAATTAATGAAATTTGAGTAAGATTGGATTGGTGTGCTATAAATAGAGTACGTGTTTGTGCTTTTGTTTTTAATTATGATCCTAATAAACATTCTTCGATTACTATACATACAAGTTTATTTTTGTGCACGTACATAAAATTCGCCTATTGAATTATGTTGTTTATTAAAATACCGAATTTTGATAATAGTTTAGAATTTCTTCAACTATATGTATTATATAAATATCAAATTATGTTTGTATATATACCTATCTTCTTTTTTTTTCCCTTTTTGAAGTTATTAATTAATCTTTTACTTCTCATACTTTTAGTATCACATCGTTTTATAGGAGTACTTAACAATTTTTTTTCTTTATTTTATTAATCCATCTAAAGGGAAAAGACTACAAAGAAAAAGAAAACCTAGATCAAAATAAAATGATCAACCTCGATCCGGAGGAGGGCAATCAAAACTAAAATTCTGTAACTAATTTTGTGTCAATAAGGATAAATGTGAATTATATACACTTACATGTTAATAAATTTGTGATTATGTATATGTCAATGTTTTGTTAATTAACATTCAAGTGTAAAATATTGCAATCATTATTCTTTTGCTTCATAAGTCCTTAATCCTCTAATTTTTAATGTAAGCTTAAAGCAAATATACATTAATGAATTACAAGGACAAAATGAAAATTTAGGCTCAAAGAAATTAAAATCATAAATCTACTATAAATCATATCTAACTTTTAAGGTATTCAAATTAATATAATGATCTAGCTATAGAGGTTTTCATATTTGTCTTAAGAACAAATTATTTTTTGCGCGAAATTTCAAGTTCCTATGCAAAAATTTGTCCTATTAGTGTAACAAAATTTAACAATAGCGAGGTAGTTATATTGTCAAATAGTCTTACCCAAGCCAAGAAATATGTTATATATATATGTGAAGTATCAAGCATACACAATCACATAATGCATAATTTACTTTGGTAGAGGTCTGAAGTGCTTTAGCACCATCTTTTTAATTAACTAAATTTATATGCTAACTTGATAAATTTTAGGCATGTAAAAAGAAAGAAAAAAAAAACAAGAAGTATTAACTACTTAGGAAAATATTAGTGTTGTATAAAAAGAATTATAATACTTCAAAATCATCTTTAGAGACAAAAATGTGTCTTAAAACATCAGTACAAAGTGTCATTAAAGTTAATTTTTGAGTATTAAAATATTTTTGTAGAGTGCTATATAATATCATTATTTAAAAGAAGAAATGAATTTGTCATGATCTGACTAGAAGGGGTAGTTATGAAGGCATGCATGCGTATTGATAGCAGAAAGGAAAATTAATTAAGGAGTTTAAAAAAAATTCACGGGAGAGTTTTCCGGACATATTTTGCTTTATAAATAGCACGTCGACGGGAGTTATTGGGAAAGCAAAAAGAAATATATCGAGATAAAATTAAGATCATCAATTTACAGTAACGAGAGAGAGTGAGAAATGGCATTGCCAAGGCTCGTGGGGCTCCAATCAAAATCCAACGGAAAATACTTGCACTACATAAAGGAAGATAATGATGATGATGATGAAGTTCAAGGGTTCCTCCGATTCTCTGGGGAGGAAGTAGCTAGTGAGCCCATATGCCAAGTTCGAAGTAGAGTTATCAAAGAACTGGGCTGGAGCTGGACTCGTGAATATAAGATGCGTTTACAATAATAAATACTTTGTAAGCAAATCCCAGGAACTCGGGTGGATTGTTGCTGCGGCTAAAGAACCGGAGGAAGATAAGTCCAAATGGTCATGTACACTGTTTCAACCCGTCTTTGTCGATGCCAAAACCACCGCGTTTCGCCATGTCTATCTCGGCCACTATGCAACGGTACAGACGATGACCAACAACAACAACGCGGCGTTTGATTGCTGCATAAGTGCAGGACGACGTGATGATCAAGCAGTTGATGATATGGACCAGATCAACGATGTGAATGTCTTCACAATCACTGATTGGCAGTTGCTGGTGATACTGCCCAAGCATGTTGCCTTCAAAGGTGAAAATGGCCTGTACCTCCGTTCCATGCGGATAGGGAACCGTGATTTTCTGCAATTCTCATCTGAAGACATTGGTGATCCATCGGTAGGGCAGGAGACCTTCATCACTAATAACGGAAGCATCCGTTTAAGGTCCAATCTCAATAGAAGGTTTTGGAGGCGCAGCCCTAATTGGATCTGGCCCGACTCAACCGACACTTCCACTAACAACCGTGACACTTTGTTTTCAATGGTACAAATTGACGACCACACTGTATCTCTTCGAAACTTGGGTAACAATAATTTCTGCAAGAGATTTACCGCAGATGGCAACACAGATTGCCTCAATGCCGCCGTCTCCACCATTGATAGGTACTCACGCCTGGAGGTCGAAGAGCTAGTTTTGTCTAGGAGTATCTATAACGTAAATTATCACCTTCGGGATTCCAGGGTATATGATGAAAGGGTCATCACGATGGCCAATGGAAATGCAGTTAACAGGGCCCAAGAACCTACCACTGTGGACATCAGGCTCACTTACACAGAGACAACGAGCAAGACTTGGAATTCGAGTGTGTCAGTGAGGACAGGTGTCGAAGCAAAATTTAGAGCTGGCATTCCAATAATCGCTGATGGAAGTATTACAGTTTCAACTGAGGTTGCCGGAGAGTGGGAGTGGGGAACAACCAAGGAATCAAGCACTGAATTGGAGACTATCTACCAGGTTACTGTGCCACCAATGTCTAAGGTGATAGTGAGTCTGTTTGCAACAATGAGTTCATGCGACGTGCCCTTCTCCTACAGCCAGCGTGATGTTCTTGTGACTGGGGAGACAGTTACCTACAACTTGGATGATGGCGTTTACCACGGGGTCGAATCCTATAATTTTAAGTACGAGTCCCATGAAGAGAAGCTGTGATCTCGAATCAACAGTACGTGATCGAGCTGATCGAGCTGATCGAGCCACATACCATTAAGTAATTATTATTACTTAGTTTATCTATCTATCTATCTATCTATCTATGTAATATTATGATTAATGGCCGGTGTCTCGATCTCTTCACGTACTATTCAGACATCTCTATCTATGAGTTTAAGGAGTATATATATATATATATCGTGTGTGTTCATCATGCATATATGTACTTAATTTAATGGTGTATCTCATCATTATTTAGTTTAAGGAACATATATATGTGTGTTTCTTTCTATTATTATTTTCTACTCAGTCATGTACTACTACTATATATATATATATATGTTTACCTTTGTATTTTCTATGATGAAATAAAGAGATGTCCCACTTGTAATATTCCTGAAGGGTATTTGATTAATATATACCATGCGACATTTACCTTTGTGGCATATATATATATATATATATTATAGATATATTAAAGTTACTATATATCTAATATGTATCGTCAAACACCAATTTGAAGCAATGCATGACAGCTAGAGAGAACAGAGTGAAAAGTAGAGATCGATAGCCAATTAGTCATGATCTTCAGAGATATTTTGACTTTGTGACACATTTGCGTTTGCAACCTAAATTTCATTTTCTTTGTGTTTCCACCAACCTTAGTAAAATCCGGCTGTTGCTGTTAAATCGCATTTTTCTTAACTAATATATCCTTATGAGTTCTCTATATTTTACTTCTAATTTGAATTTGCACTCTATATATTTTTCAAAGTTAACATGGATCGTTTTTATTAATATATAATACAAAAAACTATACACAAAATCGTTTGAGTTTAGAGATGGCAACGTACGGGTCAATTCGGGGATGAAACCCCAACTACCATATAAACCCGCCTCATACTCAGTTTTGGTGTTTCAGGTGTTCCCGGTCCCTGTCGAGAGAGGGTACCCGGGGAAAACCCAAACTAATTTTTTTAATATAAATATAGCTGAGTTTAAAAAAGGACAAATAATTATACCTTAATTTCTGTCGTGGGAATGACTAATTGCAAGAAATACAAGGCAGAGAAGAGAGGATAATAGTTGTGGCTTGCCCATTAATTTTTGGGTTTATCAACCAGACCCTTAAGTTTAATTAAGATTTGTTGATTGGTGGCTGATTAATACTTAACTTCTTATGTTTATTTATAAGGTAACATTTATCTTTAATGATGGAGAGAGAGAGATGGTGTGTGCGCGACTTGAGAGAGAGAGAGGGGCAAGAGTGAAGAAGTGAAAAGTACTGGAGAACGAAAACTGTTAAATCTTAGTTGTAAAAATGTAAAATATTTTTAGATTATTTAAATATATAGCTGGAACTCAAATTTTGAATTAAAGTACTAACCCCCCCCCCCCCCCCCCCCCCCCCCCCCCCCCCCCCCCCAAAACCCTTTTGATCTTTGATATATACTAGAGTTTGGGCAATCTAAATATATGTAAACTTAATAGAACAAATTGTAAAATAATTTTTTTGCTGACAACACATTGTAAAATAATATTAAGTAGCTTAGTGCTTCAATAATTTTTCTGCGAAGAAAGGTTTGTAGAGGCAAAATCAGAAAAAATATTCTAGGGCTTTAATAACTGCCGAAATGAAAATATTTTAGGGCTTTAATAACTGCCAAAATGATCAAGTATATCTATTAGTCATAGAGAGGGTTCAAAGAATATAGGTTATGCTTTAATATAAATATTTAAAGTCCACAACACAAATACAGAGAATGCATGAAAATATGACACGACTCCAATAATTGTCAAAATGGATTTCAACTTTATATGTGTAATACACAATGCATGTGTGATTGATTGCATATAAGTGACTTGAAATAAATATTTTAAAAAATTAAGGAGTGGTCCGGTGGTAAGCTATCACTCTTGCTAATGCATAGGTCTTGAGTTCAAGCCATGCACGAATATTGAATTGTCAAGAAGGGGTAAATTGATGAATTTTATATAGTGAGTAGATCACCCTCCACAAAACTTCAAAGAAAAATTCAACCTAAAAGTATGTGGGTGTTTTAAAAGATTGATAAATCTTATAAAAAAATCCATCTAATTACCCTTCCAAATTATTGTATATTCTTTTTGTTAAAGAGAGAGAATCTCTCTTTATATCCTGACTCTTGTCTTATAATAGTAGATATATGCCTGTGTGTACAAACTTTTATTTATTAAATAATTGAGCTTGGGGTAGGCGTGTGGTTAAATGCAACCCCAACGCCTTTGAAAATAAGGTTAACCCGATCTCGACCACGAACCCAACTTGAAGAGGGTGAATTTTGAAAAAATGAAAATGCGTTATATATTTATTATATACATGAACTTAAACGTGCTTCCTAATTAATATTGATCCTTGCATACCCATTAGATGCCAATTGTTTATTCAGTGAAAGTCTTTTTTTGCTTTCACAATAAAATTACAAATTTTATCTCTACCCTTTATAAAGAGTCATCAAATGTAGACACAACTAAAAATAATCTAGATATACCGCAAAATCTTATTTATTGTAACACAAAGCATGAAACGAATACAAAATAATTTGTATATTTTTGAAAAAAAAAATAGAAAATAATTATAAAAGAAAAATAGAAGCTTGTCCTAAGAATGAAAAACTCACTTTTTTCCTATTAGTTTGCGGGACACATTTTTAGATAAAGGACCAATTTTTTAAATAAATGAAAGATACATTTTTCTTAGAATGAAGGACACACTTTTTTTCCTAATAATATTTTTAAATAAACGAAAGAGAAATTTTATATGAATGAAGTAGCTAGACCAACTAACTTAATCAAACCAAGTAAATAAAAGTCACTGGAGATGATCGACTTTGACATACTTTTGATAATGATACATATATATAATGATCTAACAATCCTAATACTTATATTTTAAATTAGGTTATATATATATGTCTTTTATATTGTTATAATTAATGTTAGTCAAGCTGTTGAGATTTTTTTTGAGTACTCGCCCATGTAAATTAATTTTGTTATATATATAGCAAATCTCGTATAGCCGTTTTTACTCTTAGGTCCATCTCACAATATATATTCTAGCCGGTGTTTTTCATAAATTATCAAGGACTTTTAAAACAGCATTCTTTAATTGATAAATAATGTTTTTCATAAATTACTCTTATTTTTTTAATTTTAATTTTTTTTAAAAAAAAACAGGGATATATATAAGTTGATAGAAAAATTTACTTGAAGAATTGTAAGTGATAATTTATATATTATAAAAACATCCGAGCTAAGTGATTAGTTGTGATATTTTTTCTTCTTTATTTTAAATAGGAAGAGTGAATAGAATAAATATGCCTTAGAGTTCAAAACTCTGAAGTACTCTACTCCTTATTACTGGATTGAATAAATATTCATTATCATCATCAGTACTATTACCGCTGTACCATAATAACTCTAATCCGATAGATTAAAACATAAACATTCATATTAAATTAGAGCCACTAATTAGGAACATAAACATAAAGAATTATGAGATAATGAGTTATAGGGCCTCGCCCCGTAATGTTTTATGGCTCTAAGGACGGACTCATGTTTAACAAAAGAAAGTATTACTAATTTCATAATTTGGTTTTACAATAAGGACATTTTTCAAAATGATAAATGTTGATAGACAAAAATACCCTAAATAGTTTTCCTCTCTCTTGCTCACTCACTCCCGACTCTCTCTCTCTCTCTCAGCCCCTAAGCAGTCAATCTATATATATATATAAATTGAGTGGATGATAATCTCATCAATCACTAGCAATTAATTCTCCAACCCGAAACCGTTGACTTTCAAAATCCCTAACGCATATCTGAAACAGACTCCATCAAGTCGGGTACCCACTGATTTTTTTTCTATCGTTATTTCAGTTATAGTAATTAATAGGATAGGATAATGTAAAACTAATTTTTAAAACGTGATTATGCCTTCTAACTAAAACAGCGTCGGTTCATGAAGAGAAAAAAAATATGATTTATGAATTTAGAGAAGAAAATTAACAAAATTGATGAATGAAAATTAATAAAATAAATAAAGAATAATTAAGCTAAAGTTCATTATTAGTTCATTCATAAAATTTGAAATTTTTATGCGTAGTTTGTAGTGAAGAACATTATTGTTTTCTCTCGAGATGGGGTGCAAACTCAAAATATTAACAAAAAATTAGGTGAGTACTTAAAAGGGCATTTTTGTGAACAAAATAAAGTTTTACAACAATTAACGAGTTCATGAAATGCAAACTCAAAGAAAATAAAATAGGGTACAAACTCAAAATATATCTGCAAACTTTTGCATGATTTTTGAAATTTTGATACAAATCAATTGCACACAAAAATGCAGCATATTAATATTTATTTTGTCTTTAATTTCTAATACTTACCAAATAAACACAAATATTTTATAAAAAATATTTATGTTGAAACAAATTTTTACTATAGTAAAATTTGTTACAAATCAAAATGAATTAATTTAGGTGAGAAGTAATTGATTTTGAGGCAAGAGTAACCCGTCCCACATTAAAAAAGATATCATCTTTTTAAGAAAAAAGCAAAACCGTCTATTTTGAGAATTAAACAGATAAAAAAAATTCATCAAATTTAGTAGAGGTGCTCTTTTGTAAATGAATAAATAATCTACACAAAATTTTAACAAAAGATTCAACTTGAAAATTAGTGAAATATGTTAATCTAATTTTTTAATCACTTGTTTCAAAAAAAAAATTAAAAAAATTCAATCACTGAAAATAAACATATTTAAGAATGTTCATCACACATGCTTTTAAATTTATATTCTTAAATTTTTTATAAAAATAATCTACTTGTTATATATTCAAAAATCGAACTCTATTAAAAACTCAGAGATTAGTTAAAGTGCAAAAAGGCTCATCGGAGCACCCATTTCATAAACAATATATATATATATATAAGTGTAACGATGTTTTTGGATGAGCAATTGGGGCCTTAAAAGGAGTACGAAGTGCACATGTGACCACTCCATAACTTTTGCGGGGAATTGTCGACGTTTGGTAGGTGAATATAAATACCCTATATCTTTATGCTATTTTTTTTCATCAAAAATATATTTAAAATAAACTAATTTATCAACTATCACACAAAGGATGTCAATAAAAGTATCCTGAGATCGACTATAGTTACAATGCCCTTTTTTCAACACACCCATGGTATATATATTGTTAAAGCAATTTTTTTTTTTTTGTCAAAATATAAACATTATTATTAATGCAAATATAATAGCATTAATAATAATGTTTATGCAACTCAAATAGTAAATGCGAACAATTACGAGAAATTATAATAGCATTTTACGATTTTTCATATTTTGGAAGTATTGTAACAATTTCTCTTTGTCAATGTTATTGAAAATTTCTTATTCAATGTATGTCACCAAACAATCATTTATAAATTTATCTCCCATTCAGTTACATAGCGCTCCCTTGATAATATTCATTATCGAGAAAACTCGTTCAACGCTTGTTGTTACAACAGGTAAAAGTAGGGACAACTTGAAAAACAAATACACAAATGGATAATCAATATGTTTGTCGGTTTCAACTATTTTTTTGAGCAAGCTCCCCTGTATACATATAATATCTCATATATAATTAAAAAAAGTCAAAACTAAGTGGGGGCGCACGCCCTCGACTGTCACTGCATGACTCTGCCATGTTTTTATTAATTAAATAACATTTAGATTTATTCAAATACATTCATTTAAAATATAAAACAAAAATGGCCTCTTACACTAATTTACCAATTAAAAATAGGCCCTTCATTCAAAAATGCCGAAATATTATTCATTGGATTTTTTAATAAAAATCATATAACAAAAATATTAATCCCACAAGGTTTTTACCCTTAGTGGGACTCGACCCGCGACCTACGCCATTATTCGCCGTGCACACCCTATCCTTACTCAATACCACTATGCCAAAATACTTAATATGCTATAATTTGTAAATTCCTCTTTTAATAACTCATTTATAAATATATACATATATATATATATACATACATATATATCCACATAGAAATATGAATCACAGGTACCATTAATAAAAAGAGATATCAAAACTTACATAAAGTATCTTCGTTGATTAATTCTTTTAGATTTTTTTTAATTATTTCAATTGATGACTATAGTTTTTTTTTCATTATTTATACATCAATTTAATTCATATACATATAATTGAAAATTTGATTTAAATAAACAAAATTATTAATATGTTGAACTATTTTTCTTTTTGACATAACTGATGCACAAGATGTGCAAAGATAAACATTATTATTAATGCAAATATTTTGTTCAATAGAATTAAAATTCATCAAATAATTTAATAAAATGTTTCACATAATTACATCAATATTCTAATCAAAAAGTAAAAAACTATGCGAAAACATATTGCGAGAAATTATAATAAATCTTTTTCATGTATTCTTTCGGTAAGTATTGTATCAAATTAAGATCTTTGTCTAATGTTAAAATTTTGGAATAACTTTTTAGCACTTGTTCAATGTAAGTATCATGAACCAAACAATCTAGCATTTGGTATAATGAATCTCCCACTTTTTTGCATAGCGCTTTGATATATAATGTCATTATCGAAGAAATAAAATCGTAACATTGCTAACATGTTGTTACAACAGGTAAAAGTACTGAGAATTTACTACATCTTGTATAGAATGGCAAAACTCCACGTTTTGTACAAAATGCTGAGAAATCAATATGTTTGTCGGTTTCAACTTATTAAAGAGCGCCGCAAATTTGCGGCACTTATTGGACAAGCTGCCCCTAATTCGCGGCATTTGTTACGAAATACATATAATATCTCATATATAATTGTACAAAATGCCGTAAATTCCCTGCATTTTGTCAAAACTAAGTGGGGGCGCACGCCCTCGACTGTCACTGCATGACTCTGCCAGTGTTCTTAGCCAGGCCGGTGTTTAAGTAATGGAGAAATTAACTCCAAATATATACTAATTAATCTCTCTCCATCTATACATCTATCTATATAACGTGTGTGTGTATATATATATATGTGTGTGTGTGAAGGATCGTTGAGATCTAATTAGGAAATCATTGGTTTGGACTTATAGAGAGGGGCAACTACCTTTGAAACATCCCTTCTCTCTCTCTCTGCATTTTTTTTCCTCATCATCAAATTGAATAAATCTTACTGAAGGGATAGTTGAAGAATGAAGAGAGAGGAGGTGATATATCTATCTAACAACATTATAACCAACTAATGAGATAATGGCTACATAATTAATAATATTTTGCAAAAAATGTAAATGATCTAGTCGAGATGGTCTCAGTGACACGGAAAGACTTTTTTTTTTTTTAGTGTGAATTGAGTTAATTCTTATTATATACTATAGATAGGGATAAAGTCATTAGTGAAATGTACGTATTATAGTACATAGAGCTTAAGTATACTCTTTTTGATCTTTTATTATTAAATTTAATGTTACATTTTAAATCTTAATTTTATATTTATAAATGGAAAGAGTAAAGTACAATAAAAGGATTCAAAAGTTATAGACAATTAATCCTACTGGATTGACAGCCAAATCAACCAGGAGGAGCCACCCTTAGACAATTCTTAATCTCTTATTCTGGGATCACCCTTATTCCTATTCAATATATATATATATATATATACTCACGTACTATACTTGATCCTTAGTTTATATATATACTAACTTCTACTTTGTAGTACCAGGAAAGGCACAAACTTTTTGGTACTCCCAATATTTACGCATGTACCAATTAATTTACTTGCATGACATATATGCTAACTTCTACTTTGCAGTACCAGCCTGATAAATGGAAAATGGTAAGCTAAATTTCTAAAATGTAAAGGCAGACACACAACAACTTTGAACGAATAAAGAAATATTATTCTTTTGCACCATGCATATATATATGTTTCAACTTCGAACACACACCAACTTTTACTTTTTAGTTTATATATATATTAGGGTATGTCCGTACCATCCGGCACGGTGCACCAAATTTTTTTTAATAAAAAACGTTTAGGATGTATCATCCAATTTAAGATGCATTCAAAAAACTTACACGTAAAAATAAAAATTTTGTTTTCACTATTTCGTGCTCTTTAGTCTAAAAAAACGTTTCCTTTATTGAAGAAATTGAAGATATTTTTTTTGAATGCATCTTAAATTGGATGATGCATTTTGAACGTCTTTGATTAAAAAAATTTGGTGTGCTGTGCCGGATGGTACGGGCATACCCTAGTTTATTAACATAATCTAAGTTAGATAATGGGTGGTATTATTATCAAAACTATAGTGTACTCTGGTGAAGACATAGTTAATTGTAAAGCTAGATAATGGATAAGTGTTGTTGTAAGGTATATTGATTACACCTCAAAAGAAGAAAAAAAACATTTTAATTTAAAAATTATATATAAAAAAAGAAAGTCTAAAATAATTTATTTGTTATGAAAGTGATAATTCTTTTTTTAAGAAGTTTCAACTTAAATCATAACAGGAAAGTAACATAAATTTAAAATTACTAAAATGTTAACTTATATAGGTAAACAAATTATTTTTTATACATAATTTTATAGTAATAATGAATCTTATTTTATAGGGTATTCATGAGTAGGTTTCAAATATATATTTTTTATTAAAAATATATACTTTGATTAAAAGTTATTACAATTTCAAGTTTAAAGAAAAAAGGAGAGAGAAATTGGGTTTGTTTTGATTATGTGTGGGTGGAGTATATTAGGGGGTGGAATACTTTAATCTATAGGTGCAAAGTGAGTAGAAATAAACAAATTTAAGGTGGAGAATGCTTCTTGGAGATAAACCACATCCTAGGGTCTAAAATGTGTTTAAGGAAAAGTAAATTTATCAAACTAAATCTAGATCTCTGGTTAGGTAGAATTTCAAAAGGTCTTTAGTCAAAAAAAATATTTCCTTATTATATAGATATATATATGTAGGTATGAGTGCATTTCAAGTAATTAATTTAAGGACCTTAACTTAAGGACTATATTTATGGACCGCGTCATTTGGCATGCTTTCCGATGGATTTTTTTGATGAAATTTGGTGGGATGGTTTTCATCATGTGTAGAGCATCTCCACCAAATTTCATCAAAAAATTCAACCGGAAAGTAGGTTAACTATAGGATTGAAAAATATTGGACATATATATATATCTATATCTATTTTTTGGACCAATATTTTTCAATCCTGTAGTTAACTCGCTTTCCGGTTGAATTTTTTAATGAAATTTGGTGGAAAATGTTCTACACATGATGAAGAACATCCCCATCAAATTTCATTAAAAAAATTTATCGGGAAGCGTATCAAATGGTCCGGTCCGTAAGCAAGGTCTTAAGTTAAGGTTCTTACTTGAAATTTTCCATATATATATATATCATCTTTTAAAGTATTGCAAATGCCTATTCATTTACTCCTAAGAATTTTTTTATATATAATAACATGAAAAATAATAATAAAAAATAATTGATTGCAAATGATAAGAGAAACGTACAATTCATTTACTCCTAAGGATAATACTTTTTTTTAGTGAGTTACTTAAGGTTGAATTTTGGACGGAAATTGACGGAATTTTCTCCTAAATCTAATTTTCTAAGAAAAGAGTACTTAAATGTAATTTGACTCATTATAGTAGTACTTAAGTCTAAAAAGCCCTTAAGCTAAAGTTCATTACAATTTTTAGTTCTTTCATAAAATTGTAGACTTTTATACATAGTTTGTAATGTAGAACATCAATGTTTTCTTTCAATATGAAGTGCAAACTCAAAATATGAAAATATTACATGGGGTGAGTAGTTATAACAGCACGGTGCAAACACGAAGAAAATAAAATATAGGATACAATGTACGGCCTTAAAATATGTTGTGCAAACTCAAAATATCTCTAACCTTTATATATATATCCTTTGTACTTGAGTCTATTTTAATGTGAATATGGTTTTCTATAAAAAAAAATAAAAAAAATTTAATGTGAATATATACATATATTAGGGTATACCTGTCAATCCAGCGCGGTGAAATAATTTTTTTTTGATAATAGGACAAAAAAGGTTAATGTGTGACGAATTTAAATCAACAAAATCAATCAATCTATTTAACTGTGACGTACGTTTTTAAATGTTACACAATAATTTACTTGATTTTTTTTTGGCATAATTATATAGTCGTGATGGATCTTGCTTAATTGATCTTGATTAGTAGATTTTAAATATTAAATTTTTATTAAATTTTGAATTTTTTATTTTAAGTTATGTCATTTTTAATGTAGACAAAATTATTAGTATTTGAGAGTTTATTGTGTGTATATTATTGATGTGAGTGTTTGAACTTTGATATGACATCTTGATGTGTTTATAAAACTCATCAAATGGCGTAGAACTAATGCACACCATAACATGTATATTTTTAACCATTAGATTCTTATACTTTTTGAAGAAAATTTTGGTAAAAGACGGTGTGTTATATATATATATATATATATATATATAAATATATTTATGCATGGTTTCTCAAAATTATTATGTTTCATTTTCACCACATGATTAAATATTTGATTGTTAAAAAAGGGTGTAAACAAATATAGGTGTAGTTACTGACACTCATTGATTATTTTTTTATTAACATATATTCTATCATTTCTCAACATTTTTAAATATTTTTTGACATTTATCACTGTACTATAATGTTGGCAACACTAAAATAACACTATGAAATGACTTAATTATTAAATACCATTGACAATAAAAGGATTTCGTTAGAAGAGATCCATCAAGTTAAACGTCTAGCTGATCAGGTCCGGGCCAAAGTGAATGCAATACTACATATATGCTTAATTTTCGTAGCCAGAAGATTAAGGGTGACAAATGAAGCTTATATTATTGTAAAAATATTGATATGTAGATGTCCATAAGTAATATTATAAGATACAATTTATCCCACATTGAAATTATGGTATGAATGAAGGATTACCTAATAGTATATATAGTTTATTTGTCCCATATTAATTATGTAGAGAAGTAAGGAGATTAGCTCTTAGGATGCGTTTGATTGCAAGCATGGAATTTGCATGGAAAGAAAATAAGTTTCAGGCAATTGAATTGCCTAGAATTGAGTTGCATGGAAAATGTCAATTACATGTGTTTGATTGCCTTAATTTTCTACCTGAAAAATAGTGTACTTTTCCATCTTTTGGTGTTTGATAGACATTATTTTCTATGGTAATTGTAACTTTTTCCAACTTTTGTTGTTTAATAGTTATTATTTTAATTCCAAGAAACTTGAATCTTTTTCCATGGAACTTGTATCTTTTTTACATGGAACTTACCTAAAAAATCAGATTTTTTTAAAAACAGTTTTTTTTTTTTTTTTTTTACAATTTTACTTCATCAAAAAACAGTTTTTTTATTTTTGAACAATTTTACTTCATCGAAAAACTGTTTTTTTTAAAACAGTTTTTTTTTGAACAATTTTACTTCATCAAAAAACAGTTTTTTTTTTTGAACAATTTTACTTCATCGAAAACCAGTTTTTTTTAAAACATTTTTTTTTATTTTTTTGAACAATTTTACTTCATCGAAAAACATTTTTTTTTTAAACATTTTTTTTTATTTTTTAACAATTTTACTTCATTGAAAAACAGATTTTTTGAAAACAGTTTTTTTTTTGAACAATTTTACTTCATCGAAAAACAGTTTTTTTATTTTTTTGAACAATTTTACTTCATCGAAAAAACAGTTTTTTTATTTTTTTTAGGGGCTTTTAGTTTAAAGGACAAAAATAGAATTCTCTATCTACTCAAGGATGCGTCTTTTAGGTCAATTGTTTGAAGGACAAACTTCTTGCATAAGGACATATTTTAGTTTGAAGGACAATTATAAATATTTTAATTAATAAATAAGAAAAATATAAACTAAATTTGAAAATTCCAACAATGCCCTTCACCCAAATTTAATTCTAATTTAAATTCAAATATTTAAAAGAGGAAAATATCTATAATATAATCAAAATTCAAATTCAAATTTAGAAGATAAATGTGAAAACAATCAATTAAATTTAAAATTCAAATTATCTATAATCATAACAAACATTAAATGCATAGGATAAGTCAACCCATCTAAAAATATTCAAAAAATAACAAGTTAATCCATTTCAAAATTAAATATATGAAGAAGCAGCAGGCATACAAACGAAGAACAGGCAGATCAGACATTTTATACAACAAAGAACAGGCATATAGACAATACAACAGACATTTCATACAATAAAGAATAGACATAGCAGACATTGCAAATTTTATCAGGCATATAAACAGATGAAAATTTTATCAGGCATAGCAGGCATATAAACATGCATTTTTCCTCTAAGTTGAAAATTTTATCAGACATTATAAAATCAAAATATATTTAAACAGATGAAAAACTAAAATTATGCTTAGAAAATCAAATCTAGGAAAAGGTGAAAAACATGCAATCTTTTTATACCTTGAATGCCATAAAATTCATCTCTTTGCCGCTCCTCGATCTCATCCACAGCCAAGTCACGCACACACATCGAAGGTTCCTGGAGCATCCTCCGGCTGTTGGCTCGCCGGAGGAAACAAGTGGCACCGCAAAGGCTCAGAGCTCGGCGGATTCTGAGGCTCTTGGTTTCAGATGCGAAGCTAGTGAGGAAGGGAGTGTTGTCGATGGCGTCGGTGTCGTCGACAGAAAAATGAGAGGATCTCGCCGTCGACATGGAGGGAAAAATCGGATTGAAGTGAGGTGAGGGAATTAAGATTGGTGTGTTTAGATTTGGGGAAACATAATAACTAAAAACCCTAGGTTTTGATTGGATTGGTTGTGGGGGAGGGAGTTATTTGAAATCGAGGGTGTGGGGGGGGAGGGTGAGTTTTAATTGAGGTGGATGAATCTAGAAGAGAGGAATTTAATTAGAATTTGGACTCTTTATATATTGAAAATAATAACTAATATATAAGAAGGGTAAAATTGATAAAGTACATGAAAATAATAATATCATTATAATTAAAAATATCAAAAAATAAAATGTCCTTTAGACATAAAATTGTCCTAATTCCAAAAGATTGGATCTTAAACAATAGCTCAAAACTTCTTGTCCTTGAGTAGATCGGTTTAAAAAATATTGGACCTGTGACTAATTTTCTATTTTTTTTAAAAATTTTACTTCATAAAAAAACAGTTTTTTTATTTTTTTTGAACAATTTTACTTCATCGAAAAACATTTTTTTTAAAACAGTTTTTTTTATTTTTTTAACAATTTTACTTCATCAAAAAATAGTTTTTTTTTTATTTTTTTGAACAATTTTACTTCATTGAAAAATAGTTTTTTTTAATAATTGCCTCGACCCTTGTACAAATTGCTTGGAAAACTAAAACCAACCCCCCCCCCCCCCCCCCCCCAAAGAAAATATTTTCCACCTTTACAAGGAAAATGAGATGAATAGTAGAAAAGTGGGAGTTTGACTCCATGGAAAATATTTGCAATCAAACACTACAAAAGTGAGAATTTGGGTGGAAAAATCATATTTTTCATGGAAAATATGGCCTATCAAACACACCCTTAATATAAATAGAGCTAACCCCTACATATATTAGAGATTAGTTGAGTAATAAAACTTCTCTTATTCTCTTCTTTCTTTCTCTCTCTATTATTTTAACACGTTATCAGCACGACTGTTATACAGTCAATTGGAGGCCATTGCGAAAGCAGGCCACCATAGTTTAATTTTTTTTTCTCCTTCTTCTTGAAAGAATTTTTTCTTTCTTTTCGAAGGCCGGCCATTGCAAAAGCAAGCCATTATAATTAAATTTCTCCTTCTTGGAGACTGTTCAATAAAAGGAGCTGTTCGAAAGAAGGCACGGGATTTTCTTTTCATAAAGGTTAGATTTACGCTTGTCTTTTCTTTTATAATACTTTGATGATTTATATTACAGTTAAATATTTTATTTGGTCTTTTATTATAGATTTACATATTTTATTTCATAAATTATTTGGACTTGAAGTTCCATAATTATTATTCTGGACCTGAAGATCCAGAACTTATATTAGGGACCTGAAGTTCTTTAATATTTATTTGGAACCTGAAGTTTCATAATCATAATTTAGGACCTGAAGATCCATGAATTATATTAGGAACCTGAAGTTCCCTAATTTTTATTTGGAACCTGAAATTCCATAATCATTATTCTGAACCTGAAGATCCATAGATTATATTAGCGACCTGAAGTTCCTTAATATTTATTTGGAACTTGAAGTTTTAATATGAACATACTTCAATAATTAAACCTGCAATTTTGATATTAACTTCGAGGCATAAAATCCTAATTTTTTTTTTTGTATTTACTCTAACTTAATAAGTTTTATTTAAATTGCATGTACATATGTGTGCGTTATTGTTTATTCTACCCTTCTTCTTTTAACCTTAATAATTAAACAACTGTAAATATAATAGATCAAAATAAGGCCATATTTCACAAGCCTGAAGTCTTGATATAACCTGAAGTTCTATAATTATTTTTTTATGAGCCCAAAGTCTCATAATTCAAGAACCTGAAGTTCTTATCCATGAAATTATAATTGGCCAAAAATATTTGATTTTATTGATCATTTTTTAGTAATTAATTTATAATAATTCTCTTTTGCAGTCATGATGTCGAATATCACTAAACTCGAATTTAAGATCCTTGAGCTTAATGGCAATAACTATTTAAACTGGAAATTTGATGCTAAAGTTCATTTAACTGCCAAAAATCTTGGTGATGCTATCGTGGAAGGAGATAAATTGTCCTTACAGGACAAACCTTCAGCTCTTATCTTCCTACGTCATCATATTCATGATGATTTAAAAAATGAGTACATGACTAAGGAAAACTTGTTGGGTCTCTGGCAATCCTTGAAGGATAGATATGACCACCAGAAGTTGGTTATCTTGCCTAGTGCTCACAATGAATGGATAAATCTACGATTCCAAGATTTTAAAACAGTGGCTGAATATAACTCTTCACTTTTCAACATCATTGCTCACCTGAGATTATGCGGTGAAAAAGTTACTAAAGAGCAAATGATTGAGAATACTCTATCCACTTTTCATGCCCAAAATGTGCTCCTACAGCAGCAATACCGAGAGCGTCGTTTCTCAACGTACGCTGAACTTGTAAGTTGTCTCTTAGTTGCAGAACAAAACAACAAAGTTCTAATAAAAAAATCATAATTCTAGACCAACTGGTTCTGAGGCAATTCCTGAAGCAAATGCCAATTTTGGTCAGAGTAAAGGCCGTGGAAACGGGTGTAATAATCCCCCCCCCCAGAAGAGGTGGATACAAGAACTCCTCTGGAAGAGGTGGACACAATAACTACCCTAGCAAAGGTGGTTATAAAGACTCGCACAACAATACAAAATTCAAAAACCACCAAAAGTGGTCTGGTAAGATGAATAAGAACCAGAATAAGAATCAGAATCAAGATCAGAACCAGAATCCACCAAATAATAATTGCAATAGATATGGAAAATGTGGGCATTGGTCACGTGCTTTTCGTGCACCAAAACATGTTGTGGATCAATACAAGGCCTATATTAATGCTATGGAGACAAACTGGTTGGATGGGGAAGAGAACGATGCAAGCATATCAGCCACTGATATCATTCAACTGAAATGCAATGATTTTTTTGAAGATGCTGATGGCAATCCTGTTACTAAGGAAAAGTTTGACGAGATGTTGAGAGCACCACCTAGCTAGGTCCAGAAGACCTAAATTATCATTACTTATTTTATGCATTTATGCAGTCTTAGATATTATATTATTTAATTATGTTTTAGGAATTATTATTTTATTTTGATATTTATAACTTTTGGTTAGAAACTATAGTTTGTTTTTATATTTATTATAACGATAAATTAATTACTTTTATAATATGCTTGGGTTATTAAATAGTTTATAATATTTCTTTTAAAGGTATGGATTATGGAATGCATGATACCGAAGATAATTTTTGTCTAGTAGACAGTGGTATAACACATACTATATTGAAAAATTAAAATTTTTTCTTTGAATTAGTATTTAATACACGCAAAGTATCCACCATAGCTGGACCTGCGCAAATAATTGAAGGCTCCGGAAGAGCACATGTGATGTTACCAAATGGTACCCACATTTTTATAAGAGATGCATTATTCTCAAGCAGTTCCAGAAGAAACTTGCTTAGTTTTAAAGATATTAGAATGAATGGGTATCATATTAAAACGAAAAGTGAAGGTAACAAAGAATTTTTATGCATTACTACTAGTGTCGCGAGCCAGAAGCTCCCACTAGAAAAATTAAGTGATTTCTCCTCGGATCTCTATTGCACAACATTATCTAATGTTGAGTCACACTTAGTTATGAGTCAAAAGTTCAAGTCTAAAATACCGAAACTTAGTGATCCCAAGGCCTTAAGATTGTGGCATGATAGATTAGGACACCCAAGGATATCCATGTTGAGAAAGATAATAAATAACTCTTATGGGCACTCATTGGCAAACCATCGGCTGACCATACTAAGTGGCTATTTCTGTACCTCTTGTTCACAAGGTAAACTCATCACAAAACCTTTGTACCTTAAAATTTCTTTTGAAGCACCATATTTTCTCCAAAGAATACATGGCGATGTTTGTGGCCCTATAGATCCCCCAAGTGGACCTTTTAGGTATTTTATGGTTTTAATTGATGCTTCCACCCGCTGGTCAGATGTAAGTTTACTTTCTACTAAAAATATTGCTTTTGCACGCCTATTGGCACATATAATTAAACTTAGGTTGCAATTCCCAGATCAACCTATTAAGTCTATAAGACTTGATAATGCAACTGAGTTTACTTCTCAAGTTTTTGATGATTATTGTTTATCCATAGGGATCAAAGTTGAACACCTCGTCCTACATGTCCACACCCAAAATGGTTTAGCCGAATCCTTGATTAAGCGTCTTCAACTTATTACAAGGCCTTTACTCATGCAATCTAGGTTACCTGTTAGTGCCTGGGAACATGCTATATTGCATGCATTAAAACTGATCAGACTTAGACCTATAGCTTATCATACAGTTTTTCCTGCACAAATAATAACTAGTTTTCAACCAAATATATCACATATGCGTAAATTTGGTTATGTAGTTTATGTTCATATTCCATCTCCCCAGCGTACTGAGATGGGCCCTCAACGACGACTAGAGATCTATGTAGGTTTTGATTCACCTTCTATTATTCGATATTTAGAATCAATGATAAGAGATGTGTTTACTGCACGTTTTGTAGATTAACAATTTGATGAGACAGCATTTTCGCCGTTATGGAGGGAGATAAGAAGGTTCCTGAAGAACTATCCGTTCCAAAAGAACAGCGAAGAAATATTGTGGAATAATCTCACATTGTCTTATTTGGACCCACGAACATCAGAATGTAACAAAGAAGTACGGAGAATAGTACATTTGTAAGAAATTGTAAATAAATTACCTAATGGATTTAATGATGCAGGCGAATGTAATAAAATCACATGTGCCAGCTATGAATGCACATGTCAGAATCAATGTCCTTAAAGGACAAAATAAAAATATGGCAGCTAATGAATCTGCGCCACGCCAGAAGCATGGCAGACCTATAGGTTCCAAAGACTCAGCTCCTCGAAAGAGAAAGACTGAGCAATCATGCCCTAAGAACACTCCTGAAGAGGTTTTTCCATTTCACTCAAGAAGGGGTCATGGGAAAATTCACTCTCTCTAAGTCTCCAGAAGAGGTCATTGTTTTAGAAAAAGTCCCTGAAGAGACTATCAAAGCCCTTGAAGAGGCATTGGTACCAAATAATGAAGAGATCTCTATACTTTACACTTATTCGAAAGAGATGTGAAATAGAAACAAAAAGGTCATCGAATGACGTATTTGCAATTTACAGTAGCTACTGAAGTATCAAAAGGCAATGGTGAAAATGATACAGAACCACGTGCATTAAATGAATGTCGACAAAGAGAAGATTTGCCAAAATAGGAAATTTCCATCAAGGCAGAATTGGAGTCTCTAAATAAACGTGGTGTATTTGAACTTATAGTACAAACCCCAAAAGGTGTTAACCCTGTAGGTTACAAATCGGTGTTTGTAAATAAAAGGAATGAAAAGAATAAAATCACATGATACAAGGCACGACTTTTGGCACAAGGTTTCTTGCAGAAACCTGGGATTGATTATGATCAAACATATTCCCCTGTTATGGATGCAATAACTTTTAGATATTTGATAAGTTTAGCAGTTACTGAAAAGATTAGATATGAGAATTAGGGATGGCAACGGGGCAATTCGGGGCCAGGTAGGCATTACCCATCCCCGGAACCGCGGACCAGCCCCAGCCCCGGCCCCGGTCCAGAACCACAAAAATCAGTTCGGGTAGTGCCCGGAACCTACAGTTTCGGGTCCGGGTACCCAACGGGTACCCACAAAAATTATTATTAAAAAAAACCTTACACATTACTGAAATTCTTGCTTTTAAATCTACAGCAGTGAGATAATCAAGAGTAATATAAAGAAAAAAAGTGCTGTTTGAAATTCGGGAGTCTATAGCAGTGAGATAGTCTAGAGTTATAAAGAAAAAAAATGATGTTCGAAATTCGAATAGTAATGGAAAAAAAAACTTTACACATTACTGAAATTCTTGCTCTTAAATCTATAGTAGTGAGATAATCAAGAGTAATATAAAGAAAAAAAAGTGCTGTTTCAAATTTGAATAATAGTGGGAAAAAAAAACTTTACACAATACTAAAATTCTTGCACAGTTCACAGTTGCACTTGAATAAATTAGTTTTAATATTTAGGCCGTTGCACTATGATTCAAAGAATTCGAGAATCGAGATTATGAGCTCGAATTCGATTATTAGAGATATAAATAGATATATATAGAGAAAGAGAAAGAGGGAGAGAGAGAGGAGATGAGAGGAGGCCGGACTGCTCACTGTCGAAACTCGAAAGATGACAAGAAGAACCGCCGATGATGAGAGGGATACAAGGTCAAGATGAAGAGGAGAACTTAGTGAGAGACGGAGAGTGGGTGAGTATGCGGTGCGGCTGCGGAATAGGAAAGCAAAAGGCAATTAGGCAAAGTAACCCTAGACTATTACTCTGTTGCCTGTTGGTATGTTTATTGTTTAATGGTTTATATATATTTAAAAAAATTATATTTATATATATATTTCGGGGCGGGTCCTTCGGGTATGGGTACCTAGATACTCGGAACCGAACCAGACCCGTTTATTTTTTTCTCTCCCCGCCCCAGACCTGGACCCGAACCCAAAATTCACTACCCGAAATGGACTCGTTCGGGTAAAAACCCGTGGATACCCGAACTCGTGGTTATTTTTGCCATCCCTAATGAGACTCATGGATGTTGTAACTGCTTATTTATACGGGAACTTAGACACAATCATATATATGAAAATCCCAGAAGGATTTACTTTGCCTGAAGCAAAGCCAAGGAGTACGTACTCGATACAATTAAGACGTTCACTATACGGACTTAAGCAATCCGGAAGAATGTGGTACAATCGTCTTAGTTAATATTTGTCTAAGGAAGGATATGAAAATAATCCCATTTGCCCATATGTCTTTATAAAGAAATTCTTAAAATAATTTTCTATAGTAGTAGTTTATGTAGATGATATTAATTTAATCGGGACTCAAAAAGAGCTCGAAAAAGCTGCTAACTATTTGAAGAAGGAATTTGAAATGAAGGAAGTTGGGAAAACAAAATTCTGTTTCACCCTGCAGATCGAGAGAAGCGCTAGTGGGATATTAGTCCATCAATCTAATTATACTGAGAATGTATTGAAATGTTTTGGTATGGACAAAGCACATCCTCTAAGCACTCCCAAGGTTGTCCGGTCTTTAGATGTAAAAAAAGATCCATACCGTCCTAAGGAAGATGATGAAGAAGTATTGGGTCCTGAAGTACCATATTTAAGTGCGATTGGTGCTTTATTATATTTAGCACAATGTACTAGTCTGGATATTTCATTCTCTGTTAATTTGTTTGCTAGATATAACTCAGCATCAACTAAACGACATTGGACTGGTGTCAAACATATCCTCAGATATTTACGAGGAACCACTGATTTAGGCTTATTTTATTCACATAATTCTAATAGTTCTGAGTTAATAGGATATGCAGATTCAGGATATCTTTCTGATCTCATAAGGCACGATCTCAAATAGGTTATGTATTTCTTAGTGGTAATACCGCTATCTCTTGGCGATCTACTAAACAAACTTTAGTAGCCACTTCTTCTAATCATTCTAAAATTTTAGCTCTTCATGAAGTTAGTCAAGAATGTGTGTAGTTGAGATCTTTAATCCATCATATTCGCAGTTCTTATCAATTGTCTTCTATTACAGATATTCCAAGTATTATCTATGAAGACAATGCAGCATGTATAGCACAAATTCAAGAAGGTTTCATCAAAGGTGACAGAACTAAACATATAACTAGCTGATCTGTTCACAAAGTCATTACTGAAGCCGATATTCCAGAAGTTAATTTATGATATTGGCATGTGTCGACTTTATAACCAAACTATATAAATGTTGTCATTAAGGGGCGTAAATAATTAGGGGGAGCATCCTAAAGTATGCTACCTAATATTTGCACGCTGTACTCTTTTTCCTTTAACTAGGTTTTGTCCCATTGAGTTTTTCTAGTAAAGGTTTTAACGAGATAGCATATTGTGCATTTGATACCGATTCAATTATCCAAAAGAATGTTATACTCTTTTTCCTTCACTTTGATTTTTTTCCCACTGGGTTTTTCCTTAAGAAGGTTTTAATGAGGCAACTGTCATTGAATTGTGGCATAATGGACATCCAAGGGGGAATGTTGTAAAAATATTGATATGTGAATGTCCATAAGTAATATTGTAAGATACAATTTATCCCACATTGAAATTGTGGTATGAATGAGGGATTACCCAATAGTATATATAGTTTATTTGTCCCACATTGATTATGTAGAGAAGTAAGGAGATTAGCTCTTAATATAAATGGAGCTAACACCTGCACATATTAGAGATCAGTTGAGTAATAAGACTTCTCTTATTCTCTTCTTTCTTTCTCTCTCTATTATTTTAACACATATATAAATATTATTTTCTTTGGCTGTTTTTATTTCTCTGTGTGGGTGGGTGGGGATTTGTTTCATCTTACCCGATTTTAGCTTATCTTTCTCTCTATGTAACATTTTGAATTGTTATCTAGATAAGTCTGTTAATTAGTAGGCTGAAAAGCTTGAATCTTACTTACTTGCCCACTAAATTGAGAATCGAATTTTAATTAAGTTTGAGTAAGGTCAAATGTGAACAAAAATTTTGAGATATTTAAGTAAGGTGTTCTTAAATGCAACCATATAGTCTTACCTACTTAAATTTTTAGAAATTAAAAATTAATTACAAAATTCTATTTTTTTTACAAGTCTATAATCCCAAATGATGTAGAATTCTTTTCATCGAAGTTGTAACAACTGGAATTTTTCTTCTTCTCTTATCGGTGGATGCGCCTCTTGAATTAATTTAAGGGTGATCTTGTTCACACTCGCATAATTATGCATCTCACCCCACCTTATTTCTCAAAATACTAAAAAAAAATCAGTTTTTTATATCCAAACAGGCCCTAATCTCTTTTCCATTCTTCAACCCCTTGTTGGCTAAATCCTCTTCCTCTCTCATGGATAATCTTCGATCTATTGTCGTAACTATGAAATCATCGGTATACTAGTCTTTGATCTATCATGGTAATTATGAAATCATCAGCATATTTGTAGGAATTTGTTTGTTCACAAAGTATAAACAGCTGATGGAAATGGATCTACCATGGTCTAGATATCAACTTTTACACCTCCAACCAATTTTTTAATATGTAAAACCCACAGAACTATGCAGTTCTCAAACTAAAATTTTAAATTTGATAAGAAAATTATTAATTTTTTAAAAAAAAAATCCAAACAAACCCTATGATTTCTTTTGTACTCTTCACTTCCCCACAGATATCGACTAAAGCTGGCTAGAGGGCCATGTAACCAAGGCAAATGCCTAGGGCCCCATTTGGGGAGGGGCACCAAGAAAAAAAAACCTTTAGGTATCTAATTGTAAAGAATAAAAGTTGAGGGGCATTTTGTAAGTTAAAATAAACCTACTTCCTCACTTTGAAATGAAGATTTATCTATAAATTTTATGTTAATTGTTGCCTTAATTATTATTTTATTTTAAATTTAGTAATTGATTGGTTCTATTTTTTAGAGTTTTTTGGTTTCAGATTATTAAATATTATGATTTTGAGATTATTTTGTTGAAGAAAAAGACAATGATACGGGGTCCCAATTTTTGTGGATATTAAATTTCGCTTGGGGCCCCAAATTTTCTCAAGCCGGCCCTGATAGCGACATACCCCTCTTCAATTTCCTGAGTCACTTCCTTTTACCCGCCCATTCCAATCATATGTCTTGCTCAGCTCACGAAGATTTTCGTCAATAATTGCCTTGCCGGAGGATTGGTCGGAGAGGTAATAAAAGAGATGCTTTGAAAATTTAAGGTCTTGTTATGTTTTATTTTAATGCAAAAGTTAATTATATTATTTAATATTTTTACTTTTAACGAGGAAACATTATTATCTCTATATTATTTTAGTAATAACATCACCTCATCACTAGGGTGAATTGCAAGTTTTTTCAGAAAATAAGAGAGAAGAAAGTACTCTTCACACTGGGGTGAGAAGACAGATTTTAAGGGTGTATTTAAGAACACCTTAAATAAATGTCTAGTTTATCACATAAATTAAAATATGTAAACCATCATATTAAAATATAAATATTCAAATTAAATTTGAATCACTATATAAATTAAGAGAATCCAAAATTATTAGAATTGACGCGATTTATTAATATATGCACTTCAATTGGAGTGCAAGCTAGTAATATATGTTGTGGACCGTATCTCATATATTATATCTGTGCATATCTACCAATTAATTAATTTACTCTTAATTGTAATGACATACCAACTTCTACTTTTACCTGCATGAACCACCCTAATATTCCTATCATAAATGGCAAGCTAAATTGCTAAATGTAAAGGCAGAGACAACAACTTTGAACGAATAAAGTAATATTATTCTTTTCCACCATGCATGTATGTTTTTAACTTTGAACACAAGATAAATATTATTCTGAAGTGTTTGTTTGTTTGTCTTTTTTTTAAAAAAAAAAAAAAAAAAAAACCAACAACGTTTTTCACCGAGGAGTTTTTGACCCATTTCTAATAACGGAATTCACTAACAATAAGGTACAAACACAAACAAGATAAAATATGAAATACAAATTAACTCAAAATATGGCCTAAAACATAAGGTGCAAACTGAAGATAGTTAATTTATTTTACCAAAATGATTCGTGCGTTAATAATAAAAGTCATGACTAAAAATAATAACAATAAATATCGAGACCAAGTCTTTTTATTGTTTTTTACAAATGAAATTAAAAAAAGAGGAAACAAATCAGTCATTATTTGGGTGATAGTAATTTATATGGACAAAGGAGAATCTGGGAATAGTAGAAAGCGTAAAGGCATGTGAAAGGTGGGAGGGAATTGTTCACAGAGAAAAGCGGCCATGAAATGGAGTTTCAATTCTTTGCTTAATTTGTTAGGAACTAGAAAGATTAAGCTCTTACGTAATGTAGTGGGCCAACAATTTATATTATGTTTTATAACATTTCCGTTCACGTCCAATCTCACATGTGGAGAGACAAATTACACCAAGATACACTACTAATTGTACAAACAACAAAGGATGCATATGCATATATATATATATACAGCGAGTGAGAAGCAACTAGAGAGAGAGAGAAATGGCATTGCCAAGGTTCATAGCCCTCAAATCAAAGTCCAACGGCAAGTACTTGCATTACGTAAAGGAAGATGTTCAAGTTCCCGGGATCCTCCGATCCTCTGGGGAGGAAGTAGGGAGCCCATATGCGAAGTACGAAGTAGAGATAGCAAAGAGCTCGAGTTATCTTGTGAACATAAGATGCGTTTACAATAACAAATACTTCGTAAGCAGGTCTCACAACGACTGGTGGATTATCGCAGGGGCTTGTGAACCAGAGGAAGACAAGTCCAAATGGTCATGTACACTGTTTCAACCTGTGTTTATCGATAGAAAAACAATCCGGTTTCGCCATGTCCATCTCGGGCACTATGTAACCGTACAGAGGACTGGTGATACGTTTAATTCCTGTATATACGCAGGATCTGTAGAACCCGAAAAGGACCAGAAGGATGTCTTTGCAGTGACTGACTGGGAGTCGCTGTTGATACTGCCCAAACATGTCGCCTTCAAAGGTGATAATGGAAAGTACCTCAGTTCCCAGTGGATCGAGAGACGTGAATATCTGCAGTTCATATCCGACGACATTGGCGATCCTTTGGTAGGACACGAGACCTTCACCACTAGTGATGGGAGCGTTCGTATAAAGCCCAATCACTATGAAAAGTTTTGGAGGCGCAGCCCTAACTGGATCTGGACAGACACGAAGGACAGCTCCAGTAACAACCCTGACCGTTGTTTTGGCCGGTAAAAATTGACAACAACAATACTGTAGCTCTCCGAAACTTGGGTAACAACTGGTACTGCAAGAGACTCACCACCGAGGGCAAGACAAGTTGCCTCAATGCTGGCGTCTCCACCATTTCTAGGGAGGCACGCATGAAGGTGGAAGAGCTTGTTTTGTCGAGGAGTATCTATAATGTCAATTATCGCCTTCTGGAATCCAGGATATACGATGAAAGGGTCATCGTGATGGCCAATGGAAATGCAGTTAACAGGTCCCAACAGCCTACCACTGTGGACATCAGGCTCACATACAAAGAGACTCGGAGCAAGACTTGGAATACGAGTGTGTCAGTGAAGACTGGCGTCGAAAGCAACCTTAGAGCTGGTGTTCCAGCAATCGCTGATGGGGTTATTACGGTTTCAGCTGAGGTTGCCGGACAGAGGCAGTGGGGAAAAACGGAGGAATTTAGCACTGAATTGGAGACTGTGTACAAGGTAATTGTGCCACCAATGTCTGCGGTCAAAGTGAGTCTGCTTGCAACGAAGGGTTCATGCGACGTACCCTTCTCCTACTACCAGCGTGACGTTCTTATTAATGGGGAGGCCGTTACCTACAACATGGATGATGGAGTTTACACCGGCGTCAATTCCTATAATTTCAAGTACGAGTCCAAACAAGAGAATCTGTGAGCTAATTATGATCTCCTATATATATATATCAACAGCGATCGTGCTGAGCCATGCATGCATGCACCATTCATTAATTTATATTACTAATTAAGTTTATCTATCTATCTATGTAATATTGTGATTACCGGTGTCTGTCTTCACTATTCGGACATCGATCAGCTCCAGTGTGTTTCCCATGCATGCATGAGTAATGAGTTTAAGGAACATATATTTTTTTTATATATGTTTCATTATGTAGTGCACGGAACATGTATACATATGTGTGTTTCTTTCTTTCATATTCCGGTCATCATCATGTACACTACTATATATATATGTGTGTGTGTCTACCTTAATTTGTATTCTATAATTAAGTATTGCATGTAAATTTGTGATGAAATATTTCTGAAGGGTACGTATTGTGTGTTGATTTATATACACATGCACTGCATCATATACTTTATGGTATATATATACTCAAAATTTACCATAAGGACCAAATTTAATTAAGGACTAATTAGTACAGATTAATTGGGGCTTTTGAGGGGGTAAACGGATAAATATTTTGATTTAACTTGATGGAGATGATCTCCATGATCACTAAGTGGATCATCTCTACCAAATTTTTTGAAGAAACCGGAAAATAGACTAAGTAAAAAATTGATATGCACATATATATATATATAGGTCCAGAAATGTGCATATATATATAGAGTTAGGCTATAAAGAGAGATTCTCACACTTAGACAAAACAATTGATTCCCATTTGGATGAGTAAATAGATGAATTTTATTATTATTTTTTTAAATTTGCAAAAATAATTTATATAGAAAGTAAATTACCTCCACCAAATTGCGTAAAAAAAAAAATCAACATAGAAATAAGAGTATTGAAAAATTGATATATATATATATATATATGTGCATTTTCGACCATTGAAATTTTTGATGATCATCTCATCCACATTTAGGTTGAATTTTTTTTATGAAATTTGGTGGAGGTGATCAACTCACTATATAGATATCTTTGCAAATTTTCATAAAAAAAGTCATCTATTTACTCATCCAAATGAGAATCTCTTCTTTTTGTTAAAATGAGGAAATCTCTCTTAATTTATAGTCTGCCACTATATATATATCAATCATACTTAATTTTAGCTAATCCCCTTCCCGGTTGAATTTTAGATCATCTTCATCAAAATTCATTCATTTTACCCCCCCTCAAAAGCTTCAATCCATACATAATGGTCCTTAAATTTGATCCTTATGGTGTATATATATATTCTTACTATCTAATCTATATGGTAATGCTCCAATTTGAAGCCATGCCAACTAGAGAGAGAACAAAGTGAAATGGAGATATATATAGCCAAATCTTGATACCCCATATAACCTTAAGAGATAATTTGACTTTGGGTAATATTTGCATTTGCAACCCATAATTTTATTCTTTTCTTTCTTCATTGAAGATATGTACCAAAATGTGAGTTTCAAATTTGCCAGAAATTGCGTCCACTGATTTGTATGTGGATACTTAAATATGTATGTATATATGTATATGCTTATATGGGGAAGGGTCTTGATGGTTTTGTTGGGAACATTTCACATCCCTACCATATATATGGATTGTAATTTTTGAGAGGATAATCAATTGAATTTTTTGATAAAATTTGATGAAAATGATTTTACGTTTAATAAATTATTAAACAACCTCTACCAAATTTTATGAAAATGAGGGGTCCAAAGCACAAATAGCTAAAAAGTACAGATTTATGAGTTGGTACACACGCCCTAGGGTCAACGGGGACCCGTTTCCCAAACTGCCACCAAGAAGTTTAGGGACCAAAATGAAAATTTCCAAAGGTTGGGGGTGAAATGTAATTTACAGAAACTTGAAGATAAATTCGGAATTCCAGCAAATTAAACTTGTTTTTCACTAAATCGTCCATATAACATTAGTAATTACATAATTGGAGCCCCAAGCCCAAGCCTACCTCAAATAAAATTCACCTTATATACTCAATTCAACTCATAATTTTTTGTGGAATTGGGGCTTGAATTTGAGCAAGCCCATAAATGATTAATAAAAATAGTTAATAGTCTAACAATTTGCAAAATACTAAACAATAGTTAGTCATAAACTACCATATGAATGAAAATCTAAAACATTATAAACAATATAGAAATCATAGAGTACTATTGCGTAAAATCCTTCCATAAAAGTGAAAAACTAACAAACAGTTAAATGACTAATTAAACGGTTCAAACTATCACAACATTGGATAGGTATATTAAATTACATAGACCTAACTTAGTAAAAGCGGGTGGAGTACTTAAAGGGTGTTCTTAAATGCATTTACAAAATCCGTCTTCTTACCCCACCAGAAGTCAAAACTATGTTAATCTAAACCTAAAATATAGCATAAAATCCTTCTTCTCACTCCGATTTCTATCCTTAGATAAATCGCCGCTAAATAGGCTTCTTTGTGCATGAGTTTTATTTTGGGTAATCTTAAATGCACCCACACAATTATTCTTTTCACCCCACCTAAAATTTTAAATTTAATAGAAAATATCTAACATTTTATGCCACACAAGCTCTAATCTATCTTCATATTCATCCTTTACAACTCCTAATCTTTCACTCCGGTCAATTATCTATTGTTTTTCCATTGAGATATTGATCAAATATCTACTACTACTAAAGTAAAATGCTCCCCCTTTGAAAATGAATGTGCCACATGTCAAATGGAGGATGTTCCTCCATTAATATATAATTAATATATTTTTAATTTAATGCTATTTATTTAATATAATGTAAGTATTATTTTTTTCTATTCATATATATGTTCACCGTTATTGCGTTTTTTGTTATTATTATTTTTTTCAACAAAGAAAAATATGAGCGGAAAGTCGATAATAAAGTTAGCAAATAAAAACTAGCAAATATGATAGCAAAGTATAATATAAAATTGTATACTTTACTATGATTTTTAGATTACTTGATTATATTGGACATTGAAGTTTTTAGATCAGTGGTAGTATTGGTTATACCAATCTTTCTCCCCACACTTAATTACACGCCAAATTGAAAGTTTTAATGTAAATCATTTATCGTTCAAGGTGTCATAGGATTATTTCTATACACTCTAAATCTAGCAAGTAAAGAGTGTGAAATATTTTCGCATAAATAATTCATTGCAAAAAATGTATGTTTTATTTATTTATTTTTTCTTTATCGTGTTGTTTGTATTATCTACCAAATGTTCATATGAATCAAACTAGATAATTGATGAAGATTTTTATTTTCTATACTATAAATAAATTTGTAAAATATAAATCGCCCGCCCGTGTATCACACGGGTTAGAATCTAGTTTATTGGTAAAGCAAGGAACACATTAATTAATAAATGCATGTATGTGTATATATGCAATTCACATACATGCTCAATTTTATGAAATTCTAGAGAGAGAGGGGCCACCCAAATTCTATACATATATAAGTATATATATGAATTATACATATATATAATATGTATGCCAAAATCAATTGATTGTATATATACATATATATACACATCTTTACATATAGAAATCATGCCACAAGTTTTACATCTATATATATATATATATATATATACATATCTTTACATATATATATAGAGTGGATCTTAAGTGGACTTCCCTCACCTTATCCGTGAGGGACGGATAAGGTGAACATGTTTCCAAACAGGCTTATGAATCCTAATTTTAAAAAAAAAAAAATTCTCCCACCCAATCTTATGAATCACATTTCTCTACTTCGACTGTCAACCCTCTTCCCCTATGTTCTTCACCGCAACCGGGGAATCCTGCCCTGGAGACTTTTTCGCTGCGAACCTCCCCCGTGTATTCTCTCTCTCTCTCTGTATGCAATTCGTCTCCACCATAAATTAGAGCCCTAGATCCCCAACTCCTCTTGCTCTTATCCTATCGACATATATATATATATGTTTGTGTGTGCGAGCACGCGCTGTAAACTGAATCCATATATATAATCAATTTATCTGAATTTAATAAATAAATAATATTTATCCTTAACTTTAATTAAATCACGCAGTGTATATATATAATATATATATATTATTCTATATTTTTATTTTGAGCGACGAAACTTTATCATCTCTGCATTATTTCCGTAAACTCACCCCACCAATGGGGTGAATTACAAGTTTTTTTAGAAAACTGGTGGGGTGAGAACAAAGTATGCTCACACTACGGTGAAAAGACGGATTTTATGGGTGTATTTAAGAATTTCCTTTATTTATCTCCCAGTTAATACCAATTTATCTGATAAACTAAATAAGTATTTATCTTCTAATTAATTTTAATTTATATGATAAACTAAACAAGTATTTATCTCCTAATTAATTTTAACTCTACTTATGTCTCTATTTCCCCTTCTAAAAGTTTCACATAGAATTAGCGCGCTCTCTTCCAACCTACTTTTTGTTTCTCTCCATTACATAAACACTTATCTCCTAATTAATAATTTATGAGATAAACTAAATAAGAACCAAAAAAGTATTTATCTAATTTGTGATAAACTTTAAATCTACTTAATTCTCTTTCTCCTATTACTTAATTTGGATTTAAATTTAACATGTGAGTATGCCGGAAATATGGAAAGACTCAAATTTATAAAATTCAAGAAATAGAAGAAAAAATAAAAAAAAAAATTGTGTCTAACATGCATTGCTATTGTTTTAGTTCTTGCAAATTTTACACAAAAAATTTAAAGGTACAATTGTAGCATTTTTTTATTAGACTTTTCAAATTTTGTGTAAAAGTATATTCATAGGTAGGATTTACACATTATTATAGACTATCCTTGGAGATTATCTAAAAACACAATATGTAAATTATCACTAATAAAAATCTTATATGATCACAAAAATATAATCACTAAAAATATTTATATTTATTTCCTTCGATAATTTACCCTACTAAAACAATCCATATGTACTTAATTTGAAAAGCACTATACTAAACTTTTATGTGAAATGATTTTCACTCAATTCATGCAATTTTATCTGTCTTTCTCTTATTTGAATATTAGTAAATAAAACACATGTAAAACTTTTTATATTTATAGTACCTCTTTCCAATTCGGATTTTGTTTTTGTTTTTTTATGGAAGTTGGTCAAGGTTGGGATATTTTAAAAATATCTTTTATGTAATAATGTAATCATATATTTGTCCCAAAATTGTTGTGTGATTGGTGGTAATTTTAATTTATGAATAACAAAATATTTAATAGAATTTGTTTGGTTATTTAAATTTACTATGGGATTTTTTATGGCTCATTTTGAGCTATATATCAACTAAAAAAATTTATAAAAGAATTTTGATTTACCCTTTGTTTCCTAAAGAGTAGTTAAGATATGATGGTGAAATCATTTTTCTTCTGAAAATTTTTATTGAATAACACAAAAAGAAGACATAAAATTAAGAATAAGACTAAAAAAATCGCAAAAAGAAGACATAAAATTAAGAATAAGACTCAAATTTTTTAGGTTGGTGAAGTTAAAAATGGGGCATTAAAGGGAGGGTATAAGTGCATTTTTTTTTAATTTATTTAGGGAGTGTACGTATAATTTGATAATCTTTAAAGTTTATTTTTTTAAGTACATTAATTCAGTTATTTCTTTTAAGTTTACAAATGATATATACAAAAAGAGATTAATATTATTGTGAAACAAAAAAAAGATTTATTAAAGAAATTTATCATCCTTAAGCATAATTAATGAACTATAAATTTGGTTGCCTTAAAACAAATTAAAAAAATATGAATTTGGTTTGATAAAAAATAAAACTACTAGGTCAATACCAATCAGGATTTATGATGACAATCCATCGCAACGAGTTTTTGACCAATAATGACCTTAAGGGCCGATTTTTATTATTTTTTTACTGTGGTAAGCAGGGTATATTCCAAACACAAATACGATTTTGGGTCTATCCAGTTTCGGTTCATGGTAAATTTAGCCTGATGGACTCAAACCAACCTATATATAATATTTTTCCTTTAAATACCGTAATAATATGCACGTGCAAGGCTGGGTAGGTTCAGCAATATAATGAATGCGGCATCTTCGAGTTTTCATAGTTAAACTCTCTTCAACTTTTGATTGAGGCCGGATTTGTGATACTTTTAGATGGGTCGAGATTGAATTCGGCATAACTCGGCCCAAAACTAGACCATTAATTAACCATCGCTACACAATTCTCTCCAAAGTAAACTTAATAAATTATTTTTTCATTCCAAAAGCACAGGCATGGTTAGTATATTAATAAATAATTAAGGTCAATTTTAATATTCTGGAACTTTCTTAACTGATGACCTTAATTGGTGACTCATATTTAATTTGAGCCTTTATGTTTTAGTCCGATAGCTCACAAACTCTCTTAACTTATGTTTTCAATTAGTGGCTGAGATTTAGTTTGAGCCTTTATGCTTTAATCTAACGGCTAACATATTTCTATGATAAACTAAACAAGTTTTTATCTCCGATGGCTAACATATTCTCAACTGTTGACCCATATTTAACATTGATTATGCTTTGATCTAACGACTCAAGGTTATCATGGTATGTTAGTAATTTTTATGTAATACTAGGTATTTAGTTAATTAACCAATGAATATTAAAGCATTTAAAACCTATCAAAATTCTAATCTTATCTATATACCATTAAATATTTATTTATAAATTATGATTTTTCTATATTTCTATCATACCCAGATTATTTAACACATAAATTATCTACATAAGAGCATGCCTAAGTACCATTGTAGTATTTTTTTTTATTGGACTTTCAATTTTTGTGTAAAAGTTCATTAACACGCAGGATTTACACATTATTTTACATTATCATTGGAGATGCTCTAAAACATAATCTAAAAAAATATGTATCTTTCTTTCTTTCGATAATCCACATTTCTAAAGAGTCGTACTATATGTATTTAATTAGAAATGCAGTATACGGAACTGTTCTGTGAAAGAATATTCCACTCCACTCATGCAATTTTGTATATCTTCTCTTATTTGAATACAAGTAAATAAAACACACTTTTTATATTTATTCCACCTCCCCTTTTTCTTTTTTCAACTTGTGCCCTACTACCATGTGTAAAACTTTATGTACGTACATTATTATTCCTTTTGAAAATCCAAAAGCATAAACTATTTCTCACTTAAATAATATGAGATTAAATTTTATTTGTAGTGTTCACGCATTTAATTAATGCAGCAAAAGAAAATAAGAACTAAAACAATATGATACATTGATCATGCTATACCACATATGAAAAAAAACAAAAAAACAAAAATGATATCATATAGCAATGATTTAGTTCAATTTTGCATTAACACACCTTTAAACCTAACCGAACTTATTCAATTTCCATCGGTTCAATTTTTAATGAATCAAGTTTATCGTTGGATTTTTAGGTTGGCCATAATATTCTTAGAAAGAGGAAGCGAAGAAAGAGATAAAGAGCAAACCATAAGATTAACTATGGAATTAAGGGGATCCCTTAGGTCCACAAAGATGAGCTAGTGATCTTGGTTAGGATTATAAAATTTAGAGAGAGAAGAAGAAAAGCGTATATTATGTATATTATTCTGCATGAATTATAAGAGGAGAACCCATATATATAAGAAGTACAAAAGAATCTAGTATGGAAAACCCTAAATTATAAAATATATACATAAGGAAATAAATAGAAAAGGAAGGCTAAATTACAGGAGAAAAAATAAGGAAATATTAATTTAACACCCTCCTCAAGCGCATGATGGCTTGGAAAGCATGCGGAGCTTGGACACCAGAAATTGAAAACGAGCAGTTATATGTGATTTGGTAAAGAGATTAGCCGATTGAAGAGCGGAAGAGATGTGCGGCAACTGAATATGTCCTTGGGAGAGATGATGACGAGTAAAGTGACAGTTTACTTCAATATGCTTAATGCGTTCGTGAAATACATCATTGTGGGCGATTTTAATAGCACTTTGATTGTCACAAAAGAGAGGTGTTGGATCCGAAAGAGGAATCCCCATATCTTGTAGGAGCCAGCGAAGCCAACTGATTTTTGAAGTAGTATGAGCAAGAGCCCGATATTCAGCTTCAACAATGGAACATGCAACAACTGTTTGCTTCTTACTTTTTCACGAAATAAGTGATTCACCGAGAAAAATGCAGAAGCCGGTTGTGGATCGGCGATCAGTAATATCACCGACCCAATCAGAGTCAGAGTACCTTTGTAGCATAAAGCGAAAAGCAGACGAGAAAAGCAGGCCTTGGTATATAGTCCCTTTGATATAACGGATGATACGAAGAACAACAGCAAAGTGAACGGATCGTGGTACATATATGAACTGACTCACAATGTGGACGGCATAACTAATATCTGGTCTGGTGATGGTGAGATAATTGAGACTGCCCACAAGTTGCCGGTATAATATGGGATTAGATAGATGAGTGCCATCGGAATGAGAAAACTTAACATTCATTTCAAGAGGAGTATCGACAATCTTGTTGTCTGTCAGTCCAGCGCGGTCAACAATTTCAAAAGCATATTTCACTTGAGAAAGGAAGTACCCTGTAGATGAGTGATCAACCTCAATACCCAAGAAGTAGCAAAGAGTACCCAAATATTTCATTTCAAAACAGGAACACAGATAGGCTTTAAGGCGACATATACCATCCAAATCATCCCCAGTGATAATCATATCATCAACATATATCAGAAGAATAACAATGCCTTGTGAGGAGGAAGATGTGAACATTGCCGAATCATGAGCACTTTGAGAGAATCCATGGTCGAGAACAGCGGTGGAGATTTGTCAAACCAAGCTCTGGGTGCTTGTTTTAGACTATAAAGAGCACGTTGTAGTTTGCAGACTTGCCTCAGAGAATGAGGGAGTCCGAGAGGAGGTCGCATATAAACCTTTTCAGATAGACCACCATAAAAGAAGGCATTCTTAATATCCATCTGATGAATGGTCCATTGTCGAATAGAGGCAATTGAAATAAGAGTACGAATTGTGGTCATACGAGTGATGGGTGCAAAATTTTCCTTATAATCAATGCCATATTTTTGAGTAAAGCTCTTTGCAATAAGACAGGCTTTGTATCGATCAATAGAACCATCAGCCTAAGTTTTAATTTTGTAAATCCATTTACACCCAATAAAGGAATGTCCTGCAAGTAAAATGGTGAAATCCCATGTGTTGGTCTGTTGGAGAGCAACAAGTTCATCAGCCATAGCCAGTTACCACTGAGGATCTAAGGAAGCAATGCAGTAAGAGGTAGTTTCATGGAGAGACAGTAAGGCAGAGAGATAACAATGATAATCTGATAACTTGGCTGGTGGGCATCGATCACGAGTCGGTCGTGGGATAGAACCGTCGATGGGACAGAAAAAGTCAAGACATGATGTAGAGTTATCAGCAGTTGAACATCCAGAAATAGAATTAGTGGGAGGAGTAAGTAATGGTTCTGAAGCAGGAGCAGGAACAGAGAAAGAAGTGGATTGAGAATGAGAGGGCTCGGTGGTAGAGGAGTCAAAAAATGGATCGACCGGCAGAGAGGGCTCAGTGGAGGGCATCGAATTTTTAGAAAGGGTGTAGTATAGGGTATTTTCCCAAAAAATAACATGTCTAGAGATACGAAATCTTTTGATAATTAGATCATAACAACGATATCCCTTTTATTAGACTTCATACCCTACGAAGACGCACATAGCCATTTTTTGTGTGAGTTTTATGCGTTCTTGTTTTGGAAGAAGCACAAAACATGTGGCACCAAAAACACGGAGAGAGGAATAATCAGGTCTAGTACCAAATAAGCGTTCAAAAGGAGAAAGACTATCAGTAACCACAGAGGGAAAGCGATTAATGAGGAACAGAATTAGTGGGAGGAGTAAGTAATGGTTCTGAAGCAGGAGCAGGAACAGAGAAAGAAGTGGATTGAGAATGAGAGGGCTCGGTGGTAGAGGAGTCAAAAAATGGATCGACCGGCAGAGAGGGCTCAGTGGAGGGCATCGAATTTTTAGAAAGGGTGTAGTATAGGGTATTTTCCCAAAAAATAACATGTCTAGAGATACGAAATCTTTTGATAATTAGATCATAACAACGATATCCCTTTTATTGGACTTCATACCCTAAGAAGACGCACATAGTCATTTTTTGTGTGAGTTTTATGCGTTCTCGTTTTGGAAGAAGCACAAAACATGTGGTACCAAAAACACGGAGAGAGGAATAATCAGGTCTAGTACCAAATAAGCGTTCAAAAGGAGAAAGACTATCAGTAACCACAGAGGGAATGCGATTAATGAGGAAGGCAGATGTATGGATAACTTCTCCCCAGAAAACGGAAGGGACAAAGGAAGAAACGAGTAAAGTACGGGCCGTTTCAACAAGGAGTCGGTATTTGCGTTCCGCAACCCCATTTTGTTGAAGGGTATCAGGGCAGGATAGTTGAGGAAGAATCCCTTGAAATTTAAGAAAATCAAGAAATGCTTTAGACATATATTCACCTCCGGAGTCGGATCGAAAAACTTTAATGGTTTGAAAAATTCAGTTTTAATCATAATGGCAAAATCAATGTAAATTTTTAAAAAATTCGAACGGGAATGAAGTAAATAAGTCCAGGTGCAACGAGAGTAATCATCAATATACACAACATAATATAAGGCCCCACCTATAGAGGTCCTTAGACATCTGAATGCACAAGATCAAAAGGAGAGTTGGAAACAGTAGTACTATTATTAAAATGAAGAGCTAGTTGTTTAGCCAGTTTACAAGCAACACAAGAAGGATTTTTGTCTAATGTAGCTGGTCCTAACAACTCTTTATTAACCATAAATTGAAGACGGAAAAAAGAAACATGCCCTAATCTAGAATGCCAAAGGATAAATGAAGAGGGATTGGGGGTAAGTGTCGCTAAGGATGAACTAATAGGAGAAGAGATCTGTAATATGTCTGTCACATATAGGCGTCCAACTCTATAGCCTGTTCCAACTGATGTCCCCGTCAAACGGTCCTGCATAACAAAACCAGATGAATCAAATGAAATGATTAGCCCAAAATCATATAATTGTCCAACATATAAAAGTTGCATAGATAGTTGAGGGACAAAGAGAACACCAGGAACCGACAAACTGTTGGTAGTGTTGATGGAACCAATGTGACTAGCTGAGATGGTAGATCCATCAGCCGTATGAATTTGGGGAGACGAGTGCATGAGACGAAAGGATGCAAATTAGGTAGAATCAAATATCATGTGGTTTAATGCTCCAGAATCAAGGAACCATGGGAAAATGGATGTACCAGTAGGAGCAGAGAAGGCAAATGCAACAGTATGATGGACCTGGGGAGGGTTGGTGGGTACCTCGAGAGTGGTGGCCGGACAAGAACCAGGTGAAGGCGGATAACTGATGCTCGGGGGATCAGATGAGGTAAAGGCAGCAGCGGACTGGGAGGACTTTTGTAGGCCCCTCATGTAACGAGAAGTATGGGAAGGGCAGTGCTTAACTGCATGGTAGCGCGTATTGATTCAAATTCGTCCTTAAGAGCCATAAGAAATTAGACGAGTCGAGTCTCATCACGAAAGGTTTCCCACAGTTGCATATCAACAGGTCATTGTGGTTCCATAAGTTTCAATTGATCCCAGATAAGAGACATGCTAGAATGAAAATCAGAGATAGTTTGCCCTGGCTGTTGCTGTAAGGCCCGGATATTTTGTTCAAGCTTGTACTTTTTAGCAAAATTAGTTTGGACGTATCAGTTTGCCAAAAAGTCCCAAGCCTTCTTTGCTATATCACATTTGCTAAGCTATATGCTAATAGATGGTATAACAGTATTGGCAATCCAGGTCAAGATTTTATTATTATTAATATCCCATTCTATAAACTTAGAATCAGTCTCAATAGGACATTTTTCGTTGCCAGTAACATAATTCCAAAAACCTTTACCTTTCAAAAAAAATTTAAATAGCATTGACCAGTGACTATAATTGTTCCCATTAAGTTTAATTATAATAGGAATTTCAAAGTTTGAAGTCATGGCAAAAATTGCAGAAGTAACGGAAAGGAAAAGACAAAAAAACAAGGTGTAGAACCTGATTTCAGTATTTAAAGATAGATTTGGCAAACATGGAGGCCATGATTTAATCCAGATCGCTGTCAAACCTTAGGAATGCATATAGGTTGGCTGAAAAATGGTCAAAAACTGGTTATGGGCTTTTTTTTAGAACAGTAACTTAATGGCGTTAGGAAGATGCTGTTAAAACTAACGGCGTTAAGGAGATGCCGTTAAAACTAACAGTGACAGAGGAACGACGCGCGAGGCAAGTGGGCTGGTGCGCGTGGGAGTTGTGCGTGGTTGAAGCGGCAGACTGAATGTCACTCTCTCAACGCGTAAGGGTGCATGAGAGTGATTCTTGGCCTAATTTTGATGGCGTTGGAATCGTCTCGTCGAGACGATGACTGTGCTTGTGCGCTGTGTGGTTTCGGTAGCGGTTTGGGCAGAACTCGAGAAGAGTGAGTAGTGGTGAAAAGATTAAAGGAGTTAGGTGTAATACCCTGTATTTTAATTTGTTTTAAATTGAATTATATTAGCTTATTTATACTCATGTGGGTGATTGTTAGGTGATTCGGGTGGTTCGAATGGATTTTGGTTTGCAAATAAGAAGTTTTGGTCTTTCGCGATATGTTGTTTCTAGCTATCTTTGGGCTATCGTAATTTCTTTTTTATTTATCAGAATGAGATTCCATTTGCGATGGTATCTAGTATTTATGTCATTCTACAACTTTCGTGTTTTGACCGAAGTCCAATTTGCACTCCTCGTTGACTAAAACAGGGCCCGAAGTTGGCCCATCGCTAAATTCTGGTCTTTCGGTATCGCTTTGGCAGAGCGCTGTCTTCGGTGAATTTCTGGGAACGATCAGTCCATAATTTGGAAAAACTTCCAACTAGGAAGTTGTAGAGATTTGTAATACCTTTCCGTGGAGATAAAGAACGCATTAATCGGAGTTCCAAGCGAAAAGTTATGGCCAAAACAAAAACAGTGCATCAGAGCACCAAAAAAATTACACGCAGACCGGTATGGGCTTTTTGAATACCGGTCCGGCAGCGGGCCAATGTCGGTTTTGAGCGTTTTTAAGTGTTCTCTTGACCCCTTTTGCCCCAAACTTCGACCAAAACAAACCCACAAGTCTCTAGAGAGTTCTAGAGAGAGGGATAGAGGTTCCTAAGCAAATTTTATCTATTTTTCACTCATGATCCAAGATTAAAGCTCCAAATCACTTGAATTTCTTCTCCCTTGCTACTATTCATCGTCTTCTTCATGCAGATTTCTTGAGGGAGAGCCACAATCTTCATCCTTTCTTCTTCTTATTCGATCATAAGTCGAGGTAGGGGTTTATATCTTCTTAAAACTCGATACCATGGTTTAAAAATTGTGATAATCATTCCAATTGGGTTATATTTGACTTAAATATTACAATATGGGTATTGAACCTATGCTTCATGGTTTATATAGCTTTAAAGGTCATGATGCGATGACAAATATGCCATACACACTTGGAACTAGGTGATACTTGAAATCGTATGACATATTCCATGTTGGTATAGCTACTATATGTTGATAAAAATAATGGGAGTACTATTAAAAGCATACACCATGGAATATTAATTGAGGTTTTTCATTCAAGTATGTATGGCAACGATTGTTCCAGTGTTCCTTTCATTTGCATATATGTATGTTTCATGACTCATAGAGATTTAAATACAAGATTTGAGGTGATAGATGCCACTTACACTTGATATTCTTGTGTTGTTAAACGCAATGAAGAATCCCATGGGTGCTTGACTATTATGAGTTGATGGAAATGAATTGTTATTGATTTGTACACACCATGGGTTAAAGGCTTAGACTTATTGAAGTGTATGTGGTATATAGATTACTTCAAATGCTTGTTAAATGGCAGGAACACATGTATTGAAGCAAGATATGCCAATTATATCTGGTGTAGTGTGTTAATTGAACTATACGAGATATCCCTTGGATGTATGGATGTCATTTGTAATAAAATGAAATTGTTAATGTTTTATACACATCAAGGGATATCTAACGAGACTTGTTAAAGGGTATATGGCATAGATTGCTTCATATGTTTGCTAAATAGCATGCTATGCATATTATGCATCATGTTTGTGTCAACCGAAATCTTGGAGATCCTTCGACAAGCTCGGATCATTCTTATGGCCTATCGTATAGGCGTATATCTCTTATCAGTATGCCGAGAGCTTCCTATGATTATTGTATCGTTCTGGATGTGACATGATCCTGATGTGGATCCAGATAGGATTCTGTTTTGGACGTGATATGATCTTGGTATGGATTTGGATATGATTCTATTGTGGCCCTTCGATTGTGAAGGGGTGATGTATTGATCTGTGCCTACCGGGATGGAAAATAAGTAGGGCCTGGTGCCCTTGGGTTGAAAATCCCTAAACTTTCGGAGGGCAGCAACACGTCGGTTGTCTAGAGCCAGCGGTGTGTAGCCCGAAAATCTAGACAACGGTAAGGCACTGATGATTCTGTGGTTATGTTACTATTGGTGGACGGGTGGTCCAAATTGATTATGATCGATTGATATACTCTGGGGCCAATGGCCAATTTATGATTACTGACGGATGATTCTATCGGGCGGTCAGGCCCTTGCTAAAGTTTGGCTAGATGTTGATATATATATATATATATTCTGGCTACGTGGCTTAACGGTTGACACAAGGGAGGTAACCTGCATATGCATAAGCACGCATTATCATGAACTAGTCATATTTTGTGATATGTTACAAATAATGATGGGGTTATATGCTAAAAAGCTTAATTTGGTTTACGGTAATATATCAAGGAATGTTTTCAAAATTTCCCTTTTATCCCCCCTACTGAGCTGCGAGCTCACCCCGTGTTTTATTTAAAATTTCAGGTACTCAGGGGGCGTACGATGGTAACAGGACTATGGGTTCGGGAACGAAATAGATGGCTCTGATACAGATTCACTTTTTGTTATATATATTATTTCGGGAAGCCATGGCTAGCCCGTAGTGTTATACAATGTCTTGCATTTGCTAAGTCTGGTTTTATATATTGGTTACATGTATGCATGATTATATACAGTACTATCTTCTTCTATCTTGCTAAATGTCATATGTGATAGTTACTGTTTCAATTTCTTTATGTGTCTTCATATATACCCATTTTAGTCAATCTAAGATGGGTTAGTAGCACTCCAGGTCTTAATTACGGGTGTTGTCCTGTAAATTAAGGCGGGGGTGTTACATTAGGGCAATGGGGTTAGGTTAGGGCAGTGGGTTTGTTGATCAGAAGGATTGCAGAAGGTTTGCAGTGGGTTTCGTACGGCAGAGGGTGTGTAAGGGAATCGGATGGCAAGCAGGGGAACTCTCTTGTTTTCCAACTCAACTCATATCCTATTTTAATATAATTATTACAATTGTGTAAAGGCGTTTCTTCTATTTCTCTGGGTTAAGGAGAGCCGGCCCTCTGCATAGGTCATCCATGTGATCGCCTAAGGCCCCCAATATAATAGGGCCTCCAAATTTTTTTTCTTTATATATAAGTTATAATAGGTAAAATTAAAATAATTTATCGCTAAATAAAAACAAACAAAGGGACAATTGTTCCGGCGAGTGAAGGTGCTTGTCTTGCAACTCAAGATCTCGAGTTCTCGAATTCGGAGTCTTGGTATGGGCGAGGATTAAGATTCTATTTTTTTTTACAAGTACATAAGCCCAAGTTTTCAATTCAACTAAACTAAAAAAAATGCAATAAAATAAGCCTAAACCCTATATATCGATGAGTTTATTTGAGGGGTTTTTTTTTTTTTGAATAAAACGCTATCTTTTAGTTTTTGTTTTAACTAAACTCTATATGAATAAGAAATTTAAGTATTCTTTTTGTTACTTTTCAAATCTCATAATATATATATATATATATATATATTATATTTGTTGGAGTTTATTGATATATTTATGTTACATGGATATACAAAAAGGTCCCGAAACTAAAATTTGCCTAGAACCCCTCAAAACTCAGGGCTGGCCCTGGGCTCAAGTTTAATTCTCTCTTTTTTCTAAGTCTAAAATCCAACTTGTTTCTCTCTCTAACTATATCAATGGAGCTTCTTCTGGGTCTCTTATCGATCTTGATTCTCTGTTCGAATATGTCAATGGACCTTTAATTTCGAATCCACAGTCTATTCTTACCCCCACCCCACCCCCAATCAAGATTTTTAAATTTTGTGTAATACTATTTATGTTTTTAAAAAATTAAATAGTAATATTATGATTTTGTTATGTATAAACCAGTGTTTTACAATGCGTTGGGATGCGCACCTTGGACCAAAAACGCATTGAAGCTCGAAGAGAATAGCGAAATGTATATAAGGCTTACACATTATTTTTTAGGCTTACGCTTTTTTGTGCTTTTTTTAGGGTGTTGGTAAAGGCACCCTTAATTTCTTGTTTTAACACCCATTCTTTAAGCACCCACACTAAATTTTTAATTTTGAAATAGCACTCTAATTATTTGAGCAACCTAATAAAAAAAAAGAGTTCTTTCTTTACAACTCTAAGAAAAAATCGATATCCTGCTTTCGTCCTCACTTTCACATCTTCTTATTCTCTTTCTAGATATTCTTTGTCTACAATAGTATACTCCTTCACCCATTTTTCCATTAAGTTTTTTCTATTTTTTGAATAAAAAACATGTTCATCATTATCATTAATTAAGAAAGAAAAATATAAAATAAAATCTATATATGGCTTCATTGTATATATACATTCCCAATTTCGTCTATATTTGATAGTTTCAACGTTTTAATTTCTTTTTCTAATTTATATTTATGATTGAATATGAATAAGAAATTAAAATCAACAAGATTATTTGTGTTTCCTATCATAAGATAAATGTTGATGGCTTTTGCTTTATCAGAATAGTTATAATGAGAGAATAATTTTTTTAGTTCAAAGGTTAAATCTTCAACAAACTTAGTAAAATCCTAACATAAAATCCCTAACTTTAAGCAACAAAAAACCCCTTTCATTCCTTCCTTTAAACTAACTGCATAATGCAATTAGTTTCTGAAAGGCTTCACGTACTCCCATCTTCTTCTTAAGTTTCTGAAAGGCTTCTAACTTTAATGGCTTGGTTATCAAATCAGCCACCTGCTTTTGCTTTCCACAGTGAATTAATTCAATTTCACCATTCTTTGTAAGATCTCTTAAGAAGTGAAACCGCACATCAATGTTCTTACTCCTCCTGTGCATAATTGCATTTTTTGAAAGCAAAAGAGTGTGTGTGAATTTGATCTCACTTAGTTTTTTAGGATTTGTATTATGCTACCATATTTATAACTAGAAAATAATTAATTTTCTTATTAGGGTGTTTAAATTATGGATGCATTTTCAAAATTAAAAACTAATTTAAATGTTTATGGGTGTTAAAACTAAAATGTAAAGGTGCTTTTACTCACATCCTTTTTTTTAATACACAAGCCCCAAAACTAAGTCATTTTGGTTAGAAAATTAAAAAAAAGAAAAAATAGAGGCTTCAACTGTCTAAACCCTAAGGCCAAAACACATGCCGTCACAAGCAAAATTTCGACATAGAGAGAGAAAGTGGAGGAAGAAGTGAAGACTGAAAATGACTGAAGCAAAAAAATGAAGCAAAGAAAGGGGCGGAGCATCGACGATTAAAACAGGTTAAAGGTGTTAACTTTAAATGTGAAACTTTTGAAAATTCGGATTAAACGAGAGACTTTTGCTTTATGTTGAATTGTTGGTTGTAGTATGACTAGTATCTACTTTCTAGTTTCTAAAGACTTTATTTTGATTGTAGTAACTATTTTTATTTCTTAAGACTATGTTATTTGACATTTAGACTTGATTTGTTTGCCTTATATTAATTTTGATTATTATTTTTTTAATATAAAAATGCTTTGCACGAAATGCTTTCTGACAAGCAAATGCCTAAACTTACACTTTCGCCTTTTAAAACACTGGTATAAACATGCTAAAATACCTTAATTATTAGCCCCTTAAAAAAATTATAAATAAAATTTATAACATTTTGGGCTTAAACATATAAATACAAAATTTAATCTTGTACACAATGAGATTTACCGATATAAAAATATGAAGAAAACAATGCGCAAAAATTATGAGTCTTTCTCGGTTATCTTATTTTGAATTTGTTTTCTTGTTAATTACTTTTAGTCAAAAATAAAATAAAATTTAAATTTGTACTTTGGCCCCCTCAAATTTCATATTTTGGATCCGCCGCTGATTCTTAAGGAGAAAAACCTAATTGTCTTCTCTTAATTTTTGTTTCATCTTCTTTGAGAAAGTATTTTATCACTTCTTCCTTCATGGCTTCATGCATGTTTGCCGGTAAATATAAATAAGTGATTTGAGGCTATCGCTGGGACAATTTTAGGGTCCACTTGGTACTCCTAAGGTCGATTCTTAGTGTCACTGCAAGTAGGGATTAGTCGAGGTGCGCAAAAGTTGGTCCGGATATCCCATTGGGTAACCCTCGAACTAAGAAGATAAAGCACTTGGGTTTTGTTTTGGAGCTTTGACGATGAAATACAACTTTACGGTGAACACAACATTAAACTTTAATTGTCAAAATAATATGAGGTGGATGATTGATAAAACGTAGCATGTTTTTATTGGATGGTGACAACACATGGACATAATGAAATGGTATATGTCCATGAGAAGCCTAACACCAGGAAGTAAGGCGATGCGGCCCTTTGTACTGTACTAATGGGTTCCCTGATTTACACAGGTACGTGAGGGTGTTATTCAAGTTCTTGTTCCGCGTTCCGCTGCGTGTTGCCACTGGAGTTAGGCTAGCCTGAACCCGAGGCCCAACCGGCGCCACGCGGGGTGGAGAGTTTTACCAGTGACAATGTGGTATCAAGGCTTGGTTGGCGAATCAGGCTAATCTGGAGAGACGAGTGGTGACACTGCTAGCACCAGTGGAACAGGGATTGGTGACAATTGGATGACAGTGAATTGTAGAGCAAAGGTGAAGGGTACGCATTATGACTTTGTTGGGGAGCAAGAAAGCATCACGCGAGTGAAGGAAGTAACCCATGCAAGTGGAGGTCGCCTGTGGAGGTGATGAAAGTACTGATTAGGAACCACAAGGTCAAAGCCTGCAACGAGAGCATTGCAGATTTGGGTGGGGGAGAATGTCAGACCCTAATGCATGAGAAGCCTAACGTCAGGAGGCAAAGGCGATGCGGCCAATTGTACAGTACTAATGGTTTCCCTAATCTACATAGGTACATGAGGGTGTTATTCGGGTTCTTGTTCCGCATTCCGCTGCGTGTTGCCATTGGAGTTAGGCTGGCCCGGACCCGAGGCCCACCGGCAACCGGGCACCCCGCAAGGTCGAGAGTTTTATCCCGTGACAGTATCACCATTGTACTTAATAATTTCTCAAGAATGCTAATGCGTATTTCGAAGTTCAAACAGCAACCGAATAGGCACCGAAGCAGACGTGGATATCCCCTTACTTTCTCTGTCCGTGTTGATTAAGATTCTCCCCCACTTATTCCCCCTAACTTGGTATTGCATGTGCCTATTCATTTATTCCTACTTTGTTTAAATTTCAAAACATATAGTCAAGAAAGTACGAGAGATGAAGATGATGAGAACTTGGTCTTTGTTTATAGTTGTGGTCATAGTCCTGCTGCCTCCATTCAAGGGTTCTTTTTTTTTTTTTTTTTGCATCCATTGATATTACTCGTCATGCAAACATATAGCTATTTTAGTTTGCCATGAAGATTACATGGTAGTAATTTTAGTAAAACTTGTTATTTTGATCTATACTCATGTTCAATCTTTTTTATTCACGAGTTTATTATAATTATTATAAAGCCATGATTTGATATGGACCGTATTTGGATTGGTTCTTCAGCAATAATTTTTTCAAAAGGATTAGTTAATGAAATAGTAAAATGTCATTCACCTACATCATATGGTTGCTCTTTTCCTTCCTTCTTCTGGTTGAATATGATGTATGTACCACCTCGGGCAAAAACTAAGACCTTATGCTTGACTTTCGAAGGATACACTACTTTCTGCACAATCAATTATTGCAATTAAAAACTTATTTACACTTGTGAGATTTGGTCATCGATTATACTTCCTCTACTTTTTAAGTCTATCGCACTTTCATTATTAACGTATAATTGGTTCAATCAATACCTGAAAACAACATAAAAGTATAACACGATATTTTGGATTCAAACGTCAACCAAACCCCATTGTTCAACATTTTTGTTACAAACTATTCCATCAAAGCCTCAATCAAAGCATGTGAGCTTTATGAAACTCGGTCTACATAATTGAAAACCAAGCACAAGAAAGCATTTAACAACCAAACCGTACAATATTTGCTGCATTTCTACAACTCTAGCCACCATATATCATTGCTTCAACATTCGTTTCAACTAAAAAAACAAAGCAATTCCCGCAATGATGTTAGAGAAGATTAGAAGGTAAGGAAAACGTTCATTACAAGTATGACTCATCATTGAGAGATTCTCTCCAAGTAAAAAGAGAAAGTAATGCTACACTAAGAACAAAGAGAAAACCTACTTCTTGCTTCCTTCAATCTTGTACTGAAGATGTTGACAAACTAGCCTTCTGCTTTCACAAGTTGTGGTATATATAGTGCGGAAATAGTATAGTACACCATCTAATCTCTCTGTACTTGCTTGATCCGAGCTTTTGAGCTTCCTAAGAATTCTAAATTAGTAAATTCACTTATAGTCCACATCTATTCAAATCACATGCAAGTCAACTCCATAGCTAAAATTCACAAACTACATATGTCCAATTGCGAGTTTATGATCCTAAGAAAGTGCATAAGCTTGAACCAAAGGAGCACTTAGATTAAAGCTACCATTTGAACAAACCAAGCCCACCGCCATTGCCACCGTCTAAAATATTTTCATCTGTAGAATCTGACCTACTTCCGATTGTTTCATCTGAGGCTTCATCGAGGACTTGAATTCTGTCGGCGTGATTAATAACCCAGTCGGTGAATTCAGGGGAAGATGCCCACTCGGCCACCGCCTGCCTTGTCGATTCCTCTGTAAATTCCGCCCAGTCTTTCTTTGAGAACTTCTTTCTGTTGGGAGTTTTGTGAAATGTCGAATAATAAGCCTCTTGATTATTTTTTTGCATCACACTACCAGTAGTGGTCAGCGATGAAAAACCTGCAATCCACCAAAAACAAAAAGAAACAACAGAAAAAATAAGGGACCATGTTTAGATTCAACATATCTTCGGCAGCAATCATTATCCTATAAACAAATGGAAAACGCAAGAAATAACTAAAAAAAATGAATAATTCTAGGGGTACTGAATTTTCTTAACTCAAAAAAGTAACTCAGATGATGTGTCATAAATTCATTGGCTGGTGGGTGGGATACACACTTATTACTCCACTCACTAGCCACCTTGACACCACATTTTTTTTGGATAAGAAACATGCTTATATAGATAGAAAAATCAATTACAAGCAAAGGAGACCTGGAAATGGATGAGGAATCCATTTCCAACAAACTAAAAACAAAAATGAACCAAAGAAAAGCATCCTTAGGCACTAAAGAAAGCTGCCCCTTGACAAAAACCTAAAACTAATTGACTATCCTAGCATCTATAGCTAGCAAATAGCATCACCCTGATACGACATCATTCACCTTTTTTAGTCACAATCATGATTCCTCGAGTTATCCAAAACAATTACTAGCAAGACGCTACTTGACTGTCAATACCTTTTAGGACGACACTAACTTTTAGAAATCAATGGTCAAGATCAAAACGTAATTACTATCCTGAGATTTGGAGCTCCGATTTTCGAAAATGCAACTTTTAGTTTGGCGAAGAGGAAGTAGTCGCGCTTTCCTTTAAGGGATGTCCCAAGCCAAGAGTTGCATTTTGCATGCTTCTCATCAAATTGCACAATATTTATACAAGTTATGAGTTCAGAAACCATAAGTCAATCTTTCTTTGGAAGCTTGACTTTCCAAAAAAAGATCTTAATTGGGGACAGAGAAGATAATTCCAAATACTATTCAGCTTTGTTCTAAATGCCAGTTGCAGCTTATCTCAATTAGGAGCCTTTGCCTAGTGCAATACAAAAGATCTAGCGAAAAACTGTAGTTCTAGGCTCAAATCCCAGGACAACCACTTTACACAAATATATCAATTTAGTAAGTACAGCTCCCTCCTCTCATCAATACCTGTTTAATGACAACCAAACCCAACCCAAGGGGTTGCCACAGTGGTAAGGACGAAGTTGGGACTGTGTGGGCAGGCACACGGTCTCAGGTTCGATTCCCTGCTGTGTGAAACCTTTCTTGGGCCACTGGGAGCGACTCCCAATCAAGCAACCAAGGCCTCATGGGATTAGTGGGGGTGGGACCCCGATACCCATGGTTATCAAAAAAAAAAAATTAAGAACCAAACCCACCTTTTAAGTTACACGTGAGTTAGTTTATTAAGCCCCTAAAGGCCTAAACTATCAAAACATGACCCCCAGTGGCCCTTCCACCAATTGGTCATTAATGTGCTAACAGAAGTAATGTTATGAGCGATGAAGTCGTCGCAAAAAGTACGCACATGCGATGAAACAAACTTAGCGCTAAACATTCATCATTTATATTGTTGACGGAGTGCAGGTTTCGTCTCAACGGGTACTTTTAGCCACAGAAAGTCGAAAACAATTTCACCACAAACATTCATTGCATAGTTGGCATAGCATTACCTCGGTTAGCACACTAATGGTGGTTTGACAGAAGGGCCAGTGGGGTGATATTTTGGAAGTTTATTTTATTCCTTTCAACTCTTGTTGATCTTTTGATCAGCGTTAAGTTCTTAAATTGCAGGTCATTTATAGAATCTATAAGATCTCCTCCTACCCACATTGGGCAGAATTTCTTCATATGCATTAATGTACACCTTGATCGTTTTTGTAACAACTATCAAAATATGAATAAAAAAAGGTCAAAAATATTGGCATAAAAAAGTTTGTTTACCTTTGACGGGAGAGTCCGAAAAAACAGCTGAACTCCTTGGGCCATACCCATTCCACAATGTTCCTCGAGGGCTGGCTTTTGCTGCTGACCTGCTAAAGAACTCAGCACGACTATTCTTCGCAGTTGCTCGACCACCACCACTTCGTGCCCATATATTTAGATTTCCGTAATATGATGGGTACCTACATGGAATCATAGTACCATTAAAGTTCATTTTCAAAACTTCTAATAAAAATTAAATGAGAAACGTTTGGAATATAAACTGCAAGTCTATCAGAGAATTTAGAACGAACATGATCTATAAGCCCACAGCTGCACATAGGGCTACAAGTCCCATTGTGAAATTTCTTCAAAAGTCTATTTGGTTCACTTGAACTCCAGAATTTCCATGGAGAAAAAATTAGACTTTACATTCAGAAAATAATAAATAACTTGGATGCTTTCCCAAAATTGATCTTCTAAGCCTTCAGTCCAGTAAAAAAAAATACAACACGTCCATTTTGACTATCTATTATATTGATGGAGAGGGAGGGTTGTCGGTTACTTCTGGTGTGCACCTGAAATTACAAAATTACCCCTAATTAATTTAGAAAAAGGGATAACTAATTTTTCATGTAAAGAAGAAGATTTGAACCCAAAAATCATCCAAATTTAAGCCTTAATCACATGGGAAAACTCCACCGTATGGCTTTCTTTGTGCATTGCATATCTAAAGAAAACACCAGTGTACAATATTCCACAAGCATCGGGTGTGCCACAATAGTTAATCCCTATGAAGCACGAATGCGGGGAGCTGGATTTGAGTGAGACTTGCGGCGATTAGAGAATTTAAAAAAAAGAAAAAGGGTGTGGGTGCGGGTGCGGGGGTAATAAAATAATAGTATAAACTACATTAATTAATTAGATTGCATGTTTGAGAATTACCTATAGTGACAATGAAATAAGAAATTTAGGGCTCCATAATGGTGAGTGGTGACTTGACAAGAAATTTAGGTTTTCCATAGTGATGACAAGAAAATTAGGGTTTCACATTGGTGACGAGAAAATTAGGGTTCATAGTGGTTAGAAGAGATTTGATGGAGATGAAACTTGAAGTAAGAATCAATCATGTTTGGAGAGCTTCTCTTCGCCGTTTTTGAGTTTGGACTTTGGAAGGATGATGTTTGGTGTTTGGTCTGGAAGCTAGAGCAGTATGTGAGAAGCTTTCGAATTTCAAAGTATCGTGAATGATTTGTGAGGTTAGTGTCGAATTATATATATGTTAAAAGTTAAAAGTCCTTTCTTTTTCTTTTTAACAAAAAATAGTCAATTTAAATTTAAAATTTTTGGCAAATTGGACTCTTTTTGAATCCCTCCCGAGTCCCAAACGAATCCTTGAAGAATCCTTGCCGAATCGGAAATTAACATTAACTAGTTAATTCCGATTTTTTTTTTTTTGGATAACCATGGGTATCGGGGCCCCACCCCCACTAATCCCATGAGGCCCTGGTTGCTCGACCGGGAGACGCCCCCATTGGCCCAAGAAAGGTTTCACGCATTAATTCCGATTCTTCTTGGGTGCGAATCGGGGCCGCACCCGACTGGACTCAGCGTCCCTTTGGAAGAATCCGTGCTTCATATGCTAGTCCGTATAAACGGTTAATAATGCATAATCAAGTGTAGGAACTTATGACATGAAGCAAACATGAGATATTCAAATCCCTAAATGGATCTTGTAATTTAAAAAAGGTCTACAACCCAGCCACTCCTTATAAATGGTTTTAGTTGTATCACTTGTATAGTTGTATGAATTATGACTGCTTGCTAGGACTAAACGAACTATCTGAGGCGTTGATGCATGTGTGAGACACGCACGCGGGTCTCAACGGTTGACGTGAGTGTGAAAGCACCTTAACAAGCAAGATTTGAGGCTCTAAACGAGACCTCTTTTTTCGTGCAAAAACAGAACATACAAGCAACAGTATAACAAGCAATATTTTAACCTCAGGGACCAGGTTCAAATCCTCCCCAAACCATACATTTACCTCGAAATAAAAGACGTACAAGTTGATGACATGAAGCTAGCAAACATGAGATTAATTAGCTAAATATTTCTTGTCTGCCAGCAGGATTCAAGGAAATTGTTATGAAGAGGAGTTAGTAACACAGAACTTACTCTTGGGAACGCCACTTGAATGAAGTGATGAAACAGCAGATTGTTACACAGGCACAGACTGCAACCATTGCCAAAGGAGTATCAACGGAGCTCTGACAGAAAATATAAAATTAACTTTACAAACTGCACAATTTTAAGCAGCAACGTACGTAGATAAAGGAACTACTCGGGAAAAAGTGCAAGAATGCTAAAGCAATCAAATGAAAGTACGTCCATGCATGCCAGCATGTGGCACAGAAAGGGATGCATGAAACCTGACACAATATAGCAACACAACAAATCTTAGAAAAAAAAATAAAGATTCAGATAACGTGATATAATATTGTTTATTCCTTTTTTTTTTATAAGAAACAGAAATTTCATAATATTGTTTATTCTATTACCTACATATGTAATTGCAACAATATTAAGTAGAGTAACAAATCGTAGCTTTAAATACAAATATGGAAGACAAAAGTCTAACAACACATCTTCTACATGTGCTTCAATATATAGCTCTATTATAATTTTATTTTATTTTCACACTTAAGCCAATTAACAAATTACTCAGACCCCTATTTTAGGGAAAAATTCCAATATAGGCCCATCCTACCCGTGCGGTATCCAGAAGTCAAAGCTGTTGAATAAGTCAACAGACACTACTTTGAGTTATCTGATACAGCTCCAACTCCTCAACTAGATATCAGCAAGTTTCTACAAATACCCTTGCACCCCATTTTTTGTGGAAAATTTGCAAAATAGCCCCACCCATATCCTCGCCATATCCAGAAGTCTAAGTCGTTGAATAAGCCAACAGACAATTATTTAGAGTATTGGATACGTAGCAAGCCCTATTAATATCAGATACTGCCTTTCTAAAGCTTTCAGACTATCTGTGCTAGTTGGCATCCAATAAAAGTTGTCAGCAAGGACATTTCTGCCTTCTGTTTGGGCACATTAGAGCATGCACAGCAGGTAGGGTAATTTACACTACCTCACGCCACAGCGGAGGAATTTAGACAGGCAAAATTGGGCTGGTAGGGTAGAAAATGACTAAATTTATCATTCCCTTAAATTTTACCTTATACGGGTGTAAGTCAGTCGTATGAGCCATACGAGTAAGCCTCACTCGTATCAACTGAAAAAAAATACCCCATACGAATAAGCCTCACTTGTATGAGAATTTCTCTTTCTTTTTTTTATATATAAAAAAAAACCCATACAAGTAAGCTTCATTTGTATGGGAATTTCTTTTCTTTTATTTATTTATTTTTTTTAAAAAAAAAAGCAATACCCCATACGAGTAAGCCTCACTCGTATGGAGATTTTCCCTTTTCCGCTACCCTTTCTGCTGTGGCCTGAGATGGAAGTTAGTAAACCAAAAGGTAAATTTACCCTAAATTTTAATCTACCCGCTGTGCATGCTCTTAGTAAAATAATTTTAAGTATAGCATCTATATAATATGTATATGAAGAGCATAAGCAACATGCAAATAATGAACAGAATAAACAACCTGAAAAATAAATGTGACTGCAATAATGCGCATGGCCCATTTCACAAACTGAGCTACGCCAACGTCCACACCCCCATCTTCCGAAATTACATATTTCCGCACCAGCCAATATCCTAAAGCAGCTCCCGCAAGGACGATAAAGACCAGGACAAATATGGACACCTGTAACCAAAAAATGGGGAGATATTCAGATTAGAAAGTACACTTACTTTGGGTTAAACTGGGGAATGCCAAAAGGAATATAGATTCAAACATGTAAATGAGTAATAAATGCATCATATATTAATATCTTAAGTGCAACATGTTTAACTTAGATTCTTTCCTTCGTCAATTGGTACAACAGACACAAAATATAGCAGTTCATTTACAAAGCAATAATTCACATGCTTCAATTTTATACAACATGAATCCACTGTTATGCAGTTTCCTGGCACTCTGTCAGTGAGAACCTATAAACCCTCAAGGAAATTGCCCATGTTCAGAAAATGTCTATAATGCAAGAACACTTGCTGCATTGAAATTTTTATTGAGTAAACTCTATACTTGTGCACTATACTGCATGTTTAATTTGGCCCTTAAACTCAATTTCATGTCAGTTGAGAGCCCCTAAACTCTGACACTCGTGCACTAGAAGCCCTTCCATCTAATCTCGCTGTTTATCCAAACAGTTTGAAGCATGTATATTACAAATGCATCAAGTTAGGGACATTTTTGTCCTTCACCTAAGTAGTTAAAGATTCATCAAAAAATACCTTAATAACATCATCTTCACCAAACCTGCCACCCTCACCCACACAAAACGAAAACAACACTGCCCCACACACCAGCAAAAGTAGTTGGTTCATGCAATAAATATAACTATTTTATTTGCTTCTCTTTTTCTTTTTTTTTTCTTTTTTTGTGTGTGCGTGTGTGAGAGAGAGAGAGAGAACTGAGCCGGGAGAGGGATCGTACAGGAGGTGGACTGTAAATAAAGAAGGTATTTTTGGTGTACAACATATATGTATATATGGAGTTTGAGAAAGTGGTTTTTGTTGTTGAAGATGTTGAAAATTGTGGGTTTCTTTAGGAGGAAGAACATGGTATAGGCAGTTGTGTTTCAGCTCTCTTCATGTGATCGCTGCTGCCTCGCCAGAGGTGGTTGTGGTGTGCATGAATTTCACTGGAGAGCGTCGAGGGTAGTGGCCATGTTTTATAGTAGGCTAATGTAGGTTAACATATTTATTTATATATATATAACTTAAGATACATGTTCTTTATAGTAGAGACCATGGGTTTTAATCCCAATTCTTTTGTTGATAAGAAACCAAATATTAATAAATCATCAAAGAAGTGCAAACTGAGAGAGGACAAGATGTCCAACAACATACATAGAGATTGAGAAAACGAAAATTGTAAAGCCAAAAGAAAACCATGGGGAACATCACACCCCCAGAGCAGAAAACACTAGAAGCCCTATTCAAAAATGAAAGCTCTCCAATTCTACTAGTATGTATTTTTCTAAAGGGGGTAATTTTTTAATTCCAGGTGCACAACAATGGACTAGAAGCCCAATTCTACTAGAATGTACTTTTCTAAAGGGGGTAATTTTGTAATTTCAGGTGCGCACCAATGTAACCGCCTAGTCTTCGTGGCTTAATATAACGTGGGTAAAAAAGGCTAATGTACTTACAGGGTTGTGCATCTCCTCACTCACACCGAAACTGGCAAGGATTGAATTGATGAACATTGAAACGTGATGTACTAGAAAAGATCCTGCTCCAAGCTGAAACAAAAATGATATAATATTAGATAATCATGTAAACGGGAATCGTTTCTAATAAAATACTGACCAAAAGAGCAGTAGATATCTTACCACAGATCCATATATAGTTAGGTAAAAGACATTTTTCCTGCCAGTCGGCAATAATTTCATTCCCTACAAAATGATAGGCACAAGCAGCATAAGAACTATTGAACAATTAACATAGAAATTTCAGAAGTAAACTTCAGCTTTAACTGTTCAGTAAGCAGATATTAAATTAGGGTTTCTTTGTCCATGTTCAGCTCTCAACTTGGAGATACCAAACTGAAAAGAGGATTAAATAATGTCTGGGAAGCGGTGGTTGAAATTATTAAGACCAACTGTCAGCTCATCGAACAATTATTTTTTATCTCCAATTCCACAAAACATGAAAAAGCAGTTGACAAAAACAAAAGAGTTTATATGTGATTCAAGTAGCTGACCAAGTAATTCGAAGTTAGAACAAACCTTTTCATTCAGTTGAGTACTTGAGTTCAGTTCTGAGGACGTAACTTTATTTCTCACATTTAAATAATATGTTTGGTGCAACTTATTGATGCAAAAGGCTCTTTAGGGAGACAGGTGGGATGCAAAGTAACTCCCAATATGTCATTATGTTTAGTGGAAATCTTGTCCTTCATCATTGCAAAAGATATAGATTATAATTTGTGTTTCTTATCAAAAAAAGAAAAACTCTAAACGTTGGAAAAACTCTAAATGTCCAACAAGCCAAAAGAAAAAAGACTCCAAGACAAAAAATAAATAAGGACGCCATAAGCTACCTCTATAATCCATATAGATAAAATAAAAAACTACTTATCAGTTATCATTCTTGCAGCAAATGGCTTGTGTGCAACAAGAAGCTAGAACCATAGACCTTGCCTATAGATTGCTCAGATAATACTATATCCCAAACAAAATGCTCCCATGCTAGATTTGTAAAATTAAATCGTGTAATTGTATAGTAGACCTAATTTCTTGGGGTAATGGGGCAGACAATATTTGCACCTTGGGTTTTAGGCTCGTCTTGATAAATCCCAAGGTGTAAGGTAAGCAAAGAATTAGAACCATGCTTCGAAATGATAAACATAACCGTGTTTGCATTCAAAGAAAATGAAGACTGCCTATCTGATAGCTCCCACTTAAACCATGCTAAATCTACATAAATAAGGATCGCACATCAGCACCTAATTATTCCTACTCTGTTGATCAAGCTTATGAAATGTGTTCATCATCAATAAATGCTTCTTCGACTCGGCTAAGCAGATTATAAAGCCTATTAAATGCTCGTGTAATCATAATTTTCATTTTTCCAAAATCATGTTGATGGAGGGTCTAAAACACCCTGAAAAGAAAGAAGTGAAACAAAATTGTGCCACGTGTCTTATCCCTATCCATCCCAAGTAGTGCCTTCTTAATCACCTCTTCCCCAAATGGCTTCATCAATTACAACAAGATCAATAGTTGACTTCTATCGTACAACAATTGGGCGGAAATGCAACTGGTGCCAATAACTTATATTTTCACTCTAATCATTTTAACGCGAGTTTTATGGAACTTCACTTTTGGAAACAATTCAAGATTTCTTTAAATGTGTTAGCATTCAGATTTCTATTATATAATAGCAGAGTTCACTATATTAACTTCATAAAAATAATAATGAAAAAATATATAAAAGAAAGAACAGATTATGTGAAATTGCAGAGCAAAAGAAAACAGAAGTTACAAAAATAACCCAGCTACCTGAAATAGAAGGATTATGACGACAAGCAAAACTCCAATAGCCATTGAACTGCTATAGTAAAATGGAACCCAGCTACTAACAGTTGGTGCCAACAGCAGTAAAACAAAACCTAACGCAAGACAGAGGAAACGCCATCTTTGTAACTCTGCAGAAAACAAAACCCAAATATCAACTATCAACGCTGAGAAATTGAAGTGAGTAAAAAACTAGGCAAAAGCATCATTCAAATAAGTGACTAACCTTCTTCAACAGTGATTGTTAGAGAACCAGAAACATCGCCAAGGAATTTCACATCAACATATCTGTCCTCGTAAGGCGACATTACAGAGAACCAATGCCCCTTCTGGATAGCTTTCCAGTCATCCTTTTCACAAAGGCATAGACCAAGCGAAGCATTACTACAAATTACAAGTGAGAAATCAGCACAAAAGGTATGAAATATGACACAAAAACAAGAAAGCCAAATAACTTCACTTACTTGTGAAAGCAAATTTGAATTTTGTTGTGCAATTTCTCTGGGATCACCACAGACGGAGCCAATGTAACCCGATACGCACTAGCATAACTCCCAAGCTTAAATCTCGATATACCAGAAACCCATACCCGTTCACATAAGAAAGCATCTTTAGATCCTCTGGAAGATGATGCATATCCAGCAATTTCGGTTGGAGTTATGTCCACAACAGGATTTTCTACATCAACACCTGTGATTTCCAAAAAATATGAAGAGGAAAAATTATTTTCGAATGAAAACAACAAGTAAGTTGAGGGTAGTTTTACCCACAATATTATTAGTACATACTTCCCACTTCAGCTTTTATCCGAAATGTTACTCCAACAATAAGGTTTCATTTGTCCTCGAAGAATTTTAAATATATAAAATAACACCCAATACAAGGCTGATTTGCCAAAGAGGTTTCACAACCTCTATTATCTCACTAGAGTAAACGACTGACTTTTCGACTAAAACAATCAAGTGCTCAGGTAGAGAATTTTGATCACATTTACAAAATGAAATCAACTAATATGCTTTCAACCAACACCTTGTAATTATTCACAATAGGACTTATATACATAGCGCCATGATGCACAAATACGATAATGTAGCCCCAGAAAATGATATCATAGAATCCCTAAGTTTTCGCACAGTTTGCAGCTTAATCGCTTAGAAATATAGTTCATCTGGAAGGAACGTAACGCTAAATTATTCGAGGATCGCTCCTTGGAAGAATCGGAAGTTTGGTGCAAGATTAAATTTTTTTGATCAGAAACAAAGGGCTTTATTAAAACTAATAAAGATTCTATAACAACAGATTATACCAAGCAGGAGGATCAGGAATCCACCTAAATGATCAACATTACAATAAAAAAGAAAGCAAAGATAATAGAAAGAAGGCCCTATCAATCTAAGACATATCTGCATCCCAATTGTAATAAATATCAGAAATGCTTAGGACTCCAAATAACTTAGAAGAAAAGTATCCGTAGTGACTTTGACATGGTTGCTGCTCTTCCAAGTTCGTGGCACAATCTTCTTATAGAGAGATGATATTTTAAGGGTGATAAGAAAAAGTCTAAAAAGTTATGGAGAAGTAGTTGTCTGGCGGTTTTATGGTGTATGTGGAGAGAGAGGAATTCCAGAATCTTTGAAGGTAAGGAGGAAAATGTGGTAGAGATTTGGCTCAGAATCAAGGCATTGGCTTCTTTGTGGGCGTTTTCTTCAAATGGGTTTGGACGTCTTTCGGTTTCCGATATAGCTAGAGATTGGAAAGCTGCTTTGGTGTAGCAGAGTGTTGGAAAGTAGTATCTTTAGCCTGGTTCTATAGTTTTTTCTGTTGGTTGGTTTTAGTGTAGGTTTGGGTGGGTGGTCTTTTTGTTGTGTGTTGAGGCGGTGGATGTCTTCTGTGATTTTTATGTTTTTTCTCTGTTTTTTGGGGCTGGCTGTGGACGTCTTGTCCACTCTCAGTCTCCCTTTTGCTTGTAATCTTCTTTTTATATATATAATCTTAGTTTCTGATCAAAAAAAACTTAGAAGAAAAGGCCCACAGTGACGCAGCAAATTTAATCTTGCACCAAGGATGCATCCCAATTGTAATAAATATCAGAAATCCTTAGGACTCCAAATAACTTAGAAGAAAAAGCCCACAGTGACGCAGCAAATTTAATCTTGCTCCAAGGATGCGGCTATATCTTAGATTGATAGGGCCTTCTTTCTATTATCTCTGCTTTCTTTTTTATTGTAATGTTGATTAGTTAGGTGGATTCCTGATCCTCCTGCTTGGTACACTCTCTTTTTACAGATCTTTATAGTATTAATAAAGCTCCTTGTTTTTGACCCAAAAAAAAATTGCTCAGACATCATGTTAGGCTAGGCGAAACCAATCAGCCAACAGATGTAGAAGAACCATAGCTGCCAACTGCCTGTCCATTCTATGTGAAAAAGAAAAACAAATCACAATTTGGTAAACTAAGCACCAACTTTTCTACTAAAACATTCAATCAATCAGATAGCGAATTTACTATAACGGTGTATCACTAATATAGAAGATTTTAATCAACGTTAAGGTGGAGTTTGTTTTCACCTCTTATAGAAGTAGAAATGGTATTTGTTTTCTCATTTCTTAATGCTGAATTGGGTATAAATTCAGCATTAAGAGGCAAGTCCTATGATGAATGCTTAATTTAGCTTTAATAGAAGTTCATACCAATGATGCCCTTACTCTTTTTATTCACTAGCTAAGTAGCTATTGATATTGATGTATATCATAATACTAAGGATAAGAGTGTAAAATGTCATCTATTTAGCAATCAGAGCCAAATAAAATCAAACACAATTTTCATAGATTCTACTCAGCATTAAGCATTAAGCATTCAGCAATGAGGTGTTAAAACAACAAATGAAGCCTAAAAGAATGAAATCAAGAAAAAATTTCTAAACTTACACGACCATGCAATTATTCGCAATATGATTTTTATACTTGACGCCAACAGGTTGACATAGGATATATTTAGCCCAAGGACATGATATCAAAGAAACCCTAAGTACAACAGAGTTCGCAAATTTACCGCTTACACACTAACCAATTAGCCAACCGAAGTACAAGTAGAACTCTAGGTTAGCGAAACTAACAAAATCCTACAGTAAGATGGGATCAAATTTTGGAGTAACCAGATGGAGGATTCATACCATAAACAATGAAATCAACCAAATGTTTTTCAACCCAACCACGCAATTATTCGCAATGAGTTTTATACTTGGTGGCAATATGAACAAGGAAAATTCCAGACAGACTTAACTTCTGTACAAACTGACGCGGCACCATTCAAATAAACAGGTGCGGTCTGGCATTTAATGTCCTCTCTGCCTTTCTTTTTATCTGATTGATGCCGCTACAATTTTCCAGAATTTTAGCACTACTCAATGAACAAATAGGATACATAGCCCAAGGAAATGACATCAAAGAAACCCTAAGTTTAAAAGAGTTTGCAAAACGCAAGTATTAGCAATACGACTTTTATACCTAGGCCTAACATGAACAAATACGATACATGTAGCCAAGGAACTGACATAAAGGAAACCTAAGCTTAACGGAGTACGCAAATTTATAGCTTAGCTCACCAAAAATATAAAAAATCCGAGACTAGTAAGACTGGGGATAACATTTTGAAGTACCTTTGAGTGGAGTATCTTGGATCAAGCAGAAGCATGAGGAAGAGATCGAAATCAGAATGAAAATGGATAGATAGGGCACAAAAGGACTAGAAAAAGAGAAAGCCATTTTTCTCTCTCTTTTCTTTTCTTTTTGCTTTGAAAGGAGTAGCAATTGCACCGGCGTCAGATTGTGATCATCGTCATATATTCTCCGGTGAAGTTACGCAAAAGAAGCGTGTTTGTTTGTTTTGTAAGGAACACGCTAGACTTGTCGCCGCGTCGGTTCAAATCCTCCGTGTCCTCGTTTCACCGTTTGAAAAATTACTTAATTTCATAAATTATTTAATTTTATTGGTTGCAAAAATCATACTACATAAATTTGTATTAAAATATATATATATATATAATTTTTTAATTTAAAATAAAATATAAAATATTTATAAATTAGACAATTTTTTACAACAAAATGAGTTGCTATTAACATCCGGTTAATGACAAAAGAGTCTTTTATATTTTGTGTCTTATTGTTCATACTTTTATTCTTACTCATTAAGTCATTAGTGTGAGCAATAGTTTTGCTCAAAAGTGTTGACCTTACATCAAAAATACGTTGGAGGTTATGAATTTGAATTAAAGATCTTGTTCATTTTTTTCCCTCCCAAGACGTTAAATTTAAATCTCACAAAATAAAATGTTATACGATAACATAATACAAATCAACACAAAGTTATAAGTTAATTGATAAATCGTTAACAAATTCATCTGGTTATCTCGTGAACCAGTTTGACGCAAAATAATCACAAATTAGTTATAAGTTCACCCTCAGTACTTGTTTGGTTCAACTTTTGATTCATTCTTATGTCCAAATTAGTAATTTCACATGGAATGTTTGAACTTCATTAACTTATGATTTCACCTCTCGGCATGGATTATAAGAGATTATTAGTTTGAATTTACCATTTCTAGATTCCAATAACTAACTAAAACTTGAACCAAACGAGTGCTTAATGAATTCAAGTGACTTGTATGATCTGTTCAAACTTTCTAAGTCTTTAATATATCTAAAGTTTTATTGAATAATGGTAGGGTTTGTATCCATTTTAGTATTTATGAGTGTAAATTTTCTTCTCCTGAGATTTATTTTGAATTTTATTTAATTTTTCTTAAACGGCTATTATCGGGTTGTGTTGTCACCCAATAACAAATTAAGTCATATATAAGTTAAAAAAAAAATCACTCGACAGCTTATTAAGTCGGGCTTGAATGGAGGAAAAAAATAATTCCCATTCGTTAACGTAAAACCAACTTGAATTGGCCCTATTACAAGTTTAGAATTAAATTGAATATAAGGAGATAGTGGTTTTTTTTTTAGCACAAGTGATTATTCTAATCTATTCTTGTGAGGTGGGGAAAGAGTTACTAATTGGCTAAGTGGTGTTGCATCACAGCATAACAATTTTTATAAATCTCCACAATCAATTCATTCCAAACACACCTACAACAACAAATGGAATTGGGCTATGTGACCTCCCACTAGGCCAACTTGACTAAGAACATCTCCAATAATATATAAAAATTAATTGTAAATCATGCGTGTCAATCAACTTTTATACAAAACTTAAAATTTTAAAAAAATATGTTATAATAGTACTTTTGTAAATTCTTGTATACATTTTGAACTAACCAATAAGATATCAATATAAGTTAAATATTATTTCAAAAAAAATTCCTTCAATTTTGTTATGAATAATCTTATACTCACAATGGATCTTAATTTATACCTTTTGATAAGTAGATTTAAGATATATAATTTTTATTTGTATTAAAAATTATTACATTTTAAAATTTTAGACAAAAATTAGAGAAATAAAAAGTTGACGTGACAGTGTAAAGTATATATGTATTTTACGCAACTAATTCACACAAAACTCATTTTTAAATGATTTTTGTAAATAACATTTTTTACAAATTTTGTAAAATTCACACGAAGCATAAATATATTAGACTATTAGAGACGCTTTGAGCCCAAATTGGTTAAGGAGATAGTTAACTTTAATGAGAAAGCGGAACCAGATTTAGCTCTCTTAGTTCAAATAAAATTTAACTCCGTTATTAGATTAGATAAAATTTGGGTTAAGTAAAAAAAAATAAAGAGAGAGAGAGAGAGAGAGAGAGAGAGAGAGAAATATCTAAACTCTTTTTTGCCCTAAAACCCATACATACAGCAAAACCTGTATCTCTCTATCCGCGATCACTCTACACAGGTGAAGGGTTTAAACGTTAATGATGATTTCGAGGTTTGCTTTACTTTCTTCTTCCTCTTTTTCCCCTCAAATTAGGCACTACTCGTTTGGAAAAAAATTTCAATTTGAATATTGATGATACCATAACATAGATTTAGTCGAACTATAATACATGTTGCCCAGAATTGTTTGACAATGATTTTTCATTCCCTGTTTCTTCATTTTTTGATGACATGATAGATCTGTTTAAATATTGATGCCATAATGTTGGATATGATACCCTTTGTTTCTATGAAATTTATTGGACTTCATTTGTCATTACTCTCAGTATTAAGTTACTTTGTGTGCATATATATTTTGTAGGGTACACTTTCGCAAAGGCAATTATGCCTTTGCTAGAGCATAGTACTGTTTTGAGAAGTAGAACTTTATGCTTCTAATATTGTACATTGCTCCGGCAATAATCATAGTTGATTTGGCTACAGTACCACCCATTTTCCATTATAAAAACAAGATGTCAAAATTCGGAAGGCAAAATGTGAGGTTGCTTACACCGAGGGTCCATTTGTTTTTCTAATTCCTGATTGCTAAACATTGCGAACTCTGAATGCTTAAATCAGGGCCGGACCTTAGAATTCGAGAGCCTGAAGCGAAATTTATCAATGAGGTTCTCCATCCTCAAATTTTTAAGTCTTTTTTTTTTCTAAGCATCCCAATTCAAAGAAAATAAAATAAATTAAATTAATCTACATAAATGATCACTAATTATTTTTTGATCAGTGAACTTCTCCATTAAAGGCTGGCAACTAGTGCAGCAAATAAGCAAAAAATACATTATGAACAAAAACAACTACTTGAGCAATAACAAAAGCATCACTTAAATATTACCCGCTTTGCAGTTTTAGAGGCAACAGTATCAATCAAGCTTTCGTAGTCAAGTCGTTCGACTACTTTTTTCTCGATGGATAACATAGCCAAGCCATTCAACCTCTCTTGTGACATTGTTGACCGGAGATAAGTTTTGAGCAACTTCAACTTTGAAAAACTTCTCTCAGCAGTTGCAACTATAACCGGTATGGTCAGTAAAATTTTGTAAGCAATATATACATTCGGGTAACAACCTTCCATCTTCAAATAATTCAGGACATTAATTGCTCGTTTTGCTTCTTTTGGTAATGTTGATATTAAAAGTGTTAAGTCCAAATATAAATCATATGCCATAAAAAATTATGGGGCTCTAAAAAAATTGGGGCCTGAGGCAAGAACCTGTTGCGGCTCACCTCAGGTCCGCCTCTAGCTTAAATTGAGTGGTACCTCCAACAAGGTTTCATTTTTTGGCTTTGAATGTTGAATTGATGATATTTTACAATTTTGCCCTTATTATTATGATATGTATCAATAGCTAATGAATATAACGAATAAGTACACCATTGGAATAAAATTTCAATAAAGTTAAATTAAGCATAGAACTTGCCCCTTAACGTTGAATGTTGGATTTTTCAGCATTAAGAGGTGACAAACACGAGCACCATTTCTACCTGTTAATCCTGAATGGACTTTCATTTAGCATTAAGAGGTAAAACCAAACACCACCTAAGTAGTCTGGAACCAAAACACGACTAATCCTGCAATTGTGAATGTAAACATTGGACTTCTGATGAGTGTGTGTGTGTGTGTGTGAGAGAGAGAGAGAGGTCACATTTTGTGAGTGACATTGATTTTTTATTACCATTTATTCAAGCTGGGACTTGTATTCAAACCCATTCACGTTTCACATATAGACACATGCATACGTATCAGTTTGCCACTGTTGGATCAACCCATCCTCATTATGCAAAACATTATTCATCAAACGAACCCCTCGTTGACCGTCACAATAAATTCCTTCAACCCACTGTTGAATCTCATCACCATCTGTATCCAGTGTTCTAAAAACTCTCTGCCCAGGGCCCATTAGTCCCCGCTTATGTGCTAGGCAGCCGCATAGTCTTGTAGGATGGCAATTCGGTAGGAATAATAATCTTTCATTCTTTTTTATTTAAATATATTAATTTTTCATGTTTGAATTATTGGAATGTTTAACAAACTCTCAATGTCATTTGAAGAAGTGAAGTTTTATTTTGTTTGTATTATGTTATTTTAAAAATTAATAAATACAAAATTGTTTGTCTGATTAATCCCCTAGGCACTACTCCCCCCTAGCGCCCCAGGAACGCCTATCGATTGTTAGAACATTGCATGTATCAACATCACTGACCAGCCCCTTTAATCAATATAATCATTTTCATAGATAATCACCCCCCCCAAAAAAAAAAAAAAAAAACACACACACACAATTGATCTTGCCTACGGTGGTATTTGAGGTGTGTTGGGTGTTAGTGGATTTTCATGGTGATGTTGGGCAAGTCTATGGAAAAGGCGATGATAGTAAAGTGGGATGCTAGCGGATTGAAGCGTTTTAGGGGAGTTGGTGCACACATGTATGGTGGGTGGATTAGTCAATTTTGTCTTGATTGAGATTCTATCTAGAGACTAGAGGATTAGGGGCACCCTCGAGATATACAAGGCTTTGCACAAAAATTAAAATTGGGAGTCCTCTCACATAAAACACACCTTTTGCGTGCTTATTGTAATGCAGTGTTTAAAATATATTGGGCCCTTCCATAAGTAATAAAACCGACAATATAGAGGACCTACACACACAGAGACTAGTGTCGGTCTATGTAGGGGTAAATCACTAATTCAGTATCTCTATATCTTTAGTAGTTAAATGTCAAGTCAATTGTTTAGACATTTAAGTAATTTTAACAGATCCATAACAGGTTGTGTCTTCATCAAGTTGAAATTATTGGTCACTGTGACACTGATTTGCTTTTTTGCAACTATGCAGTCGCCATCCAGAGGTTCTTTGGGCTCAACGTTCTGATAAGGTTTATCTGACCATTGCTTTACCAGACGCACACAATGTATCTGTAAAGTGCGAGCCTGAAGGGTTATTTAGTTTCTCTGCAGTGGGGGTGCAAGGTGAAACCTTTGACGTCAGTTTGGAACTTTACGGGAGAATTGTGCCTGAGGTTAGTATTTAGTATTTACTATAATGGGAGTTTCTTTCTTTTGGTCCTTTTGCCTCAAATGGTTTTATCCAAGGTTCACTTTTACAGTTTAGTCAAGTTTAAATGATTATACATCTAACTAGTTGTAACTGTCCCCTATATGTTTAAACTAAATAAAGCATTAACTTTATCGCCGTTGCTGAACAATTTGTTATAGTTTCAAATTATAAACTAAAGAAAGTATTAACTTTATCGCTGTTGCTGAACAATTTGATATAGTTTAAAATTATAAATAAAGATTTCAGTATTCCCAGGTTCCTGGTATGATTTGTTGATAGGAAAGTGGTGCTTGAGAGGAGATAAGAAGAAATCGAAATTGTTATGGAGGTGTAATCACATGGCGGTGTTGTGGTGTGTCTGGAAAGAAAGAAATGCTAGGATATTTGAAGATAAGGAGGAAAATGAGGAGAAGGTGTGGCAAAGAATCAAGTCGTTAGCTTCGTTGTGGGCATTCTCGTCTAAGAAATTTGGTATTCTTTCAATGTCAGATATTTTACGTGACTGGGCAGCAGCTATGGCGCGAAAGAAACAGCTTTTGGGTTTCTCTCGGTGAAAGAGATTTGCGAGGGATATGTAGCTACAGTCATTTAGGGAGGTTTCTGGTTGTATTGATGTTTGATTTATGTGGTGTTAGTTTAGTCCACTCTGTGATGTAGCCTGTGGTGTTCTAGTTGGGCCGTTTTGTGTTGAAGCTGGGCTATTTTGTGTTTTGTTTTGTTTTCTCTTGTTTGTGGTATGTGGACCTCTCGTCCACTTTTTTCTTTTTTCTGCTTGTATTTGGTTTTTTAATCAATATAAGCTTTGTTTCTGATCAAAAAAAAGTTTTCCATTTTGGTAGTATTGCAAGAGTGATGACCTAACAATAAGTTAATTTAACATATACTTATGTAGCTTTAAGAGTTGGCACATATACAGGGATGCTACTAAGAAATGCTTTGTTGGTCAATTAAAACGATAATACTTGAACTTCTTGATTTTTGGGGAGAATTTTCTTTTGCTAAATTTCCTAGAATATCTAATAAGTTCGTTGTCTTCTTTATCTACCTTGGCTAAGAAATTAGTCTGCTTATTTGGTACCTTGAACTTACCTTCGCCATTTGCTTTGATGCTACGGGAATAACCAGAGATACTCATCAAATGGCCAAAATGCCAAGAAGCTAAATGCGGAGATAAATCGCTTCCTAGGTCAATGTATCGTCTTCAATGGCCCATTGACCATTGGTTATGCCCCCTTTTTATTTTTTTATTTTTTTTGGGGGGGATCACAATTATATTATTTTCTGTAATAATGTGATAGTTAATTAAGAGGAAGTTTTGATGGTTGGAACATAGGGTGTTTTTGCAGGGATGTATACTGATTGTGGTTCAATCTGTTTGGGAAGTGTGCATATTTGATAGTTTTTTGTTCTCTAAAATTGTGGTTTTAAGATGAGAGATATTTTGTGGGGCAGTGCAATGGAGTGGAAAAAAATTGGTTAATTATTTGGAAAATTTTGTCAAAACCAAAAAGTAAAGTTTCAGGTTTGATTTAGAAAATTCAAGTCAAAGGAACGAATCTTTGGTGAAAAAGTGATTATGATGCTTCTCTCTTTGCCATAATTTTTTTATGTGATATCAGTATTAGGAGCAAGAATTGCCCTAGGGACAACAGGTTTAACTAAAAAGTTTATTTCTCTTGCCATGAGTGTGTATTGACGCTTCTCTTTTTGGCTTTATGGAACTCATTGCTTAGTTGAAGGGAAAGTGCTGAGTTCATTTCCATAATGGAGACAATTGATGGTGTTCAGTTGTTTCCCTAGTCTAAAGATCAATTTTTTTTTTGATGTTGGGTGAGGGTTTCTCCAGTTTTTTCTTTAATGCAGGAATTGGTTCTCCTTTGGCATCTTACGATTTCCCTTCAAAATTAATTTCGACAGTTGGCACTCCTATCAAAGTACAAATATACAATGCTTATATATATATTTTATTTTTTTAAGGAATCTCTAGACATGGAAAATGAGGCCCTAGAGAGTTATTTGTTTTTTGATCAGAAACAAACCGCTTTTATTAAAAACTAATTAAAGCGATATAATATAGATTACATCTTTAGTGAACCAGTAGTCCACCAAAGCCCCTCAAGAAATACCAAAAGGCTACAAAATACCAAGCGTTACAAAAAACCAAACAACAATCAAAAGATGAAGCCATAAACAGGGCTACTACAGGATAGATGCGTTCCAATTTCCACATAAATCTGAGACTGATAAGGATCCAAACAGGTTCGAAGAGATGGCCCAAAATGATGCTAACTGTTTGATTTTAAACCATACTTCACCGGCTTCGCAATATTTATCTTCAAATATTCTAGCGTTCCTTTCATGCCAAATTCCCCAAGCTGATGCCAAGCAACAGCATCTCCATAACAATTTTGATTTCTTCTTATTTCCACTAAACTTCCAATCCAAGCCTAATAAATCATGCAATGAGCTAGGCAACGCTCCAATAACTCCAAATTCCTCCCTTGCCTTACTCCACATATAAATGGAGAAATTGCAGTGAACTAACATATGATCAATGTTCTCACCTCCCTTTTTGCAAAGAGTACACCAAGAAGGAGAAATGACTAGGTTTGGCCTCTTTTTTTGGAGTAAGTCGCAAGTATTAACTCTTTTCCAAGAGGCCAGCCAAGCAAAAAATTTCACCTTCGGAGAAATACCAACTTTCCAAATAAACTTATGAGGCACAAAGATAGGATCCAATGGCGAGTTGATGAGCAAGTGAAAGAACGATTTGCAAGAGAATATAGATAGGATCCAATGGCGAGTTGATGAGCAAGTGAAAGAACGATTTGCAAGAGAATATACCCAACTTTTCCCCTATCCACAATCTATAGTCTCTTTCGAATCTAGAGACTTGAGAATTAGAAACCAAGTCTAACAATTCCAAAAAGTCCCCAATTTCCCTATCATTTAAATTTCTGTGAAATTCTAAGTCCCATGAGAAAGAATCAATAGAAATCCAACGAATGATTGATGCTATGAAGCTATTTGTGTTTCGAGAAATTCTATATAACCGGGGAAAAAGAGAAGCAAGAGTAGAAACCCCAACCCATATATTTTCCCAAAACCTAGTGGAATTACCCATACCCACTTTAAGTTGAATAAATGATTTAAATTTAACAATGCCAGTAGAAATGGCTTTCCAAGGATTCCTATGAGTGCCATTAGTAACCATGTTTGCATCCCACCCATTTTCATGAAGTCCATACTTACTTTTAATTATTGAGCACCACAATGAATTTTGTTCAATGGGAAATCTCCAAAGCCATTTCCCTAATAAAGCTTCATTTTTCTTAGCAATGTTACCGATGCCCAGTCCCCCTTTATCCTTACTTTTAGACACTAAATCCCAATTCAGTAAATGATCACAAACTCCCTCCCCGAATCCTTCCCAAAAAAAATTTCTCATTAGTTTTTCAATAGTGTTACACACCATAATTGGCATTTTGAAAAGAGAGAGATAATAAATTGGAATACTTTCAAGGACCGACTGAATCAAAGTTAACCTACCTCCCCTCGAAAGACATCCTTTTAACGAACCTTCTAATCTTTTTGAAATTTTTTCAACTACCAGACCCCAAAACTCAACTTGACAAGGGTTGTCTCCAAGAGGCATCCCAAGATAGGACATTGGCCACGACCCCAATTTGCAACCCGCCGTCCTCGCCAACGACATCATATCTACTTCCTTCACATTGATACCTGCTAACACACTTTTGGATAAATTGATGTTAAGCCCCAAAACTAACCCAAATATATCCAAAATATCAATCAAATTTTTAAGCTTTCTTTCATCTTTTGAGAGGAAGAAACTTGTATCATCGGCGAACCGTAGATGTGAAAGTTTAGCTCAAACCCGGTGGCATACATAAAGAGGGGAACATGGACCTGACCTCTCAAAATACAAGTAAAAAGGAAACGAAGTCTGGAGAGTGGGCTTTATAGCCATGCTTGTTTGGCTAAATTATACAAATTTGCATTCCTCTTGTGCAATGGTTGCTTGACCGGGAGACACCCCCGGTGGTCCAAGAAAGGTTTCACGTAGCAGGGAATCGCACCTGAGACCGTGCACCTACCCACACAGTCCCAAGTTCGCCCTTACCGCTGTGGCAACCCCTTGGATTATTTGTATCATCTCTCTATATGCATATGTTTATCCCTTTGTTCCATTAATCTTCTTTTCTAATCTTTTTTATTTTTTGTTAAGAAAAATGCATTTTAATAAAACCTAGGCTAATCTGCAGAAGCGATGCGTGTGCAACTCGGATTATCTAATTTGAACAGAGACAAAAATAGGATGTAGCTTGGTAAGTGTAAGTTTAACTTGCCTAAACTCCATGGTTCTAGACTTTTTGCCAGCAATTTTTTTATTGAAATAGAAGACTGCGGGGGTAAATAGGCATGGTTGAAATCAGTCTTGGCTTTATATAATATTATATTATAGATATAGATAATAAGATTGTACAATAGTGTAATCCAATATGACATGGGATCAAAAGAATGTAAAAGTAGGACATTTTTTCCATGAGAAATCTATTTTGATACTGTGCAAATATGTAGAACTGGCATTAACCTTCATCCATACTATCCAGAATTCCACTCTCACTCACTGCCAGAGCATTCAGATCATAATGACCAAAGAACTTTGTGTTAATGGCCCAAGTGTGGTTGTCTATCCGATTTTCTCCAAAATCTCAGCAGGATAGGGCAGATCGGTGAGAGGCGCACGTTAGCAAGATCGGTGAGTGGTGATGGTGGTGGATTTTACTTTTGAGGTAGTTATAGGTATGGAAAATCAGAGTTGTGTGGGGTGTAGGATAAGGATAACTTCCCTTTTCTTCAAATTTTCCACAGTTTCTTTCCTTCCAGAATGTCCAAGCTAGGGATAAAATGGTACAGATTCTGTAGGATCCTTTTCCTTTCTCCACAATTCCATCCCAGGAAAAAATTGATTTCCAGAAATAGACTCCATTTGCTTGGAACTGCCTCCATCACTTTCAATATCCTGAATTTCTTATACCTTAAAATGCTCAAGTCTTCAGGGGCTTACTTGGTCTGCAGCAACTCGTTAGTACTGGCCTTAATATTGAACTACGGACTAGACAACTTTTTTTTGCCCTGGAACTTGGTGACCAACAAATGCCCTAACTTTTATTTGATAAACAAATGTTGACTTAGCTTCAACAGGATCAAGTCTCCAAATCTCATTCTTGATGGGCACATAATATGCTTTGTTCAAGAGAAACGTAAGAAAGATAGAACTCTTGAAGAAATGAGGAAAGTTTTTAATTTCCCAATCTTTTCCGGGGAGAAATAGAATTTGAGAAGTTAGTTTCCTTATGCAGGCATGGATCCAATAAATTTGATGAAAGGGGGACAAGTCTAGTACTACTTCTTATAATTGAAGGGGCAAAATTAGTTCTCGTAATATTTTTTGTCCAAAATTAAAGGGGAAAAGATAACTAAAATATGTATATTTCTCTTAATTAGTTAATTTCTAGGACAATTTATTACTAAATTACGAAATTTCCAAAATTAAAAGGATCCCCTCTATCTCCGTTGGCTACTGTTCTGCTGCATGTGCATTGGAGGATCTAATTGCACCCCTTGAAGATTGATCAGGTGCTCTTGGAGGCCTGGATACTACGAGATATTACAACAATATGCAATGAAGCCTTGCCAATAGTCTGTTTCAATTCTTAAGATATACTTAAATGTTGTTGATAACAAAATAAGGCAATCTCAATTCTTTCTGTTTGATAAGCCATAAACTGTATTTCCATTTCATATGAATATATATGCCTCGCCTTCAGGAACACAAGCTTTTCTACATGGTAATATGTATATTTTTCTGAATGAGGTTCCATTTCATTTATGTTCTTCAAAGGCTTGTTGTGTTTATTCAAAGTGTTATTCTTTTGCTGTGCAGGGTTGTAAAACTAATGTTGGGTTGCGGAACATACTATGCTCGATTCAAAAGGAGGAGAAGGGTTGGTGGAAAAGAATATTAAAGTCAGAAGAGAAACCTGCTCCATTCCTTAAGGTTGATTGGAACAAATGGTGTGATGAGGATGAAGAGCCGACTAATTGTAAGTCCCCTTCCATTTTAGTGGGCGTTTGAAAGAGTTTTTTTCCCCGTGTGTGTCACAGTAAGGAACTGGGTCATCTAAGTTTTAGATTAACCTTTTTTGAGGTTAGGTTAGTGTACTTATAATTCATCCTCCTGCAAACATATATAGTCGACCGCATTATAATTGTTTAGTCATGGCTAATTTGTCCATACTTCACCATAATTTGCAATTATGTTTTGCAGCTGATTTGGACTCTGATGATGATGATGTGGCTGTAAGTTGATTTTCCTTGTTAGATGTAAAAGTCGCGTGATAGTTATTATTGGAACTGTTCACTATTCAAAATGAATTTTGTTTCCTCACAGTACACTGGTGAAGAGAATGGAAGCAGCGATGATGAAGGAATGCTTTGTGAGTTCCAATTTTTTATTTTCTCTATGAATCTTCTTTTTAATCTTTGTCTCCATTTTACTTGGGGTTCATTGTTGAACTGCCCCATTAAACTGCTTTGTTTTGGAGATATCTTGTCATTGCTGATTGCAACATTAATTTGTCGACCTGCCAAATTTTCCATCTCTGTTTGAAATCCCCCAAAGGTTGCAAAATTAATTGAAAATTTTATTAATAAGATGAGAAATTGTGTCAAAACCAAAAACTAAAGGTGGGTTGGGATATTTAATTTGAAAAACAAAGCCTTGCTTGGAAAATGGTTGTTGCACCTTCAGACCTCCTTTGTACGTTCATTGTGGTATGACATTATTTGGTTTATGTGGGTTGCGTGTTAATGGACGGGACTCAAAGGTTATGGAATGAGGATTTTTTAGATATCCTTGGAAGTATACTCCTTTAGCTCTTTATAATTTTTTAAACCATTTCTCTTTGAAAATTGGGAATGGTAATAGAGTGAGATTTTGGAAGGATATTTTTAGAGGGGTTTCTTCATTTTGCTCATTGTTGTATCTCTTGCCCTTGAGCAAATTTGAGTCAATTGCATCCTTGGCTTTGTCAAATCCTTATGCCTCAATTCATTGAAATTTGAATTTCTCTTGCAACTTAAATGATAGAGAATGCAACACATTTACTTCTTTGCTGGAAACTCTTGGTTGTGAGCATGTCAATGGGAGAAGGACAAATGGGTTTTGGTTGTTGAGTGGGGTGGCTTTCTCTTTTGCTTCCTTTTTCCTAAATTTAGTCGATTCCTCAATCTCAAGTCATCTCACCCAAAAGTTTAAGCTGTTAGGTAGTGGGCCAACAATGTATATCATGCTCTTCAACACCCCCTTCACGTGCGACCCCTACTCACTCGCATGTGGCGATACAAATTAATTTGATGTGCAATTTATGCACAAACAATTTGAGGTGCGCTTTGTGCTCAAATACAAAGAGGGGAAATGAATGCAAGCGGGAGGATTCGAACATGTGACCTTGCAGAACCTAAGCTTTGGTACCAAGTTAGAAACCATCTCACCCAAAAGTTTAAGCTGGTAGTGGGCCAATATTGTATATCATGCTCTTCAACATCAACAAACTGGCTTCCTTCAAAAATTATTTGGGCAGCTAGTATTCCATCTAAAATACAAGTACTTTGTATGGTTTGTAGCTCATGAAAAAGTAAATAATATTGATTTGCTGCAAGGGAGAAGACCATATTAGTGTCTATCACTGACTTGGTGCGTCTTATTCAAGAAAGCAGAGGATAGCATGACAAATTCAGAGCAAAAAGTTTGGGATAGAATCAAAGCATTGGCTTGTTTGTGGGCTTATACTTCAAAAAGTTTTGGGTTTCATGTCTATATCTGAGATTCAGAGAGATTGGGCAGCTGCTATGGTCTAGGACAGACTGAGTTTTTTGGTTTTTGTTTTGGGGCAGCTTTCTTTAGTGCCTAAGGATGCTTTTCTTTGGATCATTTTTGTTTTTGGTTTGCTGGGCAGTGGATTCCTTATCCATTTCCGGTTCTCCTTTGCTTGTACTTGATTTTTCTATCTATATAAGCTTGTTTCTTATCAAAAAAAAATAAAAATTCAGAGCATGCCTTTCTTCAGAAAAGAGCTCGAGGGTGGCCAAGATGCAGGCTTGAACCCCATCAAGGTTAGTTAAATGCAATTTCAAATCCCTTTTAAGGGAAATTTAATAGGGGATGTCAGGGGCCGTTTCAAATCCCTTTAGGGACAGTTGATTTGGGAGGGTTACCCCTATTTGTCTAGCCCACTACCAAATCTTAATAAAACCTCCCACTCTAGTCCTTGACTTGAGTTTTCTTGTAAAAGAAAAAAAAATAGATCTGAGTTGAAGGATAGAGAGGACTTTTGGAAGATTCAGGTTTTGTGTTACTTAAATTCTTTCAGATATTGAAGGTCTGATCTGGGCTTCTGGAAAGAATTCCGTGGTATAGTTTTTATCTTAGCCATTTATTTTTACAGTAAACCTATCAGATTAAGGCCCATTATAAACTTATAATTTCGGGTTCATTATAATTTAAATGGATACCTCAGGGCCATTGAATTAATACCATTTTACTAGAAATATAGACTAAGATCCAGAAATAACCATTAAGATTATTCAGGGCCCTCATCTCCCATTTGGGAGGTTGTGGGTTCAATTCCCACTTCCTCTTTTAACCCACAACTTGGAGATCAAGAGTTCAATCCCATTGGATGTTCTAGTATCTATTGGAGAGTATATTCATCCTTCAGGATTTGTGAGGCGTCTTAGAGGTTTTGATACCTCAAGTTATCAGTATATCTGTGTGTGTATATATATGTCCAGGCTCTAAAGATGGATTTACTCCCTTTAACAAACAGAAGGGATATTCATTTGGAGCGGTAAATATATGATTTTTGTATGAAAATTTGTAGAGATGATCTATGTGAAGAAAGATCACGTCACCAAATTTTATCAAAAAATTAAATGTAGAAGTGGGTGAGGTGAAATTTCAACAGCCGAAAATGCTCATAAATAAAATTTTCACTACACCCACTTCTACATTTAATTTTTTTGATCAAATTTGGTGGAGGTGATGCACTCATCATGGGATCATCTCTATAAATTTTTGTACAGAGTTTTATCTATTTACAACTCTGAAATGAACATTCTTATTTTTTGTTAAAGAGAGGAATCCCTCTTTAGATCCTGGCTTTACATATTATATGCACGATTCTACAAAAGTTAATTTAGAAGTCCATTCCAGGCTATAAATATTTGGCTCATTTCTTCGAGATCTTTTCCAGTGGCTGGGCCTAGGTGACTCCTTTAACGAGGTGAAAAAACTATTTGTTTGCTTTTGAATTTGTCTAGACAATACCTGCCTAATCATCGCATCTCATTTAATTGTGATCGTATTACCTATGAAGCCTCTGGTTTCTTGCCTCAGCCACTGTTGCAACGCTCACCTTCTCTTATTCTCATGCGTTTGTTTCTACATGGTTTACTTGTATTGCCTCCTCCAAATCCTATACATCATAAACTTTTTTCACTCCCCATTAGTTTAATTCTAGATGTAGCAAAATTGGCGGGTTGTTGGGTCTCTCACAGGCGCACATACACATATAATCCCGTTTGTGCAATTTTGGAGACAATTTTCTCACAAACTTCTATGACGTCGTTAAAAAGCATTATAGTATGGATTAAATGAAAACTAGAATCAAGGGGAAAAACAGATTTGCTGTTCTAGTGGTTGGGATATGTTGGTTTCGGTTTTTAATGGGCAAGCGGGCAGGGTTCATGGAATATGGGGTTTTCTCCGTTACATCCCTAGTTAGCTACTGCAACTTTAATGTGAATCGTCTTTCTTGTACATTGCTGGAGAAACCACTTGTACAGATAACAAAAAATGATTTGCAACCCAACATGAACCATTAAAATATGGGCCCAAACGGGTTGCTCTCTCTCTCTGTCTCTCTCTCACACACACACACAATCTGATCTTGTTGTAAATTCTAGTAATGGATTTATTGATTCCTGACGAATATTCGATTCATTGCAGATCTTCCGGACTTGGAAAAGGCTAGAGGATGAAAGTAGCGTATACTCCTATTTTACTCTATTACTAACATGATGGAAATGAAGACTGGCAAATGCTACGTGGTTATATAAAGATTCTCAAGTTGTGTGTACATATATGACTAGTGAATTTTATTTGGTTGGCCCTTTTTGTAAGGGCCTATCCCAAATATGAACATGGTGTGTGGTTAAAAAGTTTTAGTTGGGAGATTTGTTGTGTTTCAAAACTCAAAATTTGTATCAACACGCAGAATTTGAAGTTTCGTTATTTTTCCTAAATTCTAGGAGCAAAGGATTCAAGAATCCCTTGGCAAAAATGAAAATGTTAAAGACTTAATTTTGGTACAACTTTTTTGTACAAACTGGCGTGGCACTAGGTGGGGCCACACATGTAATGTGTTTACCTTTGTCTGGATCGGATTTGTGCTACAATTGTTTGTATAAAAAAGTTGTACAATCTGTTAGGATGTTTACGCTACTATAGCAAAGATCAGGGAACCATTGGTATGTTGCTGAATTGAATATGAATAAAGAGCTCCAACCTTTGATAATAGGTGCTCGGTAAGTGCACATATATTACTCAACACCACATGCATGTGTTGAATGATTGTACGTTATGCTTAAAAAGTAGTGCATGTATTGGTGGAGTGATGCATTGTTGCCCTTACAATCACCTTGATAATTTGTGATGGTTGAATTGTTCTCGAATGGTCACTTCAGCAATGTAAAATACTAGATTGTGACAAAAGGAAAGCGTATGGATCAAACATATTAAGTAAGTTGAAGCAATACCTAAAAAAAATTAACATTCTTCGCTTTGTACGCAACCAAATGTAGTCACTTGGCCAGTGACATAAAAATTCTAGTACTTTTGTGGAGAGAAAATGTTAATTATTTTGAGTGTTGAATTCATAAATTGGTATTTGTAGTTTTGTTTTTATCTATTTTTTTATTGTTTAAAAGATGCTTGCTATGTAAAAGGGAGTTGAAAAGTTAAATTTTATAGGAAAAGCAATGCATATAAATTTCCCTAATCACTAATTGCCGGTTAACAGCGAGTATCACTGTAGTCAACCATCTTTATTGGCAATATTGGTTGAAAAATAATGACGAAAAATATAAAACAATCCTTGTTATACATCCTTATTTTGAATTAGATATATAATTAATTCTACCATTCGTTCACATTACCGACCTTACTAGCGAAATGGCCGAAACTTCCCGTCAACTTCCAATTGAAGCCTTAAACTTATTGAGCGCATAAAACCAATTATTATTATTTGAGATATGAGGCGAAAGGACTTCAAAATTAAATCTAAAAGGAAACCTTCGATTTTTAGTTAATTAGACCATCTGAATTTGTGATGCATGTGTGTTCACATGTACACATTTTTTGAATTACATCGGTGTGAATTATACTCCTAACCCCTCCCCTCTCATCAATGGCGGATCCAGTAAATTTGGGGGTGGCAAAATACAAGCACCAAATTTTTTATTCTTTTGACTTGCAAATAATTAACATAAAAACATACTCAAAATAAGCTAACCAACAAAGATCCACAATTACTAGTTATTTTCTCCTCATTTTTGTAACAGTAAATCTCATTGTATGCAAGATTAAGATTTGTATTTACATATTTAAGCCCAAAATGTTATAAATTTACTTGTAGGAAAATCTTGAAAGAGCCAATAAAGGGAAATTAATCAAAATTTTCAAAAACCTTGGAGGAGCCCGAGCCACCCCTAACCCCCCTTGCATCCACCACTGCCTCTCAATCCCTATGTCGGCAGAACCACCATTTGGTTATAAGGTTATTAGCCTTGCACGTATTTCAAGAGAAAAGTTTATAAAAGTAATAGATGGCCTAATGATTGAGAGTTATATATTTGCTTAGTGGCAAGGGCAACCTAGGTGGGATTTCAAGAGTTCCACTGCCACCAATGGCCGATGATGGATGGTGGTTAGTAAGACCTACGAACCCACGAGTTATATACTTGCTTCGTCTTAAGGACAACCTACGTGGGATTTCAAGAGTTCCACTTCCAGCAATGGCCGATGATTAACCGCGGTTACTAAGACCTATGAACTAGAATGCGTAAGAAAGGAAAAATAAGGGCATAATCAATTAAAAAAAAGGAATTTGAGCTCTCTCACGACCCGTATTGTAAAATGTTGTTATGCCTAAAATAAACCGTCGGGGATCCATTTGTTACGTAAAAATTAAGCGTCATGAGAATTGCAAGAAGTATTGGGTAGATTATACCTCAGCAAAAGGGAGCATATTTCTCTAAGAAAAAAGAGAAGACTAAGCGCATTTCTGCTTTTAGATACCATCTCCGTTTCACATTAAAGTCCAATTGAACTTCAACACTTTTTTAGGTATACACAAAATTCAACTTAATAAATGAAGAATAAAACTTGCTTGACATCGTTAGAATTAATATATTGATTTATCTCAAAATGGAAACTGAAATCTTAATTCGAGACATTCAAAACAGAAACATACACCCTTAATTTAGCACATAAAGGGTGACAAAAATGGATATATTCAGAAGCAACTCCGTTCTAATTGAATTGCACAATAAAAGCTCAAAAAAACCACACGACGGGAACCTATCCATAACTACAAGCACAAAACACCCCATCTGCTACAAGTTAAGCTAGATAAACATATCAGTAAAGCACCAGCAGCAACATTTGCTGAAAATTTAAGCTGGGATTACTACAGCTTCAAATAGAAAAAATTAGGATCTGGCCCAACATTTTTTTAAAAGGATGCGCTCCGTAGAGATACTCTATCAGAGTATCTCCCGCACTGCCTAACAGTATATGCCACCCACATTTTTGGCATCTGCCGCACATCTCCAAATACTAAAAGTTCGAGGCAAATAACAAAACTGAGGGACTGCATCTTTTGAAGAAAAAAAAAGAAGATGACGAAGAAGAAGTTGTGCAGCACATACCTAAAATTTTTCAAACAAAGGGACCAGATCCTAAACGCCCCGTGAAAATAACATCCACTCAAATTCTTTGGTACATATAACACTCACAAAACGGAAAAGAAAGTTGAGTAGAGTGAGTCTCTATTGCAGTTGTTGCTCCCATCCTCCTAATCTCAAGCCAGGATCATAATTTGTAAAGAGTCTAAACTCATTCCCCAGTTTGCTCGTGTGGTGGGGCCTGAATCCGCATGGACGTAACCCTAGCAGCTCGGCCGCCCTATCAGTCTGTACTGCCCCTGTTTAAAAACGAAAGTAATATCCATCTACTAAATATACCAACTTATACCTTCAAAATTAGATCGGCAATGTTAAAACACAGGTTTCATTCAAAAAAAGGTTAATTTGTCCTATATTTCTTGTTATTTTGTTTTCTCCAGCGAATATGCATGTGTTAACATTTTTTATGCACAAAACATGACACCACACTGGCAAGCACTCATTAAATAGAAATGTCATAAGTGGGAAACATTAAAGGTAATAACATTTTATGTTTTTAGTCCCTGGTTCACAACAAATAGTAAGATGAGGCATATCCACAACAAAAAAATTTGCTTTTAGTTCCTCTTTTCAGAGGATAGCACCTTGACAAATGTAAATGCCTTTTACAAAATATGGACTAAAAGCACATACAATTGCATGCCCTAGACATAACAGAACAAAAATACAGGAACTTACAGTGAATTTCTTGTAGATTAAAAGAGTGATAATTTATCCAATCGTTTGTTACATTCGATGATAAACACATGGGCCAGTACAATAAGTTTTGTTATTATTGAAACGTGCAGAATTCAGATAATGAATACCTGTGAGCAGCAGCACATAAGATGTTTGTCCAGGTTGCAAAAGAAAAGAAATTGTTTGAGCAACTTTCTCCAAGCACTCTTGACTCTGGCACACAAAAAACACACATGCACACAAAAAACACAAGAATAATATCAGCCTGTAATTACACAAAATTATTCCACAATTTGCAACCAAACAAGATGAAACTAACATCGCCTTCTGATTACAAAAAGTAATAATAGTAATCCATCCATCCAAAATTAAATGTCATGTTTTCCTTTTCAAGACGTCCCAAATTAGGTCACATTTCCTTTTCGGGGCACTGTCGTGGACCAAGTTTCATGATGATAGTAAATATTCCCTTCGTCCCAAATAAGAGTCCAGTTTGACTTCCAAACTTATTCAAGGATACACTATTTTCAACATAACCAATGGTAGAAAACAAAGGTTGTTTATTATCATAAGGTTAGGCGCATTGGCCACACCAATCAAAGGAAAGAGAAAGTAAATTGTCACTTATGCGTAAACAATAATCATGAGAGTTTGCACTGAAATTTTGATCATATAATCTTTTTACAGAAATTGATATGCAGCATGATATACCCTACAAGATTACTCGCGGAAATAAAATTAGTGTAGAAGGATCCTCCCTCAGTGCCTCCTATCCCCTGGCTTACAGGTTCAGGGGGTAGAGCACTACTTAGTCACACACTGCCCCTTCTAGGGAATTTGAAGAGAAGTGGCTTGGAGGATTGAACAGAGGGTCTGTTGGGTGAGGTGTCACCTAACCTCCTCAAGAAAGAAAAGGAGGCACCAACTTAACCAGACAAAGAGCTATCCCAAAACCATATCCAAACAGTACCCATATTTAATGCGGCACTTGAAATAAGGTTGGGCCCTTTCCGTTTTAGGGAAAAGCCCATCATTGCAAAGTTCCCTTTTTTTGGCAAAAGAGACAGCCTACTAATTCCCATCATATTCAATCATTTGAAACATTCCTCTATACAATTCCCAAGAACATTCTCTCTTTTTTCGCCATTATTTCCTCCTTGAATGTACCCTCTTCTGGCACCCTATCCAAGGCATATTCCAAGAAGATACCCCCGGCCTGTCTAGCTTGCTCTCTACCTTCTGGTGTGCTGCTCTCTCCTTCTCTCCTCGAGGTGCTAATGTTCTCACTTCAATCCGTTCTCTAATTCCTTTGGTTATTGTGATTGACACCACGCAAGTTACACCTCATCTATCCCTACCCTCACACACTACCCTCTTACAAATAGGAATCCTTATTCTAGAAATTATGTGGACCTTTTAACAAATCTATTTCCTAGGACAAAATGATTAAGGATCAGAACAAATTCAAAACGTAAACAACCAATCCCAACAACGTCCTTACCAGGTAAGGAGGATCTGCAACCACAATTTGATATGCATGCTTCAATGATGACGGGAGCTCTTCCGGTTGGTTGTAGTCGTAGAATGTGAATTCACTTCCATATTGCTCAAAACGTTTGTCATACTCAAGAAGTTGTACAGACATATTACAATCAATTTTCTGAAATTCAGGTTAAGAGAAGAAGTATGAATAACCATAAGTTAGGTCCTATGATGCAAATCAAGTAACTGAGGATGACATAACATAAAAAAGTAACACTACATTGAGGATAATATATTTCTAGATGCTGCAATACTGCAATTATAGATGAAATTATCGTAATCAATTGATATTATTATGAGAAAATTATGAGAGTGGCACTGTAAGAGAACTCAAAACACCAAATTTTTAGAAATGAAAATGATGGCAGTATGTTAGGATTATTTTATCAACTAAAAAGTGCAGGACAAAGTTACCTTCTTAATAGTAACCTTCCTTTAGTAAGATACAGATACTCGTCGAGGGATACATTCGCACCTGTATATCATGTTCTTGGTTCTATATAGCACCAAACATCGATGTATAATAAGATACTACCAAATGACCGGTGCCTACGGCGGTATCCATGTTCAATAATTAGATATATTAGTTTTATCCAGATATGTATATGTGTCTATATCCCTTAAATAATGATACACAAGCCCCATCAAAATGGGACTTGCACATAGCATCCACATTACATAGATTTGTCAAGAGACTAAATCTAGCCATTGTTCAAAGGTGAACAACTATGGACCCTCAATTGTGTATTGCTCAGCACAAAAGTCCACACACATCCTTCCCTATTATATAGATGAGACATAGTACTACACTACACAGGACAACCATCGACCTAGTCAACGGGGAGTATACAAATCTATTTGAAGATTATAAGGTACAGTCCATTGGAGATCTAAACTTTCTTAGGGGTCCTTCTCCCTTTTTAATAAAGTTGATCACTCCCTCTCTCACATCAAGAGTTACATGATTGATGTATTAGCATGAAGAATGGAAAATCCTGTTAGTTGGCTATTTAGAGGAAATGTTTGTTTATCATTTTCTTAAATGTTAGTTTATGTTTGATTCTCTTCATTAATGATTCCAAACAGAAGATAAGAAGTAAAAATCATTTTTCCTCTTCCCATCAGCTTCTCTCCAACGGCAATATAGGCTAAGCACTATTTGCCCAAGGAAACTACATTTTTCTCTCCAATATGTTCCACCATAAATCAAGAAATTTGATCAAATGGGTGGCATCCTTCGATATACTAGATGAGCAAAAAGAAATTGGAATAAGGAACTTCAAACAATAATAGTTGGCAAGTCATGTTCACAAGAGTACCTACAAATAAATTACATGGACCAATTCAGTCCTTTAGCACTAAATTCAAGTATTTTGTTTTTACCCTATCCTTATAATCTATCATTAGCTGCCAATCTCTTCTTTAACAAAACACTCCATAACATCATCTTCATGACAAATCCTCAAAAATATTAAGATAGTTATTGTGATATGTACTGTATTTTAGAAGTAGAAACGATTAGGAACAAAAAGGAATTTGATTTAGAGGACGGTAGAGGTGGGGTGGGGGGTGGGGGGGGGGGGTTCATTTGACTTTTAGGAAGTGGACAAAATGTTCCAAAAGCCTTGAACTCAGTAGGACATGCAATTTAAGACCCAAATACTCTTCTTCTTCTCTTAGCACCGAATGGTATCAATGGGACATATTATACACTCAGTTTGCTAAAAGATATTAATAAATACACATTCTCTTTAAATTGAGGATCATTCCTAGTGTATCCTATTTTTGTATCATGAGATAATTCTTGTCTTGTATGATACATACATGTGGCATGTACACTGTATTTATATTCCATAGATCGTTATTGCCTCTACCAGATGTCGTTAAACTATATTCCAAAAACCATAATTCTTCATCACATGCAGTCCAAAAAAATTGATCTCGATTTCAAAATCTTCCTTGGAAGCACGATTTTAGTTATCATGAGCTATATAAACATCGTTTGGTTTACCAAACGCCATTTCTTCTCTTGGCTACAATATAGAGTATGGACCAATACATTTAAGAAATCAAGATCACAAGAGAAAATGTGGTTAAGCTACTATCTAAGACACATGAACACAGACTTGACAATACAAGGGAATGCCTGCACCAATATTTTTCGAAAGGTAGCGCACTGACACACAATTATGATTCCATCTCCTTCTATAGAGGTTTAGTAGACCTACTGCTAGTCCTAATTTAATTCCTACAACTTTTAGGAGACGAACATGCCTAGACTCATTCGGACTAGTAAAAAAAGTAAGCCTAAACTAACAAGGAATTGAATATATAATTCAAAATGTAGTTAATGCCAAACCTCAGATATACACAAAATCTATATATATATATATATATATATTTGTACATCTACGTATTTACCTTGAGATAAGCGTAGAGCGTGGGGCAGGCAACGCAGGCGACAGAAGGAGAATCTAGGGAGGCGGAGGAGAGAGCGTGAACTTCTTTGGCTACAGTCTCGGCAGTTTCACGGTCGTACCAGAACTGGCTCAATCTCCAATCCTCCGACAGCAGAGATACCTCCTCTTCCTCGTCCGGAGCTCCGTCGGCGATAATCAGCCGGTTGTTCTGCTCTGTGAGGAGCTCTTTGAGGGCTTCGAGAGCTTGAGCACTCAGCGTCGGACGGTCATCATCGTCCTCTTCTTCGTGACTCATCACGTCTTTCACTGGCTCCATTTTCAGTGAAGAGAAGAAGAGTTTGAATTTGCGCGATCCATTCGAGCTCGCTGCCGCACCTTCGTTTCATAAACCAGATTTCCGGTCGGTTTATTTAACCCGACCCGAATATGGTGTGGGGCGGATTTTTATGAACCCGGTCGATTGAGCTGGAATTGCGTAATTTTCTTATATATAAATACCCAATTGTTAAGCGTTCTCTTTTGAATTTTCTCCTAAAATTTTTTCTTAAAATTAAAATTTTTCTTTTCACTTTATTAATACAATAATTTTTTTTTTTGCATTTATATTCTTCTTAGAAGGAAAAAAGATATTTTTTTGTTATTGAACTTTTTATTTTTATTTTTATTATTGAATACATATAACGATTTTTCATAGTTCTTAACAATAAGAACTTAAATTTTACCTTTGTAAAATTGTTATAACTTATCTTTTAAATTTTAAAAATGAAGAATATTTTGGCAATTCACATGTATTTCTTTCATATTTTAGTTTAAACCAAATATAAAGAGGAAATTTAACGTTTTAAGAAAGAATAATTCATGTTCAAACTAAACATTGACAAGACATTCTAGATGTCAAGAAAAAAAAATTCCAAAAATTTAATATGCATATTTTATTCCCAAAACTCGCACAAAATGATGGTTAAAGATTGAGAATTTAAAGTCTAAATTTGTATTTAAAAACTTTATTTTTTTATCTATCCAAAGACAATATCTGAATCAACTAGCCCATAAAGTACGACCAAAAGACTTAGGTTGGACAAAAAGGGTATTATTTAACCATTCAAACTTCATTAATCACATTTTTTTTTGAAACAACTTCCTTAATCACATTAATAGGTAGGAGAGCGTATAACTTATTTTAGTTATTGTGGTATAACTTCTCTTAGTTATTGTGTTATGGAATCTACAGTTTATTTTTATTTTTGGTAATGTAATGCAAAACAAACAAAAGAAATATATTTTTTCTCTATGTAAATTAAACGAGTGAAATGCAACCTTAATGCTCGTTTGATTCGAATTTTAGTTTAGGTTTTTGAATTTTAAAATAGTAAATTCACATTAAAAGTTTTTTATAGTTCAAGTCAAGAGATTGAATCACAAGTTAATAAATTTAAAACTTTTCATATGAAATTACTATTTTTAAATTTCATGAACAAATAATACCTTAAACCAAATGAGCACTTAAGATCGCAAATAAGAAGGCCACCAAATTGAAGACCGTTCCATGGTAAATATAATTCAATTATAATTTCTACCATCCCTCCACTTGAATTAATTGAGCAAAAAACTTCTCAGTAATAATATTTAAAAACGAGTCACACTCAACACGTATGCATTAACAAAAATTCTTTGAATAATTAATTATCTACAATAGGTATTCTTTTCTAGGTAGTTGTCAAATTGGTTACATGTTCAAACTTCTATATGCACCTTTTTTTTTTCTTTTTGTTGTTAAGAAAATAAATGAGTTAGAGTGTGTTTAAGATATTTTAAGTGCATATCTTCTTTTTTTTTCTTTTTGTTTTTAAGAAAATAAATGAGTTAGATTGTGTTTAAGATATTTTAAGTGCATATCTTTTTGAAAGAATATTTTAAGTGCATATTGTTGGCACTTAATATAAATATATTAAGAGTTTCACAAAATTCCAGAAGAACGAAATGAGAGAGTTGTCCTCCTCGAATATCTGGTGGGGTTTTTGATTGGGACGGATAATTCAACGTTTAATCGCCATTAGCCATCTTATTTAGTTATATTACATGGAGCAAATTATCCGTATGCGCCCCCCTAAATTATGGTCACAGTTCGAAAATGCCCCTCTCAACTAAAAATTGTATCAATTAAGACCTTAATTAAACTATATCAACATATGTTTCATTTCACCCCTTTTGTCCATTTTAGCAGTTAAAATAGATAGAAAATGGTCATGTGCACTTCCATCGTATGACCATTTTTAAAGATACTTTGATTCAATTATTAAAAATTAATTTTCTCCTTTCATGAGATAGCAAAAAAAGAAGAAAAAGCACAAGAGCGAGATTTTTTTTTATCATTTTTACGAGCATAAATTTTGGTCGAAATAATTTTTCCTTCCTCTTATTTACTATTTATTGTGCTCTTTCTTCTTGTTTTTTGAACATTCATGTAGGAAAATGTTAATTGCAAGTAGTTGTATCAAAATATTCATAAAAATATTGAGGTATGTATAATAGTTTTTTAATTTGTCAACTTTAATAGTCAAAATAAACGGAATGTGCAAAATGAAACGCATGAAATAATTTAAGAACTTAATTTCACGCGATTTTTAATTCAAGGCATATTAAAACTATAATTGCATGGAACCCTAGTAATACAGAACCACAAATTACTGGGTTATTGACGGAAATTTTCCACTGGTGAAAAGACAAATTGAAAGTGCACTCACCTTACTCTCTCTCTCTCTCTAATACTATGGGATCGTTTCTAAATTTTTGTTATTCTCTCCCTTCGAATGATCATGAATGTGGTACAACTGACTCAACAGCATTAACTTGTTCAAACTGAATGTTGGAATGTTATTCGAGCATATATACAGAGATACTGCCATTCAATATAATACAGTAATATATAATAGAGAGAGAAAAGTGCAGTTCAGGAAAGAAGGCCATAACATGGGTATAATTTTCAAACTTCATGTGAAAAGTTTACGAAATGATATGATGGGACAACTCTAACAGCATTAAGAGAGCATATATGGAAATTTTCTATAGAGAGAGAGAGAACAGAGGAGAAGAACATAGGAACGAAGAGAGAAGAAAGAGATGAAATTTTAAGAGAGAAGAAGAAAGATAGTAGAAAGGAGAGAGGCAAGAAAGAGAGAGAAATGTGTTATCATTTTTTTTTACGGAGAGAATGTGAAATATGCGCTGCTTTTTTGGACCAATTCGTACGAATTGATTCGTGTAAGAAATGGACTCTATATATATATACATATATTAAAGTAATTATAGTTATTAACAAAACAATATATAACATTAAAAACATACCACACTCTCAAAATAGTACCATATGACAAATGTATAATTGCTTAAGTAATAGTAGTACCCTATAAACTTGGCAAAACAACATTCTATACAGTAACACAACACAAATCGACACAAAATTATAATTTAATAAGTGAAATTTTAACAATTTTAGGTTGTATTATATTAATGTAGACCTGATAAAATATGATAAGTTAAAGGGTTGAGTCACTTAATATTTATTAACATGATTAGAACTCGTTAATATTATATATAATTGTATAATATTATATATGTATATGTATTTTTTTAGCATATATAAATATATATATATATAATATATGTATAGTATTAGGCATATGTATTTATTAATTTAAGGTGAGCTTACAATATAAATATAATAGTATATATACATAAATATGTTTTAATTTATTTGTACTTGCAATATTATAATAGACCGCGTTGGGTAATTTGTTAATATAATAAATCAGGTTTGAATATGATTTTTTCACCTAATAAAAAATCACTTGTTTAGGCTTGAACTGATAACACTAGAAATATAATAAAAATTGACATGAACACGACATAAACCGACCCATTTCCAAGTCTATTACCCTATATATAGACACTTTTAACCTTATTATTCCCTTGCGTTTTAATATTTTCTCCTTGGATTTTAGGTTTTCTTTTTAGAAAATATTAATTCTAATTTAATATGTGATTAGGTGTACAATTATATTTACATAAATTAGCAGTTCATATAAATGCTCTAACACTCTAAAATTATTTTTAGTGATACTTTATATAAATATTTTGGTACACTTTTTATGCATTAAAAACACTTTTTAAAATGTTAAAATACTCATGTGAATCGCTAATATCAATATTTCTTTATATATTATAATAAATGCACTGATTATATTTCAAAAAGAAAATACAATATTCGGTTTGAAACATGCTAAAAAAAAGTAAAATTATTAATTTAAGACAGCAAAAGTTTTGACATTTTCAAAATTAAGAAATAAAAAAGTTGTCTTGTTACGTTATCTTTTCTGCAAGGTTGGGATCTCATCATTTAATGATTTCAGCATCTTACCTACTACGAAAACAAATATATTATCGGAACATTCAAAAATAGAGTTTGTATGAAAAAAATTTATTTAAAAGAATTAAAGAATAATATTTATGTAAATTAAGGGCCTATATTTGACCAAATTTTAAAAGGAGTGCAAAGTTAATTTTACAGTATATTTTTAAATTGTATATTTTTTTTTATAAAATTATGCAAAATTAAGTTTGCACTACATGATTTTTTAACATTTTATTATAAATAAGTGTTTAATTGATAGTGCTTTAGAATAATTTTAACAAATTACATATTCAAAACCTATTTATTAATAAAATGCATATAATAATTTTTTTAAATTTATGCAAAGTTAAGTTTGCACTTCTTATTTTCTAAAACATTACTATATATTTGTGTTTATTTGATATTGTTTGAAAGTTTGATTTTTTTTGAGAAAAAATTATCACACAAGACCTTTTATCTCATTTCCAGTATATATATATGGGAAGGATCAAGATGATTAATTTTTTGGTTTTAAAATGTGGATCAATTATTTTGAAAAGGTAAACGAATGAATTTTTTTATGAAATTTGGTAAAAATGATCTCCATGATTAATGTATTATCTCCACCAAAGTTTATCAAAAAATTCAATCGGGAAGTGGACTAACTAAATATCTAAAATTTTAATGGCCATATACGCATATATATATCAATTTTTTAGTTAACCTATTTCCCAGTTGAATTTTTTTATAAAATATGGTGGAGATGATCTACTAATCATGGAGATCATCTTCACCAAGTTTCATAAAAAAATTCATCCGTTTATCCACTCAAAATAGTTGATCCACATTTAAGAACCCAAAAATTAGTCATTTTTATATCATTTTCCATATTTATAGGATAATATTACAAAAGATAAATAACTCCAGAAAATATGTGAGTACAATCTACAAGGAAGCACTAGTTAGAGTACAATATTTTTTAGATGTGTGCTCCTTGCTGTAAGGGTGCACTCAACTAAAAAATATCATAAAAGGGTGCTTTTAAGAAAGAAAATTCTTTCATTTCATTTGTTTGGTAAGCATAAATTTTAAAAATATTTTCTTGACAAAGAAAAAAATAGGGGATGAAGTCATTCATCTCAAAACCTATGAGATTATTTTTTCCTCGTGATTTCTTAGCATTTATTACAAAATTTTTGGACAACAATACCTATATCTAAATACTTTTAATACTTTACCAAACACAAGAAAAAAAACTTTACAGAAACTTTAATTTCTCACCTTCATAAGAATGATAACGGAATCAATTTCTCTTACATGAACCAAACAAGACCTACGAATTGAGAAAAGAGAGAAACACGTAATTTGACCCATTAGTTCTTTTTCCTTTTTCCTTTTCCCTTTTCCCTTTTCAATAAAATTTGTAGCGGCACAAAACCGACCTCCATCGAAATAGCCCTTAAAATATTTAATTTAATCAACACAATGTCACCATATAGTTTACACCAAATGATACACGTAAATTCCAAATTCATTTCACAGTCAAACTACCATATAAAATTATATATTCATCGGTTACAGTCAATTACAATATTAATACATATAAACATCATATATAATATATTATACATCTCCTTAGACTATCTTCCATGAAAATGCTAAATATTTACCCGGCCAATAAAGAAGAGTCAGAAGACCTGTGGGATAAAATCAGAGGCTCATTACAATACAAGAAAAAAGGCCTTTTGTCACGAACTTTTTCGTTTGCTGTTTGATTTCCAATGGAGCTGATTGAAGTCGGGGCTCCATGAAGCAATTTGCAACTTTTACACCTCACGCGCTAGATCTCTAACTTTGTCAACGTGGCTAGCTAAAATGTTGGCCACAGTTAACTAAAATGCTAACATCTGACAAGGTTAACAACTCAGATAACATATTCATTGGAGTAGATTTATTGTATGTTAGAATCTAACACTAATTAATCCATTAACATCGATCTAACAGTTATAGTAAAAATATGCGTTGACGACTGTGTTAGCTTTTATTCTCTCGGCAGGGCCGGTCCTAAGTTTTGAGGGGCTCTAAACAAATTTTTGTTTCAAAGTCCTTTTTATATTTTTATATGTTTATGTAATATAACTAAACTAGTAAATTACAACAAAAAAATTATATAGCAATGAGATTTGAAAAGTTACAAAAAAAGTAATTAAATTTCTTACTCTCGTAGAATTTTGCTAAAACAAATTTTATTGATACACCGATACATAAAGAGAAAAAACAAACCTTAACAGTTGAAGATCGCAAATAATCGTGAAGTATACTGGTGCGGCAGCCAGCGAAGCGAGGTCGTTGATTATCACCGTGAACTATACTACTAAAGAGAACTAAAAGATAAAAGAAGTGAGAAAGTAAAAGTATTGTGCATAGAATGCGAATGGTCAAGCTAAAGCCGTAAGATATGAAGACTTGAAAAAAAAATTGCATACTTAAATTGGTTTGGGTGCTTAATTTAAGGATTGGGTAATTGCTGCTTATCAAAATTGAAAAAAGAATTTAGGAGCAAGTCTCAAATTCAAGATGGCACATCACCCCATAAAGCTACAATAGTCCCTTCAACCATTAGACCAACAACCAACTTGTCAAATATTGTTCACTCATATAATGTTATTCATAAGGTTCAAAAAATCAGGGGCATTGCTATGTCGGAGGCCTTAGGCGACGACCTGTGTCGCCTATGCCCATGGCCGGCCCTGTCTCTCGGCCTTTCCTAGTTCTCACCGTGTAAGCTTTCAAACAAACGTATTTTGCAAAACCATGGTGTATTAGGATTTTTTTTTAAAGGGGTCAAGTTCAATATTAATGTTACTTTTTATAAATAAATAAAAATAATACTCATATTATTTTAATTAAAGATTTTGTGGGGGTGGTTGGCAAATTAATACTATTACTAAATTTTAGAAATTAAAAGGGCACAAACTTAACTAATGTACATATATTTTTAATTTTTAAAAATAATTGTAAGAATAAAATAATAATTTCTGAAAATTTTGGGGGCAATTGCCCCGTTTTCCACCTATGCGAAACTACTTAGAGTTCTCTTCTAGATATTAGCTTAGGAGTATAATTTAAGTGTATGCGATAGATTATATTTGAAGTTAGAAGAGATATAGAGTTTAACTCTCATCTAGAGTAGGAGTGGCCATTGTTATTATTGTAACTAGTAGGAGGGAAGAAATTGAGACATTTTCTTTAAAAATAAAAATTATTTTATAGTAATTTCTATCTCACCATTGTAACTTAGTAATTATAAAAATGGCCCTTGGTTTTTTTTTTTTTTTTTTTTTTTTTTTTTTTTTTTTTTAAAAAAAAATAGCCATCTTCTTCGGAACTGAAGAGGTAGCCACGTGGGGTCTCTATTGCGTGGCGTAACAATTTTGTCTCTTGATCTCATCTTCTAACAACTTCTATCTTGTGGACACTTCTCCGACTCCTATAAACAAGATGCTTTTAAATTATATTTTTATACCTATATAATTCTAACAATAATAATGAAAACAGGGGCGTCACATGTATATGGAAATTAAAAATATACTAGCTTTTACCAACAAGTTTTATATAAGTGATCTTCCACACTCCACGCATGCACATATATAATTTGAATAAAAGAGTTTATCAAAATCTCTTTGTGGCCAGTAATTTTATATTTATACTTGGCGTGGGGTGGGGTGGGTGGGGGGTGGGGGGGGGGTTGAGGGTTGAGGGTTGAGGGTTTGGGCTTGAACTTGTTAGAAAATTTATATTTTTTAATTTATGTGGGTAACATATTATAATATTTCAACTATATTTGTTATTTAAATTAATGAGCTAATTTTTAGTAGTCTAATTAATTTTTAGTGAAGCCCATAAACTACTCAAATAAATGTGGGCCAAATGTGTAGATACTTTATATGGGTTTATTAGGGTTTAATGCTAACTTTAATTAGTTTGTATATAAATAAAATATTAGGGTTATGATCCCCAATACACCAAATCAAATTACGGCTCCCTTCTTCCCATCTGGAAGAGAACCAAAATTCTCATCTAGAACCTAAAGAGATTTGGTTGAGGAAGACCACGTACCTGCTCGATCCGTGCTGTTATTGTGATCGATCCTCGTATTCCGCATTAATTTATTATGGATTTAGGTACACGGTTTCCTTGTTTTAATTTAGATCTTGATGATTTGACATATTGATTTTAGGGATTAATTTACAACAGAACTTGGATTTGTTGGGTTATAAAACCAACGCTTTTATCACTTCTTTGCACAGTTTCCTAGAGGTTGAATTTCATCTTAGAAAATATTAAATGTGTATACTTTCCTTGTTAAGAATCCACTACCTTCTTTTAGGAATGTCCTGAATTAAGAGTATAGTTTTTGGGTGTTCTTAAATGCACCCACATAATCCGTTTTCTCACCCCACTAAAAGTCAAAGTTACGTTAGTCTTAACCTAAAAAATAGCGCAAAATCCTTTCTTCTCACCCCGCTTTCTATACTTTGAAAAAATATCCACTAATTTATCTTCTCACCCATTTAAAGTTTTAAAAATTAAAAATTAATAAAAAATTACATTATTTTCAACAAACAAACATCTACTATTTTCACTTAATTACATACATCTCATAAATATATGCTTATAATAAGTATTCTCATAATTTTATATAAATTACTAGACTTTTATTTTTATTTTTATTTGCACCGGCACAATAACATTTTCAATGATTTTTTTCTTAATTTATTTTTATGAAAACTATTTTATTTTGTAAAGAAATCGTTTTCTTGAATCTCTGAAAAATTAAATATCATATAAATCGAAAGTAACAAAATATGTTAATCAATGATTTATTTTTATGAAAACTATTTTATTTTTCCAATTAATTTTTTCCATTTTCACAAAAGATAACATATATTTTCAAACAACAAATTGATCTTTTAATATTTTTGAAGTTGTGAATTAAGTATTATATTTACTTATTTGATAAAGATAAAAATAAAATTTGTAAATAAATTTGAGATATGAATAATAAACATTTAAGAAAAGATTATATAAAATATCATATAATTACTAAAACTTATTTATGAAAATTAATATTTTGTATCTTGGAGGTACTATTTAGATGAAATTTTTAATAAAATTTATTAAGAACGATGTAAATTTTATTATTATGTTTTATCTTAATGAAAAATTTAATATTTTTACTTTTAGCGACGAAATTTTACAGTCCCTATATTATTTCAGTAAACTCACCCCAGTGCTGGGGTGAAGTGCAAGATTTTTTAAAGATTTGATGGGGTGAAAAGAAAGTATTCTCACACTGAGGTGAGAAGATTGATTTTGTGGGTGTATTTAAGAACACCCTAGTTTTTTTATGAGATTGGGACAGTTAATGAGCTGAGTCGAGTCAAACAGAGTACTGTTCAAGCTAATTGGTTTCTTATACATTTTAAAATTATATTATAAATTTTGTTCCAGCTTAGTTGTCTTGTTTAATTAGCTCTTGAGTCGAGAACTGAGTTGAGCTCCAGTAGCTTGATTCTTAACATAGTTTTATAGTGATTTTGATCCTGAGCCAATCAAGCTCATTAAAATGTGTAATTAAGGTTGATTCTTTTGCTTCACAAACAAATCTTGAACAAATTTCTACTCGAATGATCACAAGTTGAGCTCAGTTAGTTTGGTTCATTTTACGCTCTATCCAAGACCCAATTGATGGACCAAATTAAATTTCACAATGGTACCCACATTTTGCTTTATACAATATATTGATTGTCGGGTGATGATCGATAAGCACCCTAAAGTATAGTTTCTCCACCTTATGCAGACATGCAGTGCTATTTAAACATGATTTATAACCATAGACATAATTTCAACTTAGTAGACTTGACTAGAAGTAGTACTAGCTAAAACAAATAAATAATTACTAGTAACAATAATGCGAGTACTCAACATACATGTACATATATAAATAATAATATGTACATATATAAACAATAATGTGTATTAACAATTGAATAAAAATACTACATATATAAACAATAATGTGTATTAACAATTCAATAAAAATACTCTTAAAAGTGGTTGTGTAAGCTCATGACCATTTTCCATCAAGCCAAAGCGGATGAAAGTGCCAAAGCAAAACCCGGTCAATAGTTTAAGAGGTTAAATGGCACTTTTTAAAGTAAAGGAGCTTAAGTTAAATTGATCTCAAAGTTTAGGGGCCATTTTCATAGTTTACTCTTTATCATAATAATAATTTCAGTCCCGATCCCAAGGTTCTAAGAAATGACAAACCAATTTTTGTATGTTCAAATTAAGCTTACACAAAGGTCCCTATATGAAAAAAGATAATACCATACCTACAAAAAAATTCCAAATCCAAGTGGGGCTTAAGCCCCCCATTGACCCCATAGTGCCTACGCCCAAGACAATCAGCTCAATATATATATATATATATATACCTGCTGGTGATACTACAAATTAGAAGTATGTTATTATCATCTATTATTGTGAATTAGTGCACTTTTAAATAAATGTGAAAGTCAAAGTTAAACTTTAAAATTTTTTTCCTCTTTTTTTAGCCAACCAACACTATTTACGACTGAGATAGTACATTCGCTTAATTATACTATAATTCGAAATAGAGGAAAATATATGTATTTTTGTTGGACTCTGCTAGCAGTTTTCTGAAACAAGCCGTACTCCCTGCGAATTAAATTATTTTTGTTGGAAAATAATACGGGATATTAAAAAATAGAGCTTGTTTCAAAAAGTTTTATGCAAAAGAATCAAAGAAATAATATTTTTATAAATTAAGGGCTTATATTTGACCAAACTCCCAAAAGAGTGCAAAGTTAACTTTGCATTAGATTTTTAAATTGTATTTTTTTTATGAAATCATGCAAAATTAAGTTTGCACGACATATTTTTTAGCATATTATTATAAATGAGTGTTAATTGATGATACTTTAGAATAATTTTAACAAATTACATATTCAACAACTATTTATTAATAAAATGCATATAATATTTTTTTTTGGAATTATGCAAAATTAAGTTATTTTTTAAAACATTACTATGTGTTTGTGTTTAATTGACGTTGTTTTAAAGTTTTATAAATAAAACATAAGAATATACTTATTAAAAAAATATAAACACATCATGCGAAATAAATTTGCATTAAATTTTTTAATTGCAAAATTAAGTTTGCACTCGGTCAAAACCTTTATTTTATAATACAATTGATAAACAAACCCTTATTTCAGAATGATAATGATATCTAGGCCCTTATTTTTTAAAAAAATATTATTTGTTGAGCTTTTTTTATAAAAAAAATTATCACGTAAAATCTTTTACCTCATTTTTAGAAAATAATATGTTAAAAAATAGAGACGGCTATATATTTTGAGAGTAACATCTACATCTCAAATATAATTCAACTCAATACATCAACAGCCCTTTGTATTGACTTTTATTCCAGCCTCATCATCATATATAAATTATAATAGATACTTCTATATTCAAAACTTTCGTGCACGACAAATATTAGATTTAAATTTATTGAATTACATAATGTTTTCTCAATGCTCATCTGTGCATGATGACACGGGCCTTTTGAATAAACATATAAATATAACATAACAATAACAACTTACAGACTAAATTACACTTATTTTCCTTTAGTATGGTCAAATTACACATTGGTCTCCAAGATCACTTGTCTTATGCATTATTGACCATATTACCCTCACTAATACCTATATATATATATATATATATTTTAATACATAGCCACGCGTACATGAGGAAATCTTGAAGGGATTAATAGGAAGGGCAATATAGTCTTGTACCACTTAAGCTCAAGTCAAATACAAGTGTATATATTTTTTTAGTATTTTAATTATATTTCATTTGTTTGAAAATTTTATTTTAAATGATATTTACTTTTCCTAACTAAGAAAACGTGGTGATCTCAGTAACTTAATTGTTTTGGGACATTTTTGTTACTATAATTTATTATCCAGTTTTAACCAATAGTCAAATAAAATTATTTTTTAAAAGAACTTTTAAAAAATCCTAAATTATATATGAGTTGACGTTTGACTTTCAGATTTTCATAAATCACTTTAATTTGAACGTAACCAATGCTTAAGAATATATATATATATATATATATATTATTGTAACATTATATCTTAAGAGAAACAAAAAAAAATTGTAGTAGGAAAAAAGAGAACAGTGAAATCATATTTAAAACATAGGAGTACATGTTATATAAATACTACTTTATAAAAAAATAGCAAGATAATTGAACAATGTTAATAACAAAAAAAAACATTTAAAGGTAATAATAGGGACCTACACAATTCCGCCTTACAATAGAGATGTATATATAATTAATTACAAATAACATACAAAATAAAGTAAAAAATTATCAGTTTTAAATATATTTTGACCAAATAGTAGTACTTTTTACTTCTCTTTTTTGCTCTTTCTTGGTACTTTTTTATTTTTTTCCTTTCTCGTATAGGAAAATGTTAGTTTCTAGTAGTTGGGTCAAAGTACCACTAAAAATGGTCCATATGACTAGACCATTTTTTGTTCGGAAGGGTCAAATTAGAATTCTGTCAATGGTTTGAGGGGTGAAACGATACTTTTTAAAGTTGACGGGCCAGAGTAGAACTAGCTCCATAGTTTAGGGACCATTTTTGTAGTTTTCTCTAACATTGTTAATGCTTTTATATATAAAAATGTTGCAGGGTACGAAACATATGCAAGCGAAGTTGAGTTTCAATGGCAACAGCTTCAATTTTCTCTCTCTCCTCTTTAAAACGACCCCGTTTCAAAGACTCATTCAAAGGTTTGTTGTTCATCATAATCACAAGCTTAGCTTTTAGCACCTGTGTTTTCATTCTTTTCAACATTTCATCAACCTCAAAGCTTGATATTGATCACATGAGGCCAGTTGCACTCGAATCGCCTGTTTCCCCCAATCATATTATCCGAATCGCCATCGAGCAATTACCCACTAAAAGAATTATCAGCGATTTTGTGGAAACTGATGAAAAACATGGTAAAGTCAATGGAACTGGTAATTCTTCCTTTGTTACTAGTGATGATGCTGTTGAAGAAGAACTTGAGAGTAATGATTCAAAAGGACTTCAAATGGGCTCAAATGGTATGTAAAAACAATTTTTTTTTTTGTATCATTTACTCATGTTTAATTATTGAGTTAACTTCGATATTATGGTCATCTATTTTGTATTGTACTTCTTCCTTTGTCTTCAATTAATAGTTTATTTTGATGTGTTTTAAATATATTATGGTTGATAATTTCTTTTGTGACATAATTAGTTTATAAGGCGCAAGCAAGGATTTTGGTGAATATGTGAAATTACAAAATTATCCTTCTAGGCATGATTTTACACATGAAGAGACATTTAATTTCCACTTGACTAAACGTTATCATATATAGGTCTTTAGTGTAAGAAATTTATACGTATTATAATGCACACATGTCGAGTGCATCTTGAAGTTAGAACTTAATTATTGATTAGATTAAATTTAGAATTTTTATAAGAAATACAAAAACCAAACCATAAAATTGTTAATTTGAAAGAATGGAAGTTTAATATTCTTGCAAGTAACCACATAGATAAATTCATGTTTGTTTCCAGATTGGCAGAATTGTCAAATAATGACATTACCAAAACATTCAAATTATGACTCTCTGATTTTTATTCTGTGAGGGCCGAGTCCACGTTGTAATTCATTTACATTTTCGTTTCCAACTAAATTTTTTTTTTCCCGACTTTCTAATATAGATCAACTAATTTCAATTGTAGAGCAAAAAAAAACTAACTTCAATTATATGATCAAGAATAAATTTTACGATGCTTTTAGAATTAGGTTCCTGATTGAATTTGGAATTTTTAAGATGCGGTCTCTCAATTTTTTTTTTCAAAGCATAGGGCCTGAGATATCTTCTTCACATTATTTGCCTTGCAGTAACTAGAGATACTATAAATACTTTGAGGTAAATACCATAGATATCGCGTATCTCTACATTACAGTATCTAAAGACAATACTTCTAGCGAGGAGTCATAGAACTGATTGCAGAATCGAGAGATAGTGTTGCAGCAGAAAGATAATGTGATGCAAATATTATGAAAGATCGCATTCTTTAAAAAAAATTGTGCATAGCATATCCTAAACTTTTTTAAACTCGGGACTGGATCTTAATTTTTTGAGATTTTATCATATGAATGGGTACTAGTTGAAGAGGGACATAACTGTAATTTTCCTCTATACCAGGCTTGAAATTCTCGTATCCACCTATAATTCTAGCCTGAATATTCTCGTCATTATTTTATTGCAGCTTGTATTTATTTTTACGAGTAAGAGAACTTGTGTCAATAATTATTTCCGAAATGCATATGAGTCATATATATATTTATTAAATTTTAGGTGTGAGAATTATAAAAATCAGGTGGTTCACAAGGATATGAATATACTATTTTTAAATTTTGGAATAAATGAATGATTACCATGTGCATGGAATAAACTGTTATTGTCTTTTTTTTTTTTTTTCTTTTTCTTTTGAATTATATAAGTTAAGTTAACATTTTTTTAGCAACAAACAATCAAACATCACAAGCAGTTAAACATCACAAACTGTTATTGTCTTCATTTAATTATCTTAATATCTTTTTTTGAAACGGTTCAAAACCTTGACTAATTCAGTTTAAAGCTCAAGGTAATTCAATATAGAAAATTCAATGAGTTTTAATTGATAATCAATTATATTGAAAATCAATTTAAAACATCAAGACCAAATTTTTTGGTTTAGGAAGCTAACTGACACATATTCAACTTCTTCATTATTTAATTTTTTGTCATTTACTTTTTAATTTTTCAGACTTAATCCTTGTTGGTAAATTATGCGTTGAAAAAGATTAGGATAGACACCTCATGAGTTCAAACATCTTTTAAATGTGACCAGTCACCTTATTTTTTAAAAGGATGTAATTCATGTAAAAATTACTTTTTAAAGTATACAATCTCTGAAAATATATATATATATATATATATATTTGGTATTTGTCTTCGATGAGAACATATATACATATATATATATATAGATCATAGTACTCGGTCGATTTTAATTTTCATGATGTAGATAAATATTTGAATTCACAACTCCATGATGGATCAAATCATGCATGTTAACTAAAGATTACCTATTCTCTATATATTTATACGGTAACACTAAAAAGTTAATATTGTTGAATTTTTTCTTGTGAATCAGGCAACAATGATGTAAATAACAAAGATGTATTCCACGACAGAGAAATCTTCGACGAAGACTACAAGGAAATGAAGAATAGCATGAAGATATACATTTATCCACACCCAAAAAACCACCCGTTTGCAAACATACTCTTACCAGTGTCAGACAAATCAGAACCAGGCGGCAACTATGCAAGCGAAAGCTACTTCAAAAAATCTCTAGCAAAAAGTCATTTTATTACAAATGATCCATCACAAGCAGACCTATTTTACCTTCCGTTTTCAATGGCAAGTATGAGGCATGATAAAAGAATTGGTGTTAGAGGAATACAAGGTTTTGTGAGGGATTATTTATTTAACATAAGCCACGAGTACCCTTATTGGAACCGGAGTGGAGGGGCTGACCATTTTTATGTTGCATGTCATTCAATTGGGAGGACTGCGATGGAGAAGGCTGTGGAGATTAAAGTGAATGCCATACAAGTTGTGTGCTCCTCTAGCTATTTCGTGACTGGATATGTTGCACACAAAGATGCCTCTATTCCTCAAATTTGGCCTAGGCATGGGGACCCACCTAATCAACCTCCATCAAAAAGGTAAGTGATTTTATTTTTTTTCACTATTGATACCAAGTACAACTTATATTTATTTTTGATAAAAACAATTTAAAGAATGTGGCACACAAATTTTTTTTTGAAAGGATATGATTTTTGGAAGATTATATTTCATAATATCTACTTCACAGTATCTATCTCACAGTATCTTTAAGTATTGCGATTAGTATATCTTGGTTCTATAACTAATATCTTTCAATTCGACGATCGGTATTTTTTTAATTCTATAATTAGTATCTTTTGATTCTAGTATTTACCACTAGGTAGTATTTCCCGATTAAAGACCACATCGTTAAAAAAGAGAAATTATGAATCTCATTTTAAAAAAGTTCAAACTTAAGATAAAAGTCCCTTTATTAATTTATTTATTTTTGTGCCCAACAAATTAAAGGAGTAAAGGACGGCACAAGAGAAAATGTTGACCTAATCTTGTGCTACTAGATTTATGATTTTTGTTTCACCTTAACTTAGCCCCAGCATGGAAATTGCCGTGGAAGTTAACCACGTGGAACGCAACATCATCATTACCTCATATAATCACAATTTTGGACTATATTTAATTATATATATACCGACGTGATCAATCTACCCACGCCACATCAACGATGTTAGTTCAATTATGTCCCAAATCTATGTTAGAATCAATAGTTTCATCCATACCCAAAAATAAATTTACTTATTTAGAAAATTCAAGATTTATGTGGGTGACAAATTTGTTTTGCAATATGGGAAATACAATGTTGGCTCTACAAGTATTGTGGTTCAATCATACGCTGATTTTTTTTATATAAAAAAAATTAAAACAAATAGTATCGCTCTTGCATTAATTTGAGAAATATAATATATGATAAGATATATAGTATTTTTTTTTTTAAAAAAAAAAACGTATTAGCTAACAAATACTGTATGTACGTGAACCACGTATATTTTTATTTTTTTTAATATATATATATATATGTGTCAATTTCAGGAAAAAGCTAGCTTTCTACGCTGGAGCAATGAACTCCCGAGTACGCGAAAATCTTGTTCGAGCGTGGAAAAACGACTCTGAGATCTCAGTCCACCACACGCGATTGAAAACCCCCTATGATCAATCCCTTCTCGGTAGCAAGTTTTGCCTCCATGCGAAGGGCTACGAAGTCAATACTGCACGTGTGGGCGATGCACTCTATTACGGTTGCGTACCGGTGATCTTAGCTGACCACTATGACCTCCCATTTGCAGATATACTCAATTGGAGAGCTTTCTCGGTCGTTGTTTCAACTTTGGATATCCCAATTCTAAAGAAAATCCTTCAAGGCATAAAATTTGATGAGTATTTGAGTTTACAAAATAATGTTATGCAAGTGAGAAATCATTTTCAATGGCATCATTTTCCTGTTGATTACGACGCTTTTTATATGGTTATGTATGAGTTATGGATAAGAAGAAGTTCTATTAGGATTCCTTTGAGTTGAAGTTTTGATTTTTGGATTAGAGATGAACAGAATGTTGATGTATATAGGTTTCATGATTTTTTTTGGGTCATGTTGGACCATTTTTCTGATTATTTTGTTGTACATTAGAATTTATGGAAATAAATAAAAGAGTTATTTATAAAAGTTTGACCATATTTTTACTTTGATACATGAAGTTCTATTTAGCATAAAAACATCCTTGTAAATACATTTGGGATGCGTTCTTTTCCCGGGATTTTAAAATCACGGGATTTATATTCAAACAATAGGGTAAGGAGTATCATTAATGATATGTGGTACAATCATTAAGAATTCAAACTAGAAAAATTATATCAAGTAGTAACAAAAAAGCTAATAGAATTAAAAAACGCAACCTTAAAATTCCTGTATTTTTATTGTAATATTTTAAATTAATTTTTTTTATCTCAAATTAATAATCAACTATTTATATTATAGTGTTCTAATTAAAGGTTTAATTTTAAATAAATCAAACACATATTTGATAAATAGAAAGAGCATATAAAAGACGAAAATACTAAATACAACATTATTTTGAGTAGGTGGGATTCTCAAAATCCCAAATCGAATTTTGAAATCCACTAATCTACATGATTTTAAAAGTTCATAATATTTTAAAATATTGTTATTTATCCAAAAAATTAGTTTTCAACTATTTAAATCACATCTCAAAATTACACCAAAAAACATACCCATGGTTACATTCATGATAGCGATTATTGTCTAATATACGCTCTTTTACTTGTATGCCCTTAACAAAGGATATAAATATCTTATTAGTCTACGTCAAAACAAAAATATTTTAAACTAGTCACTATCTATTAATTTTCTATGACTCATCATTATAAAATTTTATTATTATTTCACATATATCGAATATTTATTTTGTTATTGGTTATGATAGAAACAAAACGAACATGTGAATAAATGATTCTATTTGGGGGAGATAAAAATTCGAAAAATTTATTAACATCCTTAGATTTTTAGCATGTTTTATTTTCACAATCCCAAGAATTATTTTGTATTTGAAGTCCTTACTCGATGTTTTAAATTTTTATTTTTTTTGACGGTAATAACTTCTTTTATTTTAGTTATTGTTTTGTCAAAAAGTACGCTAAAAAATTATTGCTTAAAATAATGGACCATGAAACATAACATTTTATTCCATTTAATTACTTTTTTTAAACGTATATATAAGAGAAATGGTACCACTTTTTAATATAAAAAGTGTTAAACGTTATTAGTTGAAAAAGAAGAGGTACCCAAAAAGGCATAAACACAAAACAAAGGGCATAACTGTAAAGAATATGAATATGTATATACTCCAAATAATGAATACATACACACACATATATATATATATACAAATATACATGTCCATTAACCACAAACACCAATGCTCGTATCATTGTCTATGTATCCTTTTCTTTTCCCTTTTCCCTTTTCCCTTTCTTTTTCCATGAAAATTCTAGTTTTACTCTATTTTTGTACAAATTTTTAATTTAAATTGATGTAGGCTTCAATAAAATGTATTTTCGTGGTTACACATTTAGTTTTCCGTCTATCCATCCTTCTATATATTTCATTTGTCCCATATCAATTTGTATAAAACATTTGTTTATAAATACATAATTCATTTTCTTTTAAAGTGAAAAAGTTATATAATGATAGATTTTTATGGGTGTTGATTTGGTGATGCAGATGTCCATGGCTTGAGAACCCCAACAACAATGATAACAACAACGATAAGGAAGATTATGACCGCAACACACATCCATTTTCTGTTGCTTTTTTGCAAACTCTTTGCCCTTTGGAGCATCTTATTTCCAGATTGTACATGGTCAACTGCACTTGAGACCTGACAAAATATATAGAATTAAATTATCATGAGCATTTATGGAATAATACTACGAAAAAAATTTAGGTACCGGTCCCTGAGATGAAAATTTTAAAGGAGGCATAGGATGCAATGCCTGAGAGATATTGTTTCACATTATCTACCCCTCACAATATCTCTAGATACTACAATTAGTATCCCCCAGTTCTGCGACCGGTATCTCCAATTCTACAACTAGTATCTGACGATTATGGTCCTTGACAAAGTCAGTATTTCCAGATAGTGTGAGGCATACATTGTGTCACATTATCTCCTAGGGATTACATCCTTTAAAAAATTTTAAACTCATGGATCAGATCCTAAAGCCCCAAAAAATATATAGGAATAGTAGGTTTGTCAATCGGTCAGGTTAAAGGGGGTTCCCTTGTTTGGCGCAACTTCCATTCAGAAAAGTACATCTCTGATAAGTGCATCCGAAATTACCCATTACCAAATGGACTTCCTAAAATTATTTATCGTTTGGTGAATTATTTGTAGACATGATTCAACTAGAGTAATAAAAGGAAAGATGGGAGAGCACATAATTAACTTGGACCCACCCACGAAGTCGCTTGAATTGGCTTATTCGGGATGCGCTTTTTGAGAAGTGGACTTCTTTAAAAGTCCATTTAAATTGGCTAACCAAACATACAATACTTATTTGGATATATGGTCTTGTGAATCCAAGAAACCCATCTCGTGGTTTTCCAAACGCTAATTCATTTTTCAAACCAGTTTGGATTCAAATCTAGCTTAAATATATCCGGATTCAATTGTTAATATTTTAAATGCCGCGGTTTTTGGCAATGGATTTTCCTTGCTAAATACAGCCCTAGCTCATTTAGCGATGAGATTTCATCGCTAAAAGTGGGTCAGCGAACAATGCTGATCCATTCTAAAGACAAGCTAAAAAGGCTACATGTAGTGATGAGATTCTAGAGCAAAAAGGCATCAGCAAACAAAAAAGTCCTTGTACGAGTAATAACAATGCTGTGAGATAATCCAAACAAATTATGAGTATTTGGCTTACTTGTGTTTCTATATTGTCCAGCAACTCCCCTTGAGCATCCACCAAAACCGCCATATCTAAGAATATCTGCCATGTAATGTTCAACAACATATCAGAATCCGAAACTCAATCTGTCTTCTCACCTCATGAATTTGATGTCATAATCACCGATTATGTAACTCAAAACATCTCTATTTGTTCATTCTTGCAACTAAACACTAATCAGAAGATACATCGTTAATCAAGTAGTTGCGAATGAGCCAATTCGTAAATTTAAGGTCAACCAAACTGGCAAAAAAGAAAATAAAAAAATAATAACCTGTTGCAATTCAAGAAGTTTCCTCTCTACTTCCATCACTGCATCTTGCCGTTCTTGAATTTCTGCAAGGGTGTCCAATACCTACATACAAAACAATAAATATAGGGTGAATATGAATAAATGACAACATAATACATTTAATTCAAGAAAAATACAATTACTTCAAGTCAAGAGTATAATGGCTATCCATATATTGGCTTTATTACGGTGACAACATATATTGTATTCATAGTTTGTCTCAAGGGTTGTAAATTGAAGAAGTTAATCAGACAAGCCCGACATGACCAAGATGCCTTAACCGTAAAAGTTTCGCTAATGCATTTTGAAGTTAAGGTAATTCTGGTCATTTGATGCTTTAGAATATTCTCTAGAAGTTGGAATTGATCGATAAGCTCTCTAAAACATTTTTGATAGGTTTAAAGATAATTTTCCACAATGTCATTAAGCTTTACAAAAAGAAAACTTCAGGACTTTTATCATATCCTATTTGGTGTGTTCGAGTAGAAACAATCTTGCTCTGATGCATCTATGTAGACAAATAGGTATATCACGTAGTAATTTTAAGTGACAGAAGCAACTATATGCCTATATTTACGCAATCTTCCAGTATAAAACTGTCATTGTAGTCTCGTGTCATCGAGATTCTGAATGTCAAAGTTCACGAACAGGCCCAAAAGAACAACCATGTTTGCTATATTTGTTGAGATTTTTCTATTATATTCTACGTATATGGTTCAAGACTTTCAAATTAAGCCCCAAACTGATATAAAACAGTCGAGTTTACATGGTTGCATTACTCTTTTGTCCAAAACAATTGCCTATATAATGAATAAACTCGATCTGTCTACGACTCCTTGAATTGGGCCAAAAGCAAAAATCCCAGCAACTTAAATTAGATGCATCTCCTTGTCAATTTACCAGGTCCAATGTGTTCTTCCCCAATTTTTACTAACCTTTGAAATTGCACAATATTGTTGCCTAAACAATTTCTAATAACCTTTGAAATAGGGCAATGTTGTTGCCAAAACATTTTTGCTTTCTTCCAAATCAAATGATGCATTATAAGGTTGTACATTATGCATTATGGTTGACAGATGTAAGTTTGCTTTCGCTGAAGAGGAGAGGGGTTGGCCTAGTGGTAGGCAACCTCCACCCTTGTCTTAAGGTCAAGGGTTCAACTCATGGGGGTGGGTGGGGGGTTTTTCTTTGTTTGTAGGATTAAGGGAGAGACTTAGACCTCTCTTAATTTAAAAAAAAAAAAAGTTTGCTTACGCAGAAGCTATTGTAGCTTTAGCAGTAATAGTAGCGAGGTAAAAATTAGATGACTGAATCATTGGCGAAATTGTGTCTCACTGTGGCTTTTTACCATAAACCCTTATACTGTTGGATCATGACTGTATCCAACTAGTGTCTGGCACGGAATGTTTGATATCTTCAAAGATTGTTTGTGCTTTCTAACTGCCACCCCCTCCCCACAAGAAATTTCGTAAAACAAAATTTTGAAATGAAGAAAGGGGGATTCATTAAACGAGGAAGAACCTGGCCTCTCCCTTGTTCCCGAATTGCTTTCTGGAGAATTTGTTCACTATCCCCGGTCTCTATCAATCGATCAATTGTCTGGCCAAAAAAAAATAAAAAAAATACCATTATACACATACAGGACTGAAGAGATAAATTATCATAAACAATTTTGAGATTATATTGAATAAGTTTCACCTCTTCATCAGCTCTGGTGCCCGTAACTAGCCATCACAGAAAACCAAAAGATCAATCAGTCAATTCTATATCATGGGAATTCTAGTGCATCAATTTGGTTGAGATCCAGGCTTTAGCTCAAGTGGTTTAAAGTTTTTGTATTCACATAAGGTGCCCACCCCACCCCACCCCATCCTCAAATAACCAGGATCTATCCACCACTTGTAAAAAAAAGAGAGAAGAAAAAAGAAAGAGCATCAATTCTGCTAAAGCTCTGAAATAAGTGTGAAGTCAAAAAAAAACCTGTATAAACTCGCCTTTCAACCACCTCCCGGTGCTCTTGATGGATGTATTGCCTCAGTGTCTGCATACATTTTAAAAAACATGAAATTAAGAAACTCACAAGAAAATGTAGCATTGAAAATAAAGACAAGTACTTATGTTATCTCTCCATCTCAACTTAAGAAGTCAGTTTGACTTTCTCACCTTCTTAAGGTTACACTCATTAAACAAAATTTGTTGGTATCGTGAGATTTAGTACAGTGAATATGTCTAAAAAAAAAGAAAGAAACTCAACTCTTAATTTTGGGTAGGCTGAGTGGTGAGGGGTGGGTACTAGGCAATAGACTTACTTGAAATTCAGTCATCTTGTCTTTGAACTTCTTTTTCAAGGCACTGCAACAACATATATATATAATCATTAGGAAATATGGAATATTACTAAAGGATTAAAATGGAAAGAAGCAAACTAGAAGCAGATCGTAAAGGTTACACTGTTGTTGCTGTTCTTGATCGGTCTACAGCAGTTCCTTTCCCAAACCCAGGCTTCTGCCGATTCGCCAAATTCTGAACGTACCAAAAATAATATCATATTAATTATATTATATGGTTTACTTGGGCAATATACGTAACAAAAATATCAACATTAAGAACCCAACATGCCTCATTACAAATAGACAAAACTAAAAAGAAGCAGACTTTATATTCTCAGCCCCTCTCGCTCTCGATCACTCACTTCTCTGTCAATTGTCTCAATTTTTGATTTAATTGTCCGAGCAATTCTTTGAACCTCGTCGACATCTTTCTCCATGCGCTGTTTGATTGCTGCAGATTCAAAAACCGACATAACGATGAATGTAATATAATGTATTCTTCTGCAAATTATAATCTAAAAGTTGAAAGACGGTCTGCACATCACATCATTTAAGGAAGCTCGATCGTCAATAAGCTTACGTGACAGTTAACGATTGTACATTGGCTGGTAAAATCATAAACATTGATCACAACGTCTATGGAAGCCCAACATATATAGTCTTACAAAATTTAAACTACCAAAAATATCCATACAGACATGTCTACCCTTTTTCAGATTGCTCAAGAAAAACTTTTCCGCTATTCCAAGAAAAGAGCTGACATTGTCATTTTGAGCACAAGTATGCAGTTTTTGCTATTTCTCGAAAAGCCTCTACTAGAAAGGACTAGTAACCACACACACATATATATATCAGTGTTTTAAATTCCGCTATTATAACACTTAGCGTCTTGGTTCTGGAATTGCATAGTGCAAATAAATAGCGTGATAGCATAAGCTATTCAGGACATGAATAGCGTCATAATTAAAAAAAATTATATTAAAGAACATTAATAAAAATCCATTAAAAGACTTCAAATAATCAAAACATAAAAATCCAAGTAACATAACTTCAACACACATTCAAAGTTTCAAACACATCAAGTTCTAAAGTTAAAAACTTTCCAAATGATAAATTAAAGGCAATTGGTGCCATCCAACTCTATTTCACTGTCATCGTTAAGACTATCTATGTTGGGGAAGTTTCCACTATCAAAGATCCTTGGATTTATTCCACCATGTTCTTCCATCTCCACATCCTTAAACTTTGTTTTTTATGATAATAGGATTTGTTTCAAAACTAGCGTCGTTACACTTTTTTTTTTTTATTGAGTATCCCAAATAGCGTGCGTTTAGCACCAAATTGCATAAATAGTGTGCATTTAGCGCCAAATCACATCAAATAGCATGCCACGTCAGCTAATTGCGTGCGCTAATTGGGAAAAGAGCAAACTGGAGCACGCAACGTAGCATTTGGCCTAGAAAAACGCGAAATGTTAGTCTTTTATGTCAGATGCATATGTCCCTATTCTCCTGAAAAAGAAATTGCACTCTTGACTTGTGACAGAAGGAGTATTATATAAAACATTTTAATCTAGTGATTGCTAATTGATTAGAATGTATTGCGAGAACGATGAATATCATAAAGACCCTACATTCTAACCGATGCACAGGACCAATGCTTGAAATGTTAGTCTTTTATGCCTGATGCGTATGCCCCTATTCTACTGAAATAAAAACATGCAACAAGACCCAAAGTACCTTTCATTGCAGCAGCATTGGTTATAACTCTCGATTCCTCATGAGCATCCTGTATGAATGGTTTAAAAAGAATATTATAACACAATCATAAGGCATAATCAAGAATTTCATCGAGTGTGTAGTAAAAACTCAAGAAAGATGAATAATATATAGTCAATCAATATACACTAGCTTGTGCAATTGAACTTTCCTACCTACTTTATTGCAATTCATAGTTACACAATCAAAAAATGTTATAAACTCGAGTAGTCAATGACAGAGTCGCATACACTAGATCAATAAAAATTCAAAAGTAAATCAATATTCAGTCACTAGTAAATGACAACAAATTTACAAGATTAGTGGTCTCCGGTAGAAAGACGAATCACTTTCTAGACCAACTTGCGTCACCGACTTTACACCACCAACCCCCTTATAACCGAGAAATCATTTATTACAACGGTTGTAACCATGGCGTGGCGTAACAGATTTATATCGCTCGTCGGATCACGCAAGGGATGGGATTCCCCTGCATGCAAGGGGGCTAGATATTACAAACAAGCCATTGAAGTGATATGAACCTTTGAATTTGTTATCCAATGGTTATCGTTTATTGTACCACGTAATCGTTACAAGTTACAACCATGGTAACCATTAATTTTTTGACAATTAACAAACTCTCCGAATGCAAATATTGTAAATTTTCAATAGAATCATCTCCAAAACAAAGATCCACCAAACTCACCCACAAATTACTCTTATAATAACATGAATATAGACTCCCAACCTCAATTCTCATCAACTATCCTCAAGATCTCATACAAGGAAAAACTTGCAAAAGAATCCCCTCATTTGTACTTTTCCAAATGGTTTGATCAACTGGAAAAGGAAGATGTTGAAAAAGAAGAGCCAAAATGACCCATTTTCCAACAATATGTTTGGGATCAATCTCTCTGTTCACGAACTATTTCGAAACAAAAAGTTACATAAATGCACTTCTATTATAAATGTCCTAGGTAAAACTCTTTCATACCAAGGGCTCAATGAGAAACTCAAATGATTTTCGAAAATACACAGCAATTTATAGGTAACAGATATAGGGTCATGTTATTTTATAGTGCTAATGTGCTATTCATGAATGAAATAGACTACATACTAGAATATTTTGCTAGTTGACAGTGATTTTTCTCAACCATTATTCACCAGTTGTAAGATGGAAAACTAATTTTCGGACAAAATTAACTTCTATAATTGTATGGATTCAGCTTCCATAATTACTTATTGAATACAATTATCCCCTATCTTACAACGAATTGTTGCAGCGACTGGAAAGCTTATTAAAATAGGGCTTCTTAAAAATCCAATAGCGGATCCAAGGATTTATTGGAAGGGTAGGATAATGTTCTAGACTGAGCTAGATCTAGAATACTTAATATATTTTAGGACTGAATAAAAAATTTTGGGCTACATGCTATAACTCTTGTCAGCCTAAGACTGGGTCCGCCCTTGCCAAAATCCAATAAATCTTGCATAAACCCCCCAAATGAATTAGTTGTGTGATCTCAAAACATTCATACCAGCATACCACTGGGGTTTGGATTCTTGGCTAAACAGAAATCACTCATCTAGTCGCTCCAAGAAACCTCAGACGAAGAGACCAACTCATTTACAGAGCCGAAAACAATTACATTTTTTTTTCTGTTTTACACAACCACCCTGAATGCCTTCTATCACTGAATGGGAAACCAAGACATTTACTTTTCGTGGGATCAAAGAGTGATTATTATTGTTACATTTATACAATTCACACATATCTTAAAAAACCTTTCATATGCTTACAAATTTTTACTTGTCTATATGTACACAAACATACATACATATCCAAAACAACTTTCATTTTTTACGTAACTAGTTACAAACCCGTGCAATGCACGGGACGATATTCAAATTATTATTAAAAAAAGTTAATAACAGAAAACACATAATAAATAATATAATATTAATACAAAGCCATGTAAAATAGCCCTAATTATACAATGAAACACACAATTAATTAATCTAAATAATAAAAACATTGAATGCCCAAAATGACCCTTATAAACTACTTTCGCTAAAAATAAAAAATGATGTAGTCTGTGCTTAAAAAAATTATTTGAAAAAAATAAACATTACATAGTCCAATAAATAGGGCAACTTCTTGTTCCTTCTTTCATGATACTAATATATATATATATATATATATTGAGTATAGATGTAAATATGAAAATGAAAGAGTTAAAAAGAAGTAAATAAAGGCTTGACAATAAAAAACATACTATAATTATTATAGTTTCTTTATTTTAATATTATAATATTAAATGATGTTATTAATGGAGTAGTAAGTATATAATAGATAATAAATATTGTCATTAATTAAGGTACTTCCTCCATTTTACTATTATAATATAATATAATATATATATATATATATATATATATATATAAGTTAATTAAATAATCTATCTTAATGACATATTAAATGTGATAGATAGATAGATTAATTAATTAATTAATTAATATAATTAATGGATGTACTTCCTCCATTTTACTATTATGGCTCGTTTGACTCAAGATTTAAACCATTCCAGGAATGCTAAATTCTATTCCAAAATGATTCCCTCATTTGGTTCAAGTTTTAAGTACAGAATAAATGATTCCAGGAACAAACATTTTCCCCCAAGTTCTCCCATTTAAATCATAAAGAATAAACCATTACCAATGGGCATTTTTTTAATCTTTTTATGTTATGACTAAAATAACTCTCTTCCTTATGAATAGATAACTCTTTTTCCATCCGTGTATGAAAATATTGTTTGGAACATTTTTTTTAGTTACGTCGTTGCACAAAAATGAAAAAAAAATTTGGAACTTTTTTCTTTTCTTTTTTCCTGTTGTAATTTTTTTTTTAAATTACAAAAATTGTAATTTTTGTAGGATGTGTAATTTTTGTAATTTATTATAGTAATTGTCTCTTTTGAAAAATTAGTAGGAGATGTCTTCTGATCTTATAAAAAGAAGAATATTTTTGTAATTGATATTTTATTCCATTCCTATTCTCAGTTGAACCAAACATCGGCATGACATCCTAGATGCCAGGAAAAAAACTTTTCAGGAATCAAGTATGCCCATTCCATGCCTATTTCATTCCCAAAACTCGAACCAAACGAACCCTTATAGTATAGATATGGGTGATTATGAAATATTATGATTAATAGGTTGCGAACGTTCGTGTTTTTTTACAAGATATTTAATGACATGCTAAACATGTATGCATCCTGTTTTTTGGCATTTTGGTATGTCAATTTTGTGTTCTATCCGTGTTCCAATTTTTGCCCTATCCAACCAGAAAAGGAAAAAATTATCTAGAAAATGATGGCAGGATATTATAAAATATGTATACACACACTTGGAATTTAGAAACCAGGAAAATGAGAAAAAGACCCATACCTGTAGCTTTTTGAGCAGTTTATTCAACTTTCCATATTCTTTGTCAACCTCTTCAACCTAGGAAAGGAAGGAATGGACGCATCATGTTAATTACGGATTGGTTTGATTCAAGTTTGAAGTTTTAGTAAAAGAATTGAAATTTTGATTAGAAAAATTCTTCCCCAGACATTTCAAACTCCTTGACAATGTCTAGTTAAGATAGAAACTCTACTTTTATATTAATATAATTTAATTGAAGTTAAAATCATATATTATTATTATTATTATATATACATCATTATTTATAATCAGTGGCGAAGCCAAAACATTAATCAACGGAAGGCGAAATTTGATCGAAAATCAAAACATACTAAATCATATTTAAAGCCATAAAATTTGAACTCAAATATAATACTATTAATAATAAAAGTTCATACAACTTAAATAACAAATGCGAACAATTATGATAAATTACAATAAAATTTTACAGTTTTTCATATTTTTGAAGTATTGGTGAATGGTGGTGGTGAAAAAATGGTGTAGATAAAGAGAAGTTTGAGAGGCGAGTGAAGAAATGAAAATGATGAATGGTGAAAGCACTGAAACAGTGACAGGCAGAAGAAGAAGAGAAATGAGTAGCGGTACCTTTTTAATTAATTAGGTTTAATATTTATAAACTATTCCTTAAGTTTTTGTATTTTACAATTAGGTCCCCTCAAGTTTATTTTTATGCACATAAGTCCCTAAACTTTTTTTTTAATGGCCCAAGCTAAGGAGGGACAGCTGCTCCCCCCCCCCCCCCCCAAAAAAAAAAAACCAACAGCTTCGTCACTGTTTATAATGGTAAAAGGAAACTATAATGTTATTTGTTAAATAGATGAATAATTTTGTTAAGAACAAAAACAGTAGAGGATTCTTGGGAATCCTTTTTTCTTTTTTATGGAATCTCAATAAAAGCATCCAAAACAATCTAGTTTATCTTTGGCATAATCTATAACATATTATTATAGGACAAACTTATCTTACTTATCTTACATGCATATTGTACTACTATAGATGCTTTAACCAAAATCCCCAAAGTTATTGTATTAAGACGGAAATAGTTTGAATAGTACTAGATAATTGATAAAATTAAATATAGAAAACCAAACAGATCAAATAAATCTAAATTTAAGCTTAATCTGATACAAGTTTTCCAGGAATCCATAACTTCCCCCCTATTAATTATGAAAATGAATACTGGCAATTTTCTTTTTCCTGTGAATTCTGAATCCCCTTATAAAATATCACTTCAACATTGAAAAGTCAAAACAAGTAAAAATTTATGACTTCAAAAATTCAAAGAATGGCGCAGAGGGACATTATTGATATGCTAAAAAACATATAATGAATGAATGGTGATGAGTTGGGCCGGCAATATTCAACATGATATGCAAACGCGACGCATAGCTAGTCAGGGTCATGCATAAATAGGTTTAGGCTAATTTCGAGTCAAACACGGCTAGCATATTTAATAAATCGGTTATGTTCGAGTAACTAAATCTGACAAAATTAACCAAAATTGACTTACAATCTAACTAGAACTAATGTAAGATAGTTTATGCATAATTTTTTAAATAATAAAGTTCAATAAGTTCGGATTACTTTAACACATGATCAACTTAAACGAGTTAATCATATTGTGTTATGCAAGTTGTATATTAAATAGGTCATATTAAAGATTAATTAAATGGGATCATGTTTGGGTTCATTGTAAGACTGTTATACATACGTCTTGACACAGAGTTGAAGGTGACTTGTCAATCCGAATCGCTAGCCCTAAATTGATGAGTGGAAAACAAAAGTTGAAATTAAATAAAAGCCATATGTATATATATAAATGAACCTAATGAACCTGCTTAAAGAAATTGTCCAAGCCCAATTCTCCTGAATTCATTGGACGACTTGTTCCCATTTCAATATCTCCACCTCTATTAGCTGGATCCCGACGGATCTCAAATGTTTGCTGCAAAAAAGTTATTCCAATTATGTTTGCTGCAAAAAGTTATTCCAATTAAATATACTAGAGTATTGTGCACCTGCAATGAATATTTTATTCAGATATAAATAACGTAAAAAAAATATTCAAAAATGAATTAATAATTAAGAGGTACTCGATTAGAGTGTTGGATTTTAACTCATTCAAATAAAATGTTGGGAGCTGTTTGGTTTCGGTTCATTTCAAACAAACTCAATTTGTTTGTTGTTTCCTTTCAAGCAGGCATCTTCAAATAAAAGAGTGGTGCAATTTACACCCTAATATTTGTCACAAACATTTCCGAACGTAAGTTTATTATCACTAACACTCCCTAAAACTCATTTAATGATATGTGAGTATAGTCACATACACTCAGTTCATCTAGGGAGAGTTTGTTGGTAAAAACTCTTCTAACATCAGGTAATAGAGTGCTTAAGTATTTTTCAAATAAGGGATGCGTAATGATTAGTGAGTGTACTCATATAAACTCGGCTCAAATTGAGAGAGTGTGTTGTTAAACACTCGCTTAATATCAAATAATATAAATAATATTTTTGATAAATAAGAAGGATGTTAAAATATATTTTTAATTAAATACTAAAAATTAATATTTTTAACAAATTTAAAAAGTATAAATAACTCTACACTAATAATAAAAGGCAATCCTATTTTTTTTTCACTCGGTGATTCCTTTCGATTGTGAAAAAAAAGCTAGGCCCCGCATTACATGACCGATCATCAATAAAGATGTGGTGTGTATTTCAAATGCCCTTTAATTATTAATGTTTCACATTTTGGTAAGAAAAAACCTCAGAAAAAAATTGTTTGACTTTGGCTGTAACAATAGTTTAAAGGGTGTGTTTGATTATCATAATTTTTTATAAAAATTAGGATTTTTTTTCTCTCAAATTGTCATTTTTAGTGTGTTTGATTGTCATAATTTTTTAGGTGGTCAAATTTCATTTTTTTTTTCATCATTGAGTTCATTTTCCACCAAAGCCTTGAAAACATTTATTTAGTGGGGGAGGTGGTTTTTATTTTTAGGCTAAAGATGCACAAATTTCAAGACAAAGCTTTACCCATTTTTTACATTAAAAATATCATAACTTAAAATAAAAAATAATAAAAATTTAATATTTAAAATCCACTAATCAAGATCAATTAAACAAGATCCATCATAACTATAGAATTATGTAAAAAAAAATAAGACCAATAATTTTTTTCTACATTAAAAATGTCAAAATACAACCAATTTTCATGGAAAATAATGGCTATCAAACACCAAAAGATGGAAACGTACAATATTTTTCGAGTAGAAAATTATGGCAATCAAACACATTTAATTAACATTTTCCATACAACTCAATTATAGGCAATTCAATTGCCTAGATCTTATTTTCTTTCTATACAAATTCTATACTTACAATCAAACACACTCTAAGTGCAATAATGATGAAAAAAATAAAAAAATTTCAAATGTCTTTAACTATTAAAGTTTCACTTTTTTGTTAACTTTGACTTTAATAATAGTTTAAGTGCAAAATAAATAATACTTTTAATGATGAAAAAAAAATTTATTTAATAGGTTGATTACATACCATAGATGCAAGATTGCAATAGAAATGGTTTTTGATATAAAAGTTCTACATATATCTTATGTATACTGCACCAAAAACTTTTGAAAAATCAAATATATCTTTTTCTAAAAGTTAAATACATAACGAACAATAAGTAGTAAAGTTGAACTATTAAAACTCGAAGTGATACCACATCTAAATTAAGTATTATCAATGCATCAAAAGTGTCACAAGAGAAACACATAAATTATTACGTAGGCAGAAGGGAAGGAGTGAGAAGAGGGGGGGGGGGGGGGGGGGCGGCGCAGCTGAGCTTAAGATCAGCCCTCCCAAAAAAATACCATTAGTTACCCCATAATTTTTTTATGTGACTAATTCCATGCTATAGGGAATTAATTTACTTTTTATGTAGAAGATTCTTCAAATTCTAATGGGTGTGTTTGGCAACCTAATTCTATACCATAAAATTAGAATTGGAGCATAGTTGTAAAATTACGTTACTTAGATAGATCAAAAGGTTGTGGTTTTAAAAACCATAAATTATAAAGGATTGAATTATATATTGGAAGTTAAGTAAGGTTTTTCAATTCAACTCATTGAATTTCAAAAAATAAATTCAACAACAATCACCACCGCATCCCGTCTAACCACCAATCCCGACAGTTTCACCAACCCTCCCACCCCATGAACACCCCTCATAGCAACTCTCGCCCCCAATTTTCATTTAGAATTAATAGAGAGTTCATTGCCACCCCCCAAACCAACCTCACCCCGTACCTATATATATATATTATATGTACAAGTAAATACACTTATGATTATTAGAATTTATATGTTTAAAATTTTATTTTTTTAGGTCCTACTGATGGCCAAATCCCAAACAACAAAACAAAAAATAAATTGAAGAATTTTGCTCAAATATACACATACATAAATATATATAAATATATATGTATGTATTAATGTACATAGCACCACTATCCACTGCCTAATGCCGGAGCTCAGTTGATAATTGATGGAACTTCGATGAGGTCACCAAAACTCTGGCAATAGTCGACGAAGCTCCAACAACGGGCAGCGGCGATTGATGGAGATAGTTGGTGAGTCTTAATGACCTTTAAACCTATTGTGTCTTGAGAATTTAAAATCAATTCTACAAATTAGAGAACAAGCAAACTTATGATTTTCATAAAATTCAAAATGAAAATTATATACAATCCAAACAGTAGTATTATAATTCTAAGAATTGCAATTCTAATAGAATTCTAAAACCATGTATCCAAACGCACTGTTAGTTAAAGGACATTTATTTTTATTATCTAATTTTGTATTTTAACTTAACCCTTCCATGAAATCCTAAATCCGCTCTTTATTATTGAATAAAGTTTTAGAGGTTGAATTGTATCATCCTATTTTGTTTTTGCTTTTGTTTTTTTTAAATATAAAATTTAATTTAAGTATGACTGTTGTTTTATAAATCTTGATTAATGTCTTTGAAAAAAAAATTGTGAGAAAAATAAAATATAAATATTTTGAAAAAATTGTGGAGGATGAAAAAAAAAATGTCTAATTGTTTGTGACTTTTTTTTAAAAGAATTTTGGAGAAAGGTATTTGGTTTTCATTTTGTGGTATATATCAATGACACTTGACGAATCTTTACAAAGAAATTTTCCTAAGTAGCACCATAATGATTTATTTTGCGATATCATATTATTTACATAAATCCAGTTCTTTATATATATTTTTTTCTTTCAACTTTTATTTTTTGTCGACTATTAATAATAGGTGAAAATGAAACTTGAACTTTGAAGCTACTCCTGAAGAAAATAAAATCTTAAAGAGGAGGGATAATATTAATTTGAGTTAACAATTAAAAGTATCCTATGTAGCTAGAAGGAATTTATTATTTTTCCTTCTTTCTTCTTGTTTTTGGTAATCTTGAAATATATACATTAAACTTACTTATACGTTTACCACAGCAACCCCTATTAATTAGATTAGTTTAAACAAAAAATCATATAAAGAAACATCACAAACAAATACATTACTCTCATAAAAAAAATGCAATAGGTTGCATAATTGAACATTAGAAATCTCTTAGATGGATAAACAAGAGAATTTAATGGCAAAAGTCGTCAAGATTTGATAAAGATTTTAAAAGTTTATTATTTAATAATTTCCTATTTAGTTACCCATGAATCCTAAATAAATAGATAAATGAATGTTTTTGACATTCCTAATTACAAAAACAAAAGGGAAAATCAATTTCACCTACCTAGTTAAACCTCTCCAGTGTTGTTCTATGTTAAATCTAGCTTGAATGCAAATTGATTGTTCTTTGAATAATGTTATATTTACCGACTTCATCTATCAGTTATTCATACCGAATGCATTGATGGATTGTATAAGAAAATATAATTTATTAATGCACTTAGTATGATTATATGATAAATAAAGATGGCAAAAATATCATTTTTCCTTATTTGAACTTAACATTTTCTCAGCAAGCAAACACGAAGAGAAAAATGAAAAATGAGAAATTAACTCACCGATAAGAGGTCGTTCATATTGAATGTAGTTCCAGATACGGTGATGTAACAACGAGAATCCAAATGAAAAATATAGATCGATCACTAAGATTGAGGGAAAAATATTATTGATTTTCGATCGTTCTATATATATATATATATATTAAATTTAATTTGTTTTGTTCTCTTTCTAGGATTAGCCAGGTTTTGGAAAAATTGAGGAGCTAGCTAGGTCTGCATAGGCTTCCAAGATGGAGGGAGGATCGGAAGAAACCCTGAGACAAGGTAAAAGAGATAGGTTTTTTTCTGTTAAAACCACTACGAAGGCTAGGGAGAATACAGGGGGGAGAGAGATCTGGTGACGCAACGTGAAGGTAGGCTTTTTTAATTTCCTCAAACAAATTAAAATAATCACTACCCTTTTCTTGTTTGAGTCTTTTACCATCCGGTTCACTATTTTTTTTTCTTTCTAAGTTTGCGGTTTTTCAAGTATAATATTAAAGTTCAACATTAGTAATTTCTCGGTCACAGTACCAACTTAACAGACTGTATCCTTTAAAAATATAAGGACCGCAAGTTGAATAAAAATTAAAACCACATCCAAAAAACGGAGCCTTCTTGTTTTATTATCCTTTGTTTGCTTTATTATTATTATTATTATTATGTTTGACCAAAAATAGTGCATTAATGATCGTAATTTATGGTTTATTGATTTTATTTTTAGGAAAAATTAAAAATCTTAGTGAAGGATTATAGTAAAATTTTATTAGGAAATGTAGTGGACGACGCAAATGAGGTAAGTTGTAATCTCCCCAAGCTGTCTTTAATGAGATTTGAACCTACTCTGACGAGATTCGATTATGCTTTACGTTGGACACTTTGAAATTGCAAGCTCCTGGGAGATACTTTGTGAAACTTGGTTTCTTAATTTCAAACATGCAACTTCTCGCTTATGCTTTATATATTTGATAAGATGTTGCATTGCTTTTGGATTATTCATTTGTGCATTGCAAAGACGGTCTTATTATGTAACTCTTAAGAGAATAAATTTTTTAAAATGTTTGTTTAGAAATTTTAATTACAATCAATTGTTCTTCTAGGCTTTTAGACTTTTGCCATCTTTGATAATGCATATTTAGTCTTTATCTATCTTTTAAAATGAAATTATAGTTTAGCCATACATCATTTTGTAACTTCCATCAAGTAACAGTTAAGTCGGGTAATTTTTGGACAATTGTATTATTGTGGTTAAAGTCTAATATTGATATATAAATAGTGGCTAAAAATTAAATGAGACAAAAAATTATAATTTCCAAATATATAATTCTTGGACAGCTTGTTCCCTATTTAATATCGTCCAAATACAAGAAAGAGAGCAACATCATCTCATAAAACATATACACCGTCCAAAAGTCAAAAGCAATCATTTGTATTTAAAATAACATACTTGATAGTTATAGAATAAGAGTTTTGAAAAAAAAACCACCATTTGGAACTTAACTACAAAGACGCCAATATTTGACACGCTCTGTCAATCCAATCTAATCGTATCCAAATAGATGTTGGATTGGATTGGTTTCAATCTTCTATAATTGAATAGAAAAGGGGAGAGGAGGGGGGGGGGGGGGGGGGACCTTGGTAATAAGAAGTACAAGAAATGTGCAGCTTTCTAATGATATTGTTTACTTGGGAGGATGATAATTTTGGGCAGGTATATTATCAAGATTCCTTTTTTTTCTTTTCCTATTAATTAGAGAATATTAAAACCAATCCAATCCAACATCTAATTTGATGTGTTTATATTAGATGGATAAGGCGTTTCAGATATTGGATATTAAATTCTAAAACTGACATCATATCGGATTGGATGTAGATGGTCTAAAAACTACTAGATTGGATCGGATGTCCACCTCTAAAAAAACAATAGGTACTCTTAATCGAAGCATCATAGGACAATATTCTAGACTTAATGGTTGAGTGTCAAATAGGCATATTAAGAGATAAATCAATCACAAACTTCATTTTCCAATTGGATTTGATGGTAATGACACTAATATATGATTGAAAATCAAATGATGTAATATAGGATGAGGATTTATAGGTACTAAGGGTGGGAAAAAAATTTAAAGAACTTAAAAGGCAATTACACCATTACACTGCTAACAATTCAACATTGTAGTATCAATTAGTGAACTTAATTTATCCTCAAGTGATACCTTTTTTTTCTTCTACTATTTCTTTTCTTTTCTTTTCTTTAACTTATGCTATATATGACATGCATCTTATGTAATTAAGTACTAAGTGATGGTTTTTCAGAACTCTTGTTATGTAACTGTTAAGTATGTTATCTTAAGTACAAGTAATTGTTTCTGATTTTTGAATGGTGTATGAGTTTTATGTGATGATGTTGTTTTCTTTCTTGTATCTGGATGATCTTAAATAGGAAATAAGCTGTCCAACAATTATATATTTGAAAATTACAAACTGTACTATAATTTAATTTTTAGCCACTATTTATATATTAATATTATACTTTAGCTAAAAGGGCAAAGTTATCCAAAAATTACCATACTTAATGGTTACTTGACAGAAGTTACAAAATGATAGCTAAACTTAAATTTTATTTTAAAAGATAGTTAAAGACTAAATATGCATTATCAAAGATGACCAAAGTCTAAAATCCCCTTAAATAAACTTCATACAATATATTGAATCTTAATCCCTTTATTCTTAAACAAGAGTTCGTGTTTTATTTTCATATTTTTTTAAACATGCATTAATTTGATCACAATTAACGATTTAGAACATAATTTATTTCTTCCGTGAATTTTTGTAAATCAATTATGTTATAAAAATGAAAGTCGATTCCTATTTAAGTCGTCCAATAAAATTAGAACATAATAGCTAGTAGATTCTGAAACAAAAGTAATATTTATGTTAGAATAACCATATGCCTGATAATTCGACGATAAATATTATTTTCCTTATATAAGTAGACTAAAATTTTAATTACATTAGTTGAAAACATTTGATTAGTATCCTAAAAGCATATTTCAACATTTATCTGGAATATTTTCTTCCGATATATATATATATTTTTTTTGATCTATAAAAGTTTGTACACTCCAAATATATAATCTTAAACAAAAAAATCAAAAGATCTAGATAAGGGGTGAACATAAATCTGCAGCTTGTATAATGCATGCGGCAGTGCTTGTACAAATAAATAAAAGACACTATTAGATCTTGTTTGGTTCATGGAAGAGAAATCAATTCCCCTATCTTTCTCATGGAGGTGGAAAACTAAATTTTCTGTCAAATTTTCTTTCTTGTGTTTGGTAAAGTATGAAAAGTATTTAGGTAAGGGTATTATTGTCTAAAATATTTGAAATAAATGCTTGGAAATCACATGGGAAAATCAATCTCATGTGTTTTGAGAGGAATGGTTTTACCCCCTACTCTTCCCTATATCAGAAAAGTGTTTCCGGAATTTGTGCTTACCAAATAAAAGAAAGAAACGACTTTTCTTTCCCGAGTTCTAAAATTCATGAACCAAACGAGGACAATTACCTATTGAATGCGAACTTCTAACTTAATAACAAAATATATTTTTCTTGTAATCAAGAGATTACAAGTTTAGAACTGAGAAGACACGTATTAAAGCATATATTAAATACAATGTTTTAATATCAGATTTAGAGCGAAAACAAATTTTTAAATAAAAGTTCAAATAAGCATGATTCATAAAGTGTGCTCGTTGAACACCTATGTATATGACCTTAGCTAGAATAAGGCCTCTGGAATTTGTAGTAACATTTTAATAATAAAAGGGCTCGAAATAACACTTTATTAATATTAATGCTAAAACAACCCAAAGTTAGCTAATAAAGTGGCTCATGCCATTTTTTATTATGCTTTATCGATAGAAGATGTTGAAAATTGAGATTCCGTGTTATAGTAGCTTTGTATAGTGGCCGAGTTAGAAAAAAAATTATAATGTGTACGAATATTTTATGTTCCAAGAAGTTTAGTTACATATACAAAGGAACACACTTTTGTCTACACAAAAAAATTAAGTAAAATAGGCAACAATGAAAATAAATTATTTTAATTAAGTGTGCATATTTCAAACTTATTATACTTTTACTCTATTGTTTTAAAATATTTAATACATCTATTTTTCTATCTTTAATAAACACCATATTCGCTTCCCTCGCCAATAGCTTTGTACTTGGATTTTTAATGATATTACTAGAGTAGTTTTTGTTTCAAAAAAAAATAGAAAAAACCTACTATTTTTTCATTTTTAAATTTCAAATTTTCTTTCTCGTCAATTTCTCTAATGCCCTTTTCCCATTTTATATTTCAAACTTATTTCTCTCTGTTTTCATATATTTCCTCCCTCAATTTCTCTGGGGCCATTTTCTCATTTTATATTTTAAACTTCTTTCTCTCTCTTATTTTAATTTCCTTCCTTTCCGTTTCTTCTACCTTCAATTTTTTTGACGTTTATTTAAAGCATCTTATTAGAATATTTTTTGTAAAAAAATAAAAAATTACTCTCTCTAAAGTGATTTCTAAAGTAATATAAAACGTTTATATTTGGGCCTCAACTGATAAAGGAATTGAGCATGCATTAGCCCTTTCTTCCACCTTCAAATTTTTCGACGGTTTATTTAAAGCATCTTGTTGGAATATCTTTTTTACAAATCAAAAAATGACTCTCTAAAGTGATTTCTAAAATCTGGGCCTCAACTGATAAAAGGAACGAGCATGCTGTTAGAAAATGAAAAAAAAAAAAACAAATATTCAATGGTCAATATTTTCTAGAATGGGAGAAAAATTCAAATGGTCAAGGCTTAATAACATATTTGACCATCAAACTTTAGCACTTTTTTCAATTTGGTCACTGAACTTTTTTTTGGTCTAAAAACCTATTGAACTCCCAATAACGTTTCAATTTGACCCCAGCATTTAACACTGTTAACATAGTTAACTAAAAAATTGGGAAAAATTCGTGTAAATCAAAAATTGTTAATTTTTCCTCAAAATTGGTAGGCATAATTGCTTCTATATATTTTTTTGAGATCGTCTAAGGTTTAAATTGAGGGTTTGATTTAGGTGAGTGTAGGGTTTAAATTAAGGGTTTAAGTTAAGTCGTTCTCTCAATTTAAATCTTAGACGATCTCAAAAAAACATATAGAAGCAATCATGCCTATCAATTTTGAGGAAAAATCAACAATTTTTTATTTACACGAATTTTTCCCAATTTTTTCGTTAACTATGTTAACGGTGTTAAATGCTGGGGCCAAATTGAAACGTTATTGGGAGTTCAATGGGTTTTAGACAAAAAAAAAGTTCAGTGACCAAATTGAAAAAAGTGGTAAAGTTCGATGGTCAAATATGTCATTAAGCCAATGGCCAATTTTCTACACATTCTAGAAAATGTTGATTTTTTAAATGGTTTAGTGAAATTTTTCAAAATATGCTAACTAAGGATGTAAAATTTCAAAGTTAGTGGATGCTTGTTGGTGTATAAATTGGGGGTACTTGTATTCATTTTATCATCAACAACAAGAGCTCTACATTAAGAAGAGAGCAAAAGAGAGAGTAAAGAGAAAAATTAGAAGTGAAGTGTCTAGGTGTGAGCTTTGTAGTTTTCTAATTTTTGAGTGTTGAGTGAGAAAAATATAAGCAATTTTCTAGGTGAGAAAAATTGCAGTGTCTATTTTTTGAATGTCGAGAGAAACACAATATGCGTGTATAGGTCTGCTAACCAGTCTTGTAAACCACTCTTTTGATATAGTGAATTTGGTACGCTCCGTGGACTAGTGGCAATTTGCTGATACCACGTAATTCCTTGTATTGTGAGATTGGTATATTGTTGCGCCAAATAATTTTATTGTGCAATTTTCTTTTGTCATTTATATCCCAAGATCCTACTTGAAAATTAGTAACATCTAGTTTGTTCCCAACAACTGGTATCAGAGGATCAGGTTTTAGTGGGAGTTATGGCGGAAGAAGGCAAAGGAATTGAAAAATTCGATGGCCAAGATTTCGGTTTCTGGCGAATGCAAATTGAAGATTATTTGTACGGGAATAAGCTGCATCCTCCTCTACTTGGCACCAAATCAAAAGATATGAAAGATGACGAATGGGTACTACTTGACAGGCAAGTGTTAGAAGTCATTCGTCTGTCATTATCAAGAACGGTGGCGTTTAACGTCGCAAATGCGAAGACTACTGCTGACATGATGTCAGTGTTATCTGGCATGTATCAAAAGCCATCAGCGAACAACAAAGTGCATTTGATGAAGAAATTATTTAATCTGAAGCTGGCGAAAAATTCTTCAGCGGCAGAACACCTGAATAATTTCAACACCATTATCAGCCAGTTGTCTACCGTTGAAATTAAGTTCGGTGATGAAGTTCAAGCCTTGATAGTTTTAGCCTCGCTACTGAATAGCTGGGAGGCCATGAGAACTTCAGTGAGCAATTCTACCGGGAAAAAAAAGCTCAAATACACCGACATCAGAGATTTGATTCTGAACGAGGAGATTCGCCGAAGAGATTCCGGTGAACCGTCCACTTCCGGCTTAGCCTTGAATGTTGAATCAAGAGGCAGAAATTCAACAAGAGGAAATGGTGGCTACAGAATAGATCAAGGAATGGCAGGTCAAAGTCAAGGGCTCCAAACAAATCCAAGAAATCTCAAAACCAAAATAATCAAAAGGTTATTGAGTGTTGGAATTGTGGCAAAATCGCACCAAAAAAGGCTACAGAAAAGAGGACTGAAGCAACTATTGTTGCAGAACAGTCAGAAGATGCATTGATATGCTCTATGGAGAGCAAGACAGGGTCATGGGTGTTAGATTTCGGAGCATCTTTTCACGCCACCTCTAGTAGAGAATTATTCTCAAGTTTCGAACCAGGAAATTATGGAAAGGTTTATCTTGGTAATGATCAGCCATGCGACGTGGTTGGTAAGGGCGAAGTAAATATCAAGTTAAATGGGTTCGTGTGGAAGCTAAATGATGTCCGCCACATCCCTGACTTGGGGAAGAATTTAATCTCGGTGAGCCAGCTAGCAAATGAAAGTTATGTCACAACCTTCAGCCAGGATACATGGAAGGTTTCCAAAGGTACAATGATAATTACACGTGGTAGTATGTTAGGCACTCTTTATTTGACAGCATGTGCTCGTGGGTCAATTGCAGTTGCTACAAGCAAAGACGATCCCAATATATAACACTAGAGACTTGGTCATATAAGTGAAAAGGGACTAAAGGTCATGCACGCAAAAGGGAAGCTAGTAGGGCTTCAATCAACTAATATTGACCTACGTGAAAGTTGCATCAACGGGAAGCAAAAACGAGTTAGTTTTATTATAAGTGGCAGAACTCCAAAGCAAGAAAAGCTTGAGTTAGTATGCATAGATGTATGGGGACCAGCTCCAGTTTCATCCATTGGCGGGAAGTTATACTTTGTGACTTTTATTGATGACCATTCCAGGAAGGTGTGGGTTTATTTCTTGAGACACAAATCTGAGGTGTTCGAAGTGTTCAAGAAATGGAAAGCCATGGTGGAGAATGAAATAAGCTTAAGAATCAAGAAGTTGAGATCCGACAATGGTAGAGAATATGAAGATGGCGAGTGCAAAAGATTATGTTACATAAATGGAATTAAGTTGGAGAGGACAGTTCCAAGGACCCCGCAACAGAACGGCGTGGTAGAAAGAATGAACAGAACACTGACTGAGAGAGCCAGAAGTATGCGTTTACAGGCAGGCTTACCTAAGGAATTCTGGGCAGAGGCAGTCAGTACTGCAACTTACCTAATCAACAGAGGACCATCAGTATCGTTGGAGCACAGAATATCAGAAGATGTCTAGAGTGACAAAGAAATAAAACTTTTTCATCTTAAAATTTTTGGTTGTGTTGCATATGTACATATTAGTGATCAAGCTAGAAGCAAGATGGATCATAAATCACAGAAGTGTACTTTTCTTGGATACGGCAACGATGATTTCGGTTATAGATTGTGGGATGACAAGAACCGAAAAACCATCAGAAGCAGAAATGTAGTATTCAATGAGAATGTGATGTACAAGGACAGAGATGCAGCAGATTCAAGTAATTCAGTGCAGCATAATCCTGTGTATGCCGATATTAGTGATATTCCAGAAAGCAGTCAGATAGAACAGACAGAAGAAAGTTCTCAGATAGAGGAAGCAATACAACAGGATAATACGCAACAGACGGAGGCAGAAGAACCTTCAGCTAATACTCCTGTACTTAGGCGGTATTCCCGGCCTCATGTACCAAACAGGAGATACTTAAATTACTTGTTGCTTACTGATGGAGGTGAACCTGAATGCTATAATAAAGCATGTTAGGTACAGGATGCGAGCAAGTGGGAGCTTGCAATGAAAGATGAGATGAAGTCTCTTATCTCGAATAAGACATGGGAGCTAGCCGAGCTACCAGAATGGAAAAAGGCTTTACATAACAAATGGGTGTATAGAGTCAAAGAGGAGCACAATGGCTCCAAGAGGTATAAGGCAGGATTGGTGGTGAAAGGCTGTAATACCCCGTAATTTAATTAGCGTAAATTAGACCTGAATTAATCTCCATTAAGTGAAAATTTTGAAGTGTTTAAAAATCTTGATTAATTATGGACTAAGTTGTAAAATTTTGTATGGACTAAAATATAAAATTGTAAAGGTTCAAGGTTAAAATAATAAAGTTATGAAGCCTCAAGGTAAAATGTTGTAATTAAGCAAAAGTTGAATTTTTTTTAAAAAGTGACAGACTTTGTCACCTTTCCTTTCATCTTCATCTTCTTCATTTGTCTTCCACTGCCGAGAGAAAAAGAGAGAGAAAGTAAATATAGTTTTAAGGTTACTCCTTATAAATTGGTCGTCAAAACTTTGTTAAATCGAGTTGAGCCTTAAGGGAAAGTTGTTCTATCCGTCGAGGACTACGCAGAGGTATAAGAATTTTAGAGTTTTTCTAGTCAGGGCTCGGGTTATCATTTCAAACTTCATTCTTTAAAGATAAATATTTTGAGGTAGGGGTTAATTATGATTTCTTGTGCTTTAAATTATTAAAGAATAATAAATATTACATGAGTATGTGATTGTGCATATGTAAGTAGCTATATTGATTAATGATTTATGATTTATAATAACTAAGTACACGTGTATAAATAATATTTTGCAAGTTTGAATTTAAAATATGGAGTAGTACACATTTGTTTATATTTTGGCCACTGTTTTGATTAAATCTGAGCAGATTGATAATGATAAAAGTGAAGTATTTAGTATGTATTTTAAAATATAGTTTAATACCTAACTTATGGCTTTGGAATTACCCAAAAAGGATGAAAAATGAATTTTTGGTAAATTTTACAAGATTGGTGTGCGGTATTGATTCCTACGCTTGAATCTTGAATATTTTCTTAAATATTCCAAAGTCTACTCCATAATTTGAGTGAATTTATTTGGTTAATGAATTGGGTTACTATGTTAATATTTGATGATTAAGAATTTTAATTAAGTTATTATTAGAGGATATTTAATGAGGATGATGATGTTTTATGATTTATAAAACCATGATCATGTGATTTGTAATAAGATATGCCATTATACTTGTTATACATGTGTTGTATAATATACATGATATATTCCTTGGATGTTTAGTGGTGATATATGGCTGAAATTAATTAATTGATGAATTATATACATCAAGGAACATGTATGGAGATTTATTATAGTTATATGGCATAAATTATTTTAAATGTTCATTTATTGGCATATTATGCATATTGTACATCATTATTGTGTCAACTGGATTCTTGAAAATCTTTGGCAAGTTCGGACTATTCTTATGGCTTATTATGTGGGCATATGATTCGTATCTATGATCTATTTGTGGGCATATGATTCGTATCTATGATGCCGAAAGTCTTTTATGATCATTGTAACATTCTGGATGTAAAATGATCATGTGATGGATCTGATTATGATTATATCGTGTCCCTTTAATGATGAAGGAAATATGTGTCGATTAGTGCTTGCCGGTGTGAAAATAAGTAGGGCTCGGTGCCCTTGGGTTGAAAATCTCTAAACCCCCGGGGGACAGCAATGAGGTCAGCTATCTAGAGCCAGCGGTGAGTAGCCCAGAAATCTAGATCTCGGCAAAGCACTTGTGATTCTGTGATATGATATGGATGGACATGTGGTCCAATTCTATTATGATATGATGATGATCTTTTATGGGCCGGATGATGTTATATTGTGATTATGTTCAATTTATTCTCTGGGGCGGTCAGGCCTGTTCTTATTCTTATGATTATGGTTCGGTCCAGCTTCAGTATCTCTTGGAGGCGGACATGCCCATTCTTATTATTATTATGATTCGGCTCGACTTCAGTATTCTTAAGACGTGGTATGATCGTTGACACAAGGGAGGTAACCTGCATATGCACGTACATGCATTGTTTTATCGATTTATGGTTAAATTGCTAATTAAGTATTGAACATAATAATTCCTATTATTTCTTCCCCTACTGAGTTGTAAGCTCACCCCGTTTTATGTAAACAAATTTAGGTATCCAGAAAAAAGAGAAGATTGAGGAAGCAACTGGGTCGGGAACGAAGTAGATGACCTTTGATACCGACTCATTTTTGTTATACATGTGTGTATGGCAAGCCACAGCTAGCCCTTATTGTTGTTGCTCACTTTATACTACATGTTGGCATGGTTTGTATGTCGCTCGGACTATATGTATGTGTACAAATATATATTACACTTATGTATTGTCACCCACAGTATGAGTATCGTTTATTCCATGCTATGTGATTTTCTTGAATTTATTATTTCATTATTTATTTTAGACTTACTTTAGCTCGTCTAAGGTGGGTCAGTAACACTCCAGGTCTTAATTATAGATGTTCTTCTACTAATTAAGGCGGGGGTGTTACAAAGGCTTTCAGCAGAAATAAGGAATTGACTACACTGATATCTTCTCGCCAGTTGTAAAGTTGACTACTATTCGGTCAGTTTTGAGTATTGTTGTAGTGTAGTAGAAGATTTACATCTTGAGCAGTTAGATGTGAAAATTGCCTTTCGTCATAGTGATCTAGAGGAGGAAATATACATGCAGCAGCTTGAAGGTTTCTCAGTAAAGGGAAAGGAAAAACTTGTCTGCAAATTGCAAAAGAGCTTGTATGGCTTAAAACAAGCTCCAAAACAGTGGTACAAGAAGTTTGATGGGTTTATGCAAATGAATGGCTATTACAAGTGCAACGCTGACCATTGTGGTTACTTCAAAAGGTTTCAATCCAGTTGCATCATTTTGTTACTTTATGTTGATGACATGTTAGTAGCAGGCTCAAATATGGATGAAATCAGAAGGTTAAAGAAACAGTTGTCGAATGAGTTCGACATGAAAGACTTGGGTGCAGCGAAGCAAATTCTTGGGATGAGGATCAATAGAGACAAGCAAAGGGGTGTCTTGCAGTTGTCTCAAGTTAAGTATATTAGCCGTGTTCTAAAGAGGTTCAGCATGAGTGATGCTAAGCCAGTTAGCACACCCTTGGCTAATCATTTTCGATTATCCAAAAATCAGTCTCCCAAGAATAATGAAGAAGAAAACTTCATGGCTAAGGTACCATATGCCTCAGCCATTAGAAGTTTGATGTATGCTATGGTTTGCAAGAGACCAAATATTGCTCATGCAGTTGAAGCTGTGGCAGGTTCATGACAAATCCTGGCAAGATGCACTGGGATGTTGTTAAGTGGATATTGTAATATCTACGAGGTACCACCAACAAATGCTTATGTTTCAGTAGAGGCGAGTTGAGACTCCAAGGATTTGTAGATTCAGATTTTGCTGCTGAGATAGATTACAGAATAAGCACTACTGGTTATGTCTTTATAGTAAGTGCTACTGCAGTCAGTCGGGTCTCACAGCTACAGAAGATAGTTGCTTTATCCATTACAGAAGCAGAGTACGTAGCCATGATCGAGGCAAGCAAAGAAATGATTTGGTTGAAGGGTTTGTTGGCATAATTGGGTTTCAGACAGACGAAGAATGCCTTGCACTGTGACAGTCAAAGTGCTATACATCTAGCAAAGAATTCAGCATTTCATTTGAGGACTAAGCACATAGGACTTCGGTATCACTTCGTTAGATCACTCCTAGATGATGGGGTATTGACACTTCAAAAGATTCAAGATAGTAAAAATCCAGCTAACATGTTAACCAAGGCAGTGATCAAAGATAAACTAGAGTTGTGCACAACTTCAGTAAGTCTTTAAGACTAAAGACAAAGATGAGCGCGCCATTACACACTAATCATTGACAGAGTTGGTTATATTATTTTTTCTTTAAGTGGAAGATTGTTAGAAAATGAAGAAAAAAAATAGACAAATATTCAATGGTCAATATTTTCTAGAATGTGAGAAAAATTCAAATGGCCAATTTTCTACACATTCTAGAAAATGTTGATTTTTTGAATAGTTTGGTGAAATTTTTCAAAATATGCTAACTAAGGATGTAAAATTTCAAAGTTGGTGGACGCTTGTTGGTGTATAAATAGGGGGTACTTGTATGCATTTTATCATCAACAACAAGAGCTCCACATTAAGAAGAGAGCAAAATAGAGAGTAGAGAGAAAAATTAGAAGTGAAGTGTCTAGGTGTGAACTTTGCAGTTTTCTAATTTTTCAGAGTGTTGAGTGAGAAAAATATAAGCAATTTTCTAGGTGAGAAAAATTGCAGTGTCTATTTTTTTAGTGTTGAGAGAAACACAGTATGCGTGTATAGGTCTGCTAACCAGTCTTGTAAACCACTCTTTTGATATAATAAATTTGGTGCACTCCGTGGACTAGTGGCAATTTGCCGATACCACGTAATTCCTTGTGTTGTGAGATTGGTATATTGTTGTGCGAAATAATTTTATTGTGCAATTTTCTTTTGTCATTTATATCCCAAGATTCTACTTGAAAACTAGTAGCATCTAGTTTGTTCCCAACAATTGCATTCGCCGCCCAACCGACAACCCCCCCCCCCCCCCCCCCCCGAGGGGGCGGGGGGCGATGTATCATTACTTTGTTTTGAAAACAAATTTCTATTCATATAAATTATTAAACAAAAAGGGCACTATTTTATGTTTGTGCCTGAGGCCCTTAAAGTCATAGGATTGACATTGAATTAAAATGAATTGCACAAATGCAAATTCGAGCTTAGTCTAAAGTAAGTTCAAACCTCATTTAATGGGGGTATACATCAGTTATGTCCACAAAGAAAATGGTAATGTTATTATCAAAGCACTTATAATTAATTGCAAAATAATTTACAATTTTTAATACATACAAACATGTAAGAGTGTGCAAAAAAATCGAAAATCCGACCCGAATCGACTGGTTTTTAAGGTTTTTGGGTTTGGTTCGATTGGAGAATATGAAAATCGAAAGGGGTTGGTTCGGTTTTCGGTTGCCGGTGTTATAGAACCAGTAAAAACCGAACAAAAACGTATTTTATAAAAAAAAGCTAAAAAAGAAAAATATTAAAATTTTTGTTTTTTTGTCAAAAATGATTTAAGAAGGAAAGTGCCTAATTAATTAAAAAAAAACCCAATTTTCTATCAAAAACGACTTTAAGTCATGGCCCAACAATATAAAAATAATTTTTAAGCCATGGCTCAATAATATAAAATAGGCCCAATTGCCCCAAATCCAAAACCGATTAACCAAATCGACCTCGACCGGTTTTAATCTTTCACCAGTTCCGCTCGATTGATCGTCATTCAAAAATTGACTTGTCGATTTGGTTTACGCTGAAACCGCACGGTTCAGTTAACGAAACCGCACGATTCAGTTAACCGAACCGTGAATAGCCCTACAGGCATGTAATATGCATGATGTGCAAATTTTTTATAGATTTTTAAATTACAAAAATGTTAATTTTATTAAAATTAAAGTATATGATATAGTTCAATTATTTAATAATTTTAAATGATCAATGGGAAAGAAAAATTGTTTTTGATGAAAAATGAATTGACTATAGTGTTTAGGTTCAATATAGTTCACAAAATTTGAAAAGAGACTCAATTTCCCTTCATTATGGGTAACACGCAGTACGTTAAAATATTTATAAAAAAAGAGAAGATTAAAATATTTATTAGCACATTAAATTATAAACACATGATATCATAATATAAAAAGAGCCATTTTACTATCTATTATATTATATATAATAGTACAATTCTTAAAAATAATATTTTATTGTGACAAATCTAAAAATGCTATTCATATTATTAAAACAAATATCTATTTATTAAAATATAATATTATTTTAGAAAAAATTATATAATAAACTTTTAAAATTATACATTGCCAAAATATCATCTTAAATAAATAGCCGACTTCTTAATCGTTAAGCTTGATTTCATCAGTGCAAGGCCCCCACCTATCCATTAAAATCTTAGGCAGCAAGCAAGAAAGTTGATTAACTTGCATCACCGACTTGTAGTAGTTGTAATCTTAAGGACCCATTTATTATACACGCGGCATCACCACGTTATCCATCTCTTCTATTCTAACACCAAAATCACTCTCTCACTTTTTATAATGCTATAAATACACACACAAAGAAGAGAAATACCATTTACAGAAAATTTTCTTTATCACTCTCCTCCTTCAACATTCTAATCCAGTCCCCTTTTTCATCGGATACCAAATTTTTGAGGTATTTACTTTTCTTTTATGTTCCCTTTCTTATTTTTTGCTTTTAACTTCTTTAAATTAATACTTATATGCGCGCACGTGATATATGTGTTATTAGTATGTATAAAATTCGATAAAGATTGCCTACTGTCATATGTTTGAGGATATAATTCCTGTTGTTGTAAATAATTTTTTTTGTCAGAGAAAAAGAAATAAAATTAAAGGGTAAAATAGGTATTTTGGATTTTGCTTTGATCTAATCATACTTGAATATATGTTTAATGGGTCTCGATGATCAGTGCTAGTTATTTGTATATATGGTTTATTGGTTTGATATTACTTTAGCAGCTCGTTTGGTTACTGGGAAATTCTTGGGGAGAAACTGAGGCAGGAAAATAGACTCTGAATCTTTACGTATTTGAGGGCTTTACTGTTACCCGAACTGTGGGTTCTGTTGAGGAAAATACCTTGATTCAAAGGAAAATAGTTTTTCTTTACTTTGACCAATTGGGACTGCTTGGTTGCTTAGAAAAATTGATGAAAACAAGAGAAATTTGGACGGTAATTGAGATGGAATTTGTTGACCCTACAATAACGATCAAAGTCTACCAAGCAAACCTACCGAGTGAGATTTGGATGAGAATTTTCTTGTTTTCATCAATTTTCTCGGCAACCAAGCAGACCAATTATGATCGAGTGTGGTTTCCAAAAATTAGGATCTTATATTATTGCTCACAATACAAATTCAAACCAAATTCTTGCAGTATAGCTTCCACTGCTTCAGATCTATTCTTCCATCATTCGGTGTTAGATTATTTTTTAGCAGTTATGTTCCGTCTCAAATTAAGAGTCTATTATTATTTTTTGGATGTCCCAGTCTAGGAGTCCAGTGTTACTTTTTTGGACATTCCAGCTTAAGAGTAAGAGTCTAGTTTCCTTTTTGATACATATTCTAGATAGGAAATCTTGAAATCATAGATAATGAACAGATTTCATTCTTGATTATGTTGATATTATTATATATTTTAAAGGAGTTCAATTGCAATATGGTATCTAATTAAGTTTGAAGCTTCTATTACATTCACTAGTACAATGTTTACGGATTTAGATCGAATACGGAGTTGCTTTTTCTCAAAGTTTTATCAGCCATCTGGGGTCAAAGTAGTTATGATAAAATCTTGAAAAAAAGCTCAATGTGTATCTGCTGAGTACATGTAGAAAATGGAAATGGGAACAAACAATAATAAGGTTTACTTTATTTGAAGAAAGATTATGAGTGGGTTTGTATAAATTCAATTTGAGTTTCACATTTGATTTTCAATCTTCTATAGCTAATTAAAGGGCATTGTCATGGTAAAGTTTCGATCTAATGCACATGAAAATTTGATTTGTGTCGTACAAGTTGCAGTGCTTATTTTCTATAGAGTAATGTTACACTTACCGGCTTTATCTATACGAGTAGATCTTAGTTGCTGCGTATTGGGACCTGGAACAAGTTGAGTATCTTTGTTCGTCACAGTAATTAGACAAGGATACTTTGTTATCGATGCATTTTGAGACATTGTATTGTAAGTGAAATAATTCTAGGCATTTTTATTCTCAGATAGCTTGGTTACAAGAAGAATAACTACGTGCCTCTAATTAAAAAGCCCGAAATGGAGGACAAATGGGAATTTGTTGAGGGAGAACAAAGGCTGGGGAAAGAAGCACATGTCAAACTCGAGAGCAAGATTAAAGAGCCTACTGAATTGAAGGAAGAGAAGACTGAGGTGGAACTTGAATCGAAGACCAAATCCGTGGATAAAGAAAAGCTGAAACATAAGGAACCTAAGGAAGAGACGCATAAGGAGAAAGACAACAAGAAATCCAAGAAAAAAGAGAAGAAGGGTGGTGAAGATGAAGAAGAGAATGAGAAAGAAACAAAGGAGAAAAAGAAGTGTGAAGATGAAGAGGTAAAGAGACATGATGAAGGCGGAAAATCGAATGAGAAGGAAGAGAAAAAGAAAGAAAAGAAGGGCACGAAAAAAGATAAGGAATGGAAGGAGAAAGAAAAGAGTAAGAAAGATGACAGAGAGGAAAAGAAGGATGAAGATAAAGAAGACAAAGAGGTGAAGAAAAAGGAGGACAAAACGCCGAAGGAAGAAAAGGCTGAAGAGGAAGGAAAATTTGAAGATGGAGACTCGGGTTCAAAGGAAAAGGTGAAACACAAGGAGGGGGAGGAAGAAAAGAAACATAAAGATGAAGACGGAAAAGATGAAGGAAAGAAAAAGAACAAAAAAGAGAAAAAGACTAAAGAGAAGAAGGATGTGAAGGGCGATGAAGAGAAGCACGAAAAGGAAGGAAAGAAGAAAGAAAAGAAAGTGAAGAAGGATGAAGGTGAGGACTTGGATAGTAAAGATAAAGATGAGAAGAAAAAGAAAAAAGACAAGAAAGATAAGAAAGTGAAGGAGAAAGACGAGGTGAAAGGGGAGTTGAATGAGGAAACCAAAGAAAAGAAAATCAATGAAGTTAAAGAAGCGAAGAAGGAATGCGAGGATGAGGCACAAGGGGAAAAAGATCAAGTTGAAGCTAAATCTAGGGAGGTCGAAATTGATGGAAATGCGAAAGAATTAGTGGGTGAAGGAGTGGTGAAAGAGAAAGAAAAGAAAAAGGATGGAAAAGAAAAGAAAGAAAAGGACAAGAAAGAGAAGGGTGAAAAGAAGAAGAAAGGGAAGGGGGATTACAAGGACAAAGATCTTGACAAGCTGAAAATGAAGTTGGAGAAGATCAATGGAAAGATCGAACCACTCATAGAGCAAAAGGCAGAAATCATGAGGCTGATCAAAGAGAAAGAGGGCACGGTCGTCCTAGCTGAGAAGCCTAAAGATGGCGGTGAGGCTGCTGCCAAAGTCGTCTAGAAGTTGCACTTAATACGTTTTGTAACATATATGCGCATGTGTACACGCTGCTCTCATATGTTGATAGTTTTGTGTTTTTTGCGTATCGGTACCTCTAATGCATCGTATGGTGGTAAATAGAAGGAGACTGTAATAGGTTTATGAGCTTTTTGGCAAGTATGTGACTTCTGATAATTGTTTGACCTTTTTTCTCCTTTTTGTGAATAAGTGATTATGTTGCTACTGAGTGATTTATATTTGAAGCCTTGAATGGTTTAGTGTGCTTGACTTGTTAATTTTGGGGATGTACGTACTTGGTTGTTTTGGGATTTTTGAAAAGTTTGCAAAGGATGATTTTGATGAGTTACTTCTGATGCAGCTTAAAAAGCGGCTCTTATTGTGTTGATACGAACCAATTCAATCATTCTATAAGTTTCTGCAGCACTTGATTTAAGAAAATTAAGCCCAAGATCAGATTAATAATATAACGGAAAATAGATATGAAATCAAAAAAATTATACCAAATCCGAATCAAGGATAAGGAAAGAAATTCTTCTAAAACGAGGGCTTACTTTTTACTGGACCACGTTGCGTCATGTGTCCATACATTTTCTTTTCATACACTCAAAATCTTTTTATTATATTTCCCACAGCCTATCTCTAGTGACCGGTTTTTATTATATTTCCCACAGCCTATCTCTAGTGACCATTGCCGGAACTCTATTGATTGCCGGAACTCTATTGAGGTCGCCAAAAGTAGGCAGTGGTTGTCAAAGCGGCAGCAATAGTGGCTAGTTGCTGGTTGGGCAGGTGGTGGTTGGTGAGGTCTTGTGACAATAAGAAAGAATATAAGATTAATTTCGTTAAGTTGTAAGGTACAAATGACAATATGTAAAATGCTAATAATAATAATTAATTTTGCCCTGATACTAATCTTGGTTGGTCAAAACTCCTCGTTCACAAACCATCAGAATTGCATACCAATATGGCAGTTAGTTGCGGAGTGTTAAGAAAGGGTGTGTACATTAGTTGCCATGCACGGAATCTCCTCACCACGCTTGATGATATGCTGTGGAGGAGGGGGTGCGACCATGGTGGATATACTGCTCATCATACCTCAGACCGGTTGTCCTGTCTTGATATATAGGGCCTTGTGTATGTCCAATTAAAAATTTAGAGCCTTTTCTTATATACGAGAATTTTGACCCGCATTTTAGTGCAATGTTTAAAATATTAGACCTTCTGCATAAATTACAAAATCTTTTATTTTAACAAATTTGTCCATGATGTTTTTGGGCCCTAGCCCTATGCAGTCTCTCCCAGTCTCCTCTATAGTGTCCGTGATAGACCTATTCTTTACGCTATAATAAAACTCAAAAGCACCTACGAAAACATAATAAAACTCAAAACAACCCTTTGTATAAATTATAAAAGATGTTTTTGGCATGCTTGTTACATAATAATAAAATTCAAACACTAAAGAAAACACAAAACCTATTCTTTATACTATCACCTGAATGCAAGATATAACTAACCAAATTGCAAACAGAGAAATTATTTTGCATCTAACAAATTATAAAACAATGAATTGGCTCAATCAATTCAAAATTCCACTTAGTGGAACTTTCTCTATGCGGCCTTAATAGGTTTAGTGGTGAGTCCAAATCCAAATGGGTATAATGGGTCATAATGCTTATCCCCAACATTCATCGGGAGCTGATCAACACTTTTAAACCAAGTCCGCGAAAGCTTGCCGGTGAACCCATAGTCACCAAATAAAACATCAGCAACACCTTGGCCTTCGGTTCCAGGTAGCCAAGCAGCTACAAGGGCATCCATTTTGTCAACGTATGGTTGGATTGCGACCGGACGGCCAGAAATAAGGACAACAACGCACTTGACGGTGCCACCACAGACGTTTTTTATGGTGGAGATACTGGAGTCAGGAATTGTCAGGTTTAAGCTGTCTCCGAATGTCTCTGAATAGGGTGGTTCTCCCACTACAACGATGGCATAGGAGAATTTGTTGGACTTTACGTAATCCGCACTTGGGTTCTCTTGGTACACAACTTCTGTGCCAGGGTCAACCGTGTTCTTTACCGCGGTGAGGATTGTGGTACCTGTACAATATCCCAAAGTTCATCATCATTTATATCCCTTTTACCATTTAAATAAATACAAAACCAAGTGGAGATGAGGATCCAATCACAATCTTATAATAAGAACAATAAGAACAAAAGATCTCTATCGATCAATTGCCTTGACCCATCCCACTTCAGTGATCGCACTCATGTAGAATGTTCAAATCCCCAAGTTCCCCCTCCATCCATCTTACATAGGCTGCCATCATTGAAGCGGGTACACTCATGGTACTCTCGAAATACCTGATATTTTCTCGGGTTGTGTCACTGCAAATTTAGACATAAATTGTAATTTTGAAAGAACAGATCGACTTCCCTGGGGTCGAAGTTTAATACACTCACCTCCCTTCACCTTTGAAAAACAACACTAACCACCCAAAACTCAAATGCATTTTTTTGAAACTCAAATGCATAAAGCTCAATCTCAATGCATAAAATAAGTCATTACGCGATATAACTTTTCTAAACAAAGTAATTTTCACAAATAGAAGGGAATAGAAGGGAAGTCCCTGTTAGTAAAAGTCTTGGGATAATATTAATTTTCTCTCAAAATCATGTAAGGTCTCCATAATATCATGAAGGGGTGATGAATGTAATGGACTCAAAAGCATGAAAGGAGTGACGAATGTAATGGACCCGAAGGCATGAAAGAGGGAGATATAAGGGGAACAGGGTGGTTAGGGAGTCAAGATTTGTTAACACTATTTGTGTGATGGTTAATATGACCCTCTCACCTGATTAGTTGATGTGTTAAGATACTAATAGAATAAAACCATGGGTCCTGCTTTTTTGGTACAAATGTCAACAAATCTTGGCTTGTATGTTGAGTGTGGATGGGGACAAGGGCGGATCCAGCCAAGGCCGATTAGGCTGTAGCCCAGCCCAAATTTCTTAGTGATATAATACGCAAAGTTTTCAATTTTAGCCCAGTACAACCTAATTGAAAAACTAGGCTAACCCATCTCTTCAAAAAAATCTGGATCCACCTAGTGGAGAATTGAGTTAGAGAAAGTACCAGTTGTGATATTGCCACTTTTTCCTTGCCATTCAATAGTCCATCCACCGCATTGATTCCCAATATTGTGAGCATGACTACCAGCAACAAGTACTTTAGTTGCCTTCTTTGGAAGTGGCAACAAAGGCTGATGAGCATATTTCCCATTCTTGAGAAGAACAAGTGATTTCCTCACAGCTTCCCTTGCTAGTTCTCTGTGCTCTTTACTTCCAAGGTACTTGGCCATGCTATAATCACCCAGTGGATTCTCAAATAAACCCATCACAAATTTTACCCTCAAGATTCTGCTCACTGCATCATCAATTCTAGTCATGGGAATGAATTTGTTCTTCACTAGCTTGGTTAGTCCATCAATGAATTCTTGGTATTTAGATGGTACCATAATCTGAAAAATGTATGGGATCAATAAAAGAAAATTATAGTTAAAAATCATTAAGTAACATTAGTATAAGAAGTTACGGCCTTAGGGTGTTTTTGATTTGCAAAGTTTTACATGGAAACTTGGAAAATATGTTCCATCTTTCGTTGTGTTTGATTGCATAATAATCTAGGCAAGTCCAATTCCATTTATTTGATGCATAATAAGCATCTTGAATTCTTATCCTCTCCCAAAGAAAATGAATTTTAGATACGGTGAAAAGGCACTCATGGGAAAAAAAATTCAATTCTAAGAAAAAGTGCTCATAAAGTGTAGCCTCACCGCCACATGTATTATCATTTAAACATGATGTACAACTACCACAATGTATATATATGGTGGTGAATCTACACTTTAAAGTTGCCTTTATCATCATCCAAACACCAAATGAATGTATCATTTTTCCAAGAAAAAGTAAATATTTTCCATCAAGAGAACAAATACAATAATTTTTTACCCCAAGTATATGCTTGCTATTAAATACACTCTTAATTGCTAACCAAAATATTTACTAATAGAATAATTAAGTTATTATAATAGTAAATATTAGAGCCTTGCTGAATATATATATATATATTATTTGTTGGACTTTTTTGACTGCATATATATTAATAATGAACAGAAGAAAGAGAAGTGAGAGAGAGAACTGACCATGTCAATGCCAGCCTGAATACCAGTAAGAATGGACCATGTATAGTTGGCATGAGGTGGAGTTGTCATCCTATCAATTCCTTCCCAATCTGATATCACAAACCCCTGCAAATTAATTATCATCATTAAACATATTAAATACCGAGTAAATCTAATTTTACATTGAGCTTTGTTTGGTTAATTCTTTTAGCACGAGATTCAAAAATAGTGACTTTTAATTTGAAATTGAGAGAATAACACAATTTTTTTTTCCTGGCACATACCGGGACACTACAATACCATATTCAGTGAATTGCATCATGAATAGATTTTACGCAACGTTTATTGCTAGCCGATAAACATATGATATATTTTTTGAAATGTCCCCAGATTACAAGTAACCCGAGATTTTATTGAAAATAATGAAGGGGGCCGGGAAAGTAGTAATTACTCTGAAACGGAGTTTATTCTTGAGAAAGCCAGTGATGAGTGCACGGTTAGAGTGCATTTTAACACCATTCCAGCTGGAGTAAGAGACCATGATGGTGGCAACCCCCTTCCGAACGGAGTCGTAGTAGGCTGGCATGTGAATGCTGAACATATCGTGCCCGTTTATAATCGTATTATTCTCGTTCATCCCTTTGTTCGTTCCACCGTCCCCTACAAAGTGCTTCGCACATGCTGCAATCTTGTCCCTATACACACATTATTAAGTATAATCATTGAATTCCGAAGTCTGAAGTACGAAACTCTGACTAGACTGTTTATTTTCCGTTTCAGAACTAGCTATTAGCGTCAAAATCATTTAAAAAAACAAACATTTTTACCTACAAAATCTAACTTCAAATATAAAGGCAAAACTAATTAAACTAATCCGTGATTATGAAGACGTACTTTATTGATAGCAATCAAGCTTGAAATTAAGATTATGCTTTTCATTCAGAAAATTTGATAAAATTTGGAGGACATATTGAAGCTAACTAATGATTGCGTCAATAATGCGACATGCTCAAAAAGAAAATTAATAATGTGTCGGCTATTTGATTGATCAACTACTGCATTATTTCAACAATTTCCACGTGAATCTAGTTCTTGATTAGACATACGTTTTTGTATTAACTTTTTATGTGAGCAATGTCAAATGAGCAATGTCAAATAAAAAAAAGTGTACTTTAGTCCAAATAAAAAAGCGGGAAGAACCATATGTGATTGTTGATCTAACTTTTTGATAAATGTTTCTAGTTTATTCTCTTGGTATTTCTAGCATTACACATATGTCCTTTTTAGTTATCAAATACATGTTTTTTTTAGTTGTCAACATTAATGACAATTATTGTATTAATATCTTGTGATGTTATGTATGAACTGAAAGACAAAATTAATACAGAAGACAATTCCAAATTAGTTGCAAAAACAAAGCTAAAACAGCAAGATTGGGGTCATAATTATGAATATTTTAATCAAAGATTCTATTAGGATCGGATCAACAATAAACGTGTACGTGATTTAGTAGAAAGCCAAGACTTCATAAAAACAAATAAAATATTACAAAAAACAACAAAAAGGTAAGACAAAAAGATGATTTACTAGAAAGCACAACTTAAACAATAACAAAATAAATATATAATTTTTTCTGTCTCAAATTAATAATTCAATTAAATTAAAAACCAATCATTTTAATATAATCAATTTCAAGAATGTACTTTATTTTATTTTTTTAAAAAAGATACTCCGTATAATTTTAGTATAAGAAAAAGTTGGAATATTGACAGAAGATTGAGTAGTATAAAAGAAGAATGAAGAAAGAAAACAAATGGATAAGTCTAAAATGATGACGAAGATGATAAGGAAAAAGAGGTATTATCTGATATGACAAAGTCAAAATTGGAAGCTCAAATATAAAGACATTAATTGTAGAGATTTATTTTTGGTACTTAGTTTTTTTTTCTTTAGGGGCTGTTTTCTTTCATGTTGCACATTTGCACGTGATGAGTGGTGGAACCAACATGGTCCACAGCACTAAGTTTTCAACCAACCACAAGCCAATAGTCCAAAATTAGGGTCCTTTTATCTCTCCTCTATACACAAAATAAAAAAAAAAAAGAAGATAAATTTTATGCGTCAAAATTTTAAATTATTTATTTTAGAGTGGAGATATTGGCATCCCTAATACCTTTTGTACTTTTCATTCGATTATTGACAGCCAAGTAAACCATATGTTACTCGGTTGTGAATGATAGCTTATAAATTTAATAATGCTTATATTCAGTTCTCAAGAACCGAGCTCGTTGCAAAAAAACGAATGAAATTGAGAGTGTTATCAAGTGTTTTTGGGATGTCAATATCTCCACCCCTTATTTTATTCTTCCGGCCTTTATTTTCTTTAGTAAGATTCGAATTATAGATTTAAGATAAATTAAACTTACGCACATTTAATCACTAGAATACTTTTATCACTTTTATTTTAAATTTTGATTCAAATTAGATATATTTAAATCGCAAAATGTATATATTACGGGTGTGCTGAATATTTTAGTCAACTGTAATGGCAAACTTACCTATCATCCACAAAACATTTCAAATCAAATTCTCCCTACATGCTTATGCCCACCAAAACTCTTAGTCACCCATCAAGAGTATAGCCAAAGTTCGCTGTGATTTCAGAAAACTTGCACTTAAAACTGCAAATTGTCTCTTTGACAAGAAAATGATACACATATGTTTTGAGTGTAAATCATCTCTTCCGTAAAAGAAACACCATGGCACCTATAAGTTATTTTTTGGTTTGCACCTAAAATTATTAAATTATCTATTACTAATTGAGAAAAAGAAATAATCTATTCCTAAACCTTTTCTCATCTAAATTTTAACCCATTCGCCTTACATTACAAAGAGCATTGCTTAATGAATATACACAATATATGAAAAATATTTGATATAAATTTTAGAGGGAGAAAACATACTGTCCAGCAAGAAAAGGAACGCCCTTTGGAGAATAAGGAGGTATGTCACCCTGCAGACCGGGAATTAGCTCTGTCATTGCTCTGACAATTTTTGGATCTTCGCTGTAACTTTCAAAACACCGGCCCCACCTTGGATCTCTGCATACCTGTCAAACCCATTCCCAATTATTGCCAAAAAAATTCAATGAGGCTTAAAATATGTGTAAATTGCAAAAAAGACCCTGAACTAATAATATTTATTACATGTCATTTTTAAAATATTTTCTTCCGACGTTAAAACTCCTCTTAACGGAGGATTGTTAGTTTAAAGGTTTTTGTTTTTTCGCGAAATCAATTTATTTAGTGCATAATGTTTATAACTTTTCGATAGTCATTAATTCCAACCAGCTCAAAAGGTGCTATTGGCTAGAAAGTTCCGATAGAGGGGTATTTTTTGTAAAAATAGCTTGGTGACCATATTTTATAAAGAAATATTATTTAGTATCTTTCTCTTTAATTTATTTATTGAAAGAAGTCTTGTGAATCCAAGTCGGCTTGACACTATATGACTTACTAATCTAATATGTTAATATGTCCAATAGAATTATCGCCGGAAAACACTTCTTTTGGCGAGAACACAAAATCTGAAGATATTTAATGACGTGAGTACGTGACAATATTAATCAATCATAAAGTAGAGTCACCGTGACTTGTTAAAATTGAGATAGTTACCGCAATACAAGGTGCAAAAGCATAAGAAATGCCGGTAGCTCTGACTTCAAGAGCAGTTGCAGCTCCAATCTTCTTCACCAGTATTGGGTCCCTGTCCATTATGAAGAAAATAACTCCATTTAGCCATCGAAGAATTGACCAGGGTAACAGTACCAACGTAAATTATATAACATATAAATTCATCTAAAGTTATATAATTAGATAAAAATATAGAAAAACTTCCCCTAATACAAGTGAGATCTACTTGCCTGGTAGCACCTAGACCAACATTATGAGGAAAAATTGTGGCCTTGTAAACATTATTGTGGCCATGAACAGCATCAATCCCATAAATCATTGGAATACCAAGACGGGTGGATAAAGAACCATTTTGAAAATCATTCACCATGTCGATCCAAGTCTCCGGAGATGCTTGTTTAGCAGGCACACTGCCTCCACCACTCAATACGCTCCCTGCACATAAACAATAAGTTTAACTTGACATTTTCACAACCACATGGTATTCAAATTAAATTCATCAAGAACATTGACAAAAATGTAGATTGGTTACCAATAAAATACTTCTTCATGACCTCATTCGATGCTACTGTTCGGTCAATCTGCGTCATTTGCCCAACCTTTTCCTCTAAGGTCATTCGTTTCATTAAGTCCTTTATTCGAACGTTTAAGGGTTGTTTTGGATCTTTGTATTTCATGTACCCTGCTTCTGCCATTGCTGCACAGACACACATGAACACAATCCCCACCACGAACACCAAATTTTTCGCCATTGCCTTTGATCTCTGCATAAATTTTGTGACTTTAAATTAGTTTAGTTAGCAGTTTTTTTTATATATACAATGGGAACATAAAACTTGAAATTAAACCCATGAATCAACACAAGAAAAATAGATCTGAATAAACTGATGATCGAGTTGTTGTAATAGAATTATAAAGCAGGGATTCTGTCTCCCGCTAGGTTATAACGAACTCAAAGATCCAGGTACTGTAATTATTACGCATTGGATTTGAGAAGCAAGAGCTGAGACCTATGTGCCTGGATCTTTGAATTCGTCATTTAACGCTTATCATCCAAACAAGCACATTGTTCAGAAAATAAACATTTATCTCACCCTGCTTCAAAAATGGTGTGATAATAATTTTGACAGTTGGTCAAAAATAAATCATACTATATATATATATATTTATAAATAGAAAAAAAATTAAATTTAAAACTGAAACGTATATGAACATACAAGGAAAGACTTTATATCCAAAATAGAAGAAATAAACAAAGTTGGAGAATAGAGTGCCAAAGAAGCCACACTGGTTAGGTGGACAAAGAACGGAAAAAGGAAAAATAAATAGACAAAAAAACCCATTAGCTGAAGATCAGTAATATTATCTAGGCATTTACATATATATATATATATATATATATATTTTTGCATAACCGATCTATTACAGACCATCCGTACATGGTATATCTACTAATTTTTAGTGACAAAGTTTTATTACCTAAAACGTTTCAATGTTTTAGAGATAAAAAATCGTCGCTAAATGACATACCAGATTGCTTATGCACATGCATGTAACATATTGCCTATGCACATACATAGAGTTTGGCATTACAGAAGAAGAGATTTGTGGAACTTACATAACTACTACACCAAGAATTTAGAGACAGAGACCGTTGACTCACGGGCTAATGGCAACCAGTGTTTTGAGAGAATGGTGGAATAGAGCTTGGTATTTATAGAATTCGTTTTGGTGTAAAATGTTGACTCACGGGCTAATCACTCAAAAAAAAAAAGAAAAAAAAGAAAAAGATAATGTTTCTTTATCTAAAACCGAGTTCATCCAGCGGGAAGTTCGGCGTTTATTTCTTCTTACCAATGTAAAATGTAATAACGTATATTTGTTTGAAAAAGATTATACAGTTTGGGTTTATCCTTTTTGCATGATTTTGACATATAATTTGATAAATTGTGTAATTTAAGAATGCACTTTTAAGATAAGTATTGATAATTTAAATAAATTCTCGTATTTAATTACAGAGTTTGAATCTGATACATTCTTTTTAATTACATATCTTATTATTGGTCGCAAAGACTTTTTCTTTCCAAATAAAATATATAAATAGATAAGAATTTCACTTAAAACATAAATAGATAAGAATCTCATTTAAACTCAACTTACTTTACTTTATTTTTTAAAATTTCCATTTTTTAAAAAGAGTACCTAAATTAGAAATTATTAAATTTTAAAATCATATATCGACTTGGTTTTATAACCATATTCTGAAAATGAAGAAACATAGCTTGGTTTGATATTTGACTAATCATAAACCACAACGTACGTGCAGCATTTAAATCCTCCTTTCATTCATTTTCTCAACCTTATTTTAATAATAATAATAATAATAATAATAATAGTGCAAGTTTTTAAAACTTCTTTTATGTCCAATTAAAAGTGTTTATGCTTTGTACTATTTGCATTTGGTTGTCTCTGTGTTCATATAAACAAGGATAAGGAATTTATGTTAGAACTTTAATGGGTTGAGAAGATGAGGCCAATATTGGAAGGTTGAATTTTTACAATTTTTTTTTATCAAATAATTAAATTAAATTTCAAATAAGAAAATCATTGTTTCCTTTTTTGTAATTAAGTTCATCTACTTTGGATGAACTGAATAGGGAAAATGGATTAACTAACAATGTGGATCAACTTGCAAATTATGTGAATAAAAACAAAATTACCTTTAAAGTAGGGTGGCAATTTTAGAAATAATACGATAAAACAATACGGAACGAAATAAATTTGGAACGAAATTAATGCTAAACTCTTGTTTTTGTCATTTTTGTGGTTAAAATTTTTAACAAGATATCGTGTTGTATTTGTATCTAAATTCTGGAATGAAATTGATACGAAATCAGAGCTATGTCGTGTTAATCATGTCTAGTTATGTCAATCATATATATATGAAAGAAAAAACAAATTGTTTTCTATTCGTGTTAAGACGTGCGTGTTTATTATAGTGCAAAACTTGTAATAATCTTTGTTGGGTTGCATCGTGTTTATGTGACTCATATTTATGTTAACTAAAAATAACATGATCTCCTATCATGTTCGCGTCCTTGGGTTTTCTTGTTGTGTCGGATTGTGTGAGCCATATTAACAAATAAATCATACACCAAATTGGGTCATTTTAAAAGAGATTGAATTTTTAATTTTTTTATTTTAATACGAGCAATTTTGTCTCCTTTGATATATACTTTGATACTTTGTCTTTTCAAAAAAGAGTTAATATTAATTTTTATCCCTTAAAGTTTACTCGTTTTTGCACTTTCGTTTATGAAATTCATTTTGCATAACACCCGTCCTTAAAATTTGTTCCCGTTTTCACTTTAGTTTGAAACCCCACTCGCCGTTAAGTTTTTGGCACGTGGGTATTGTAGTGGGGTAAAACGGTTAAATTACTATAATGTTCTAATTCCCAACTCTTTTTACCAGAGCCTTCAATGTAACAAAAATGCTTTAATTTGTTCATTTTTTCTCAACGTTGTTTTTCCAACTCCACACTTTGATTTTGTCCTAATTTAGTCTTGGGACTAACATTTATAAGGGCATTATACTGGTTTAACCGTTTTACCCTGCAACAGTATCCACGTGCAACGCACATGTTTTTTTCTATCCAAAACTTAACGATGTGTGGAATTTCGGACCAAAGTAAAAATAGGAAAAAACTTTAAGGACGACTGTTATGCAAAATGAATTTCATGGATGAAAGTGTAAAAGCGGGTAAACTTTAAGGGGGTAAATTATTAATAACTCTTCAAGAAATGATGCTTTAGTTAAAGGTATTAATAAAATGTCACAAATTGTCAATTTTAAAGTGCTAAAATACTACAATTGAGAATATTTACCCAACCCATTAAATTTTATGATAATTTGTAATAAGGGGGTAAAGAACAATTTTTCATCAAATAAAAATCCGGGGGGTGGGGGTGGTTTATTTTTCTACTTACTACATGTAATTTTGTTCAAAAATACTTTAAGAAAATAAACACATTTTAAAATCTAAAGTGGATAAATGCCTATCTTACACACTACGTATACTTTTTTAATTCTTAGCATACTAGATAAAATTAAATGGTAGTATTTATGTGTGTTTTGAGGGTATATAATAAGAACTTAAAATCTAAAAAGAGCAAAAACACAATACGTATTATTAAATGGTGCACAGATTCTCGTGTAAACGTATTTTTTTTTATTTATAACATATTTAATATATATTTTTTTGGAACATGTTAACACTATTGATGCAGGATTAAGTTAAAATAGCCCTCTAGGTATTTCATAACCTACGAAGGTCGTTGTTACTGCACTGAAATAGAGAGGAACGGATGCTTGTTTCTAATTGTAGAAAGGTGAAAATATGGGTCCTCAATTATACCACTTTTGTGTACATATGTTTAACTAGTTTAATTATTGGTTCAAGCTTTGACTGAAAATCTTTTAACTTTGTGAATGTCTTTATATGAACAACCACTACCAATTCATTAAAAAAAATTATCAGATTGTTTTTTGTATGGAATTCTTTCAATTGTATCTTTTTCAATAGAAACAATATATATGTATATATATATATATATATATGTATACAAGTATAATTTTATTTTTTATCCTTATTGAATAAATATTGCTTATTAAAATAAAATTAAATATGTGACTCAAGCTCCCCCTTAAGTTGGAGTTTTGATATCTCTTATACCTAACTTGTCAAGTGAGTCATGAAAGTCCTTTTTGGCAACCGCATGTATTAAAATATCAACTCACTGTTATCTTGATTTCATGAACGGAATGCAAAATCAACTTATCATCCTTTTTTAGCATATCGTGATGTTGTATCTCTTTACGAATATGAAAGAATTAAGATCTCTTCCAACTTAGGTAATGGAGTTATTCTCAAAATGTCTCTTTGAATTTTAACAAAATAATCATCTAATCCTGCAATGAAATGTCTTGTATTATCCGCATGAGACTAAAGTTGTTACACAACCCCTGTTCAAGAGGCATGATCGGCTATGTAAGGAGATATGTGAAAAAAACACATTATTGAGAAATAAAAATGTTAAGCTAGAGTAGGGACATTTACATAATTGTTAAACCATAGTATATCTTGGTGTTATGCGATTCATTGTTTCTTCTTCTAAGAAAGGGATTACACCATTCAACAAATATCACACCATAACAGTGGCGGAGCCGGGATTTCGGCTAAGGAGGACGAAATTCAAATCACACCAAATCATATTTAAAGCTTTAAAATTTTAATACAATAATAATAATAATAATAATAATAATAATAATAATAATAATAATAATAATAATAATAATAATAGTTCATACAATTCAAATAACAAATGTGAACAATTACAATAAATTACAATAACATTTTACAAACTTTCATATTTTGGAAGTATTACAACACTTCTTCTTTGTCGATGTTGTTGAATTTTTTTTGCGTGGAGGACAGAGATGGCTCTGAGCCCGTGAGATTGTGGTCTGTAAAGGAATATGTTGAGTGAACTTTATTGGCTGCATCGGTGATACCATGTCATCTTGCTGACGTGGTTTCACCAACCAGTAGTAATGCTTTATTATGCCATTTAGATTTCACGGTTTAGTAAAAGACCGGCCATCTCTCTTGCATAAAAAAAAAAACCTATCTCCTTTAATGGTGTAAATGTTTTTCTCTCTACCTTTGAGTAAATTTGTTTCTCCCCTCTAATCTAACCATTGGAATTCAATCATCTGCTTTAATAATTCTCCTGGAAAAAAAAGGGGCATTGACAATCCATTCTCCAAAAAATATAAGAGAAGCAAATGGATGTGTTGACGAAGGAAAAACAGTGGTGTAGGTTTTAGAGTTTTCTTTTTCACCATAACAGAGCATTGGTATCATGTTTAATAACTCACCTAAATTCCGTTCAAGTTTCAAGCGTACAACCAAGGGAAAAATCAATTGGATCTAAAATTTTAAAATGGTTTTTCTCTTTTCCTTTTCATGGTGTGTTCTTTAGATCTATATTTAAGCAAAAGAAAAATGTCTATCAGTCCATGCTTCATACATATTGAATCAGATTTCAGAACATAACCAACGGTGAAAAGAAACCCTCGAGAGTTTTTCAACAAAGCAAAAAAAAAATCCTTAAGGCTGTAAATTTGGGAATAGAGAACACGGGCCTTCGATTTTCTGAGCAGAGAAGATAATTATCCCCCTCAATATTTGGAGGTGCGAGAAAAACATTTACCACGTTAGTGGAGAGAGGGGACAGTAATAAGAAGTCGTGTAATTCCAGATGGCATAACCAAGTATTCTTATTGGTTGGTGATACTAAAGTCAGCAAGATTAGGGGTGGCAAAAAAACTAACCCGGCGGGTTACCGAACCGATCCGATTCATTTGGAGCGGTTTTGGGACATTTTTTTTAAGACTGGTTCGGTTTCGGGTTTTAAAAAAACTCGCTGCGAGTTCAGTTTTGGTTTCGATTTTTTTAAAAACCGCTCCGAACCACCCAGAATATATATAGAAATATTATTTTATATAAAAATATATATTATTTTTGAAGAATGGATACTTAATTTATTTGAAGTTTATTTTTAGCTTAAAATAATGGTTATTCGGGGTAGGGCGGTTCGGATCGGTTAACCGTAAATTGATTTGGATCGATTTCGGTTTAAAAAAAAAACAGTTGTGATTTCGGTGCGGTTACGGTTCGAGATAAAAAATGCAGTTCGGTTTTGGGTTTAAGCAAAACTGCCCCATGACAAGGTATCACCGTTATAGCCAATAATTCTCGAACTTGAGAGCCTTTTTTTTAATGACAAAGCCATGGAGAAGAGAAAGATATGTCATTGTTTTATTTTAATTCAGTAAAAAATTTCAATTAGCCCTTGAAGTTTTGCCCCATCCTAAATATAAATTTTTACTCATAAATTCTTATATATATATATATATATATATATCTTCTTCTATAATACAAATTAAGGTTATTGATGTGACCACTGTCCTATGTGAAAAGTAATTTTTTTTTCATTTATATAACATCTTTTTATTTTATTTATTCTCTCTCTAAACAACAATTATTAAGGTGGTGTTTGATTAAGATTTTTTTAAATCAAGTTTTTAAAATTTCTACCAAAAAGTTAACTTTACTTCACACTTCCCAAAATTTATTTCACTTTACTTTCTCTTTCATAAAATTTTTAAAACACCATAACTTTAAATTCAAAAATCAAAATAAGATAAAAAAATTTATATATTTGAAATCTACTCATCGAAATCTATAAAATAAGATTTATTGTGACTATTTTTTGAAATATCAACCAAACAAGTACTTATTCTCTTTAAAAGTCTAAAACAAAAGTCAATCATTCGGTGATTGAACTTGGAAAATGATGTGACCACTGTCAAGAACAAATTTTATGATAGTCCGTTGTAAAATAAGTTTTTATTTGATAAATACAAAAATCATAAATACAGTTCAAGTTTTTAAATTTTTTTGCTTAATTAAGAGCTACTTCATCTTCTTTCTTTCTTTCTTTCTTTATTTATTTTATGCTTTCAACTCTATTTCAAAAACTCTTTACGATTACTTAAGGTAAAATAAGTTTTTATTTGATAAATACAAAAGTCATAATTTATGTTATGTAAGCTCATATTCATGAATTAACAGTTTACAATATATTCCTTACAACATTGTCTTAATCAATTTTTGTATTAATGTTGTAGATTTTTATTTCAGTTAATTTTGGTAAGTTACATGTTTTGACTGAGAAAATGAATAAAAAAGAATGAGGTTAATTTATACCTACTTCGTGCTATAGGTAGGTAGTCTTTTTATTTCCAATCATTTTTTACTTTTTTTTTTTATCAAACTAACCCTAAGGTGTGAACATCAGTAGCTAGACATGTCAATAGGTCAATTTGGATTATTTTTGTGTGGTGCATTATCGATATTTAGGTGTTATCATTTTTTATTTAGATGAGTGACTTTTTTCTTAGGTGTGTAAAAATAATATTCAAACTACTTTATTCAAGATTTTTGAATTGTTTGGTATTTGGCCTACCTCATTTTCATAATTAGTTTTCGGCCCAAAGTTATAGATAATTGATATTACATATTTTAAAATTATCTTTATTATTTTTATTCCTTTTTGTGATTTTCTAATGTTATCCTTTTGACTACTATATTTTCAAAAATAGTTGGCTTTAAAAATTAGCCCAACATAGATTAACTAAGATAATTATTATAGATTTTAGATTTTGAAATTCAAATTAAAAAATCATTTCAAATTAAAATCGACTTCAAGTCAAATTGAACATCGGCATACATATTATTATTCAATATAAATGTGTTTCGTTGCAAAGTCATCAATATACATAACCAAAGAATGAGCCATATTCTAATGGCACAACATTTTTACATAAATGAACTGTAATAGTTAGATGAAATATAATCATTCTTGAATAAAGTCAAATAATTCATATTCTTACATACATAAACCCATTTAAGAAACAGACATATTACGAATAATCAGTAATATAATTGTCATGAGATGTAAAATTATTATATGCATAATATGTTAGTGGAATTAGTAATATGACTTAAAATAGATGTAAAAGCTAGGCATATTACAAATAATCATAATATGACTGTCAAATAATTTAGTAAAATAATTTTAATATAATAGAGACGACCAATTAATAAACAATGTACATGATGAAATTTTTTTCTTTATAGTATGATTAAGGAAATGTGTCAAAAGATATCATACACATAAATTATATGTGCTTACCATATAAAGATTGCAACGATCTTGGCCCGCCGTAATGGATTATAAGTATTATGACATGCGTGATTTTGTTTTTATTCACGATATCTTGCGGTTAATCCAGCCTTAATTTATAAAAAAAAATTGAACAAATTTTGATAATTAAACACAACCCAAGTTGGAAAGATTATTAAATATATATATATATATATATATATATATATCAACGTGTAGAGCTACACGTGCATAACTTAGAATAGTGGTCAATAAATATTAATTTTGTAAGGCTTACACGGCTCAAGTATTGTTATTTGATATTAAATACTACTATTTTAATATATGCAATTAAGGAACCGGCAGTTTTTTAATTTCAAAGTGAGTAAACCAAATCTTTTAACTTCATACAATTAGAGATCTATAAGACAAAACTGAGCATAGCTAATATTTATCGAAATGAACACTGAAAAAAAAAATCTAACGGCTAGAACTACCTCTGCAAGATTTGATGGTCAATAATTTTTCTTCTTTTAACACGATATTTTTATTTTTCCTAAAATTTTCAGGTCCTCCTCTTATCTCATTCTCTCTCTCTCTCTCTCTCTCTCTCTCTCATATTAAGTCTTCCGCACATTCTCTCTCTGAACTCCATTTTTTATGTCTAAACTTTAATCAATTACTAGCCATGGCCATACCCTCCTATTTAATGAGTTTAGTTATGCTGGAGATGAATCTCTTTTACTTAAGTTGTATTAGTTTTAAAATTTGCTAAGTACAAATAAAGCTAGTAATTTGAAGAAGAATAATGGCACATGTATCTACTCCAACAATAATTTAAGAGTTATAATGGTAGATCATCTCTTGAAAATGGGTTATTTCAACTATGATTTGGCTTTAGATCAACCTACCACTCCAAATTGTGTCTTGAATTTCAACTTGGCAAAGACAACAGATTTAGGGAGTATTAATAATACGAAGAACAAAAAAATAAAAAAAAAATATACTAACGATACATTGATATATTTGGTGGTCGATCACATGAAAGGAAAGAAAAATGAAGTTCACTTACACATGGGGTAAAAAAACTCACTTTTATCTTTACTATCCTAACCCCCCATGTGTAAAAACAGATTTAGAATTTTGAGTCAAAAATTATTTATTTAAATTTTTTATATTATAAGTACACTGATATATCGACCATGTGGTAAGAAAAGAAAAATGAAACTCCTAAGAATCAAACAAGCACATGGGGTTTGAAAATCTACCCATATTTCAATTATCCTAGCACCCCAAGTGTAAAAAAGAGTTCAGAAAATTTAGAATGCAATTCATATCTCTTTTTAAAATAAAAAATAATTAGCAATGCAATTCATATCTCTAAAAATATAAGCAATGTTTTTTCTTTTATAAATTACTGGAATGTAATTGACACTAATTTTTATGATTTCAATTAAAATTTTGACTTTGTCCTTCTCAATTATAATGTTTTTTATGTAACACTCAAATGTACAATTTGTAAGGTTGGAACTCATGTAAAATTTTCTTTTTGTCTTTAATTATATTAATTTTCTATTTCATCTAACTCCCAAATCCTCGATCATTTTTATCAAAATTATTATAAAATAATTTTATTTTTGTTATACTGTAGAGTGCCATTGGACACAAGCATTACCCTAGTATATATATATTTCAAAAAAAATACTCCATATATAATTTTAAAAAAAAAAAAAAAAACTAAGGAAGGGAACTGCCTCCCACCCCAGCCCCAATGTAGGTACGCCAGGACTTTTATGCCTCCATTTAAAACAAGTCATGAGTTAGACGGGAAAGGAGCCAACGCAAACCTAAGAGCTAGGCTAGCCTAATGAACTCCCACATTTCAAAACGCCACAAGCGACGATTCACAAGGAGGTCTTATAATTGGGGATTTACAGCAGGTCATTCAAGAGAAGCTCCCGGACCAGCGCCCCCCCCCCCCCCCCCCCCCCCCCCCCCCCCCAAAAAAAAAATGAAATTTATTTAACGATAAAATTTTTCCACAAAATATTAAAGGAGGATGAAGGACATATACTAACAAAAATGAGTATGAGATCACCATATGTCTCAACTTATTTTCCATCTTTTTATCCAAATTAGTTGTTTTCATTTTTATTTTCCATGTTTCTATCAAACGGAGCCTTATTAAATGGTTTCCCTCATTATTCTGAAGGAAATTGGCTCACATAAAAGCTATAGAGTAAGAGAAATACAAGTTCCTTTTTTAGGCAAAGAAATACAAAACTTAAAATTCAAACTTAGTTTCAAAGCTTCATCTTAAATTTTTTACGTTGTGTGTTTAACAATCTCAATTTTATATTTCATGGTATGAAATTAGAATAAGGACATGACTTTAGAATTTCATTATTTGGATAGTATTAAAAGGTAAAGATTTAGAATTTTACAAGAATTCTAAAACCATCAATTCTAAATTATTGAATTCTACACGGCGAGTAGACTTTTCCAATTCCTATTGAATTTAATATATATATATATATATATATATGTACGCATATATATACTATATATGCATATATGAAAGAACAGAGACTGCTGTCCACTGCCGCCACGCACGACTGCCGGAGCTCCGCCAACCACAACCGGAGCTTTGGCATTAGGCGACAATGGCGACAATCGGCAGTGGTGGCTGAGGTTCTTTAAATCTGATCATTAGAATTTCAAAAGAATTCTAAGACCTTGCACTTCTAAGAATTGCCGTTCTAATAGAAATCTAGAACGGAGTTTCCAAATACACTCTTAAAAATTTAAAATAAATTACAGGGTCAATATTAAATTTTCTTTTTCGTTGATACTTTTGTTTTTTTATAAAAAGTTTTTTATTAATACTTTAAACACCCCTTTTCAAATGAAAAAAATAATGTTTTATTTGGGCCGCCATTGGATCTTCCACATGTGGTATTTTTTTTTTATTTTGTTAAAAAAAAAAAAAAAAAAAAAAAGAAAACTGTATCAAGCCGGCCAGCAGGGCGGAAGAGTAATTAACAAAGAAATTCACACTAAAGCAATTAATGGCTTTCCACATGTAATGTTAATATGTTTAGTGCCAGTGCATGGTCTTTAAATAATATTGGGTATTTATTTTTAAATTTTTTATTTTCTGATACAGCAAGTATTTTCTATTTTGTAATGTGTTAAATAGAAAGAGGAGAAGAAGACTTAATTTAAATCGGAGGAAGTCAATGAATGTGCTCGTGATCTATATAACGGTCATATTCTAGAATAATTAATTCCACGTGATGAATATATATATAATCATATAAATAGGAAGTAATGAATGTGCTCGTGATGTCATATTCTAGAATAATTAATTCCAATGGTTACAAAAAATTAAGGGGAGAGAAAGTTATCTCAATTAAGAATAGGATATGCCATAAATCTCAAAAAGTGTTTTTATTGATTCTTATAGGTCACACGCTTAGAAAGACTCTCAGCGGGATTCAAACATAGCTGTGCTTTTAGGGCCGGCAATATTTAATACGACACGCTTACTTGACACGAACTCGACACGGAGTTAGCGGGTTTGGGTCAAACATAAACGGGTTCAAGTCAATTTCGAGTCAGACACGCTTAACCCGCAAACTAAACGGGTTGTATTCGGGTTAACCCGCTAACTCGAAATTGACCCGTAATTAACACAATTATTATTTTTATTTTCTTTTACAGCTATATATATATATATATTTTTTATTTTGCCATCTTTCTTGAACAATTATATTCTTATTTGGAGTATCGGTAGTAGATGATAGTTATTATGTTTTTAATGATAGATAAAGTACTAATTTTTTATGTATATGCTTCAGTGATGGAATGTTATATATTTTGACTCTAGATTATTAATATTGAATTTTGGTATTGCGTAATACTTATTATTACTTATTAAAAATTTAAAACTATTATAAAACAAGTTAATTTTTTTTACATTGAGATTTAATTGTCATTATAATCTTAAAAAGTTAATTGTGTCATGTCGAGTTGCAGATTTAACATGACCTATTTATTAAACGGGTTAGTCGGGTCGTGTCGTGTAACCTATAAAATAAACAAGTCGTGTTCGAGTTAATATAAATGACACGATTAGTTAAACAGGTCGTGTTTGGGTTGACACTAATACTGTAATACTTGTGTGTTGACACGACCCGAACACGACACGCGAACCCGAATTACCAGCCCTATGTGCTTTACAAGCGAAATACTTGAATAAGGGTTTTAAAGAATATAAATTTGTTGCCCCTCTATAAATAAGTGTTAATGTGACCCAGCATTTTAATTGGTGAATTAATTAATTACTTTAATCCATCCGCCAATGAAAATGGAGAGTACTATTAACTCTCACTTAAATAACGTTAACAAATCTAGATCCGTTTTTTAAATTAGTTCTACACAATAATTAATGCACTTTGTAATACATTAAAATAAATAAAAATAAATTTCACATCTATACATACAATGTTATTTATAGAATTCGTTTCTTGTACGAATCAATTCGCACCTAAAAAATTTTAATGCTCAATAAATTTTAAGTGCGGACCGATTCGTACAAATTGATCTGTAATAAAAACGAACTCTATATATATATTAAAATAAAATAAATCTCAGATACAGAGAGTATCTTTTACCAAGGCATGCAAAAGAGAGATCTGTTTTTAAGAGATATGGGTATGTTAAATTTAAGCCCCAACCACATTGTCCAATAATTGTTTATTACTGGATTTTTTATGTGAAGATATATATAAAAAATAAAAATAAAAAAATTTAGGCGGCCCAGTTTTTGCTTCGTGCAAACCATTAATCTATGTATATGCATTATTGAAAATTGGACAATATAAATTAATTGGTTTATTTATTCAATCCACGTCTTCTTCCTGTATGTTCCCTGTTGACACTCCATCAGTCCAACGGCTAGTTGGATTCCTCTTCCCAACCACCTCTGCAAATTCTTTCTAACGCGTATTCTTTGATAAAATATTGTACAAAATATGCGCGAGAGTTAATTCCAATATTAAAAGAATCTTCACCTAATTATATATATATATATATATATATGTTTGAGTTTGTTCCGATGGTGAAAGAAATTTTATTAATTAATTACACTTTACACCTCTTCGGATGTAATAGTGTATGCACCCCAACTTAAACACCCTAGCACCATTGTCGAGCTTTACAATTCAATCATGGATTTATCTTAAAAATAGAAAAATACTAATTGATGGAACCGGTTTTCAAATTTCAAAAAATAGGGTTAGGTCGCTGAGATCCAAAAAAAATTTCAATAACTTTTTTTTTTTAAGACATTGCGATTCTCATTGACAGATATTGCTATAATAATAATTCACAACACTACTGTAATTCACATATATGCATTCTTACTGTACTTTAGAGATGAGACAGAGAATTTACAAATTTAATCTTGAAGTCAAGGGTCAATTGATATTTTCCCTCAATGTTTAAATTTTTGCAATTTAAATCATGAAATACATTTAATAATACAATATAACCGTTGGTTCACCTCCATCTAAAAATAGTTAACAAAGACTGACGTGTCTTGAAGAGTTGGATCCGACATGGAGGTATATATTGCATTATTTAATGTATTTTAGAGTTTAAATTGCAAAAATAGAAACATTAAAGGAAAAATTTGCAACCTAACTTTAGCGTTAAATGTGTGAATTTTCCACCTCTCATTTTCCGATCTCTAGCTACTCAACTGACAACCAGAGGCAAATGTACACCTAAAGAAGCTTGCAGAGATTTGTTGATTTTCCAATTTTTTTTATTCCGTAACCATAGTCAAATGCAATGCTAGAATTGAGGCCGAATCAAGTTTTGTTCATTATTCTCCCGTCTCAAACCGCATTTTTTAGTTGTGCCTTAAAGGTATATATATTTGATGCGCCAAATAAAAAGATCGAGTATGATATAATAAGGAGATAACATGATATATGGGATAAGAGCCTTTTTCGATATATTATAATACTGTCACACTTTTGGATTTTTTTGGATTAAATGCTTGTATATGATATAATAACTCAATCAAATGTTTGTGAGCTTGAAAAAAAATTATTTAATTTTCGTAATATATCCTTTTTGCGTAATAAACATTTTAAAATGTATTAATTTAATTTCTTGCATACCTTCTTAACTTATCATTTCTATTTAGATATGAAAACATAATTAAATTGTCACTTAATATGTTTAAGCTAAACACATTTGATTAAGTATTCCTCCATGACTATTACGAAAAAAGTAGCTAATTAAAAAGTATTTTTCAGAATTCATTAGTACACGTAAATAGCAACGATAATACGACTACGATAAAATATTGTAAACACGATTTAAAATAGAAGTGTTCATAAAACAAATAGATACATACTATATATAAAGTAAGCGAAGGTTGCATGTACGTGTTTAAATCATGGGAATGATGTGGATAAAAAATTTGGAAGTGATATGGATAAAGAAGTTAGGAATGAAAAGAAAAGAAAAAGACGACCATAAAATACCAAGATGTATGAGGATGACAAAGAGTTGCCTCGTAGTGAGAAAACTCTTATGAGCTGACAAACTCATCTGGTTAGAGAGTGCTGGATATTGTGTCGTCCTAACAAACCTAAAGATTTCAAAATGTAATTGTGGGAGAAAAACATGAGAGAACGTAATAAGCAATGCGAATTAATCGTCACAAGAGTCTATCATTTCCGTTTTCCAGGTTGTGGGTTAAAAAGTGAGAGATATCCTATTATCCTAGTAATGATGAGGACTTCAAACTTAATCATGAGTGCCCCAATCTATACGTAGGGTCTATAATTGCGTGAGTGTATCATTGCCCCAAGGTGTAAGTATGTAACGTAAGGTGGAGTCACAAATTGTTTTCCTAAAATGGATAAAAGATGACAACTGGGCCAATAACGAGAACCAACCAAATCATTAAGATCTATGAAACCATATTTGGGAATCCGGAGATTAACTACCATCAATGCAACAATGCGCGCATGTAGCAAAGAGAGTATGAATCGACAACAATTATTTTGAAAGTTTCCCCTCCATCACCACCACCTCCTCCCCACCCCCGACCTCCACCCCACCCACCACCACCACAACGTGGCACTAGGGCCTGGGGGCAGTTGACCCGGATACTCGAGTTTGAAACCCAATTTCAGAGAATATATTATTATTAGAAATTTAAACTTTAAAAGGTTAATTTCATTATTAGAAGAAAGTTTGTTTTTAAAAATGAGGACCAATCTATTAAATAATTTTTTTCAGTGAAGTTTACCTATATATTAACACTAGAATCAGGAACACACGCGATTCATGTACAATATCATACATGATAAATATTTTTAATACATAATTGTGTTTGCTTAAAGAGTGAAGTGTGGCTTATTATATTTAAGGTCATGTTTTTAAAAAAAATAAAAATTTAAAGCATATGAATAGGGGTAACACCTTGGGCTTTAAGTTGCAGGGAAATTTTTAAAGGGCCAGAAGTAATAATCTCCATCCAGATTTTATAGCAAAATGTCAAGCCCAATTTACCCACATGACAAGAAGAGGTCTAATTACCCTCAAATTTTGGAAATAGCCCGTCCATTTAGTTGTCCTTCGAATTATTTAACAAAATTATTTAAGATTTTTACATTTATTTGTGTCTAGTTGTTAAAATTAAATGATCATAAATATAATAACTCAAGTTGATTAATGAAAATTCAAATTAAATTATTTTAAATAAAACTTGAAATTGCCTAATTCTAGAATCAGGCAGTTCAGTGCAACTCAATATTTCAAAGAGATCTGGTATCTAGGGAAAGGATCTTAAGTGGACCAACTTTTTGGTCCTTAAATGTGGACCAGTTATTTTGAGGAGGTAAATGGATGAATATTTTGATGAAACTTAGTGAAGCTGATCTCCATGATTAGTAAACCACCTCCGCCAATTTTCATCAAAAAATTCAATCGGGAAGAGGGTTAACCAAAAAATTGATATATGTGTGCATTTTTAGCCGTTAAAATTTAAGATGTTTAGCTAACCCATTTTCCGGTTGAATTTTTTGATGAAAATTGGATTATATGATCTACTAATCACGGAGATCATCTTCACCAAGTTTCATAAAAAAATTCATCCGTTTGCCCCCTCAAAATGATTGGTCCGCATTTAAGGACCAAAAAATGGGTCATCTTTAGATCTTTCCCACTGGTATCTAAATTTAATACTGATACCTCTAGACCAAATTTTAAATAAGATAAGGAATTTACGGCATGTTTTTATTCTAACTTTTGGAATCACTTAATTAAACTTTTCAGACACCCCATAAATTAAAATTTAATTATTTATAAATGCAAAAATTTGCAATTAAGCAATTGAAAGTAAATTAAGAAATTCACACAATCAAAATAGTCCTAAAATCATTATTTACTTAAAAAAAATTGGGTTTAGGCCACAAATTTGTTCAATTGAACTACCACTTAAGTTTTCTTTCTTTATACACTTCACTTTAGTTCTAGTAATAAAACTACCGTTTAATTTTTCTTTCTTTATACACCTCATTTTAGTTTTAATAATTCTAGATAAACATAAATATTTGACATAAAAACTGACATATTAAATGTGGCCATCATGTATTAGTTAAAAGAATTATATTACATTCCATTATAACTAAAGAATAATTGACACATTGATATGTTAGTTTTTTATGTCCTTGTAAAATTACTCTTTTAGTATTAGTAGTAAAATATTCCCCTTGTTAAGGAAAAAACTCACAATTTAATTCTGATATATCTTTATTTATAGTTGCATATGTATATAAAAAAAATTTAGGTTTATTGACTTGACCCCTAACATATATATATATATAATATTTTGAGAAAATTATCTAGAAATTTTTTATTATACTTTACCCCCTAAATCTAGATGCTGTTAAGATTTTTTTTGTGTATGATTTTTTTTTTTTAACCAAAATATCCTTCCCCTTCATTTCTGTTGGTGGTGAGGGATGGTGGTAATCGGGTTGTCAATTTGATTGAAGAGGGGATGTTAGCGTCTTTAAGAGAGAGTGAGAAGACATAGGAAGAAGAAAAAAAGAATGGGAAAATGGGAGAAATTAGAGGTTTTTTTTGGGGAAAAAGTAGAAGAAGATGATGGAAAGAGAGGTGAATTTTGGTTCAAAAAACAAAAAAAACTAACAAAATCTTAACGTTGTGAGAATTTAGAGGGTAAAGTGTAATAAAAGAAATTCAGCAGATTTTCTCAAATTTGCATATATTATGTTGGTTAAGTCAATAAATTCCAAATTGTTTACGTATTACCAAATACTCTTAAATTGACAAAATTGACCCTCTAATTTTTTTGCTTCATTAACTTCACAAACTCCTGCTCCCTCCCAAGTAGACTTGTCGATATATCGGATTTTGATTGGATTACCCTAGATCTAATACGTTAAGAGAAAATATTCAATCCAATCCGATCGATAATTCGGTAAATTAATAATAATCAAATCCATATCCCGTTTCGTGGGCTTAACAGATCTGCAATCCGACAATCCGATTGTTGACCAATATTGGTGTAATTTGATTTTGGCGAATATAAATTGGTCACAAAATAATTAATAAAATAAATACATAAAATAAATATAATATAACAAGAAAGAGATCGAAAAACTTATCAAATTTTTGCAATCGAGGCTTGTGTTGAACACTATGTCCTTAAGACAGTTTCGCTCCCACTGTGGTACTTACAGACTCGTGGATGCTGTCTTCTAGGATATAACGATTGCTGAATCCTTAAGTAGCACTTCAATAAATACGCTCTAGCGAATCAGTAATTATTGCACTCTCATACTAGATTTGAAGAATAAAACGAACTTGAAGAATAGAGAGATATGAGATAAAAAAATCCGATAATTAAAGGTGTAGCGAAAGGAGGTTTATCTAGATATTCAAGTGACTCTTCGGAAAGGTTGTAGCTCTTTAAAAAGGATGCGACTCTTCGTTGCGACTTTTTGTTGTAACTCTTCCAAAATATACGTTTTTTCATAAAGGACATGTCTTCTTTTAAAAAGCACGTCTCTTCTTAAAGGGCATTTAATTATATTATATTATAAAGTCATGTCTTTTCCTAAAAAACATGTTATCCAATTTTCAAAAGACATGTTCTTTCATAGCAAGTATCCCTTAAAAGTAAATTAATTTTCACTGACATAATTAAATTATTAATATTTGATTAATAATTCCAACACCGATTTGATTTATATATATATATATATATATGTTAACTTTAAAATTGTAAATAGATAATATAACTTTTAACAACAAATAATGGAATTAAAGGTACTGCCATTAATAATTCCAAAGAGCATTAATAAAAATATATAATAAAAAAATTGATCCTAAGCAAATTAAAAACAAAATGAATGCTCCAAACCTCTAACAACAGTTCAACTCAGCTTTCTATATAAAAATTCGAAAAACTTACCAAAATGACCAAGTTTAAGGACCATTTCGTATGGACCAGGACTTTTGAAGCCAGGAGTGAACGGGTAAATTTTTTAATAAAAATTGGTCTTAAACTATATCTATGTCACTAACATTTTTTCCGATTAAGCTTTTACTTAATTTGTAAGGATGGTATGATTCGTGCTTATGTCCTAAATTTAAAGTGTATGTTACATTTATGCACTAAATTCAATATAATTTATGGTTAAAAATAAAAGTTATTCACTATATAGCTCTTTAATCTACCAGGCATGGGTGCAATTCCCGTCTTTCGGCGCAATGCTTTATTTCTCTCCGAGTTGATCCTTTTTAGGATTTTTTAAGGCTATATAATATTATTTTTATATTTAATTATTTATTATGTTTAAAAGGATAAGTTCACCCTTTGAGAAAAATAAATAGCATATCCTATCCTACTTTGGCAACCTTTAACTTAAATTTATATAGAAAGATTTTATTTTATTATGTTCAGAAAATAAAATATAAAATATTTTTTCTTTGATTGCTTATATTTAAATTATATTTTCTTTAAGAGTCATTTGAATTTTGGGGTCCATAATTTTGTCATTCTTAAATTAGGGGTCTACAGTTTTCATTTCTTAAACTTTGATCTAAAGTAGATGGTTATGTTAGTCAATCAAGACAAAAAGCATTAGTCAACACCAAATTTAAGTTAAATTTCCTAAAATGCCCCTAATTCCTTCGTCTTCTTCATTCATTCATCTACTTCACCCAATCATTTTCTTCCAAAATCTTTGCTCCGTCATCTTCCACCACCACTTCACCGCATCCATGCAGCCTTCCACTCTTTCCTAACATAAGCTTTCTAGACTTTCATAACAAACACATTGTTCACTGAAATGTAGGCGATCGTTTCTATTCTCTTGGTTTTTAATTTCAAGGCCAGATCCGCAAAACAAGGTAAATGATGAAATGAACAAATGGTAATAAATGCCTCGAGTACAGAGAATAACACGGTTTTCTTGCCTTTTGTCAGTTTGGACACGATGGTCGTTTTGAGTCCCCCAGCAGGGTCAAAGTAGGAAAAAGTGGATTCTGAGTGGGTGTCCCCGACAAAGATGGTGACTGAGATTTTGGAGGGGGTGGAGAATTTGAGGGGTTTAGGTTGAAAGGGGTTTCGGAGTTTAGGGGGAGAAGAATGAGGAGAAAAGGGTTTTGTGAGAGGTGAAAGAGAAAGCGAGGGGTTCGAGCGATGAGATGAATCTTTTTGAGAGGGTGAATGAGGTTGTTGTTGAAAATATGGCTGCCATTGTTATACTCTAGAGAGAGAGAATGTGATGACTGTGGAGAGAAGAGATAAGTAAAGTGGTGGTGGCGAGGTTAGTCTCTTTCTAGTATTTTTTTTTTAGCAAATGGAAAAACAATGGATAGAAAGTGAAGGTGATAAATGTGGAGAGAAAAGGAAGGTGGTCATGTGGTTTGTTTTTTTTTTTTGGCCAAGCAAATGAAGAAGATAAAAGAATTAAGGGCATTTCAAGATTTTTGGCTCAAATTTGGTGTTGACTAACTTTTTCTATCCATTGACTAACAGAATGATGCATTTTGGACCCCAAAACCCAATAAATAAAAACAATGGACCCCTAACTTAAAAATGACAAAATTATGGACCCAAAGCTCAAGAAAAAATGAAAACTTGTGGACTCCTAATTCAAGAATGACATAACTATGGACCCAAAAATCCAAATGACCATTTCTTTACGCATGAACAGGTTAAGACTTTTTCCGTTTACTTAGTTTTAACTATATCTTTTTCTAGTTTTATTTCTGTTTAAACTCTTAACGGCCCCTAAACTATTAATATTTTCCTACTTTGTCCTTTAAACAAAATTTTGTCTAATTTAAATATTTAAACTATTAACCAAGTTTCAAATTGACCATTATATCTAATTTGGCTGTTAACTTTGATGGAATTAGTCATGCACACTTATTTTGAGGGCATAATTGTCAAACAACATCAAATCCTTTATGCTCCACCATGCTTGTCCTTGCGCTGCCATCTTTACACTAGAAGATCACCATAGCGCCGCTGCTTTCTACCACATGGACTATACCCTCCACCATCTACCATCAAGTACCTTGAAATTGGCCTTCATTTGATCAAAAAGCTCTTTCCCATCTTCAAAATTCAAAACCATAAATTCAAATCATTGAATCACAAAAGCAATTGCACTATTCCATATTAAAATTACTGAAGCCATCTCATTGAGCCACTTCATTTGGTACCAAATCAAAAATAGGTAAATAAAATGTAGAATTAAAAATATACTTATATAAATAAATACATATATTGAAAGCATAATAATAAAACACTCATATTACATTTAAGTTTCGATAGTAGTTAAGAGATATTTGTAACCTAAACTTAATATTTAAATTGAAGAAAATAGAACCTGGGTAAAAATTTAAGTTTTTAATAAACGATATCTTTAAAAAATCTGTGAACTAGTGTTTAAAAAAACTGAATCAATGTTTTCTTGAACATCTTTTAGAAAATAACATTTTTGCCTTTAAAACAGGTAATGTGTTGCACATATGACCCGATTCTATCAAAGTTCACAGCCAAATTGGATGGAATTAGATAGAAGGGCCAGGTTAAAACTCAGACAATAATTTAAGTATTTAAGGCTCCGTTTGATTGTAAGGTGGAAAAGAAAAATAAATTGAATTAGTTTTGGTGAAAAGATGAAAAATAAGTTGAGTGATAGAGGTGATACCCTCTTTATTTTTAAGTTTTTCCATAAAGAAATTTTTTTTGCTTAGTAGTGAGTAAAAATTTTCCATCAAAAATATTGAAGAATGGGGGATATACTCATAAAATGAGTAACATCTCTCACCTTATTTTCTATCTTTTCACACAAACTAACTAAATTTATTTTCCTTTTCCATCTTCGCAATCAAACAGAGCCTAAATGAAGCAAAATTTTGTTTAAGAGTCAAAGTAGAATAACATTAATAATTTAGGGATCATTATAGTAGTTTACTCTTTATTTCTCCGATCAAAGGGAAATGCCCCTTAAAACTTTTCAAGAGATAAAAACCTAAAAGTTTTTACATCTGATTTTGCCAACTCTACAAATTTCCCTAAGCATCTTACAAAGATCTTTCCATTCACTTTAAAATCAATCTATTGCCTTCCATACACTCTAAATCAGACAACAAATTAATTCGGATATTACTCTTGCGATAAGTATGTTTAATTACGATACAATTAAAACAATCTCTAAAGTTGATTAAAATGATTTCACAACGAAATTTGAACATGCCCACTCGTACAAAAAGAGGATGATAATACTATTTAAGCTAGAAAATAGTACCAGATTCTCATATTTTTTATTAAAGCTCCACCACCACTAGGACCATGATTGCCTTTTGAATTCCCATCTGTATTGAATTTGACCTTCTAATTGACTGCTTCAACTAAGCATATACATCCCACCCAGTTTAATGGGAAGAATAAGGAAAACAAATTCCTAAAACCACAAATTATCCAAAGAATTAATTCTTTTATGAATGCCATTGCTTCCTTGAAACAGGTATTTAATCGAAGGCAAATCTAACCTTGGCCGACTAGGGATTTAATCCAGCCAAATTCTTTTATTTCAGTGAAAGAATTGGTAAGTTTTTCAATTCAACCCAGTTCAGTCTAACTTAACTAAGTATTTACATTACTTCACCCCTTTAAAAAAAATTGGACCCATAATCTAATAGAGTCTTCCATGTCCTTAATCATTTTTCAAATTAGAAAATTCGAGCCTTTATAGCTATTTTTTTTATTCCTCCAAAGCATTAAAATGAGTGACAAGATAAATAACTTTATGAGACCCGTGTGCTATTCTAGATGGTAAGACTTTCATTTAACTAGGTTGAGGTTTCAAGTTCAAGTCATGGCATCCCCTTTCCCCTCCCTTCATAACTTGAACACTAGGTCTATCCATTTACCACGTGTATTTAGAAAAATATATATAGTCTTATGGCAAGGAGACTTAATTCTGATTAGCTAGAAACCAAAACAATAAATCTACTAAAGATACTCATTTTAACCTCTCTCTTTTTTGCTTTTTCTCTAAACCAGCTAGAAATTTTATAAAACTATTAAATTGAATCTTTAGCGGGTCTTTGCTTTTAGGTGGTTCTAGAGGTGTTTTCTGTTTCGGTCGATGTAGATATTGAGGTACCATAAACCTTTCCTAAACTTCATAGTTTAGTTTTGGTTCGGTTCGGTTTCACTTTCCATACCCATGGAACCCAAACTTTTCCCAAATTATTCAATTTCGGTCTCATTCTGATTTTTTTTATATTGCTAAAACTTTAGTTAAAAATTGTACTAGAGTTGACTTCATGTGAATAATAGGAATTGGGGGGAGGGTCCATTGAATTTTGAAAACCAGCTAAGAGGTACATATGAATTGACTTCAAGTGAATAATATGAACACTACCCTTCTGTTCAAGGATGAATTATATATATATATTACTTTGGATTCTGAAATTAGTGATATTTGTAACATCACAAATTAGTAAAAAGATGTAGTTTCAGATATTTTAGGTATTGAATGCTTATTAGGCCCCATTATCAAAACTATAAGTAATATTTATAATTACCTGAATATGAAAATATATGTACATGTGTGTATATTTTTCCACTTTACCATATAAAAAGAGCATCAGACCTGGTAATGCTACTATCACAATTCATTTTATAAGTAGTTCATTATTAACCATTTGAAGTCAAGAAAGACCATTTCTCATTTCACTTTCCAATGAATAGAGAGATTTAAAGACTGAATATTTGATAGAGAAAAAGAAAGAGAGGAAGTATAAAGGACATCACCATCATCCTTCCAAAGTTACAAGATTTCGGTTTTTTTTGTTCAATTCGAAGTAATCCGAACCCAAACCGACCCGAATCAATTGGTTTCGGTTTCGATTTTTTTTCGGTTCAAAAAATTTCGAATCACAACAAATCGATTCAATTCATTCGTTCGGTTTTTGAATTTCTGACAACCCTAGGTGGTTCTCTTCAACTCCTTCGTGTAGTTTTCACAGTCACAGAGTTCAACTATTTGAACCCTTTCTTCTTTAACCATAATAACTCTAAAAAGTATAGAGAATGTCGCCTTGATAACCCATGGAAATGTACAAATAAGTATCTTTTAACTATATATACAACGTTCAAAATCCTTGATAATTGTAATAATATTTACATTTTTTTTTGTCATTGGTTTTTTATTTCTCTTTTGTTCCAAAGGAGGAATGGTGGGAAAATGATGGTAAGAATATACTAATGCTAGCATACAGTTTCGAAATTTTACGAAATGCCAAGATAAATTAGTCTCATAGCATAAACTTTTTATCACATAAAATGTCTCCATTTGATTTTTGATTGCCATATATGCATTATGCATACAGTTAATCCTAAATTGTGTTTTTCAGATACATTAAAATTAGGAATTCACGTGTTCTTTCACGTCTGAGATAAATGATATTACAATGTAGATATATATTTTTCGACTTCTATATATATTTAGCTAGTATTCTAACATGAAATTTAAGATGAATTAAAAACTAAAAATTTCAACTTCTATATATATTTAGCCAGGCACTTAGAATAACAATTCCATAAATATTATGAAAAATCACATTATTAATTCCCCATCATTATTCCTAAAATCTATCAAATTGAGCTAAAGAATGCGATCCGACAATGAAGGCAACCTTCTGAAGAAATTCAAAGCCGGGGACGGCATTCTGTCCCTAAAAATCGGATGGCGCAAATAATAGAACCCAAATGCCATAGCCACCATTTTCGAAGGTACCAAGTACAAAATGAAAGCCACCACAAGACAAAGCGCTACAAATATAGCCGTGGCACGTGGGTCCCGCCATGTCACCAATGCCTGGGCCCGCTCCCCTTGTGTGGCAAAATCCCCCAATACTGTTTGGACACGTGCCCCTAGCATCCTTAGCTTATCGTACCTTGCCCGTACTGCCTCATTGGGCCTAGTACACGGCATTGCATCAAACTCTTCATCGAGCTCGTCCCGATCGATTGATTCAGCCAATGAGAGCCGTGGATCAAAGTGGGGCAGCGGTCCCCTCGATCGAAGCCTGTAGTTCCAAGCTCCAACCGCAAACACATAAAATGCTAACGTCGGGACGATCAGATCAGGGAACCACACTAACATCACCAACAATGCATGCACGAGCAGGGTGGCCGTCGGATTCCTCCACGCACGCGTGTCGTCGATCCATTTGATGATATCGATTAGGCCCGCAATCACGTTGATTATCCTGAACCAGTTTGCGCGAACTTTTCTCATGCTGAAAGCGTGGGAATCTGCGTCCAGCATGTAGGTCACCACCTCACGACGGAGCGGTGGCTCAGATCTTGAAAGGTGTGCGGCGACAGTCTTGACGGCTGTAGTCCTCAACATCTCTTGCTGGACCAAACTGAGAGGCTTGATATGGTGCATCACGGGCAGCAGCGGTTGGGAGTACACATGCAGGAAATCGAGGGCGGGAGTGGCTCTTGCGAATCGTATGGCCAGCTCGATCTCGCCCATTTTCCTCAACCCGGCGTGAGATAATAAAAACAATGGATATTTATTTTTGTAAACTCTACTTGTCTCCAATGTCGATATACGGATACGTACCTTTCCTATACGAAAATCGGGACGGGTGGGCTCTTTTGGAGCGTCGGATTCAAGTAATTCCCAGCTATCAAACACGCCAATAGTCAACACGGTAGATGGATCATACACCCTCCACGTGTACTGTTCGTTCCATTTGGGGTCCAAGGTATCGGTCACTGTACGAGTACGTACCCATTTGTTACCATACTTCGCCACAGCATACGCATCTGTGGACCCCTTACCGTTGATCGTCTTCATAGGTAGCAAGTTTTTGCATCCAACGATGCCGAGCTCGACCGTGCCAACTGGGGGTTTCCATAGCTGCTTTGCTGTGGGACGATAGTCGCTGCAGACATGCGCTGCTTCGTCCATCACGTGGTACCCTCCATCGAAGCATACCCTAAGGTGGATCCTACCTCTGTAAACCCTCTTCTCCTCTTTCGGGTCTTCAAAAGTCAACCATCTGGATGCCACTTTGCGGTCATCCACACGGCGCTCTATGGAGGTGAGTGGTACACTGGCAACTCCCACTGCAACTGTTTCTTTCGGTCCACGGTTTTCAACTAGAAAGAACAAGATGTTGTGCTCGGTGAATGGCTCAGATGCTACGAACATCAAGTCCTCGTTCCATGACGGGGACCCACTCCGCGTGAGGGACGATTTCGTCTTTTGAACCTGAAAGCCCAATTGTGCTTTAACTTGAAATGATGATTCTTTTAATGGTGTTAAATGCGAGATATCTTGAGCTTCAATCACCGTTGATCTTAAATACCAAAGCTTCGGCGATTGGTAGACTTTTGACTGGGAACGAGGATGACCAGCTGTATCGGTCTTCCATGCCTCGGGGAATGATTCGTCGGCCTGTGTGCCGACCCACGTTGCTAGCATAAGGTCCCCCTTGTGTGTCCCACTGCCTTCAAGCCTGTACCACTGCGGGGCCAAGGGACTGTCTGGTGGGTCCCGCAGAGGTATCTCTGATGCATCGAAGCATATTCCGCCCAAGAAGTTATGGCCTGCCATGTCAGGTGTGGTGATGGGGCTCAGCGGGTCCCACACTGACACTTCTAGGATTGAGGAAGTATCCGGTGCTTCTCGGGCAAATGCGAATGTCTGGTCCCACTCAAAATACATGGACTTTCGTGCTGGTTTGGAGATGACGTGGCTGTTGGAGACAACGATCTTGACCACAGGATTACGAGTGTTGGGTAGAGATCGAGCTTTTACGACTCGAATGAATAGGTAGTGCATTTTCTCGACAAGATCATATGTGGAACCTTCGATCGGAATCCTCTCCGATAAATCTGATGCAAAGCTACTTACTGATGCAGCACGGGGGATCGGGCCCATCCTGTCAGATAAACTTGATGTGAAAGTACTCATTGATGTGGCACGTGGGATCGGTCCCATCCTCTCAGGTAAATCTCGTGAAAAGCTACTCACTGAGGTGGCACGGGGGATCGGTGGAGGACCGTCGAAATTGCTGACTTTAACTTCGGGTATTGATGTTGAGGACATGGATGCCATCATTCCCTGATCATCAAACTCAAATTGTATGTCATCTTGTTTTGTTTCTCCAGTGGGGTTCGCTGGTTCAGGACCATCCTTCGCAGTTCCAGGATCTGCGTTCTCCGGTGGTGGTGGTGCTGCTGCTGCTGTTTCAGCAGGAGCTTCCGTTGCTGGTTCTTCCCTGGGTTTACCACCATCTGATGGCGGATCATCTGGCGCCTGCGCAGGATTAGGCTCCACGGCTGCCGCCTCTGCATTTGGTGATGCACCAGAAGATCCTTCATCAGGTGATTCCTGTGCAGGAGGAGGCGGTGGCACCTCCTCAGGTTTCACCTCCTCCACCGGCGGTGGTGGAGGAGCAGGAGGAGGCACAACCTCATCCACAAAATAAATCTTCAAGCCAATCTCACCTTGTATCCAACTAAGCAAATACTTCTTCTCAAGCGGATAATAAATCAAAGCCTCCTCGCCTTTTTTAACAAACTGCCGTGACACCAGCCGGACTCTACCCAGGAAATTATTCCGAGTAGTGGGGCCCACAACACGGTCATGGTAAACATCAACCTCAAGAACATCACCGAAGACATCGGACGTTTTTCCGACATTAAACTCGACCAACTCGTTCCACACGGGATTCAAGTCGCGGACCACGGTCCTGGTCTTCTTTCTCTGTCCATGGAAGTCGAGGATCACATAGGGGCTTGAAGTACCGTGCCCGTCTTTTGGCAGAAGATTACGCGATTCTACCACCTCTACTATTAGCTTTTGAACAGTGGCCATTGTATACGGATGATATTTTAGAGCTGCAAAAAGTGTTAGATTATTTGGTTACGCATGGTTGTGGTTAGAGCTAGAAAGAAGGTAGTTATTTAGAGGAGAGAGAGGTTTGTGGTTAGAGCTAGAAAGAAGGTAGTTATTTAGTAAATATGTTTATAGAGAGAGAGTAGTGGAGTTCATGGTTGGAAGGGTATTAGCTAAAGTCGAAAAAAGGGGTAAGATTGAGAGAGATAACCATTAAAGGTGCTTAACTTGGTGCGGAAGCAGCCTTTAGGCCAAACACCACCCCATCTTTTGCTGCTTTTTCTTTGCTTTGGTTCTTAAGATAATATATATATTTCTATTACTCTATTTAGATTCTCCTTTACTTTCACTGTCCCATCCTCTTAATAATTACAAAATAAATGATAAAGGTGACAAAGTTATGAGTGCCTCTCAACCGAGAGTTAAAAAGAATGAAATTAGATCCTAAGTGAAAACTAGGGGATCCACAAATAGCTCAATAATGGTAAGAGATTGGCCTTAAAGCACCTTCGAGTCTGCCTTAACTCAAATATTGAATCTATATCATAATATGCTATTTGTATTCTGAAATAAAAGTGCATCGCTATCTTATAATGCAAAAACTAATCAGCTGACCATCCTAATTTCATAAATTCCTTTCGCCTATGTTACAAATATCAAGTATATGTAATCTAAGGGAAATGTTAGTAGAATGGGTACGGATGACTTTGAAAATATTCACAGTAAAAAGTTCAGACCAAAGCACGCTTTTGAGGAGAGGGGTTGGCCTAGTGGTAGGCAACCTCCACCCTTGTCTTGAGGTCAAGGGTTCGACTCATGGGGTTGGGTGGGGGGTTTTCCTTTATTTGTAGGATTAAGGGAGAGACTTAGACCTCCCTTTTTAAAAAAAAAAAAAAAAAAAAAAGCACGGTTGAGATCGTCTCAGTGCAGTATATATTACAAACACATCAATTTAAAGACATATCAGGGCACATACCAAAGGTGTGGTTGATTCTTGAATACGCTCTAGTTCAAAACATGTACAATATAACACTTAATGATATCAGACAAAGTTATCGCAATTCTACAGTATTTATTCCGAGATGTTACGTGTTTTCAAACGTGTATTGAAAATTAAGCATTTCAGTTGGGACAATTCCTCATATCCTTACAAGAGACAGTTATCAAGCAATGGTAATTTTTATTTTGTAGAGTTAATTCCATTTTGCAAGAACTTTTAGATTCTTGCTGATAACCGAAAGTGAGCTATGGAGAGGCAATAGACTCAGAAAAATGGGACAGTCTGTATAAAGTATTGTTGCATATATCAGAGTCAAATATTCTCCCGACAAATTGCAAAAACTATATATATTTCAAATAAAATAATTACTTGAAGAAGAAAACTAGCACCTAATGCACTCAGTGATGTTTGGCTTTATCAAACTAAATAATGGGAAATTGATTTTAGCCTTCATTATATTAATTCTAGAATATATATATATATATTGTTTTAAGAAGTCTATATATTGATATAAATAAGATTCTCCCAATTAATAGTAGTTCAATTTAATTTGTCTAATACTTAATCTTCTTATATAGGCCTTTTATCATACTTCAAATGATCCTTACAATAGAAGACAAGCTTAGCATTACACTTCGAGGAAAAGAGAAAAAAGAAACAAGTAAAGAAAATTAGAGAGAGATGTTTGTTCACGCGTAAGAAATACTAATATATCATAGCTTTTATTTCTTCTTTTTTTTCCCCTTAACTAAAATGTTAAGTTGGGGCGGCATTTTATAAATCTGTCAAGTACTGTTGGGCCCTTATTTAACACAATGGATTATTGTCCCTCTTAAACTCGATGAAAGAGTAAACTCTGTTCGAATCTAAGTGTTTAGCTAATAGAATGATTTCTCTTACCACTAGACCACAATACTGAGCGGTCAAATACTAATCATAGTATACAAATTTTTTAATTTTAAATTGTTTATGATATGACACTTTTTCTTTTCCATTCATTATTATAAAAGATTCTACTTGAATGTCCTCCCCATAAAATTGTCTTTAACTTTTGATTGTAGCCTACACTTTAATAGAGAGAGATTTGCAATTAACAAAACATGATGCAGTTTAGTTCACTTTTGACAAAGATGAACTTCTTTTGGCGTCACCGACCACGTTTTCGGTCGCCCTAAACATATCTTTTTAATCTTTTTCAACATATTTGATAGGGATATCAATCAAAATGCCTTTCCCACATTTCCATTAAAACTAGATCCCATTCAAGTTTGAATGGAGATGACCCTTAGGCCCTAATAATGTCCAAAGAAAGAATGAAACGGGAAAAAATGAAACAAAAAAAATGCAGTCCCTATTACCTTTTTTTCTTATTTTTTATACGTAAAATATAGACTTAATGGTTCAAACACAGTGAAAAGGGGACAATTTATTTCAAACTGAATTAGAACTGCGCTCCAGGTTTTAGTCCGTGATACATTTAGGGTGGTTGTCACGGGCTTCTTACAAACTACTCAATAACATAAGGAGCAAGTTAGTTATCTCAGTACCCCATCGAACCTAGAAATTCCAGGTTCATGTCTCTCCAATTAAAAGCAAAGTATTATTTCTACTCCCACTTGATAACCGTGTAGCTCGCTTAACAAAAAAGCAAGAAACAAACAAAAATGGCACATACACTATATTGACAAAGTGATCACTTGGGGCGCGACCAAAGTTTACATTATGTTGAAAAAGTTGTACAAGGTTTTGCCAAAAGAGTAATTTTTTAGGTACCAACCACCTATATGGTGTAACATATGCATGGAATTTCTTGTATTCACATAAGCAATAGAATGTTTTCAATCGCGCTCGCGACATCATTTTTACCTTTGCATATTTTAGTGCGCGACTGTTTTCACACATGCTCCCCTTTATTTTTCATGCGGTCTCCAGATTAACTGGTCACATTAGGCGTGATTAGTATGCCTCCTAATTATATAGAATTGGTCTGTTACAAAAATTTTTGTTTTTGACATATATGAATACGGAAAATCGAATCTGGCAAAATCTAGAATTACTAAAATTATTTCATTTAACTTTGGTTGTAATGTTTCAAAAACTAAAATACCTCTCATAAATATCAAACCAACCAAATATCCATAGAATAAAACTAAAAAAATCGACAATAGTCTGGACACAAATGCGCCATGAGCATGTTTGGATAAACGGTTTTCCAGGTACCAGGTTTGAGCAGGCATAAAATGTTACAAAAATGCTTGTAAGACTCATTATATATAGGATCAGAATTACTCTACAAATTAAAAAAAAAAATGCAATAATTGGATAAGCATATATGTGGAATGCAACAACGTCAACAAAAAAAAATACAATAAGATTGCAATAATCAAATGGTACTGCTATTGCCAAAACAATTATCGTTATTGCTAGAAGCAATATACAACTTTGGAAACAAAAAGCAATCCTTGACTTTTTACTATTTTTCACTGAATTTTAAAGTTAATATACTATTACAAACAAAATTTTAAGCGAGAAAAAAAAAAGGCAAAAAAAATATTATACCAGTAAATTAGTATATACATATATTGACATTTTAGATCTGCATAATTAGAACCATCAAAACTTTTACCTCTACAAATTTTAATCTTCTTCATAAATACTAAATTGTTCGCCGCTCGCAGACCCAATACACTTTATCAGCAGTATTACCTCCGTCAATCTGTATAAAGAAGATAGATACATATAAAACTTTGCTTAAACTCAGGACCCATGGAGGCTAGAGCAGCCAACCACCCCCGAAATTTGATGATTCACTCGAATATATCAATATATGGAAGTGAAATACACTTCAGCATCTTGAAGTTTACCCAAAGTCTCACTTTAGTCCATGCTGCTTAAATTTCGTCAATTTCACCTCAGAAGTTTCATTCCGGTTGCAATGTGGCCCCAAATTGGACTCCCCATTAATTTCTTTGACAGAAAAGGCATGTACCATGTAGGATGCACTGTCCTGAGGAGTAAAAAGGGGATGACAAATGTACGTAACCCTTAAGTCCTTCATTCCCTCAATTCCCGTTTGTTTTCACACAAGTTAGAAACCTCCTTCCCGAATTCAGGGATGTCCAAACTTTAGACCTTTTCAAACAATGACAATACTCAACATTCATGGCCTCACCGTCTTGTCCAGTCCGTCCCCTTCTTCCTTCCAGTGCAATCATGCCCTAATGGAAGGACTGGAGTGAATGAAGTACCTAAGACCATCCACTGTGTGTATGGTTTGAATTAGGCTAAATTGCTAAATTTATCGGGTGAAGTCCACTGTGGGTAAAAGCTAAATTTGGGAGGGAAGGGAGACATTCACCCGCCAATATATATATATATATATATGGTTCAAAGATGCCACAGAGAGAGAGAGAACTCAGGGAGAGAGAAGGGGGAAGAAGGGATTAAGAAGAGTTGAAGATGCACGCGTGGAGTTGATGTTTGTATACCTTTATGGCCCTTTTTCTTTGATGACCAGATTTGGGGTCAAAAGGGGCAGGGGAGTGGCGGGTAAGATTAACCTGTCTGAGCCACTGGCGGGCATCATTAACCCATCTGAGTGGTGGCAGGCACCATTCACCTGCCCGGCTAAAATTTAGCCCATTGCTAAATTTGGCCATAGCTTTTTGCCAAATTTAACATACCCACAATAGCTAGGCAATTGCTATAATATGAGTTTTTACCCTACCCATGGTGGATGGCCTAAGGGCTACATACATTTGTTTTCCCCTTTTTGCCCCTCAGGACAGTGCCTTATGCATTGGACAAAGCCTTTTCCTTCAAAGGAATTAACAGGGCATCCAATCTGGGGCCACATTGCAACCGAACTGAAACTTTAGGGGTCAAATTGATGAAATTGAAACATCATGGAATAAAACGGAAATTCAGGTAAACTTCAAGAGACTAAAGCGTATTTCACTCAATATTTTAGCTATGAATATTTCAAGTCATAATATTCTCAACGAACCCACAAAAGAAGGGCATTTTCAAAAACATTACCAAACACTAGAATTGCTTTCAAGAACTAGACACCAATCTTGATAGAATATCAAATTTTGATTTCTTAGCAATCATACAATATATGTGCGCATGTGTATAATAAAATTTACTTCATCTACATTAGTAGATTTTCATAATCAATATGAATATAAATTAGAGGTAATAAAAGAAATAGATTCACGTACATCTACGGTATACACCATTACTTCCATGGTAAGGGGGCGGTGGCTCTCTTCTCTGCAAAACCATATTTATGGACAATCAAATGATATGGTCATGTTAACACTCATTCAAGGAGAGTCAACAAATTTAGAAGGACCATGAGAAAGTCAAAATTAGGTTTTCTTGAAGATGGTGGTATAATTTACACAGTTATCATACAACTTAAAAGTGTAAAATGTGGAAATGACACAATGAAATAAAAATAAAAAGAAAGGCTTTTCCCTAAATTTTGAAAAAGCTGTCACTGTTTTTGAGTTTTTGTCATTTCAAAAGCTATAAATTGGTAAAGTCACACGTAGAGTCTCATAATTCGTGTAGAGCCTAAAAAATCAGAAGACGTTATAGTGCAAAGCTTTATAAGTGAAATTATCAATTTCAGATTCCAGGAAAGGAAAAAAAAAAAAACTCGAAGCCGAGCACCAAGGAGGAAAAGAAACATATTCTAGATCTGATAGCAAAAGCCTCTCAAATATGGATATGCTCAGAATAAATAGAGGACTCGTCTCTATATATGATTAAAATTTTCATTATGATTTATAAAAAGGTCTTAACCAAAAGTATCTTTCATCACGACGAAAAGCATCAAATAAAGCATCATATAACATATAGATCCACATACCTGTAAATAACTAGGATAACCATCGCCTCTGTAAAATGGTTCTGAGATGGGAAAATAAACACAAATTAAAATCCCGAATTCAAAAGGCCAAAAGGCCAAAACCAAAATGATACTCGCTTACCAGATGTATAACCAGCACCTTGTTGATGGTGATGTGGCAAGCCTTGCATACCAATGCCTTGGGGAAATGCACTATACCGGGTAATAGAGAAAAAGAAAAAAGCATGTTTATAATTCTTAAATCAACAAAATGCAGTAGATGATAATATATTCCCTCCTCAAATTAAAAAGTCCCACTTTCCTTTTTGGTACATCTCAAATTTAGAGCCCCATTTCCAAAATAAAAAAATTGAGTAGAGTAATATACCATGTTAGTCTTTTATTACAGTACAACTATTATGGCTATCAACTAACCTGATCTTGAGGCCTTAATAAATGAGGGATATTTATGTAAGTATGCACGGCCATTTTTTACTTTGCCCTCTGTTCTTAATGCGACATTAGACTTACACCGTATTTTCACAATCGTTGGGCTTTGCCCCCTGCATGCGGCGGAATCCCAAAGAATTACATAAATATGGGGGGTAATGTCTTATTTTTTTTATATTAATCATTTCACTTAACCCCCCCCCCCCCCCCCCCCCCTTCTTTCTCTCTTTTTTTATCTTCTTCCTATGAAAACAAGCAGGTTAGTTCAGATAAAATGGAGGACAAAGTAAAAAAAAACCTTTTCTTAAAAGTATCACCTTCGAAACTGGGACTCTTAATTTGAGAGGGAGTATAATGCAAGAGAATTCCATGACAGTAAGTAGGAAATAAGGCAGCATTTGGTTCAAAAAAAAACCTAGGGTTTGTGCTTGGAAAAGTTCCAAAACGTGGTCGAGGATACCCTCTGGGATCTGAATAACGCATATCATCTCCCTGCACGTGTGAATTTCATTGCATCTCATTTAGTCAAAAGCGTCAGTTTTTTTTTATATAAAAAAAAAGAATAGTGAAATTCCAGAATACAATATAGGACGAACCATTATGGAAAATGGCCGCTTCCTTCCAGGTGAGGGGTAAGTCTGATCCATGTCTGCAGGCCCTGTGCAAGGAGAATAGAAGAGTTAAGAATCAGAAACTTCAGCAGAATTTATCTACTATATCGAATAACATTAAATCAGAGAGAGAGAGAGAGCATCACTAGTAAATAAAAAATCAGAACCAATAAAAAGTATATGCAGTTACACACAAAAGTACGAATCAGTTGATCATTAAATCCAATCTTGAGTTGAATGTTAGGGCCTGAGCTCAAACCAAGTTGAGGAGTTGAGCCGACGCAAAGATATTAAAAAAAACTTTCTCGTATTGCAATTTTATTTTATTTTTATTCTTTTTTTGAAAATGTTCTTTAATACTCCCTCCGTCCCAAATTGCTAGTCCCTTTTGGGAAATCCAACTAATTAAGGACCCAATATCATCATTGCACTTTTTGCTTAATTTACATTGACTTACCCTTTTTACCCTTTTCTTTATTCAAAACTTTTACTTGAAAAGTGAAAGTACAAAAGGGCAAAATAGGTATGTATTTATCTTTTATCGAAAGTGGACATTTATTTTGGGACATCCAAAAAAGGAAAGAAGGACCAGCAATTTGGGACGGAGGGAGTAATTCACAAGGAACCCTTCTTTTTCACTTGTGCCTCATACATAAAATCAAATCCCTGCGGGTCTACCTTCCACTTTCAACAAACCACCACAGCCATCTCCATATCTCTCAAAGAAGTTTCTTTTCCACAGATGAAAAGGCAAAACAGTCCACCAAAATCAACACTCAACATGTTATTTTACTGTTTATTATGAGAAGGAGAAAATTATATTATATTATTAGAGAGAAGAATGCACACTTATATACATGAGACTCCTACTCAAATAAGGAAACACTACTAATTAGAATTCCTAACTTATCTACCTTCCTAATACAATGTTTACAACCTATAACACTCCCCCTCAAGCTGGAGCATAGATATTGATCATGCCCAGCTTGTTACAAAGATAATCAACCCGAACCCCGTTTAAGGCTTTCGTGAAGAGATCACCCAATTGCTCTCCGGTCTTCACATATCCCGTGGAAATTAAGCCTTGCTGTATCTTTTCGCGGACAAAATGGCAATCGAGTTCAATATGTTTCGTTCGTTCATGAAACACGGGATTGGACGCAATATGTATGGCAGCTTGATTATCACACCACAATTTAGCCGGTACCGAAGTCTTAATCCCTACTTCATTTAAGAGCTGACATATCCACATTATTTCACACACAGATTGGGCCATAGCTCTATATTCTGATTCTGCACTGGATCGTGACACAACATTTTGTTTCTTACTTTTCCATGAGACCAAATTTCCGCCAACAAAGATACAATAGCCTGATGTGGACTTTCTATCCACCTTGGAACCTGCCCAATCTGCATCTGAAAAACCTTCAATACGAGAGTGTCCATGATTGGCGTATAAGATACCACGTCCAGGTGCTCCCTTCAGATAACACAAAATTTGTTCTAACACTTCCCAATGATGAATTGTTGGGGACGACATAAACTGGCTCACCACACTAACAGAATACGCAATATCCGGACGAGTCACTGTAAGATAGTTCAACTTCCCCACCAATCTTCTATATTTCTCAGGATCCTCAAATAGTTGACCATCTTTTGTCAACTGTACATTAGGAATCATCGGAGCACTACACGGCTTTGCCCCCAATTTTCCTGTCTCAGCTAATAAGTCAAGAACATATTTCCTCTGAGATAGAAAAATACCCTTTTTACTCCTTGTGACTTCGACACCCAAAAAGTATTTTAGCATCCCTAAGTCCTTTGTATGAAACTGAGCATGAAGGAAGGACTTAAGAGAAGAGATTCCCGTAGCATCACTCTCAGTAATGACAATGTCATCTACGTACACAACCAACAGAATGATGCCTGCTTCAGATTGTTTGTAAAACACAGAGTGGTCAGACTTACTTTTCGCCATGCCAAACGTCTCAATAGCCTGACTAAATTTTCCAAACCAAGCACGAGGACTTTGTTTCAAGCCATACAAAGACTTACGAAGATGACAGACTTTCCCATACTCCCCCTGAGCAACAAACCCAGGAGGTTGCTCCATATAAACCTCCTCCTGAAGATCACCATGAAGAAAAGCGTTCTTTATGTCTAGCTGATGCAGAGGCCAATGATGAGTAGCCGCCAAAGATATAAATAGCCTGACAGATGTTAATTTAGCAACAGGAGAAAAAGTATCAGAATAATCAACGCCATATGTCTGAGCATAACCCTTAGCAACGAGGCGGGCTTTTAAACGAGCAACAGACCCATCAGGATTGATCTTAACGGTAAACACCCATTTGCATCCGATAGCCTGTTTCCCTGCAGGTAAAGTGACCAAGTCCCATGTACCATTCGTGTCTAAAGCATCCATTTCCTCTATCATTGCATTACGCCATCCAGGATGTGATATAGCCTCATTAACAGTTTTAGGGACAGATATAGAATCAAGAGACGCAATGAATGAACAAGACAATGGTGATAGGTGATCATAAGAGACATAAGACGAAACAGGATAAGTACACTGGCGTTTACCTTTGCGTAAAGCAATAGGAAGATCATCACTCGTCACGGAATCTGATGATGAAGAAGAAGCTGGCGGAGGACATGAATCAGCAGGCTGGCGTCTGGAGTAGACTTGATGGATGGGAGGCCTGACTGGTGCTGGTTCAGCAACGGGTTCAGGGAACGTGATCGTATAGACTAACAAATCATCATCCTCCCCCTGACTTCTGGAAGTGGAAGAAGGAAAATATGGTGTTTCTTCCATGAAGGTAACATCAGCTGAAACAAGGTACTTATTCAAACTAGGGCAATAACATCTGTATCCTTTCTGAAGACGAGAATACCCAAGAAAAACACACTTCAAAGACTTGGGATCTAACTTAGTAACCTGTGGACGGACATCTCGAACAAAGCAAATACTACCAAATATTCTAGGTTCAATAGGAAACAATGATTTATTTGGAAAGAGAACACTATAAGGAGTCTCACCGTGAAGAACAGATGAGGGCATTCGGTTAATGAGAAAGCATGCTGTGGAAACTGCATCAGCCCAAAATGGTTTTGGAACATTCATTTGGAATAATAGGGCTCTTGCAGTTTCAAGAAGATGTCTGTTCTTCCGTTCGGCCACTCCATTTTGGGATGGAGTATCAACACAAGCTTAGTGGGCCAACAATGTATATCACACTCTTCAACACTCCCCCTCACGTGCGAGCCACTCGCACGTGGATAGACAAACGAAACCAAAGGCCAAACTGGCCAAACCAAAGGTGCACTTTTGTGCACAAACACAAAGGGGGAAACAAATGCAAGCGGAAGGATTTGAACCCGAGACCTTGCAGAACCTGAGCTCTGATACCATTCTGAATCATGTAAGTCTGAAAAGAGGAAGATAAATATTCTTTGGCATTATCACTACGCAAGATATGGACAGAAGTAGCAAATTGAGTTTTAATTTCAGCACAAAACGCACAAAAATGAGAAAACAATTCAGAACGACTTTTCATTAAATATAACCAAGTTGTACGAGAATAATCATCAACAAAAGTAACAAAATACTTGAACCCAGTTTTTGACATAATAGGACATGGACCCCAAACATCAGAGTGAACTAATTCAAACAGAGCACTGGCTCTCTTATTGACTCTCGGACTAAGACTACTACGATGATGTTTGGCAAATTGACACGACTCACAATCTAATGAGGACACCTTATTAAACTGAGGACACAACTCCTTAAGCAGAGGAAGAGAAGGGTGACCGAGCCTACAATGAGCCTTGAAAGCAGATGTGACACCCGAACATGCAACGGATTTGGGTATCGATGTGTCAAGGATGTAGAGGCCGCCCGATTCATGTCCTTTACCAATAATCTTCTTCGTCATAAGATCCTGAAACAAGCAATAATCAGGAAAGAATGAGATGCAACAATTAAGTTTACGAGTAAGCTGGCTTACAGAAATTAGATTAAAGGACAATTGAGGTAAATGTAGAACAGATGATAAGGGAAGCAAAGGGGTTGGGGTGATTGTTCCAGATCCCAGAACGGAAGAAGATGTGCCATCTGCTAAAGTAACACTGGAAGGGGATATATGTGACTGAAAGGTAGAAAAGAGGCTAGAATTACCTGTCATATGATCCGTGGCACCAGAATCAATGACCCATTTCGATGATGAGGAAACAAGGCATGTATTTGGTTTACCTGAATCAGCAATTGCAGTGACAGAAGTGACTGGAGTGGATGAAGACTTTAGAGATTCTTGGTACGTAGAGTACTTGGCAAACTCATCTGCAGGGATAAGGACTGATTTTTCAACCATCGCATTGGAGGATGCAATATGGGCCGAGGGAGCTCTCTGAGTCCTATACCGAAGCTTCCTACAATCCCGCTTCAAATGTCCTGGATTATGACAGTAATGACATACGATCCCTCCAGAACTTTGTCCCCGAGTCACACTTCCTCCGAAATCATGTGCGCGAGAATTAAAATTGTTACTGTTTGATCCTCCTCCGTGATTGCCTACCCGATATTGTGATCGCCCGAGTTCTGACTCATTATTTTTGCTAACCAGAGCACTATTAAACAGAACAGGTGAAGTCTGAACTTGTGGAGTCCCCTCTGTGCGAAGAACCCTACTATACACTTCCTGTAGGGATGAGATCTCAGGACTAGACAGAATTTGATTCTTAGCTGTTTCAAATTCAGCCGGAAGACCAGCTAGAAAACTCATGATAGCCATCTGCTCTCGTTGACTTTGCTGAACTTTGACATCAGGGCTATACGGCAATAGCGTATTAAGTTCTTCATACGTTTTCTTAAAATCCATAAAATAACTCATAATAGACCTGTCCTGCTTTTCTGCACGATAAAAAGCTTTGCACACATCATAAATACGAGAAATATTCCCTTTTCCAGAATATAGAAATTCCAGATAATCCATTAACTCTTTAACCAATTCACAATGGTTAATTAAACTAATCACGTTACTGTCAATCGAATTCCGAATTTGTAAAAATAACCGAGCATCCTCCCTTAACCACGTCTTTCCCGACTCATCTGAAGGTGGATCACTAGTCATGTGATCATCCTTATCGAGACTACGCAAGTAAATTCGAATGGTTTTACTCCAATCAAGATAGTTGAAGCCATTAAGTTTATGTTCAGTAATCTTTGACATTACAGAAACCACATCAGAAATAACTGCCGCCTTTTGCTCTGACATACTTAAATAACTTTATAGCGAGAGCCAAAATTACGACGAACAAAACAGCGTATAAAACAGATTAACGAGGCAGTGAATAGTAGCAAATTAGAGATGAAACGATACCGGAATGCGTTGTACACACCAGAAGTAGAAATCAAGCCACACAGATCTCAGATAAACCGAGCAAACTGAGCAAATCAGTGAACATAACACAAATATGGAATACGGACCATAAATTGAGGCAGAACCAAACTGAACCAAGTTACCGAACTCAGATCTGCATTAACGACGACGGTCAAGCTAAACCAAAATCTGATCTGTATCAAATAGGGACGAACTGAACCAAACCAGGCACATATACGTGCTGTATACACTTAGACGAGCCAAACGAGAGTGGCCGGAGAATGAACGGAGTCGGGACGCGCCTCCACGCGCCGGCGAGTGGGACTGGACCGTTTTCCTTCTGGCGGCGCGTGAGGACCACGCGCAGGTCGTCTGGTCACCGGATTTTGTGGAGAAGGTCGTCGGAGGGTGGTGCTTCGTTTTAGGTTGGTGGTGATGTCGCACAATCGGTTTTGACTGGCGAACACAAAGGCAGAACCCTAACCCTAAGCTGGCAGCGGAACCAACTGGCAGCGACCAACTGCTTAATTCGAAAAAACCCTAACCCTAAGCTGTTCCCTCTGATACCATGTTTATTATGAGAAGGAGAAAATTATATTATATTATTAGAGAGAAGAATGCACACTTATATACATGAGACTCCTACTCAAATAAGGAAACACTACTAATTAGAATTCCTAACTTATCTACCTTCCTAATACAATGTTTACAACCTATAACATTTACAAACTAGGAATGCGCTATCTACCTGCAAAGGGATTAATTCCATATTCAAGGTGTACCTAATGCACATACACAAGTGCGTACTACACAAATAAACGGGGAACAAAGGCAAGCGCTAGGACTTGAAGCCAAAGACCTTGCAGAAACCATAGCTCTAATACCATGATAAGATCTCACCCAAAAGCTTATGCAGTTAGGTAGTGGACTAACAATGCATATCATGCTTTCCAATAGTTATCAGATGTGTTCTTTGTAGTAAAGGTCATGGGTTCGAATCTCATTTCAAGTTGTAATGTTGTTTCTAAATTAAGGGTGGGTAATTGTTAAAATCAAGTAAGCACCAAAATATAACCACCATATCTTCCAGACATTTAATATAATAGAAGATAGATGTATTTGAAAATAAAGACTACTAAAATCATAGCTATCAAATCGTGAATGGTATTGCGAATTGAATCTCGTATCATATAGAGCCATTCATTGCAAGACGGTAAAAAATATATTTATATTTTTTACCTTTGGGTGATAATCCAAAGAGGTTGGGTTTTTGGAGCCCAGTTATCGAAAAAGTGGACAAAAGACTTGAGGGGTGGTCGAGGGGATGCATTTCAAGGGGAGGAAAATTGACACTCATACACTCAGTATTGGAAAGTATTCCAACTTATTATCTGTCTCTTTTCAAGATCCCAGTATAAGTTGGTAAAACCATTGAAAAATTTATGATGAATTTCCTTTGGGAAGGGTTTGGGGAAGGGTAAGGTGAACATTTGGTGTGTTGGGAAAAGGTGTCTAGAAGCAAGAAAGCCGGGGGGGCTGGGTATAGGGCAGTTGATGAAAAGGAATGAGGCGCTGTTGCGAAAGTGGTTATTGGCGGTTTCTGGTTGAGCAAGAGGCATTTTGGCATAAGATAATAAAAAATAAATATGGCTTACAAGATAATGGGTGGGATTCTAACAAGGTAATTAGAGGGACGTATCGTAATCCTTGGAAGGCGATTTCTGGTGGTCTTGAAGAGTTCCAGAAACACGTTCGGTTTAAGGTCGGTAATGGTTCTAAAATTCGTCTCTGGGGTGATATATGGGTGGGAGCAAGAGAACTCGAATATCAGTTTCCTCGGTTATTCAGGATGGTAGCTGATAAGAACGCAACAATTGAGAATTATCTAAATTGGGTTGTGAATGATAATTTTGGGTGGGGCATAATATTTCGCAGGAACTTCACAAAAGAGAAGGAATATGATTATTTGGAGCTGCTGGGCAGAATTAATGGTTCAGAAATGGCTCATGATGGGCTAGATTCCAGAATATGGGAGGGGGATGAGACGGAAGTATTTATGGTCAAGTCGTTCTTCGAAATAATTACGCGTTCTGATGAAGATCGAATTTTTGAACCATGTGACATGGTATGGAAGTCAGGCATTCCTATAAAGGTTAGAGTATTGGCTTGGCTAGCAGCTCTTAGGAAGGTTAATATAGCAGATTTATTGCAAGAAAGAAGGTTGTATCAACAGTTGACTCCGTCATGGTGCATAATGTGTAAAGGTAGTTTTGAGAGTTTAGACCATTTGATGATCCATTGTAAGTTTGTACACTCCATTTGATCCAACATTAGGAAGGAATTCAATTTGATCTCGGCTTTCCCGGGTTCGTGGTATGATCTTTTGATTGGAAAGTGGTGTTGGAAAGGCGATAAGAAGAAATCAAAAGTGTTATGGAGGTGCACCTGCATGGTGGTGCTGTCGTGTGTCTGGAAAGAAAGAAATGCTAGGATATTTGAAGATGAGGAAAATGAGGAGAAGGTGTGGCAAAGAGTGAAGTTGTTAGCTTCGCTATGGGCTTTCTCATCTAAGAAATTTGGTATTCTTTTGATATCAAATATTTATCGAGACTGGGAAGCAGCTATGGCATAATTGATGGAGCTTTTGGGATTTTCTCGGTGATTGATTTATGCAGCGGTTGTGTAGAAGCAGTTTCACAAGGGAGTTTTCTGTTTGAGTTACTTTGGGTTTGTTTGTTTTGATTACTTGGTTGTTTGTTTGTTCCAGGCTGTGCTGTAGCCTATGGTTTTTGATTTGGGTTGTTGTTGCTTTGTTTGTTTTTCTTGTTAGTTGTTTGTGGACTTCTCGTTCACTTTCAACTCTTTCTATGCTTGTATTTGCTTTTTCATTCTATCAATATAAGCATTTTGTTTCCAATAAAAAAAAAAGACAACTAATAAATGCATATAGAACTCGTTAAAACAAGTACCAAAGCAAATGACAATGTAATACGAGTAAAATTCAATATTAAGTGAAACATAATCAATAAATACAGCAGGCTAAGAGTCAAATCAGTGAAAAACCACAATAGTGTACACCACATGAGCTTGATCGATAAAACAGCAAATGGTGAAGAATCCACCAGGATGTTCTCTTGTTTGAGAGTCATGTTTGGAGTCATACAAGGGAGGTGGAGGAGGAGGGGGTGGCTTTAGAGAAGTTTTTAAGCATTAGTTAGGGAAAAACAGATTAAAATGTTGAAAGGCTTTTTGTCTATCGGGCCTGACAAAATCCAACCCATCTCCGGCTTTTAGTGTAGCATTTCTGCATCACAATACAGGCGATATGCAATATGGAATCGCAAGCAGACTCTATTTTGATTCGAACTGTGATTCCGTATATTTTTCTCTTTGTATCATATTGAATTGTAGGACCTATCGTGTATTGTACGATCTAACAACTATGATTAAAATACATCCGAATTATAAAGCAGAGGGTGGACTTCAAGAAAACCAGAAAAGGAAAACAAAAAACAGAACAAATAGGAAATAATAGATATAAAATCCCTAAATGACTTCTTTTTTTTCAAAAAAAAAGGGAGAGAGACCAAGCAGCCCCATCCTCTTGTAAAATGATGTCCTCCAGCTATTCACCAATTATTAACTATTCTTAATAAACTAGTTGCTAACCACTTGCTACCTTAGCTCTGTTAAAAGCTTCTACCACATAAATTTTTCCATTTCCTTATTTGCAAATGAGCTTTCAAAAGGTGGATCTGACTACCTCTCCCTATGGATGTTTGTGACGGAAAATATTTCAAAAGCAGTGGGCTTTGGAGGTGATATGGATGGAAAGACCTAGTCCCTGCCTAAGCTGGATGTTTAAATATAAATGAAGGAAAAATCAGCCTCCCCCACTAATCCCATGAGGCCCTGGTTGCTCGACCGGGAGACGCCCCCAGTGGCCCAAGAAAGGTTTTACGCAGCGGAGAATCGAACCTAAGACCGTGTGCGTACCCACATTGAACATAATATAAGAAAATTATCTGTGGTTTCACTAATTTTATTTCTTCAATCACGACAGACAAACAAAATAAATAATTACAAAATTACCTTGGCCTGGACCAGGTTCAGGCTGCCTCCATGATGCTTGTTCTCTCAAGAGTTGAACAAGTTCAGAAGTTGTAGATGACCTGCTATCAACTCTAACATCTCCATAATTACTGCTGGTAGCATTTCCCTTGTTTCTAGATTCGTGCGGCCTTATAAAAGCTAAGTCAATTAAATGTTTCAAATTAGTCACATAAAACAGAAGTGCATTCTAAAATTTCATATAATAAATGAAGTGGGGGCTTTTTTTTATCCCCCTTTCTATCAATTAATACATGAAGAACTGTTATAGTAGTAATAAGGTGTGTGAAATTGTTTACTCCATGCTAAAATATTATCTCACCAATTCCAAAGAAAATAAAAGAGACAAAATACATGAAATAAAAAGGACTTGTGTGCATGTAGCCAACAATAATCTTATTCTATATTCGGTTTCTCTGACATGTGCCTAATAATAGTCAAATCTTGTTTCAGAATCAATTTAGATTTTTTCACCTCCTTTTCTTTTATGACTCAGGAGTATCCAAGCCCGTAAGAGCGCCTTACGAATCCCAAAGGCTGTATATAGTCCCATTTGAATGCACCAGCAGAAAATAGCTGGAACAAATCACAATTGGGCATCAAACCTTTCAGAAACTTTTCCATGATTTTTTAGGAAATAAAATTTTTTCCAGTTTCAATACGAAGGTCCTTTGGAAATCAAAAAAGTTACCAGATTCGAAAATAAAACTCGATGATTGTTTGTAATTTTCCAATTTTTCGCGCACCTCCTAAACCAACGAACTAGTCCACAATGCTAGAAACTAGTTCCTATTGCACCACTACCAAACATAGTACCCCCATTTAGTTACATAAGTCTACGACACTACCCAAGTTTGCATTAATAGATGGTTACTTGCGCTTAGACATATTAATTCCTACCTGTTTCACTACCTGAATGAAGTGTGGACAAAATGTTTTTAGCAATAAAACTTAATTAATTAAGTAGTATTAATAAAAGAAATTAAAAGGATCTTTTTGTCTTATGGCTCATTCTAAACCCTAAACCCTAGATGCTGGCACTTTCCATTTTCCATACCCAATACCTGACCCTACCAGAAACCGACCACATAGAGTAGGTCGGAATCCACAGACGACCCAACCCAGAAAGAAAATCCGGAAACAACTCCGCACGCGCCTCTACACACCATCTTCTTCCACGCGAGGATCTCACTCGCCGTAGTCAACCACGGCGCGTGGCTGCTCCGACCAGCGCCAAAATCTCCAGTTCGAGTCGTCTCACTGTTCCGCACCCTGTTCCAGCCTTTGTTTGGTATGATTCAGTCACCTTTGTCGAATGTTTGTCTCCATTCTTATTAGCAAGCAGGTTATAACCCCTGAGGGTCTTCCATTTCACTGTTCCAACCTTCATAGCACCACTCGAGCACTGTAGCAGCTTGGTTTTCTGGGGTTTTTTTGGTGAGGTGTATTCTTTGAGTAAAATGATGACTAATATTTACAAACATTGAAGGCAGATTTTCAGGTTTGAACACAAAGTTTTCTATTTTGATATTCATGACAATGGGTCCAAAGTGTTCATAAAGGAGAAGAACCGTCTTCATTCTTATTCCATCCAAATTGATTTCGGGGGTGTTAAATGGTTGATTGAGGGACTAAAATCAGCTGCTTATAACTTCAATGAAATATTTAAGCACAAGAAATATCAAGCATCTTATGCGCTGTTTGTTATGGAGAGATGCGAATAAAAATGGCAGTTTTATCAGACTTGTAGAACTACGGAAAGGTACTAGCACGAATACAGTTATTTTTCCAGCTGGCATTAAGGGCAATGGTTGGAGGGGGATTGCAGATTCATTACAAAGAATCCTGGTTTGTCCGTCTACTGGGGAGAAAAAGGTCAACCATAATGAGGTGGTGAGGAACTATCAACAATATAGTTCGGGCAGAAGGGTGGTTAGTCGGCTCTCATATGCAGATATTGTTAAGAATTACGAGTTGAATAGGGAAGATGTGGAGGATTGATTGAGATTGATAAAAGGACCCGTGACTTTCAAAATTTGTTGGGGGCAAGAATAAAAGTGAAAGGAAATCACAACAGCTTTATCCAAGCACCGATGTAGGTGCAAACGAATTCTAGTTCAAACCCCTTTATCTTATGACTCTCCTCGACTTCCAAGTTGAATCTTAGGCAACGTAGCCCAAAGGAGTATTTAATGTCTATAAAACAATACAAAGGCAATTATCAGAATTTTGAGGACATTATGATCATTTCAGATACTAAACAGGGGAACTTTGAAAATGAGAAAGAAGAGGGCTTACGGTCGGTATCGGAAAAGGGTGAGGGTTCAAAGAGCATGATAAATGAAGGGGATTTCCTGAAACAAAAAAAGATCAAACTATCGTTAAAAATGTGTCATTTGCCGACCAGATTCAGGAGTATGCCGAGGATAAAGTACCTAAAGACTCAGGAGGTCGTCCGAAAAGAGGAAGCTGGGCCTAGTCATTGCAATTCACCGCGGGAAACGGATGAGGATGAAGAATGGGTGATGAAGGGATCAAGGTGAAAGGGCCAGATGAAGAGGACTTGGTACAAGTTTATGGCACTAAATTAAAAGGCTGGAACAGACTCAAGAAAAACAATCTCACCAGATTTAAATGGTCCCCAAAGCCAATCCAGACGTACCAAAGACGAAAGAAGGAAGGTTGTGCTACGTTAAGAGCTAATGATGGGGAGGATTCAGATAAGGAAGATATTATTGAGGACAAATGGGTGAAAACCCTTTTGGGAAACAACAAGCTAACTAACAATAATTATTTAGAAAAGGACTTTGAGTTTATGAGTGATGGCGATAACATGGAGTGGCGGATGATGAAGCAAGACAAGCATACGATGTGACATCAGAAAGTAACGATAAGTATGTTTCAAACAATGAGGAGTCAGATAATGAATTTTCTAGTGACCAGAATAGTCTCAATCATCATGATGGCAATGTAGGTTGGTGTGGTACTCTGTTTTCTGAGGAGGATAAAGCTCTTGGTATCAGTAACAACGTAGTGACAGACAAGCAAGAGCCTGTTAGTCTTAACCATCAGCTGGTCATACACACGAAGGAAAATGTGCATCCTACAACATCGTTTCAGTTTGGGTGTAGTTTTGGTTTGTTATTTACAATTATATCAGGAGATATAAGGGCAAATTTATGCATTAGCAAGAGGGCAATAGTAGAATCTCGAGAACACGAAAATAAGCAACGAGAGAATTTGGTAAACGGAAGTAGAGGGGCGAAGACACTTGAGGATAGCAATATCAGAGTTAGAGAGATTGTTACAGAAGTAAATGAAGATGGAGCAAAAATTCCAATTAGAAATGAGGAGGGGGCTGTGGCTTCAAAGAGTCCAGTTAAGATTGATAGTGAGTCGACACCAATTCAAGGACTAGTAATGGCAGCTAGGGAGTCGGGCAATAACGAGAGGTGGTTTGGGTTAAGTGAAGAAGATATGGAAAAATGGTGTGGGATACTAGAAGAAATGGGTATCACGATGTATACTACTAAGGGCAAGGAGAAGAAATATACAAAGGTGAAAAAAAGATCCAGACAAAAGGGGGTGAGTGAGTTACACAACTTGAAATGTGATGTGAACTATGATAAGCAAGGGGGGGTGGGAGTTCTAGTAGAAGGGGTGACAAAAGTTTTCGATGAAAATCTTATCCTGGAATGTAAAGGATTTGGGGGGGAAGGAAAAGAGGAGGAGCATCAAAGAAGTAATTTCAAAAGAAAGACCAGACATTGTTATTTTACAAGAGACGAAGAAAGCCAAGGTGGAGTGAGTTGGCGGATTTACAAGCCGTGTAGACACAGAGATAGGAAGGAATTTTGGGAGGAGTTGGCGGATTTATCCAGGTTGTGCAGCAATAAACGGTGCTTAAAGGGTGACTTCAACATAATCAAATTTCCGTCGGAGAAAAAAGGTGGAGTGATTGGAAGATGGACTAAGAGTATATGCAAATTTGATTCATTTATTCGACATGCGGAACTAGCAAACCCGAATATTAGCAACGCATATTTTACTTGGTCAAATAGGAGGGTACACTCAAGATTGAATAGATTTCTTTTTTTCAGGAAGGTGGAAGGAGTTAACAATTGCTAGGCAGGAAGTTTTGATGCGATTAACATCGGATCATTTCCCTCTCTTGTTGGATACGACCCCATTTAGGTGGGGTCCTTCGCCGTTTAGATTCGATAATATGTGGCTAAGCAGCGTAGATTTCATGGGAATGTTCAGTGAAGGGTGAAAGGAGAGCCAGCTAAATGGGTGGGAAGGCTACAAGTTCATGAAAAGATTGGAACGAACCAAACTTATAATCAAGAGATGGAATTCATAAGTGTTTAGGGATGTTAGAATAAAAAAGGAACAATTGTCGAAGCGCATCAAGGAAATTGACGAGGAAGAGGCTAGGGGAAGCATTGGGGTCGACAAAAAAGCAGAAAGAAACCAATTGAAATTTGAATTCGAGTATCTTTTATTGAAGGAGGAGATATCATGGAACCAAAAGGCTAGAATAAAAGGTGCAACTAAATGGGATGCAAACTCGAAGCTTTTCCATAGGGTTGTCAATCAAAAGAAGGCCAATAAGTTCATAAGCAAGCTTGAGATAAAGGATGGGTCGGTGGTAAGTATAGAACAAGAAATTGAGAGTGAGTTGGTGAATTTTTCTAAGCGATTGTATACAAAGAAGCAAAGAACACGTGGGATTTGAGAGGTTAAATTAGAACCCCATTAGATCCGAGAGCAAGGTTTGGTTGGAAAGGCCTTTTGTAGAGGAAGAGGTGAAAACGGCAATTGATTCATGTGAAGGAAGCCAAGCTCCGGGGCCGGATGGGTACAAGATGGAAGTTTTCAAGAAGTGTTGGGCAATTTTAAATGAGGATATTATAAAGGTAATGAAGGAATTTTTCGAGAATGGAGTGGTCAACACTTGTACAAATTCTACTTACATTTGCTTAATTCCGAAGAAGATAGCATCATTCAAGCTCAAAGACTATCGGCCTACTAGTCTTGTCGCTAGCCTCTACAAGATCTTCGCTAAGGTTTTATCCTTGAGGTTACGTGAGGTGTTGTGTGAGACCGTTGGCATAGCTCAAGGTGTGTTTGTCAAGGATATGTAAATACTTGATTTGGCACTCATTGCTAATGAAGGAGTGGAAAAATATAGGGAGATGAAGAAGAAATGAGTCATTTTGAAGATCGATTTTGAGAAGGCATACGATCACATAGAGTGGGATTTTGTGGACCATGTTCTTGAACATAAGGGTTTCGAAGAGAGATGGAGGAAATCGATCAAAGGATGTTTGTCGACGGTGAATTTTTCAACAATGATGAATGGGTAAACAAGAGGGAATTTCAAAGCTTCGAGAGGGTTACGACAAGGTGATCCAGTATCACCTTTCTTATTTATTATAGTTGTGGATTTGCTCAATTTGTTGGTGGTAAAGGCGAAGACAAGAGGGCTTATTGAAGGGTTTTCAATCGGTAGCGGGTGTGTAAGTTTGTCTCATCTTCAATTTGCTGATGATACAACCTTTTTCCTCTCAAATGATGAACATAAAATTGGTAACTTAATGGGAATTCTTGATATTTTTGGGTATGCATCAGGATTGAAGATTAATTTGTCCAAGACGAAAGTCGTGGGAATTAATGTAGGTGATGGTGAGATGGGGGCCCTTGCTGAGAGAATTGGGTGTGTAGTTGGTAGTTGGCCAATGTCCTATTTAGGACTTTCTTTAGGTGACAATTCGAGGAAAGTCGGCTTTTGAAATCCAGTGATAGAGAAGGTTACTAAAAGGCTCAAAGGGTACTTCAAGGGATGTCTATCTAAAGGGGGTAAATTGACCCTCATTCAATCGGTTCTTGATAGTATACCTACATTCTTTCATTGTTCAAGATCCCGGTTTCAGTGGCTAAGTTGATTGAAAAATTAATGAGATGCTTTTTGTGGGAAGGAATGGATAAAAGAAAAACAAATCACTTAATTGATTGGGAAACGGTGTCCAAATGCAAAGAGATGGGAGGGCTTGGCATTAACAATTTGATCAAAAGGAACGAAGCATTGCTTGGCAAATGGCTTTGGATATTTCCAAAAGAACATAGTGCTTTTTGGCACCATATCATCAGAAGCAAATACGGAGTATTCGAGAATGGTTGGGATGCGAATAAAGTAAGTAGAAATACTTTCAGAAACCCTTGGAAGGCGACTGCAAATGGGATGGAGATCTTCTTGGCTAATGTGAATTATCGAGTTGGCAATGGGTCGAGAACAAAATTCTGGTTGGATAGATGGGTTGGTGATATGGTTTTAAAGGATCATTTCCCAGGACTATTCAGAGTAGTGCAGAATTCGAGGGCTATGGTTGCTGATAATCTCTCTTGGGACTCTACCCAATGTCATTCATTGAATGTGATGTTGTGAAGGAATGTTACTAAAACGGTGGACTGTTGGGAAGGTTACATGGTGTTGAAGTGTCTCGTGATAAGGAGGATAGTAGAGTTTGGGGAGAAGATAGAAATGGAATGTTCTCAGTGAAGTCTTTTTTAAAAGTTCTTACTAAATCTAATGTAGGTCATCTCTTTGTTCCGGTGGATATGATTTGGAAATCAAGCATTCCTCTTAACGTTCGTGTTTTGGCCTGGTTAGCTGCATTAAGGAATGTCAACACATCGGATTTAATTCAATTCAGAAGGCCTTTTATGCATCTATCTCCTTCATGGTGTGTGTTGTGCAAGCGGGACAGAGAGAACTTTGATCATTTGTTATTACACTGTTCTTTTGCTCAAGGAATCTGGAACTAGGTCCAAGAGGAATTTGACTTGATTGCAGTATTTTCGGGTTCTTGGTATAAATTGCTTACTATCAAGTGGTTCGTCATAAGTGACAAAAAGAAATGCAAAACATTATGGAGGTGTAGTTGCATGGCTATGATGTGGTGTATTATGAGAGAGAAAAATAAGAGAATTTTTGAAGAAAATGAAGAAGAATTAGAAAAGCCTTGGGACGGAATCAAGAATCTGGCTTCACTCTGGGCATTTTCTTCAAAGAATTTTAGAATCTTGACTATATCAGAGATTACTATGGATTGGGGTTTGGCTATGCAGTAGCCCTATTCAGGGTTTAGAGGTTTGCCTAGTGCCTAGGAGTATGATTGTTGTGGTTAGGGGATAGTGATTGTTTTTTTGGGTAAGGGGTCAGTTTTGATTTGTAGTAGGGCTTTTTGTCTGTTTTGTGATTGTGATTGTGATGATGGGACTGTTTCTTTTTTGTTTTTGTTTTTGTTTTTGTTTTCTGGTGTGTTTGGTGGTGGATTTCTCATCCACTTCCAGCCCACTTGTATATGATTTTGCCAATCAATATAAGCTTTGTTTCTAATCAAAAAAAAAATAACAAAAAAAACTACTTTTCAAAGCTTTGAGCAATGTTCAAAAAATCGACTGAGGCTTCCGCCTTAAGGTTCATCTCGAGGTGGGTTGTGGGAAAGTAGCCTCGAGGCTTGAGCATCAAGATCTTTATTAGGGCTTATGCCTCATTTCCTATTATGATTTTGTCCCCACAAATGAGCCTTCCTCTCTCTCTCCCCCTTCCTTTCTTTTCATTTTCTCTTTCTTCTTTTATTAAGAATCTACTATAATATAAGCCAAGGAGTGATTTCCAATGCTTGAAGCTCTGAAACATTTTTTTCCATTCCAAACCTATCATCCAAAGCATTTGAACTTCCCCAATTATTGGTATCAATTAGCTAGCAATATATATAACAAGTCAAAAATAAATTCTTGAAAAAAAAAGAAGGAAGAGAAAAAGTTTCCCACTACATCTTTGTAGATAAATGTTTGTTGAGAAAATCGTAGATCGTCTTGTAATTTCTCTACAAAAAAATTAGCTCCTAATATACATCATCTCGTATGCCACGATATCTAATATATATCTTTCCAACCAAATGTTTCTATATTCTTGCACATCTATACTACATTAAATATATAAACACTTTATATTGATATATCACTTTCATGATGATGGTGATACGCTATTTTAGTATTTTATTAGAAGTCCTTTCCATACAAGTTTGGTGATTATTTCTATATCTATTTTTCAGTTGAGGTTTATGCCTCGTTCCACCTCAGGGCTTGCACCTCACCTCTTTTAAACAAAACACCTTGAACCCACCTTTTATCTTTTTAGAACATTGAACTTTTGAGTCAAAATTTTCTTTTGAATTTGTTAGAAACCATCTCACCCAAAAGCTTAAGCTGTTAGGTAGTGGGCCAACAATATATATCATGCTCTTCAACACTCCCCCTCACGTGCGAACCCCACTCGCACGTGGAAAGACAAATCAAACCAAAGGTGCACTTTGTGCACAAACAATAATGTGCATACTGCACAAACACAAAGGGGGAAACAAATGCAAGCAGGAGGATTCGAATCCGAAACCTTGCAGAATCTAAGCTCTTATACCATATTAGAAACCATCTCACCCAAAAGCTTAAGCTGTTAGGTAGTGGGCCAATAATATATATCATGCTCTTCAACAGAATTAAATTTTCAAATAAGGTAATAAACATACCCTTCATCTTTCTAGCTATTAATCTCCTTTAATATATTTTTGTATGTCGAAATAAAGCCCCTAATCCATCCAGTTACTATGAATCAATGATTATTACCATTTTCTTAGAGCAACTTCAAGTGTTGGATGGCAATAAACTGATTAGGCTGGGTCAGGTAATTATCCTATACAAACCAACAGTTATTGATGTCTAATATAGAAATTCACTTGTTAATCAGCACACCAGAGAATAAAACAAAAAGGAACAGCTCAATCACAAAACAAACAAAAAGAACCCTACTACAAATCAAAACTGAAGTTAACAACAACAATCATACTCCTAGGATTGACTGATTAGGAGGCCAAGCCTTAACCTTATTGGTTAAAAGCACTTGATCATAACAATTTTGAATAGGGCACCCAAAATACGGACCTTTCAAGTAGTTAAGCCCTTGGCACTTGCCAAGCCAAGAAGAACAAAGCTCTGAGGGACTCCCAAGTTCTACTTACCCATTATTAAGTAACTTTGACGAGTATTGTATTGAAGTAATAAAACAAGAGTCATTGCTTAAACCATTAGCTTCACCACCTTAAAGGAAGAGAGAGAAACACCACACCCTTGTGTCCAGAAGACGTTCTCTCTCACCTAAAAGGCTCACAGCTATGACCTGTTCGTTGACTGAAACCTACGATAGTACCCAGATTGGCAAACGGTTGACATCTTCAGTCATTTCTTGATATCAACGAGTGTATAACATATCTCATACATAACCCATTTATGGATAATTTGGTTATCCCAAAAGTCAGCAAGCAATTAAGATGCTTGTGCTATAAGTGGCTGTCAGAGCAGAAATCACAGACCCGCCGAGCCTTTTGTTATAAGTCCTCTATGCCCAATCATGGGCACTAGAGTAATAGCATAGAAAACCAAAAAAGAATTACAAGAGGGGGATACAATTAGACCTTGCCTTCCCTTTTTTTTATTACCTTGTGGACTTTTTGGTTTTTTCCCTTAGTCCATTACGCAATTTAGGCATATTTCTTGTGTTTTTTTACCTTAATGATGATCCCTCCCTCAGTCTCACACACTATGGGGTGCTTGTTTTCTCACTATTCAACTATTCTTTAGGTCTCTGGACAATTGCGAATAATAACATATTATTATATGGGTTGCATCCCAATCTTGCCATGAAGCACCAAGCACTTACTATATTACTCAATTACTAACTCTGTTAAGGCTAACTACTCTTCTACACAAGATTTACAGAACTCAAACAGTGCATGGGACAAGATGTCCTTCAACCACCAATCTAAACACATACCAAAGATACCGCAGTTATGAATCAAAAAGCAAAACCCAAAAAAGAAAAATAAAATGGACACGTCCATTCCAAGGACAAATCCAGGCAATAGGTGGAAAGCACATGGGATTCTTGAATCTTTTTCAAGCGTGTCTTATCGTCAACTATTCCTTTTAAAAAATTCCAGAAATGTACTAGGGAAAAATAACTAAGAGCATGGACACTTTCAGGTCACTCTCAAACCAGGCTTTAAGGGACATATATTGGCTTTGGGAGAAAAGAAAGCCGCGGGCGGGGGGGCAGCTTCCAGAAGTCAACATGTTCTAAGACTCCGTTTTATTTCTTCCACTTGAAAACAAGAGAAAGAATGCTCTCAAAATCAACACCAAACAAGCTTTGAGCATCTCATAAATCATTTATAACCAATATAATTATTATAAGCATGAGATAAAAACTAAGACGCTCACTTTGGGAGGCCTTCCGCTTCTCTTTGGGAAATTCCTTGCTTGTAGGATTTGGGACATGTTTAATTTGCTTGGCTTTTGGTATTGGTTTTGCAAGAGACACCTTCACATTTACCTAGAGATCATAGAACTGTAAGTTAATTATACAAAAGAATTGGAGTAAATAACTTAACAATACATAATGCATATAATGCACAACCTTGGAGTATTGATCATTCAATTGGTCACGACTGAATGCCTCGATACATGCAAGAGCAGCCTCACGAGTTGTAAAATTAACAAATGCAAAGTCTTTTCTCTTAGATGAGCGAAGATTTCTGGCAAGAGCAACATTTTCAATTTCACCGAACTTTTTGAAATAGTCTGTCACTTTTTCTTCATCCCATGAAGAAGGTAGGTACTCCGCATACACTGATTTCACCTTCATAAGAGGCAAGGTGAGTGAACTTTTGTTGAAATTATTAAGAGTAACCCATACAGAGAGTTAAGCTCTATCTAATGTATTAAGTATCAATTAAAAAATAGTAAGGCATGGGAAGTGCATCCAACATGGTTGCTTCAAAATGAGTAAATGACCCATTTTGACGATCAACGCTGTCAGTCTTTCTTGAAAGCCAATACCACCATTTCAATACCGTCAGAGCAATCAATGAATTTTGGTGAAATAGATCTACATGACCAAATTTCCAATTAGGGCAACAAAAGAAATATCTTTCACCCCATGATCAATGGTAAAAGTGGTAAAGAGGTCATTCTCAAATCTCAATACAACTTATCTCCAATTAGATGGTCTAGATTAATACCACAAAAATGGCGAAATAGAGTCAATCAACATCGAATATAAAGATTTACTATATGTTACTTCTAAAGACCGTAAACGAATGCACCATATCAGGTGCCCCAAAACATAGAAACACACAATGACTAAATAAAGGGGCGTTGAGAAGTCAAAAAAGTCAAATTTTTGAATATGCAGTCAGCATAAACACATCTTACTAAAACAGTCATAATTTCCTCAATAAATTTCAGTTAACAAACCGTTTGTTGGGTAGTAAACTATATTTCTAGAGCTTTCTTTTAATATGTGGATCAATTCCTAATTCCGTCTGTGGATGGTCGCAGCAAGCCCGAGAATAGACACCAAAAACATGCACGGCATATTTATGCTTTAAAAGTCTTTCAAGTTCTTGTGTCTTTTGCCATGCTTCCCTACATAATGTTCCTAAGTAGTTTATCTATAATAGTTCACGTACCTATGGGTGGAGGGATGTTCCATGCCATCTACATTAATCCAAGACTTGTTGAAAGCAAGACAATTGAGTGATTTTGAGATTTTATAAAGTACAAGTGTTCTGATTTGCCTGGCTCTATCTCTTTGGTGGATTTCCATTGTGTGTGCGCGTTACCCCTGAGTTTACCTCATGATTCCTTCTCTGTCTTCCTTACCCAGCGTCAAGACCATTTTTTCATAAAAAATAGCGAATAATATGAAATTATGAATATTCAACTGTTTCCCCGTTTCCATGGATTTGGAGAAAATAAATCTGCCTTACACCCTGAAAATCTAATCATTAATGAACGCAGATTCCAACTAGACTGACCTTAAGCATTTCCCCTTCATCTGGCTCAATCAAGGGTTCAGCCCATGCAACATTTATCTTCCAATGCTTCCCAAGGAGATCCTTCTTTTGGAGTTTATTATAAGCAGTCTGAGCATCTTTATAGGTTTCAAGTTCAACAAATGCAAACCCACGATTAAACTCAATCTTATTAGGATCGGCCATAACTGTAACTTTATCTATTTTCTCGATACCCATCTCCCGCAATAGCTTAACCACCTGTAAAACATATATTTTATTTTCAGAAACACCAATCACACTAGAAAAAATTATGACGAATACAAAACATAAAAGCTTACATCTTCAGTCTTCCACTTCTTGTTGATATTTCCAAGAAACAATGTGTCATTACCCTCAACTGCTGATGTGCCGCACTGCTTTCCACAAATCTACGGTTGAATTTCAAAAGCAAAGAAAAGATGAATTAATATTGCTAACTTACCTTGTCACATCCTAACCTAGGGTGTGTTTGATAGCAAGCATGGGATTAGGGTAGAAAACTTTTAAATTCTACACAGTTCTTCTAGGCAAGTGAATTCCATGGAAAAGCATTAAAAGGTGTTTGATTGTATTTATTTTCTAGGTGAAAAATATGAATTTTTCGATGTAATGATGACACGTTTTCCAACATTTGGTTGATTACGCCCTTTTTATCTAGAAATGAACTTTTTTGCTTTTGAGCACTTTTCCACCTTGCATAGAATTCGTTTTCTTTGGGGAAAGGTAAGAATTCAGGTTCTCAATATTATGCATCATTTACTTGTACCATGAATTTAGATGGAATTGGAATTGCCTAAGAGAATCAGGTAAATCAAACACAAACAAAAGATGGAAAAGTACATATTATCCAAGTTTTCCATGGAAAACGTTGGCAATCAAACACATCCTGAGTATTGCAGGTTAAACAAACATAAATGACAACATTAGTCCAGCATCAACGTTATATATACTGTGACAAAAACTGCAACTGTCATACTCTTAAGATTAGTGATCTTGGTATAAGTACCCAATACAGAACAATAATAAATTCTCTCAAGTTACCTCAACTTTTTGAAATTTTGTCAAAGCATTCTTTGCATCCACTGCTGAAGCAAACCGCAGAAACGCAAACCCTTTGTTCTTCCCTGTTTTACCATTCAGCGCCAATCTCACTTCTGTAACCTCGCCAACCTCTTCGAAAACTTTCCTTATATCTTCCTCCTTTGTATCCTTATCTAACCCACCAACAAATATCTCTGTTTTTCTCCTCCTTCGCCGCTCCAACGCTTCTAATTCTCCACTCAGTAGTACTCTATCACTGAGCCCAACTTCGTCCTTCAAACCATGAACAACCTTTTTGTCATCAGCTACTTCTTCCCTCAATCCTTCCCGGTCCTCAAGACTCGCAGAATTCAAATGTTCAGTTTCATTTTCCTTCATTTCGTCAACTACCTCACCACTTTCCATCTTCACATCTTTAGTATTACATTCAGTTTCATTTTGAGGTTCCACCGAAATGATATTTTGATCTTCCAGCGCTACTGAAGTATTCATTCCACCATCATTCTTATTTCCAACAAGATCAGAAACAGTAGCTTCAGGTAAATTATCGTTCTTATTTTCACCAAAATCAGAAACAGCGGCTTCAGATAGATTTTCACTCTTATTTCCACCAGAATCTACAACTAGATCTTCAGATAAATTATCAGTTACAGAAGCACCTTTTTGTCCCTCGCAAGCCTCAAAATCCTTCTTATTTTCAGAGTTCACCGGAACATCAACCACGCAACTAGGATTCTCAACTTCCATTGAATCAAGAACACCCGAGTTAGAGCCAGAATTCTCAGAATCCATTGGAACAATGACATTAGCTTTTGAAGTTTCTGGAGGAATTGTATCAACAGGGTCATGCTTGCCAACTTCCATTGAATTTGAAACAGACGCATTTGGGCCAGGAAGGCTTTTAATGTCCACATCATTCAAAGTAACACTAGTAGGGTTAGGCCTTCCACAATCATTTGAAGATTCCAAATTTTGTGGTTCCTTATTCGACGAAGCAATCTGCTCCTTTAACGCCCTCTTGGGCACCTTCTTCTTCACCACCTTCTTCACAACCCTCACTGTCTTCTTTATCACAGTTTTCTTCATCCCAACTTCTTGAGCTGCCATTTCTACACCACTTTCAGCAATACCTTTAGCTTCAACAGCGACAGCTGCAGCCACTGGTACCTTCTCAACCATGGTTTCATCTGCACAAATTGCTTCCTTGATTCCAGCATCACCTGTTGCAGTGGCGAAGCCAAGATTTAGCGGAGGCAAAGTTAAATACACTCTTCTTTCATACTCTAGTATTTTAAGAGAGTGATTCTTTTTTTTTTTTTTTTCGGTCCATTTGGAGCAGTGGTTGGAGGGGAGGGGATAAGTTGCCATCAAGAATGTGATTCTAAAGCTTCAATATTGTCATAAAAAACAAAACCCGTAAAATGTCACTGCATATTATTATTTTCAAGTTTTAAAATACCAAGATAGAGTGTATTTTTATATGACACTTGCAAGGAAAGGTTTACAAAAACAAATAAAGCAGGCAAAAGACTATTTATCACCAACAAAATTTATTTGTTTCAAAAATACTAATAAAAATTAACATAATATTTCAAAGAAGAAGGTGGGCATAGAGCCTACCTGTTGTAGTTGTAGGGTTTGTTTGGGAAGAAACGATCACAGACTGAGGATCATCCACACTAACATCTTCTTCAGCAGTAGTAGATTTAGGGTTCAAATTCAAATCAATAGTAGTAGATTTAGGGTTGAAATTCAATTCAGTAGATTTAGGGTTTTGATTATCCCCTTCACTAACAACAACTTCACCAGTAGTAGTAGTAGTAGACGTTGTAAGGTTCAATTTTTGCAATTCAGTTTGAGGGGATGCTAAAGGAGGGGTTGTTGATTTATTAATATTGCTTGAAGAAGGGGAGGAAGAGGTTAAAGGAGAAGAAGCAATTGGTGGCGACGGGATAGCGGTGGTTGTGGCGATGGGCGATGATTTAGTGGTGGATTTGGCTGGGGTTTTGGGCTTAGGGTTAGGGTGAGGGTTGGGATTGGTTTTCCGAGCGGCGGTTCTGGGCGTGCGTCTCGGTGGCCCGACGGCGGCGGCGTAAGGAGATTTCTTGGGAGGCATATTTTTTTATTATTATATTGATGATTGGGTTATCTAAAATGTCTGTGATCTATTATTATCTATAACTTGTATGAATCAACTCCAACGTCTACAGAAATGTGTTTTCTGCGGGAGGTACGCGTCGGGCCGGTCTACTAGATGAGGAGGCGTATGTTTTGGGTTAAAATCTTTGCTATGTACTAGAAATTTGGAATGTTTATTCCAAATTTTGACATTCCGTTTGAATTGAAGGGGAGAGATGAAAAAGAAATAGTTAATTTAGAGGAGAAGGAATTGAATAGAATGAAAAGAAATGAGTTTAATTTTATTGTTATTTGAATAGCTAAAGATAGAAAAGAATATAATAAAAATAAATCTTGTTTTGATAAAAAATAGAAAGGAAAGGAAAAGAATGTGATTTAATATATTATTAATAAATTAAGGTTAAATTTGAAATAATGTGAAAAAATCATTAAATTTTTTTTCATTTCCCTCCCAATCCTCCCAATATTGGAAGGAAACAAAATAAAGAAATAGAGGGGATTGGCATTCCCCCCCAATCCCTCCATTTCCTCTCCACTCCCTCTTATAAATCTATCAAAACAAGTAAAATGTAATTCCTTCACCCCTTTTCCTTTCCCTTCCTTCCCATTCCCTCAATCCAAACGGACTATAAAACCAAACAACTAAAATAAATGTTAGAAATGGAATAAAAAAACATTAAAACTAAAATAAAAAAATCGAACATAAATCCAATATTTTTGGATCAGGTTTTGGTGTGTCAATACTAAACCAAACTATGTTTTCAAAATAAAAAAAAAATGACTTATTAATAGTTGGAAAAAAGGCAAAATAGAGTTTGAAGTTTTGATCTAGATTCAATTCTTTGTCTATGGTGTATTTCACGCGTCGGATTAAAAGGCCAAATAATCTTATTTAATCACATTCGAATATGATAAAACATTCCTACTTAAGTAGGAATCATTAGTCCCTTTTTCGATGAGAAGAAACTTTTGGTATCGCCTAGATATACAATCCCCACGAATAGTAATCATAGGATAGAATAAAGTTATCTTATCTCACCATGTTATTATACTTGTCAAACGCAACCCTAATGTTCTAAAATTGCCAAATATTCCATAAAGTTGTATAAGTGGTTTAATTTATCCCCTGAGTCTAGCTCTGTCCATAATTTCGTCTAAATTTTTTACACTTAACATCTTAAAACTTTAAAAGTGATACATAATTTATTTATTTTAAATGCTTAACCACTATCTTCTTCTTTCCTCCACCACCCTCTGCCCTCCATCGTCTCCATTTAAAAAAAAAATAACCAATAATCAAGTACCTAGCATCTTCCTCGTACATTCAAATACTAAATATCACTCTTATATTTATAATATATATTAATTCGTCAAAAATCTCACCAAAAAAATCAATTGTGGAACCTTGTTTGCCAAGGCTCTATGTGTATGTATGGTTTGGATTTAATGATTTCAGGTTCGATTTGGGATTAAATCTTGGTATGGATTTAGGTTTAATGATTTAAAAGTTTGATTTTGATCGGGACTTAGGTTTAATCTTTATTTAGATGTAATGATATATAATTATATATATGAACACCATTTATGGTGGTGATGGAGGTGGACGGCAACGGTATATGAACTTGGTTTTAATCTGATTTAGGTTTAATTATATAAATTTTTTATTTATATTTGGATTTGGATTTATTCTTGATTTAGGTTTAATGTTATACAATTATATATACATATATATATATTTGAAAAACTAGTGGGATAACGCGGCGGGAGCAATTAATAAATTAATCTTAAATTTGTTATTATGTGGTTGTTCATAAAAAGAAAGTTCTAATCTCGATAAAACAATAAACTGTAAGTCTAGATTGGTTTAATTATTTCTGAAAATGCGTTAATCTTTTCTAGCATGCTTTCACGGTATAGCAATAAATCAATCGACGCACAACACCAGAAATAACGAAATATCCTTACTTATGTAGAACTAATCTACGGGACCAATCAAAAAAATTCCATTATGAACAATAAGAGTTTATAAACTCTACAAACAAACACCGACTTATGAAACTTGATTCACATAAGTAGCAATATAATTGCAATCCTCATTTTCTTTCATTCAAAGCCTCTTTCTCGAATCGCACGATCAAATGATACAGCGAATCACACGCCTCTATATCGCACTAATATGATGACCACTTAATTTCTATGATATACATTCAAAGAAACTTGATTATGATATACTTTATTCTCAGAAACAAAGAACAAATAACATGAAAACAAATCCTGGTGGTGGATTTTTCTCAAAGATATTTTGAGGTTTTAATCTTTCTAACTGGCTTAGAAAACTCTCTTAAAAGCTTGTGTTAAAACGCCGTAGACATAAGTTTTATTTATAAGAAAATATATGACTAACCTCTTTTGAAAATGACTTAAAAATGCAATTTTGCGATAATTTTTTACCCAAAAATTATAGCCGGATCGATCCAAAGTTGAAAAATCAATTATGAGGTTTTTGAATGCCAAATTGATCAAAGTTAGCAGAGTTGGATCAATTCACCTTTAGTGACAAAAATATGGCCTTTAGCGACCTTTTTTCTAGTTTGCCACTGCTATTTGTTTTTAAAACATTTTAAGTTGGTTCAAGTTTCGATTTGACCCAAATTTTCATGGCTACTCTTAGAACATATTAGAAACATAATTCAAGAGTCTTATCATTACTTTGTGTCAACGAGTTTCAGACATTGGCAAAACTCGGTAAAAACTAATTTGACTCAAAAGGTTTTTGTTTTCTTTTTAAATGTCCAACCACCACTTATAATTTGAATCAAACCAAATGCACATGCTTACTTATTTTACTTTGATCCCATTGATGCTCTGAATTCGATCCTTGAAGTTTCAAAAGCTCGGCTCTTCAATTCATTTTTTTTTGCTTTATCACGTCTTCACTTGAAGTAAGCAACTTTAAACCGAAAATAACTCTTTTGGCATAAGAATTAAGCCAATATGAACTAAGTCATTGTAACTTTGAACTTTAGATATATATGCATGCCATTTATGGTGGTGGTGGCTAGAAATGGTAGGGATGGGACGGTGGTTGAAGGAAAAGAAAGATGGAGGTGATAGGATGAAAAAGATGATGGTTAAGTATTAAAAAAAGATAAACTAAAGGGTTTAGTGTCCATTTTTTAAATTTTAGAAAGTTAAGTGTAAAAAATTTGGACGATGTTAGAGTTAAGGAATGGATTGAACCACTCATCCAGCTTTAGGGGAGACATTAATGATTTTAAAATATCAAGAAAAAAATTTAAATTTAGATTCAAACTTTATGGTCTAATTTGCCTTTTTTCCTTTTAATTGTTGGAAATCTCTTTTGAACTTCTTAAAATTTGACAGCTATATAATTGTAGAGTTGTTCTTTTTTCCGTTTGAACAAATATCTCAAATACTACTTAAATTACTTGTATCATTGTTAGTGATTGCACATTTTGTTCTTTCTTTAAATATAGGAATTTATTAGGTTATTTTCTAATTGTTTGATAATGACTTGGATTTTTCTCTCTGAAACTAGGATTAAGCCAATTTAGTCATTGGTGCTTCACTTTCTTAATTGTGGTATAGAGCTTATTTTATTGCGGCAGAGAACTATAAAACAGGACCAAAATTTAATTATTAGTGATAGCTTGCTTGATATTACCTACAATTTTTTTTTTAATATATATATTGAATAAAGTCGAACTGAAACAGAATCAAAAAGGCTAAGCATGTCAATGTTGATCTTGAGAACCGGTCTGAAAAGCTTGATTGCATTCTGTATAAACTCGGTTTTGCAATGACAAGAGTGTCTCAGGCTATGATAAGTTTGATGCCTCATTGTCAAATTCAAAGGCCAAGACTATCTTTGTCAAGTCAGACAATAAGAATGAGAACTTAAGGAAAGAAAAACATTTATGGCATTATCGCTTACCTTTTTATATATTTTCATCTATATCAATCCTCAAAGGTGTGTTCAATCTCAATCGTTCTTTAATATTTTATCTCTTATTTGTTTTTAGATTTAAAACCATTATATCTCATTATATAAAATTCTTGCGCGACATTGAGGAGCACCATTAGATGCAACAAAAACCACTAATTCACTCTTAAAACTCCTTAACCCAGTGTTTGGATGAAGTAATTGTAGAATCTACGGAAAAAATATAAACGATTGAACTTAAAATTTCATAATTTAAAATTCTTTCAATTTCAATTTCCTATGTTTGGATGTATTGTATGTAGAATTTAAAAAATGATATGAATTACAATATCACTTGTTTTAAGTAAAAATTTGAAGAATAACACTTCATACCACATACTTTTAAGTTGAAAATTTTAAAAGCCAAAATTTAGCAAAATTATAGGGAAAAAAATAGCAAATTTTCTGCATGTAAAATTTCAAATTTTTGCTAATTCTATGAAACGATGAACTTCCTGCGTTTCAAATCCCAACCGTTGCTCAATGCTTAACAATTTATACAATGGTGTTTAAAGCATGGTAAAAAGCTAAAAACAACCAACTGGGGTGTCTGTTTTACAATCCAAAAAGGTGCAGGCTTACAAAAACCAATCAATAAAACATATATATATATATATAAAATAATAAAAAAAAAACCCTAAAATAAAAGGTAGGCAGAGCCAAAATTAGTAATATGGGGTGCAAAATTTAACTTCTACGTGAGGATAAATACACTCTCCTTTCTCCAATATTCAAGAAAAAGGACCGTAAAGATTCATAAATGTTAAAAAAACTCCCATTTATAATATTTATAAGGTCTACAAAACCAAAATATAATGAATTTTAGGGCACCCTCAACCATAAACAAACAAGAGGGCAATCATAATATTTTGCTCCAAAATAGAGTGGGCAAAGTATTTTATTACCTAACAAATTGAATTTTTATGGGAGTATACAACCACAAAAAAGATGTAGCCATTATATGAGAAATAATCTGTTCAGAAGTAATCATGTTGGAGGCCATTTACATGTTAATACATCAAATCCTTTCTTCTTTATGTTAATTCCAAATCCTCCCATTATTGGATAAGTCTCCTCGCATATCGAAGTATCATTTAGACTTGTCGAAATTAGACTTGGGTACCATTTTTTTTGAAATTAGAGTTAGGTACTTCTGTGTTAAATTCTGTCAAAAGTTAAAATCATTTTTCCCCCCACAAATTAGTTAAAAGTGACATGCTAGCATATGACTGTTAACTTTTGACATAATTTTGTAGAGGAAGTCTCGAGTCTAATTTCTTAAAGAAAAACATGACTAAGTCTACTTTTGAAAAAGGGGGGGGGGGGGGGGGAGTTGTCGGAAATTGTTGTTTTCAATAGGATACTGAAATGGTGAAATCTGGCTACACCAACAGGAGTCAAGCCTCTAAGACATGTTCAATACAAATGCCGCTGCAAGTAGTAGAAATGGAAATGATTTAGCAGAGAAAGCAGGACTGAACGCAGGTTGGCCCATGTCCACCGTGCAGATCAACCATCCAACATCATCTCCTTCAAGTCGGAAAACACTAGTTGAACCTGTTGCTCAATCTCCTTGTGATCATCCACAGCCCATCTTAAGCAGTTGCATCAGATGCTTCCCAGGGCTGCAATGACTTTCTGGAGCCGGATGAAATTTCTATACCTTCCATTACAATAATTCTTGTACCATTTCATTGTGGGACCCAAACAATACAAATATTGCACATAGAAACTGCATTACGGCTTTATTCTAGTAGCTTGAATGTGCAATTTGGGACAAATAACAAAATTCGTTGATTATGCTGGCCAGCCGCAGTTGAGTTTTGTGGTGGACGCATCTACAAGCCATGCTTTCAGATGCTTGTGATAATCTTGCCCAAAGACTATCCATGGATCCCAGTCGGCAGCTCTGAACGGAGGCCTGTTGTGATTAGAAAGCCTGGATTCTGGACCTCACCCGCCATCCAGTTACAGTGAGTTGATCTCTCTTTTGCTCTTTCTTTTAACCAAGAAAAAGCTGGCCCTTGCTCTTTTAACCATTGCATCTACAGCTGCCTTCGCACGTTCTTTGGCGGCCATGTTCTCTTTTTGGAGTACCTCCAATATGGCTCCCGTGAAGTGAAGAGGAAAGCGAGTATCAATAGTAATCTTCTCAAAATCTGGGGCATTTGTAACCAGAAAAGTAGCCAGCTCGACATCAGATACTCCCCCACAAAACCCAGCGATCTCAACAAACTTGAGACTGTTGAGTGTTGAGCCTACATTCTTTCTCTTGCATCGTTATTTTGTTAGGAAACCTTAAACATTCGAACTGCATGCCAAACACGGAAACATCTGTAATCAGTTTCATTGAATAATAATATAATATAATCTTAGATTAGATTGGAATAGAATTTAAGGCATAGCATAATATGGGTAGATTATGTAATTAAATTTGCTTGAGAGTAGATCAATCACCTTCTGTAACTTAGTAGGAAGCTGCAGGCTTTTCTCCATGTGAATTGGTACGTCACAATAAACTTACTGCCTGCCAGAAAGGAACGAAGGAGAACAATTAGCAACAAAAATTAGGTTTTAACTATTGTGCAGCCGGATATCGTCGATCCAAATAAATAAAATAGGGGAAGAACCTTGGCATAGCAAATTGGGTGAAGATCAACAATTCAACAAAGTCACTACAATTTTTTGTTATAATTATTTAAAAAAAAAAATAAATTAAATCTTCAACCATCGAAACGTTGAACTGGGTAAAACTAAATCTAAATCTGGAGAAATGATATATATGTATACCAACAAACCAAAAAGATGAAAGATTAATCGATACGACATACCTCTTGTGGGTATAACGTTGATATTGAGCCGAGGAAAGGAGTATTATGTCTACGAAAAAGGTTTGTGCCGAGATAGATTTTGTGGTGTATATACATAGAGAGATCTTGGGGTATATATATTTTGGGTGTCAAGCACAATTCGAATTTTAATTAAAAAAAAAAAAAGGAATTGTAAAATGAGAAAATCAAACTAAAAAACTAAAGTTGAAAATGAGAAAACTCAACCGAAATTGAATAATTTGGTTCGGATTCAAGGCTAGCTAGTGCAAAACCAAACCAAATCAAATCAAATTAAACCAAATTATATATAAGAAAAAGAAAATTGAAATTTCTTTTTTTCCCGAACTATGTCCTTTACTTCTACAACTTATTTCCACTTGTATTAAAGATATATAAAATAATAATAAAAGATATCCATTTAAAATTATTAGTTTAAAGGATAACTCTTAATCAATGACAAAATACTAATTATTTTATTTTTTCAATTAATTAAATTGAATTTCAATACTACTATTCTTAAATATAAATATAAGAATATATATATATATAATTAAATTTGAAATTAAATCAATAAAAATAAATTCAAACCAATTTAAGTACAAATTACGAGAAAATCAAACAGAAAATAAGCGTCAAAATGATTCAAAAAAATTCAAAGGAAGAAAATGTTTCAAACTAGCCAGACATATTATAAGACCAAAGCTACTAATATGTCTGAAACACAATTCTCTCATAATAGAAAATAGATATATAAGTTACATATTTATAATTAATTTTTTGCCAGATATATTTACATATTTATAATTATTTTTTGGCAAACATATTAAGTTACATTTTTTCAATTTTTTGTCAAACATACTAAGTTGTATTTTTTCAATTTTCTACTAGACATATTAAGTTATATATATATTTTTTCAATTTTCTGGCAAACATTTTAAGTATGGTTTGATGATTATTAGAGAGCACATGTCTTTTTCAGACATACTATATCTTGTCATTGTTCACATTCAAAGTAACAACATGTGTGTTTTAATTTCAACTTGGTCGGGCATATTATTATAGTCATCAAACCATGTATTATTGAACAATTATTTTCTAAATTTGTGGCTAGACATATTGTTCATTACATGGTGCTCTTATAATCAAATAAATTTTATATTGTCATTGTTACCCTCCAGAGTAACACTGTGTGTTTTAAATCATTTTTGGTTAGACATATTAAAATAGCCATAAAACCATGTGTTGTTGGATAGTTACCTTCATTTTTTATGTTTAAATCTTTTGTTTAAGTTAATAACTTTTTTGTATGTACACAATAAGTTTTATAATTTTTGACCTTTTTAGTTGTAAAGCTAGCTTTAACATTAAGGATGATAAAATGGTTCACCTGAGCGAATTTTTAATTCACCCCAATTTGAGTGAGATTGTTTGGGAGTTGGTTTTTTTTGGAAGGCGTTGGGTTTTTTAAAGTAAAACTTGTATTGGGCCAAGTTTTTCAAAATAAAATTTGCACTGAGTTGGGTCCTATTTTAAATCAAATAAATCTATTTAACTCGGACATCATTTAATGTAATTTTTTTTCTTTAATACCTTTTATAATCTTGTCGAAGTAGGATGGGTTAGATTTTTCAAAAAAAAAATGTACCAAATCATATTTGGGTTAAGTCAGTTTCAGTTGAGGTGGGAACAGGGCAACCTAAACCAAATGTAAAATTTTGGTTTCAATTTATATATCTTCTAAACCCAAAGCCCCTGTTTGGTGGCCTTTTTTTTTTCCCCTAAATTTTAAAAACTCAACTCAAAATCAACTATATTTTTACACTTTCCAAAAAACCTTAATTTTACTTTCTCTCTCTAAAAAAAACTTTTAAAACACTATAACTTTAAATTCAAAAATCAAAATTAAATAAAAAAAATATATTTAAAACATACTCGTCGAGATCTATAAAATAAGATCCATTTTAACTATTTTTTGAAATTTTTTTATGAGATTTTTAGTTGATTGAAAAAAACTCAAAAAAAAATTAAATCAACTTTTCAACATACTTCTAAATTCTACCAAACACCATATTTTAAAAACTCAACTTAAAACCTCAACTCAAAACATTACCAAACAACCCCAAAATGATCCAAATATTTGTTTAGTTTTATTCGATTTTTACATTTTTTTTTGAATAAAATTAACATAATTGTGGACCAAAACATGACACAAAATTGTGCTCAAAGCAATGGGGTACCAAAACAGTATTCTAAGTTAATATATTTGAAGTTTACAAGAAAGTAATAGCATTAACAAAAAAATAAGTTTACATGGAAATTAATCGATCAAACATGCATGAGCCCATGAATTGTTATGAAACTTTAACTCAATCATAAACAAATTAAACCTCACATATTATTTATAGGGAACATATCACATTACATAGTTTAAAAATAAAAGCAAACAAATTAACCCTCATAGACCTAAAGCTAACTATAATCTGAGAATACCATCATACAATTTCATAAACAAAAACTAAAATCAATTAAGGAAAAGGAAAAACCAAAAAGAAATTAAGAGAGGCATGCACATTTTATAACTTAGAGCTTGATCATGCTAAACGACATTATTTTGAGTGTGTTTCTTACTGCATTACTAGTCCACCCCCATGGCGTTAGTCTCTATTATCCATTTTTTTCTTTTAATTTTGTTGTACTCGGTATGTCCTTATAAAGATGATTTTCCTTGTTTGAATCTTTGAAAAGAAAAAGTTGATTGTTTTGGCAACAGGGTCCATCTGTTTTAGTCCCCCTTTTTTATAAAATTTGTGGATGTGCGTGTGTAAAGTTATTCTGGGTATATATAGGTTCTGATATTTCTGAATTCATTTCCTTCCTTTTCAATAAGGCCTCGTTTGGTTCACGAAGGGAAATCAATTCCCTTATCTTTTCCATGGAAGTGGGAAACTAAATTTCTGGTCAAATTTCCTTTCTTGTGTTTGGTAAACCATGGAAAGTATTTAGATAAGAGTATTTTTGTCTAAAATTTATGTAATAAATGCTTGGAAATCACATGGAAAAATCAATCCCATGTGTTTTGGGAGGAATGGTTTTACCACCTACTTTCTTCTCTCTCGGGAAAATGTTTCCGGAATTTGTACTTACCAAACAAAGGAAAGGAACGACTTTCCTTTCTCGAGAACTAAAATCCGTGAACCAAACGAGGCCTAAAAGTTTGGCATTGTTTTTAATTAGCTCATCTTAAGTCTCTCTTGGAGGCAGGGGATTTTTTTTCCTATTTATGCTTCTTGAAAGTAAAATCCTAGTAATTCAATTGACAGATAAAGTAAGGGAGGAAAAAAAAAAGGAAAAGGAAAAGAGGTGTAAGCTGCATTTTTTTTTTTGTCATGATATTTCCTGTTTAATGTGCTTGCTTGGAATCTTGGGATGTGGAATATTTGTAATTTATGAGAACTCAAGCTAAGTGCTTCCTTTTGAATTTATTACCACAATTTGAGGCTGTTTTGCAGTTCAGTGGACTCCCTTTTATTTGCTATATATCCCTATTGTCTATAAATTGTTTAACACTGATGGTAAAACTAAAACCCAACATTATATCATTTGACTCCTTGATTGGCTTATAGAAAACATATTAAAGTAAGCTAAGATATTGTGTCAATCTATATACAGTAGGTTTCCAATACTTTAGTTGGGTTGTTCTAATTTTTTTTTTCCTTGTTTTGTAGCTTTATTGATTTCCATTGAATACACATGAAGTTGGGCATGCATTTCTATATCATCACCAGTTTTTGTTTAATTCATTAATTTTTGTGGGAAATGTTGATGCAGCTGAGGCTATCCTTCTTGGATTTCAACATTATATAGTAATGCTCGGCACCACAGTTATCATCCCCACTGCTCTCGTTCCTCAAATGTGAGGAGGAAATGTGAGCCTTCGAATTAAGAATGAAATCATCTATTCTAATTACCAACTAACATGATTTCATGTCAATTTGTAATGTCCACTGATATACCTGAAACTGAAACTGAATATTATCTTTACTTTAGGAGGAGAAAGCGAAAGTGATCCAAACTCTGCTCCTTGTTGCTGGGCTTAACACATTGCCGCAATCTTTGTTTGGTTCTAGATTACCTGCTGTAATTGGGAGTCTGGTCGATGGAGTGACCCTGATCCCGTTGCGGTTAGTTAACTAAATCCCCATCCTGTTATTTTATCTGGCATTATGATGACCTGTTGAATTGTTTGATGATATGTAATTCTTGTTATGCATTAAATGAATTTATAACAAGCGTTGTTGCAATTTGCACCCCTTATTGATTCTGAATATGCAATGAAATGTTGCCTACCCAGAGATTCAAGAAGATAATGCGGGCAATCCAAGGTGCCCTTATTGTGGCTTCAACTCTTCAAATAGTACTCGGTTTCAGTGGCCTATGGCGTAATGTTGCCAGGTTGGTTTCAATTTCAGAATATATGTAAATTCATAAAAATTTCAATTATGCGTTGGCAGTTTGGTCGGACTTTGTTTACTGTCTTAACAAATTAGCTGGCCCAGACTTATTTGAGCCTGTATATAAGAATTCATCATGTAGAAGAGCAGATATCATCTACTCCTCCTGTTTATAGTAATACAATAAAGCGTGTGCTGCAATATAAAAGTTTGTCCACTGCCTTATCTTTGATACTTTGAATTGTCTGAAGACAACATTGATAGGTATTATATTTCTTAGTGCTAAACCCTAAACCCTAATTTTGTAATATATTTCTTAGGTTCTTGAGCCCTCTTTCGGCTGTTCCTCTGGTTGCACTTGCTGGTTTTGGGCTTTATGAGTTTGGATTCCCTGGGGTAAGTATATAGATGCTTTCTTTGTACATTTGCGTTTAGATGAATCATAGATTCACTGTTCTTATGAAATCTCTCTTCAGTGTTGTTATGAAACCTCTCTCCGTCTCCCCCTTCTTCTTTGCATCTGCTTGCTTTCTTGTTTACCATTTTGTATTCATCTCATACAAATTCTTGCTTTGTATAGGTTGCCAAATGTGTTGAAATTGGGCTGCCTCAGCTTGTCATTTTAATACTTGTCTCTCAGGTAATTATCTTTGTTGAATTACAGAATAATACATTTTCCTTAAACTAAAAAAAATATACTTCAATTGTATGCCTAAATTGAACTGTTTCTATAATTAAACTCGTCTTGTAAGTGTTCCTAACAGGCGTGTAAAGTATTGATTTCGCTTATTATTTTGCAGTATTTATCCCATCTGATAAAACGAGGAAAACACATCTTTGATCAGTTCGCTGTTCTAATCACGGTAGTGATTGTATGGATTTATGCTCATTTACTTACCGTGGGAGGGGCCTATAATCATACGCCGCCGAAAACACAAACAAGCTGCCGTACTGATCGTGCCGGGCTTATTGGTGCTGCTCCATGGTAAGCATATGGTAGTGACTCATCTTAGCATTTCTTTGCTGTTGCAATGATACATCCCAAAACATTGTACTCCTCTGTTCCAGTTTAAGAGTCCGCTATTCCTTTTTAGGATGTCCCAAATTAAGAGTCCGCTATTCCTTTTTAGGATGTCCCAAATTAAGAGTCCGCTTTACCCTTTAGGATGTAATCAGTGTACTTTATCTTACGATAGTAACCAATTCTTCCTAACTATTGATTAGGCTAAAATTAGTGTATCCTTGAATGCATATGAAAGTAAAACTGGACTCCTAATTTTGGACGAATGGAGCATCTTTCTAACATCAAGATGCACGATTAAAATTTTTTTTTTTTTTTTAAAGGATTAAAGGTGTTTTCTTTTATGCTTCAGCCATACAACTGTACATAGTGTTGCAGCTCCTTGGCGATTCTTAGTAAATTTTTTATTTCTGAAGATAAATCAAAACGATTAAAGAGTTGATACTTTATTGGCAAACCCTTTGACAATTCATCCCAGGGTGGCTTATTTGATAAGGGAAACATAAGATATCCCTCAAAGCCCCATTAAATGTTAATCTGTGCCCTTAGGTATACATTAATTCACCCTTATATAGAAGAGGAAAAGCTACAAAACACATTGAATGTGAGTTAGTGACTTTTGCCTTTGCAGGATAAGAGTTCCATATCCATTTCAGTGGGGAGCTCCTTCATTTGATGCTGGCGAAGCCTTTGCCATGATGATGGCATCAACATATTCAAGAAGAAAACGTGCATTACTAAAACACGAAGTTTTATATTGAACTCAATTTATTTTGTTTTCTTTTTAAATATAAGTTAGTTGATCTTCGTAAGTTTAAGATATCAATCATGTCATCTATTTCTTTATCCAACAAACATCATTTAAACTTTACTCCTTTGGCTATTCCATGTGTCCTCTTTTCATTGGACCCCAAGATTTCTTTTATCTTTAACTTTAAATCCTCAACCAATCTAATTATTTTACTTCTCTGTAAATTCTCTCCATCTTTCAAGTTCTCTTTAATGGGTTTCACAATTTCCTTCTGGCAAAATGGTTTGACACCAGCATATACCACATTCCTTTCCAATCACGATCAAATAGCATTAAACATATCTCTTTTTTTCTTTTTCTTTGTAAAAGTGATTTTGTGCAATGGTTTGTACTTCATTTATTCATTGAGTTTATTATTTTTTGTAAAGTGATTTTTTTTTTTATAATTTTGGTTTTACCGAATCAAAACATATACCGAACCGAATTTCGGTAACCGATTTATATTTATTATTTTTTTATTTTGGCGTTACATAAATATTCAATTCTATAAATAAAGGTTTAGTTCAATGTCGGAACTGAATCCTATCTTACTATTTACACAAATGGGCCCAAGTTGATTGAAGCCCATTTATTACTCCTTTGTATCATCTCCGTTAGACATTTTCATTCCATTTCCCTGTTCATCATTTGTATGTAATTTCCAAAACTTTCGGCCGCTGCAACACAAATTCATCCGTAGCGATATGTAATGTTATAAAGTTACCTTGTTAACATCATTGGATTTTTATCCTAACGATCTGTTGAATACCCCCATATTTGTGCATCATTTACAACTTTTCGGTTATATCGATTGAATTGATCATGCTATATGTGTCTCAATTTCATGTTTTGTCAACATTTTATATTCTTCGCTGTTGTTTCAGATTTTCCCAATAGGTATTTGTTGATATTCAACTTTTAGCCAGGTCATTAACCTATTAAGATAATGATAGAAGATATCCACTAATCATTTTCGTCTTCAAAAATCAATATTTTTTTAGTAATATTCGATTCATCAGGTAGAATGATTCTCAGCTAGATCGATTTATTTATATATTTTTTTGATAGTGTAGTTTTATGTCTTGTCAAGTATATTAACTTTACTGGTTTATGTTCGTGGTGGTTTTAATTTGTTTTTGCAGGCTATTTTGTTCATATGGTTTTTAATCATTACTGGTTGACAATATGTCTACCTATTTTTATTGATTGGCTCTTAGACATATTGAACACAATATTTTCTATTAACTGCTATAGTTGTATGAGCTCATGCTAGTTGATACGTTTCAAAATAGTCTTATCTTTTTGGTTGACTAATTGATAATATTTTGGTTACTTGTATTTCAAATTTGAAATTTCTATATGATTTGTCTGTTTTGAATTTGAGTTTTTATTCATTTAGATTTAGTTTTACTATTTTAATTTTAGCAGTTGTTGTTTATCTTTAATAAGGACACTTTTGGAAATAACTTTATATCTAAAATTTAATAAATTAAAGGAGCTTTTTTAAAAGGACAAATATCACACTATCTTTCTAATAAAAGACACTCTTTTTAAAAGATTAGTTTGGAAGACAACTCTTTAATTAAGGACACAAAAATAAATATTTAATTATTTCAATTAATTAAATTCCAAAACTACCTCTTTATAGATAAATATCCAAAATTAAATATAAAATTAATAATGTAATTAAGTATATGATAATAAATTCCAACAAATTCAAAAACAGTTAACAAAAAATTCAAATAAAGATAAACGTAACAATAATTAAAAAAATTCAAATGAAAAACAAATTAAAAAAAAAATTCAATTCAGGAACTTTAAAATTCAAAAAAAGTTGAGTTTTCGAAATCTAAACAATAAAGTCAACTAAATAAATAAACAAATTAAAAACTTATCAACTTGGATGCTTAGGTTGAGACCAATGATAAAATAATACTCAACGCTTTATCTATCGGAGTCTTTAAAAAATGTCTACAAAAAAAAAATGTTGTAGTCGTTAACTAATATGCCTGCAAAATTAACAAGAATAAAAAAATGCATACAAATTAATATGCCTACAAAATAATATATTAGAAAAATGCCAACAAAATAAAATATTGTACTTCTTAGTTAATATGCTTGCAAAATTGACAAGGATAGAAAATGCCTGCAAATTAATATATCTACAAAATAGTAGATTACATCCACCAAATTTCATCGAAAAATTCAATCGGGAAGAAGGTTAACTAAAAAATTGATATATATATATATGCATTTTTTGGCCGTTAAAATTTAAGATATTTAGCTAACCCACTTTTCAATTAAATTTTTTGATGAAAATTGGCGGAGATAATCTACTATTAATCATGGAGATCATCTTCACAAAGTTTCTGAAAAAATTCATTCGTTTACCCCCTCAAAATGATTGGTTCGCATTTAAGAATCAAAAAAATTGTCCTCTTTACAAAATAATATATTAGAAAAATGTCTATGACAAAAATAGGTATTTTTTTTCTAGTAGACATATTATGTCGCGTTCTTATAATTAATTTTATGACAGACTTATTAAACTATATCTTTTTAATTTTCTAGCAAACATATTAAGTTATATTTTTTTTTTCTGGTAGACATATTACGGAACATCTTTTCAATTTTCTAGCTGCGTTGGCTTTGTTTTCTAAACATTGAAACATAATTACTGAACCATTCAAACAGATATCGCCATCCTCATCTAAATAATAAGATTCATTGCACATAAGAGTCTGTAAGCCTTGTATCTTATAATTTACCTGTTCACCAACAACATTCAAAACAGGCACAAGGCTCACGTGTATCAGGCAAAAGTTGCCAGCACCCGAGAAGGAAGTGGTAAATGAGACAAAAGCCCAACTACATACAAAAAAGTAGATAATTTAGATTTTTTTTCTTTTTAACTTAAACGAGTTTGTTTATTTATGTATTAAACACATAAACACAACTTACAAACACGATACGAGAATTGTCCAAAATCCTCAATATTTAATAAATGGCATTGATTCAATGTCCCCTGCAAGAAAAAAGGATGGTTTTCAACTATACAAAACAGGTTAACCCACTTTGGTGCACACTGTAGTAGTGCTGCATATTTAGCTATAGTACCACCGAATTCAATGACACAAACATCAGTAGAACCTTCTTGCCCGTCAACAGGTATGGCCGTCACAAGTGGCGAAGCCAGGAAATTGACTAACAGGAGGCAAAATTTGATCAAAAATCAAAACGCACTAAATCATATTTAAAATCATAAAATTTGAACGCAAACATAATACTATCAATAATAAAAGTTCATACAACTTAAATAACAAATGCAAGCAATTATGATAAATTACAATAACATTCTACGGTTTCATATTTTGGAAGTATTGATGAATGGTGGCAGTGAAAAAACGGTGTAGATAAAGAAAGGTTTGAGAGGTGTGGGAAGAAATGGAAATGGTGAATGGTGAAAGCACTTAAGCAGCCGCAGGTAGAAGAAGAAGAGAAATGAGTAGTAACACTTTTTTAATTAATTAGGTTTAATATTTATAAACTGTTCCTTAAGTTTTTGTATCTTACAGTTAGGTCCCCTCAAGTTTATTTTTATGCACATAAGTACCTAAATCTTTTTTATTTATTTTTTTTGTAAGTCCCCAACCCAAGGAGGGGCAGCTGCCCCCCTGTCCCTACACAGCTTCGCCTCTGGCCGTTACACGTTCAATCCACTCTTTAATGGCATTCATGATGTGAGGGACAACCTTAAAATTTGAAGTAACAACATACAAGAACAAGTAAAAAAAGAGAGTACTAAGCAAAAGATATGCCCTCCATCTACTTTACACCTTTCCGCCTGGCACCTAGGTTACTGCCCACCCTGTACCACCGCCCCCTTCCCCTTCTTCACCTGCGGCAGCAGCCCTTCGGCTAACAACAACCCACCACTATGTTTGGATTTGCCAGGAATTCCAACACCAACATCCTTGAAGCAAATTTTCTTGCCGAATTTTAACCCATTGAGAGATTTAGTCGAATTTGGAGAATAGCTTGAATCCATCTCTATTTCTGATGCTTACAACCCATTCATGAAAAGAAGAGACCTTGACAAAGTGGTATTGACTAATTTTGTTGTGATATGTATTTTATTTTGTTTATCTTTTTAATTGAATAATTTTTATGTTTATCTTTTTGATTGATTTTGGTGTGATATGTATTTTAATTTTTATTGATTTAATTTTGAATTTAATTATGTATTAATTTAAGAATGGTGGTATTGGAATTTATCTTAATTAATTAAAATAATAAAATAATTAATATTTTGTCCTTCATTAAAAAGTTGGTCCTTCAAACAAAAAATTGTCCTGCAAATTAATGGGAGAAAAATAGTGTCCTTTATTCTAAGGACATGCTCAATTTTGTCCTTTATAATTATTTTCTATAAATTAAAATATATTTTATCCTTGATTAAACAATTTTCCTTGAAACTAATTAGAAAAATAGGGTGTCATTCATTAAAAAGAGAATAAAACATTTGTCCTTTAAAAGACAAGCCCCTTAAAGATAGTCCCAAAAAGATATGCTTTTCGAGAGAAATTAGAATAGCATAGGTGAAAGAAAAATTAGAAGTAAAGTATCTAGGTGAGAGCTTTTGCAATCTCTAATTTTTCTGTTTTATAAACTACGTTCATTGATATAATGGAATTTTGGTGCGCTGTGGATTTGGGGTAGTTTGCCGACACCTCGTAATTTTCTTTGTTGTACCTTTGGTTTATTTTTTGTCTCAACTAATTTTGATTGCATAAATTTCTGTTTTTTTATTTGTATCGCAAGATCTTAGTAGGAAATTAATGGCCTCTAGTTTTCCCAACAAATGGAAGCAATGGCAGGAGAAGGAAAGGAATCGACAAGTTTGACGGTAAAGATTTTACTTTTTGGAGAATGCAGGTTAAAGATTACTTATATGGGAATAAGATGTATCTTACTTTACTTAGCACAAAACCAAAAAATATGAAAGAGGACGAGTGGGCACTACTTGACCGATAAGCTATGGGAATCATCTGTTTGCTATCAAAAAGCGTGGCATTCAACGTGGTGAATGAAACAAGTTGGTCATATTTTGAGTTTGCTCCATTTTATCCTTATATACCGTGATTTTCTTGAGTTGCAAGTGTTTTTGTGACTCGATCCTCTAGATGAGTAATTGCATTAGAGGTCAATTTTTTTTCATCTTCAAATTGTTGAGACTTTTCTTGGGCATTATGACATAAAGATTTCCGCTAGCAAACTCGGGGCGTTCTCAACATACTTTTAACACTCTTGAATTGTTAATTTGGACTCAGAGTTGTTGCGTTTTGAATTCATTAGGAAAAGATTGAGGGAAAAAAAAGTTAAAAAAAATTATCCTGATAGATAAGTAAGAACAATAAATTAAAAAATCAAGTTAAAAATTAGAATAAAAGGGAATCTAACTAAGATTGATAAGTAGGAACAATATAAATAGAAGTATAATAATTTATATACGATGTTACTAAGAATGGTATTATATGTTTATAATTAAAATTTTGGAAATACATAACTTTTTTTATAAATCGTTTTAAATATTTGGATATGCAGGTTAATGATTAAGAATAGTAAAAGAGCCCAATCCGACCCTAAAGAATAATGAGGCGACAAAGACGAGTTTGGATTTAAGTGTAAAATCCACCTCGGTCGGGTCCGGTCAGATATTCATTAGGTAACTCGAGTCCGGATTTATCAAACCATCTATATCCTGATAGATAATTTATGTGGGTTTAGTAAAACCTGACATATTAGTATATTACCATCCCAAGGAAAACAATATTTAATTCTTGACTTTACTATTTTATTATGTGATTTTTTGAATATGATGTTTTTTTAATACAAGCGTCCACGCCTAATGCGCGGGTATATAGAGTGACATGGTTTAAAAATAAATAATGTTACGTTCAAATATTATATAATATCTCAATAATGATTATTATATAACAAAATTTTATGATATATATATACATGTATATAGGGTTAAATATATAAGATATATTAATGATTGAACATTTTATGTTTATTTATAATATTTAATTTCTATATTTTAAGATCTGACAATATAAAAAATAAGAGAAAGAAACAAATTGAATTTTCTTATAAAATAAAATATTTGAGAGAAAGATAGTGAAATAAATATTTTCATATTAAAGATGCTTTAAAAAAGCATCTACCTAACATGTGTATGTATTTCACTATTTCTTTTATAATCCTCATAAACTCGTATTCTAAATATATTCTTTTTAAACATACATCGACATCTTCATTAAAATTATCAGTACCATGTTTACTCAATTTTTTATAATCTATTATTTTTAAAAATACTCAAAAATTAACATGTCATCAAATTAAGCTTCCCTTTTCCAATTCTAAGTATTTATATGAAAAATTGTACAAAATGCCTTCACAATTTTATTTTATTTGGCATAATTTATTTTTGTTTTGACAATAGATCAAGGATGAAAATACAAATCAATTTTAATTTTTATCAAATATATCCATGAGTTAAATGTAATTTTGCCAAATTCTTTCAAAAACATTAGCAAATGTATGTAAATATTTATTAAATATATTCATCTTAATAGTTTAATAACCCCCGAGCATAGAAACTCTTTCTTTCATATATTTTTCCAACATAATCATTTGTAAAAGTTAAGTACTTTTATAATTTTGAAGTGTGTATAATAGTTTCAATTTTTTTTACTAAATTAGATAACATCGTTATCTTAAAAATTTAATATAGTCATGGGAAATAAAGTATGAGGGGGCGAGACTTACAATAAGATCGAAATAAGTTTAAAGCAAACTTAAATTATATATATATATATGTATATCAAGAACATGAACGGAAAAAAAAAAAAAAAACCTTCAAAACACTACATGTAACAATATTGTTTCATTAAGTTGCATAAAATTATTTTAAAAACCCAAGGTAAGTTGTGTAAATGTTCATGCTAAGAAATTAACTCAACTAATGTGATATATCTCGTTGCTTTGGTGCCTTGAATGACAAAATAAATTGCAAAAACCTATAATAAAAAAAAATGACTAAGCATATACAAATACTTGCGCGCACACACACACATATATATAATGAAGGGAAAAAACATCGTCACAAAAGATATGTACATATCTCATAAATATTTTTTTTCTTTCAAGTAACAAAGGAAAAATAAAGCTATATATAATAACAATAAACAATTAATTAAAATAAACAATTTAATAAGAGCATAAGAAGTTATACTCTTATTGAAAAAAAAGCATAAGAAATATGAATAAAAATTTTAAACATCAATATGAGGCAAATCATATGTTCAATACCCATGGATGAAAGTTACAATGGATTGTAGTGCCATTTTTCAAATAGAGGAAAACATATGGAGAGTTGTTAAAGTCGAACAAAAAATTACTTTCTTAAGAGGTCTATCCCTTGAGAAGAATACCATATATATACACAAAGAGATAAAGTTAGGAGATAAAAATCTAGTGAATTGAATAAGTCATTATTTTTCTTTTCATTTTTACGTTACTCGTGTGTAATGAAATAATGTGCGATAGCATCTACTACACACTAATACAGTTAAATTCATGAGGTTAAAAAAAATTGAGAAGATAACCAATCTTTCAAAATAAAAAATATGCTAAAGCCTAAGATAATGAAGAGATTAACATATTTTAATTAGGCATTAAAAGTGAACATTTAGCAACAATATATAGAAACAAAGCATTTTACTATTTATCTAATATGATATGATTTCACATTTTGTGATTTTTGGAATAATTAAACATAATACCGTGATTTTTGTGTTTTCTAATAGTTTTTTATATTATTTCGTTGTTTATCTTTATATTTTGTTTTATTTTTGGTATAGTCATTATAATTGTTGCTTATTTTGATTGTATGTGTGAAAGCAATTAAGAGCAAGTAATGATAAGCAATTAATTGGGGATTGGAATTGGGAAACATAACTGTATCTTGATAGCCATATTCATATATAATTATAGCTATATATGTAGCAACTACTGATGAGGGGAGAAACAGAAACAATTATGTCAATGAAAATGGAGCACTTACAAGGAACAAAAGAATTATGAATGGAGAAGTAATGAGGGATACTTGGCAAATTTATATGTCATTATTTTCCTTTTTATTTTTACATTACTCGTGTGTATTGAAATAATGTGCTATAACATCCACTACATAATAATGCACTTAAATGCATGATGTTAAAAAAAAATGTTTAAGAAGATAACCGATCATTCAAAATAAAAAAGATGATAAAGCCTAAGATAATAAAGAGAATAGTATATTTTAATCGGGCCTTAAAAGTGGATGCTTAGTAATAATATAGAGAAAGAGCATTTTACTATCTATCTAACATGATATGATTTTGCATTTTGTTATTTTTGGTATAATTAAACATAATTTTGTTATTTTTGTGTTTTATAATAGTTGTTTATAATGTTAATTGCACTTCACTATTCTCAAATATTGAGTTATTAGCACTTTGCTATATGAACTACCAAGTTAGCAATTAATGCCACAAATTATTCAATTTGTTGCACTTGACCCATTTTGGCTGACAGGGTTAAAAATTTTAAGCCAAAATAAACGAGTCATACATCAAAGCACAGCACAGGGGTCCTTCAGGAACGGAGTAGGGGGATCATTGATGATAGGCATGAGCTAATAGGGGCCATATACACCACCAACTAGTAAGGGAATCAAAAGACGGAAAATGTTAACTTTTTTTATAGCCAAATAAAAAATTGGATCTGGTACCGGATTCCCCTCCTGTTCTGAAATCTCCAAATCAATGTCAACAATTGCAAGTCTTAAGTTAATATAATTTGCACCATTTTGTTATATAATCGTCGACTAGATTCTTTTGTACGCTAAGACATCATGAAGGTGATTTGACGTTAATATTGATTCATTTTAATAACTTTCAGGTTTGGCGTCATCGCCTAGAAGAAGCTCCTCAACGGGCCCCGGTATCACCTAGCTCTCAATATAAAGCCATTAATGAATCCAGTGTCCACCAGCAGCCGGCCTTAGAATAAGCGACTCAAATTGATCATACACCAGGTACATTTCATCTTCCATGTATAAACTTTTGAGTAAACGAACCAATGCATCAACATCATCCGTATTCTTCTTCTTGGCGTTATATAGCAGTGTTGCCAAAGAGGAAAATGTGGACAAGGTTGTTTCGTTGTCTGGTTTACTTGACAAATTAGACAAGGAAGATGATATGTATATGACATACGATCGATTTGAGGCGCTTATTCTGAGGTGGCTGGTATGCATCGGATGGATTTCTGGCTATATATTGAGAGCTCAGTGCTACCAGGCGATGTATGGCACTCGATGAGGAGCTTCCTCCCAAACCTGAACATATCATAATGTGCCCGTATTTGAGTTGAAATGCCTTCGTGTTATTTTAGTAAACAAGAGAACCTTGTCAACCACTATACAACAACATGTTTTTGACTATGTAAACTTGAGACTGGTCATAGTTGACATTGAGGTGTAGATTTTAGAACGGGAAGGGAACACAACATACGATCCGGCAGTCTAGATGGCCCCTAATCAGCTCACGCTTATCTTCACCGCTCCTAGATGTTCCCCATGACTTGTTTATTCAGTTGGAAATGCTTTATCTTCTCCTTTAGTCCCTCTATACATATTGATTGATGATTATAATATACCCTCTATATGTAACTTAGCAGGGGATAATCTAAGAGTAGCGCTAGGGTATCATCAAGGATAGGCATGAGCTGATTAAGGGGGCTATCTACACCCCCACCAGGCAAGAGAAGCAACAGATGGAAAAGGTCAGAGTGTTTTGTTGCCAAATAGAACACCGGATTGGATGTTGTGTTCCCTTCCTGTTCTAAAATCTACAACAACTCTATATCAACCATATATAGACCATGACCTCAAGTTTACATAGTCAAAACCATGTTGTTGTATAGTGGTTGACAAGATTCTCTTATTTGCTAAGATAATAGGAAGGCGTTTCAACTCAAATACGAGGATATTATGATATCGTTTATGTTTGAGAGGAGGAAGCTCATCAGCAGGTGCCACACGTACCCTAGTAGCACTGAGCTCTCAATATATAGCTAGAATTCCATCTGGTGCGTACCAATCGCCTTAGAATAAGCGCCTCAAATCAATCGTATGCCATATACATTTCATCTTCCTTGTTTAATTTGTCATGTAAAACAGATAACGAAACAACCTCGTCCACATTTTTCTCGGCGTTGAGTTTAAAAATACCCACAAGTTTTAAATCTCTCCATATCTAGGAAAATTCAAACACATACAATCCATAAGAGAAAATAACACAAAATTTTCAAAGGAAAACAATATAAAAAGCAAAAATATAATATTAGCAATGACAATAAAGAAGCTGCAAAGAGGGAAAGTTTGGAATCTATGCATGTCTATGTAGAGGAAAGTTCAAGCACTTTCATACAATCTATAAGAGAAAATAATACATAATCTTAAAAGGGAAACATTATAAGAAGCAAAAAATACAAGATTAGAGGACAAGGAGTCCTTATCAAACCAAACTCAAAACTCATTTGCCCTTATGGTTAATAATAATATCGATAGATATATATGTAGAAATGACATATGAAAACTATATATAGAGAGAGAGGGAGGGAGGGAGGAGATGATTAAGAAGTTCCATATGAAAAACCAATATTAAATTGTGTATGAGACTCTTATTACATAGAGCAGATAGAATATTAAAAACCAATATTAAATACTAAACTGTGTACACCAGAGACTACAAAGAGCAGATAATATTAAAAAATTTGGACCCAATTTGAAGACGAAACACTAAAATAACAAGATAAAACCACCTTAATTTCTTCATAGCACCCAATTTATCAACGTGCTACCAATCTTACCCATTCTTGAGAAACTCAAATTGAAGCAGTTAGAAAAAACTTAATCAGAGATTCAACACACACATAAATCTATATATTAGACTCGAATGAGCAACTAAGGGGGAAAGTATGGTAACTTATATTACACTTGGAGAGAGTTTACAAGACTTGGATGCGTGTACAAATAATGGTCTTCCCTATTTATAGGCTCTCCACCTCCTCAATGGACGGTGGAGATCTATTCTTAACCGATGGTCCGGATTGATTCTCCGGAATATTTTAGGTTTTCCATATAATCTTACATATTTCCATACTAATCTAGATTATTTCTTTACATACAAAATATCTAGACTTTCTAGAAGCCACATGTCACAATGTGGTGAAATTCTTTCATTATATATATTAGTTATATGATATGATATGATATGATTTATTTATATTTGATACGATATGAATTTTTGTGATATAAAAAAAAAGGAATCATGAAATAAATGCATGGTTAGGTAAATCATACTTATTCATCTCAAATGTCATGTTCCTCTTTAAACGTTGTACTTTATTTCTTAAAAAAGCAATTTAAACGTAAGCTTTTAATAAATGGTTCGTTGACAATATGTGGAAGAGTACTGAGAGGCTTTTAATTTGACTATTACTGTTTTATTATCTAATATATTTTCACTCAAATATATATAATTAATTTTAATTAATAATTTATAATAATTCTTCACATGAGTGAAAATAATAAGGATGAGGAGTCACAGGAAAAATTAGATAAAATTCAAGCAAAAAAATGTATAAAAGTCTAATAGAAGATTACGTGCATCGGGATAAATAGCTTTTTACTTTGAATCTTCCCTAGTGAAATACTATTGAATTTACTTGTTGAATTAGTGGACTTATTTGTGCCTTGGAATTGTCAACCGTCTGTATAAACTAAGACAATAAGCGTCACACATAAATCTAACCATCAATTCTCATTGCTGTTTTTATTTTGGTCGTGAATAACTCTTGATTTCATGTGTGCTTTAAAGAATGTAGCATTTTTATCATTTTTTATAGAAACGACCCATGTTCACATTGACATAGGTAACTTATATTATGAGTATCCTACTATACCTCACTTTTGGAACTTTCTAAGCATATAAGTCATTAAAAGCGTAATTTATCTTGATAAATTGTAGAAAGCTCTAAAAGGTCATATGAATTATTGAAGATAATTATCTTGGGCAGGGAAAATTATCTTCTTAGTGCTCATTGCAAAAGACACACAAGATTATATTTTCCCTTTGAACTTAGATCTTAGGGTCTTGAGTGAGCTAGGTAGGATTGCCATCAATGTTATCTTTATTTAATGGACTTATAATCCCATTCCCCTAGATAAACTCTTTACTCTTTAATTGACCGATCATTTTTATTTTATTAGGCCTAATAGTATATCCAATAGTATAATCAAATTAATAATTATAATTAATTTTAACAATGTTGGCTAAAAACACTACCCCAATAGCATAATCAAATATTAGCGATCTTTTAACCAATAACGAAATATATTCCTTTTATAATCAAAGTTAACAACATTCTTCAATGACCAAAATGAGAGTTCTATTAATTCTATTGGCTAAAAGATAATCTTTTCAAATTTAGATAATCTTTCCCACTTTTTTTTGAACCAAAATTTAAATTGATTAATTTTTGGCCAATCAATATAATGGATCATAAAAATTTGATTATTAAGAAAAAATAGACATTAAGGAGACTTACATTGTTAATTTTAACAATTTACTAAATAGATAATCAAAAATTATTTTAATTATTTAATTGAAGATGTTCTAACGTTATTACTGTAAAGAGAATTAATTATCAATGATATTATGTATGTGACTTATATATCAAGATGTGTCAGTTATTGTAGAATATTATCTTTACATTTGGTGACGTCACTCAACCTATCATCTTTCTTTACTCATAACATTTTTTTAGGGCGCTAGTATTGACACCCTTAAAAATTAGTTTCTACACCCTTTTTAAAAAATAATAAATATATTATCTATCCTTAAAGGCACTAATATTTGAGATGAGTAATTTTTTCTTAATTCACCTACTTAATGATAGTGAATAACACCTACTTTTTCTTTTATTCCTAGTCAACATGTAAAAAAAAAATGATCAAACACTACAAAAAGAGGTTCCTCCATATTGATATTGAAGCAAATTATGTTTCCATTTAGCAAGCTTATCAATGCAGTTCTTGGCATATCTCTAAATTTAAATTGAAAAATTCTCTCATCACATTATAACATACCCATTTATTATCCTACCTTTTGCATGTGTATCTATTCAACTGAAAGGAAACAACTTTTCCTAATTTTGATTATACAACTTATATATGTTGGCTATACCATTTCTCATATATATATAAATATATATTATATGTTTTGTATGAATTTTTTTCTATTTATGCAATGAAAAGTCAGTTTGGTCATACAACGTTCCATACTTTGGCCAGTTTTTGTATTGCTATAGATTGACATAAAAAAAAAATTAACAGAGAAATGTCCAAACTTTTAATAACCGTGTGAAGCTTGTTAAGTTATTATCATATAATTTTGTATTCATTCTATATTGATATCGGATTCTAGGGGTAGATATCATCTAAAATCTCTTCATATCACAACCATTATGAGCCAATTGAAGCTATCTTTTGTGATCATAGCAAAAAATAAAAATAAAAAATTGTAAGTTATGAATTAATAAACATTGCAAATAATGAAATGGCTTATTTATAGTTTTGCAATGAAGGTGAAAAAAATAAAAATCTAACTTAGAGAATGCTACAACTTTATTCACCCATTTGTGTTTTTCTTACTTGGGCGTGCTCTTATTTTTAGGGTGTCTTTCCAAAATTAAAAAAATTATATGGGTGCTTAAATTAAAGGGTATTGAAAAAGAAAAATATGGGTGCTTCTACTAGCACCCTTTTTTTATTCTACAAATGATTTGACAAGTAACAAATGCTATGAGGATTTCCCAAGTGTATGCATATTTGGGATTTTTTTTCCAAACTAAGTCACTTTTTAAATTAAATAATCAAATTAAGTTAATTTTCAACTTATTAACTAAAGTAGCAAGTTTTTAAAAATAGTGATTTGGAATCACAATTTAAAAGTAAAATAGCGATTTGGAATTATTATTTTTGTTGATAAATAATGAGATCAAATCACTATTTGTTTTTTTATGAAATTGAGAAAAATAGTGATTTGATTTCACTCTTTATCAACAAAAATAGTTATTCCAAATCACGTTTTTAAAATATTAATTTCAAATCCTTATTTTTAAAGTGTATTATTTGGCTAATAACTTAAAAAGGTGATTTGATACACAAATTTATTCAAAAGGTGGTTTATTTAGGAAAAAATTCCATGTTTGGGGGACCTTCAAGTCAATGATTTAGGGGGATAGTATTGACACATACCAATTCATTATCTAACACTCCTTAAAAAAAGTTTGATTATTCTATTGACACATACCACATTTTTTATTTTTAATTAATGGTTAAAACATTAAACTCAAATTAATAAAAATTTAATAACTCTAAATCATTAAACCCAAATTAATTATTAATTTCATTAATTAAAAACTCTTCTTCTTCTTCTCATCATTATCATTCCTCTCTACCACTGCCGCTACTGCCACCACTACCATTCAAATTATCATCCCTCTCCAAAAGAAATATAATACTTTCATTGAATACAAACATATGCAAAAAATATTAAAAAGTAGAAACAAAACACAAAGAATGTTTACTTGGTTCCTAGAAACCGAGTGTTGTTCGTCACACTCGACCCAAAGGAACCGAGTAAATTACATGTTACTTGGTCCTGAAGAGTCGAGTTAGGCTTTGGGCCATTTTTCCAATTCCTCTTGGTTCCTTAGGACTTAGTGACCTGTACTTTACTCGGTTCTTTTGGGCTGAGTATAATGAACAACACTCGGTTCCTAGGAACTGAGTAAACCTTCATTCATGGCAGAACTTTTTTTTGATGTGCAAATAAAAAACCTTTACTTATTCTTCCTAAAAAAATAGTTATAATAGATTTTTATCGATAGTACATGGTGGAACTTTCTTTTTAAAAAGTAACGAAAAAGTTCGAGAGAATGGGAGAGGGAACGACTAGAATGGGAAAGAAGAAGTTAGAAGAAGTTAGAAGAAGAAGAAAATTGAAGATGAGATTTGTTGGGTGAATAGAGTGATTTGTTTTTTCTAGAAATTAGGTAGAAGGGGCTCTTATACATTGAATTTCACCAAAACTCCAGTGAATAATATCTTTTTGAATGAAGGGCCTATTTTACTTTAGTGATTAGTATAAGAGGCTTATTTTATTTTATATTTTAAATAAAGGTATTTAAACAAATTTAAATACTATTTAATTAATAAAAAATATATTATGTATTACCTAAATTACCCCCTTGTTATTTTTATGAAGTCCCAGTTATACCCTTCTAGGTTTGAAACGTATTCATATTCACTCGCGCGAAAACTGTGAGCCGCGAAGCCTTCAATCGTGATTATGAGCGTGGATCTAGGTTTTCAATTGCTATTGTATGAAGCTGTAGTCGTTCTCTGTAGCTCGTTCTTGAGTGATTCAATGGATTTCGAAGGTTTTTCAAGGTAATAATTTGTAGCTTTTTGATGTTTTTCTTTGTTTAGGTTATTTTTGATAGGTTTGATTTTCGTTTTACTGTTAGTGATGTTCGTTGGATTGATTTTCGTGCAATGTTATATTTGATTGTTGCTGTGAAAGTTAATAAGTTTTTCTACGATTTTTGTAAGAGCTGCATAGTTCAGTTTAGGATTAGTTATCTTCATTATTAGGTTGAGTTCGTTCAATGATATCTATGATTATTGTTGTGAAAGTATGGACTGCAAAGTTGTTGTTGCATTGAAACAGAGAAACTTTGCAGAGAAAAATGTACTGCAATGTATGAACTTTGCAGCAAAAATATGGAGTGCAAAGTTCATATTGCAGTGTATTGTGGACTGCAATGTATGAACTTTGCACCAAAAATATGGACTGCAAAGTTCATATTGCAGTGAATTACGGACTGCAAAGTTCACTTTGCAGTGAAATATGGAGTTTGCACCAAAAATATGGACTGCAAAGTTCATATTGCAGTGAATTATGGACTGCAATGTGAAGTTTGCACCAAAAATATGGACTGCAAAGTTCATATTGCATTGAATTATGGACTGCAATGTGAAGTTTGCACCAAAAATATGGACTGCAAAGTTCATATTGCAGTGAATTATGGACTGCAAAGTTCACTTTGCAGTGAAATATGAACTTTGCAATAAAATTATGAACTGCAAAGTTCATATTGCAGTTAGATGAGTAGTAGGTATTTAGCAAAATAGAGTTTGATGCGATGTTTATCCGTTCTTATTTTCTTTGAATTTTTATAGGGATATTTCAAGTGGGGTCATTGCAATGATTTCTTTTAGTGGTAGTTCTTTTGGTGTTCGTATAGGGCTCGATTCTTCACTTTCCGAGCTCAAGGAATGTGTTTGTGAAAGATGGTCTGAGATTAATCATTGCTTGTTTGAAATGTATGTTATCCGTGATGAGAAAGAGATCGTTGTAAGCACCGACGAAGAAATTAGATGTATGATATGTGCTACTGTTATTAAGGGGGAAAATACTGTCAATGTCTTTGTGAGATTGGCAGAGTGTTCAAATTCCAATGCCGTGGCTAATGATACTTGTAGTGCATCAAGTGGTTCGGTAACTCGTTCAGACACCTCTGAGGTCCGTCAACCTCTAAAATCAAGTATCTGGGCAAATGCAATAACTGGTGTCGGACAGAGATTTGAAGGTGGTGCAGAAGAGTTCCGTTTAAAGCTAAGGCAGTTTTCAATTGAGAGAGGTTTTGATTACAAGTTTAAAAAGAATGATGCTAGGAGAATAACGGTTGTTTGTAGTAAGGATGAGGAAAGGGGATGTCAATGGAGGATTCATGCTTCACAGAAATTTAATCTACCGAACTTCTTTGTTATTAAAAGGATGGTTAGTGAGCATACTTGCGGTATCGGTTATAAGGATTTGAGAAAGCCGCCTATGAGTAGCAAGCTTGTGAAAAATGCTATTATGGACTTGGTTAGAGATAGGCCCCTTGTGAAGCCTTCGGAGATTATTGATGATTTTCGAAGGGACTACGGAGTTCGGTTGAGTTATTATTACGCTTACGCAGGAAGAGAGTTAGCTGTGAAGGAAATACACGGGGATGAGTCATTATCATACAACAACCTTGTTTGGTATTTGGAGGCCTTAAAGAAGACAAACCCCGGTAGCTACACCATACTTGAAGTCAATGAGGAGACCAATAAGTTTCAGAGATTATTTGTCTCATTTGAGGCTCAAATTTTTGGTTTTAAGTTTTGTCGTCCTCTATTATGCTTAGATGGGACATTCTTAAAAGGAAAGTTCAAGGGATGCATGCTAGCAGCTACAGGAATGAATGGCAATGGAGGTATGCTTATCTTTTTTTATCATTCGGTGCAAGCATGGTTTCATTATTCCGTGTTATTATTAGTATGTAAAAAAAGCATTAATTGTGAATTGATAATTATCTTCTTGTTTGTTTGATATTGTTGTAGAAATATTCCCTTTTGCCATGAGTGTTGTTGATTCGGAGACGGTGCAAAATTGGTGTTGGTTTTTGAACCATTTGAAGGTTATTTTGGCCAGTGACAGAGTTTTCACATTTATATCAGACAGGCATTGGGGTTTGGTGAAGTCGATAGCTGAAGTTTTTCCAAACTCTTATCATAGCTATTGTATGTGGCATTTGAAGAACAACCTGAGTACTTGTTTCTCGGCGAAAAGTAAGAAAAAATCGTTCATCTTGCAGTTGTTTGTGGATTGTGCATATGCCTCTACACATCTTGAGTTTCAAAGTGCGTTTAATGATTTGAAAGGTGCTGCTGGAAATGAAATAAAAGATTTTCTACAAAATGCGCCGATAGATCATTGGGCAAATGCCTATTTCCCCGGACAAAGGTATGGAATGATGTGTTCAAATATTGCGGAAAGCTTTAATGGATGGATTGTGAAAGAACGTAGTCTACCCATCACCTCGATGCTAGATAAAATTCGTTTGAAGTTGATGACCATGATGTCCAACCGACGTGAGAGTTCAAGAAGTTGGAACACAGTGTTATGCCCCGACATGGAAAATATTTTGTCTGAGAAGATTAATGCGAGCAAGACGTGGAAAGTTACGAAGTCAACTGATTTTGTTTTCGAGGTTCAAGAGGAAAAAAGTCATAAGGTGGATCTTTACTACCGGCATTGTAGTTGCAATGCTTGGAAGATTGAAGGCTTTCCTTGCAATCATGCGGTGTTGTCAATTCTGGCCGATGGAAAATGTGTTTATGATTTTTGTGATCCTTGTTTTTTTAGCGTGAATTATCAGAGATCGTACTCGCATGCGATATTTCCTATCCCTAATGCTGATAGGCCGAGAGACGTGACAAATGGATTGCATATTTTGCCTCCAGGAGTGAAGAGAACCGTGGGTCGTCCAAAAAGGAACCGAATTCCAAATACTGGGTCAAAAGCGAGGAAGTTGCGTAAGTGCGGAAGGTGTCAACATCTTGGGTTTCACAACAAAAAGACTTGTTCGGAAAGTATTCATTAGTTTTAGTATATGCTGTGTACTAGTTGTTAAGTGCAGTTTACTTTTGATATTTCTTTTTGTTAATTTGAAGAGCTTGAAAAAATTGTTTTGTTTTTATTTGGATTTCTTTGAAGTTTTGATGATGGGAGATATTTGTTTGTTAGACATATATGAAATGAATGGTATGATTTTATTGTTCTTATCTGGATATGTTAATGTTAATTGCAGATAAAATGGACTGCAATGTTTATTTTGCACCAAAAATATGTATTGCAATATGAACTTTGCAGTGAAATATGGACTGCAATATGAAGTTTGCAGTGAAATATGAACTGCAAAGTTCATATTGCAGTAAAACAGAAAAACTCTGCAGTGAAAATGTTGACTGCAATATGGACTTTGCAGTGAAATATGAAGTGCAATATGAACTTTGCAGTCAAATATGGACTGCAATATGAACTTTGCACTGAAATATGAGCTGCAAAGTTCACATTGCAGTAAAATTTTCACTTGAAAATTCCTGTTGGAGTAAAAAGGTGGACTGCAAAGTCCACATTGTAGTGAAATTTGCACTTAAAAATTCCTGTTGGAGTAAAAAGGTGGATTCCAAAGTTCACATTGCACTGAAATATGTACTGCAACATGAACTTTGCAAAAAATTCTGGACTGCAAAGTTGATATTGCAGTCAAACAGATAAACTTTTCAGTGAAATATGGACTGCAAAGTTCTTATTGCAGTGAAAATATGGATTGCAATATGGACTTTGCAGTGAAATATGGACTGCAAAGTTCATATTGCAGTGAAACTTGAACTTTGCACCAAAAATATGGACTGCAAAGTTCATATTGCAGTGAAAATATGGACTGCAATATGAACTTTGCAGCAAAAAAAAGCATAGTTGAAACCTTCTTTTTTCATAATCTGTGTTTTCCATAGCAGTGCATATTTGAATTAGCACAAAACAATTCCAAAAACAAAATGTAAATAGCACCACACACAAACATAAAAAAAGAATTTGCACAAAACCATGATTGGATAGTACTTACAATTTCAGCATGGCTGCATATTACTTACAATTTCATTTGTGCAAAAGTAAACTTTGAGATTTAGTAGACTAATATGTAACAAATATCTAAAGTTCTATAAACAAAAAATATGATGTTTCTATTGTTGGTCATCATCCTTGTCGTTCTTCAAAAACTCTAATGTTTTCATTCTTTCGATATGGTCTTCGAGCCTCCAGCAATAGGGTATATCCGTCAATATTAACCAAACTATGTATGCACGTTTTTTGGACATCAAATCTTCGTCCTCGAATTCTTTTGGGATCTCTTGTCCTTGGACAAGCCTTTCTATAAACTCACACACATAGAGTGCACAATCAACACTACAATATGAAAAGAGTTTAGTGTTAGTATTTATAAATTTGACAAATTTTGAAACAAATAACTTATATATATATATATATATATTACAAAATTCTGTGTATTTAACTTACGAAAATCCTTGTCGCGGGCATTCCTTTGAAATGATTTTAGTGTTATCCTCCAGTACCGTCATCCCAAGGTAAAGCAGTTTCATATTGAGGATGTCTGTCACGGCTTGTTTCTAAATAAAATTTTAAAGAACAATAATAATTCAGGAACATGATTTAATAATCCTTTGAAAAGATTTAAAAATTGTTAAATCTTGTACCCTTACCATCTGTTTGGCATCTTCTAGGAATATGTTTTTCTTCTTGCCCCTTGGAGGCATTGTGTTGTAGTGTAACCATGTTCTTGTTCGAAGATCCAGGACAAGTAAAGTCCAGTGGAATCCGTGCTTGTCCTTTTTGTCTCTTGCGGTGTTCATCGGAAATAGTAACAGATTTGTTCTAGCATCGACTTCATTTATTGTGTCGTTCAAGAACTTCCTTGCATTTTTTTCATTAGCATCTCTAACAAAAGTCTGTATTAACAAAAAAAAATTACTGAGCAAAGTAATATCATTATTGAAAGATTGAAAAAGTTGATTATTTTGAAGTAGTTGATTACCCATGTCATAGAGGAGAATATAATGCTTGTCGATTGATTTGGAAAGAATATATTCTTCAAATGTATTGAGTACCAATCTATTATCTGTGTTCATGTAACATGTGTTATTATTCAAAATGTGAACATAATTATATAAGAAAACCTTTAATTTTCTTTTTATGTATTACCTGTGTATCCACAAAACCATTGCACAGCAGGTCTTCTAACAGACTCGCTGTTATGTGGATATGGGTTTCATGGTTTTCCCAAGCAACAGTCCTGTATGATATTATAACATGAGAAATATAGCTAACTTTGTGGTGAGCAATTATTGTGCAAAATATGGACTGCAAAGTTAATATTGCAGTGAATATATGGACTGCAATATGAACTTTGCAGTCAAATATGGACTACAAAATTCATATTGCAGTGAAATGTGGACTGCAATTTGGACTTTCGAATAAAAATATAGACTGCAATATGAACTTTGCAGTGAAAAAAGAAAACTGTGCAAATAAATGTGGACTGCAAAGTTCATATTGCAGTGAAATATTGACTGCAATATGAAGTTTGCACCAAAAAATATGGACTGCAAAGTTCAGATTGCAGTGAGGATTTGGATTGCAATATGAACCATGAACAATAAATTTGTACTGCAAAGTTCACATTGCAGTAAAATATGTACTGCAAAGTTCACATTGCAGTGAAAAAGTAAAAATTTGTAGTGAAAATATGGACTGCAATATGAAGTTTGCACTAAAATTATGGGATGGAATATGAACTTTCTTCTCTTTGCAGTGTATATATTCATTAATGATTTGTTGCAAAAGACAAGTTTTTTTGCAGTGATCATAAATATTGACAGAATAAATGATTAAAGAATTTACGTTGTATCTGCATGGTTGAAAAAGGTCTTGATCAAATCTTGTTGATCTTTGTTGAAATACTTATATAATTTGCTCTTTTTGCTGATATTGGACAAGTCGGTTTTTGTTGGCGATCCAGGATGAGCTTCATAATCTTCGACATCAATTGAGTCTTTACTACCAGCAGGAGGAATATCAGATTTTGTTTCATCAATTTTTTTTCCCTTCCTATCAAGTTTAAGCTTTGATTTTCCTGCTTTCTTCTTTTCATCCTTATCAGAAGTGTCTTCCTTTTCATCCTTCTTGGGGATCTCTTTCCTGTCATAGTAAATAAAAACATTGTCGTCTTTTGAGATTCTTGCCCTCTTTTTTAGCCTTAGGATGAATGATTTCACTGTTGGCTCTTCCTGCTTTTCTTGAAGATTACGTGGTGGAGTTTGTTTGGTGAAAGGTTCTTCAGCAGCTGTTAGACACTCAAAGTCAATGTAGTCGATTTTGTCATCGAATATCGGAGGGCTTTCAACTACATTGCTATCGATTAACTGCAGTTCCTTATTTGTTTTGTGCTTTAAGAACCCGTCACTCTTTACTTGCATGAGAGTCTCCAACTGAATTACTCTTTCTAGAAGCTCCTTATTTTCCTGTGTTAATCTTTCATTCTATTGTTTCAAACATTCAACCATTTTGCTTTCACTATTCTCTGGAAGCTTCTGTTCAGTTGGAAGATATGCTTCTTCAGTTGGAAGCTTCTGTTCCTTGACTTCCTTGAATTCTTCAGTAAGAAGCTTTTGCTCTGTTTCGGATACATCAGCAAGTACCTCCACCACCTAGATGTGTTAAAAAAGGGAAAGAGGGTGAAGATGTATTAAAAAAGAAGTTTCAGTTATTAATAATCTGAATTATTTTTGTGCTAAAACAAGTGTTTACAAAAAATATATACTGCAAAGTTGATAATTCAGTGAAACAGAAAAACTATGTACATAAAATATGGACTGCAATATGAACTTTGCAGCAAAATTTGCACTGCAAACTTAACATTGCAGTTAAATTTGCACTGCAAACTTCAGATTTCAGTAAATTTTGGACTGCAAACTTCACTTTGCAGCAAAATTTGCAGTGCAAACTTCACATTGCAGTTAAATTTGGACTGCAAACTTCACTTTGCAGCAAAATTTGCACTGCAAACTTCACATTGCAGTTAATTTTGCACTGAGAAGTTCATATTGGAGTAAAATTTGGACTGCGAAGTTCAAATTGCAGCAAAATTTGTGCACTGCAAACTTCACATTGCAGTTAATTTTGCACTGAGAAGTTCATATTGGAGTAAACTATGTACTGCGAAGTTCAAATTGTAGTGAAATGTGGAATGCAATATGGAATTTGCAGTGTGATGTGGACTGCAAAGTCCATATTGCAGTGAAAATATTGACTGCAAATATGAATTTTCGAATGAAATATGGACTGGAAAGTTCATATTGCAGTGAAAATATTGACTGCAAAGTTCATATTGCAGTGAACCAGATAAACTACGCACCAACATATTTCTCTGCAATTTGGACTTTGCAGTCTAAAAAATATATTCGTAATTAGCAAGATATTTTGTGTAAGTACCTTTTCACTGTCCAATTTGTCAAAGGAAAGCTTAGAGATAGCTTCTCTAGCTTGAAAAAGATTCCACCGAACAAATCTTGGTGTTTATCCCTTGTATCTTTCAATTGGTTCAATTATTTTATAATGCTCACAGAACCAATACTGCAATTTTATGAAAAATAAATGTCAAATGAATGTACTACATTATCGTAGCTAATTTTTACATTAAAGTATTGAAATACTTACAAGAATTTGAAGGACACAGCCAGGAGTTTTGAAAGGCTTGTTGTAATATTTTTTGACGTTTTGCATCAAGTGGTTGTAGAATACTTTGGCCCATGCTATATTTCTTATGTTGTCAAAATCCTCTATGTGGGAAATGAAGGACCAGCCAACTTTACCTTGTGAACTGGCCAGGAAAATAGTGACAACCATGTGCAGTATCATCAACCTAGCAAAGTCTTCTGCAGGTTCCTTGCCTTCTTCCTTCAAGGTCTTAATTAATGCCGAGACAATTGCATCTTTCTTTATAATATTCATATCTTTGAAGTGTCTCTTGATAAATTTCGATTCTGTTGCTTTGACCATTGTCTTTGGAAAGAGCACCACTTCGTTTCCTACTTTGGGCAGCCCAAAAGTGAGTGCAAAGTCATCGGCAGTTAATTGTATTAGCTTATCCCCCATAACAAATCCATCTTTCTCCAAGGAGTATAACCCCATAATTCGCATGATGGGCTTTGAGATTCTATCTATACTTTTGATATCTACTTTGTTTTCGTAGATAGCCTTGAAGAAAACCCCAAACGGTGTTCTCATGATTGCTTCAATGTGTGTTTGGGGTATATGATCTCTTTGTTCCTCAAGTAGTCTTACTATCGGCTGCAAATTGCAGCGAAATACCGTTGGCTGGTTATCAGAAGATGTCTTAGCCTTTTTCTTAAGGCTTCTCCTTTGTGCCTTTGATTTTGCCTTCATTTTCGATGGATTAGAAGATGTTTTCATCTTTCTAACCTTTGTTGGAGATCTTTGTACTGTTTCTGATGCTCTTTTCTTTGCCATTTGATTTTAATTGCGGCTTTATCCTCTGCTAAAAGATGTGAAAGCAAGGCTGTCACAAAACATTGAATGCATATGTAAAAAAATATGAACTGCAAAGTTCATATTGCAGTGAAACAGAGAAACTATGCACAGAAATTTGCAATGCAATATGAATTTTGCAGTGAAATATGGACTGCAACATAAACCTTGCACCAAAGTTCGTAGAATATGAACTTTTGGAGTGAAATTTGTACTGCAAAGTTCACATTGCAGTGAAATTTGCACGGCAAACTTCAAATTGTGTTGAATTTTTCATTCACTGCAAACTTAACATTGCAGTGAAATTTGCACTTGAAACTTCCTGTTGGAGTAAAAGGTGAATTGCAAAGTTCACATTGCAGTGAAAATTGCACTGCAAACTTCACATTGCAGTGAATTTTTCAATGCAAAGTTCACATTGCAGTGAATTTTGGTGTGCCAACTTCACATTGCAGTGAAAATTGCACTGCAAACTTCACATTGCAGTGAATTTTTCAATGCAAAGTTCACATTGCAGTGAATTTTGGTGTGCCAACTTCACATTGAAGTGAAATTTGCACTGCAAACTTCACATTGCAGTGAATTTTTCAGTGCAAAGTTCACATTGCAGTGAATTTTGGTGTGCCAACTTCACATTGAAGTGAAATTTGCACTGCAAACTTCACATTGCAGTGAATTTTTCAGTGCAAACTTCACATTGCAGTGAATTTTGGTGTGCCAACTTCACATTGAAGTGAAATTTGCACTGCAAACTTCACATTGCAGTGAATTTTTTCAGTGCAAACTTCACATTGCAGTGAATTTTGGTGTGCCAACTTCACATTGAAGTGAAATTTGCACTGCAAACTTCACATTGCAGTGAATTTTTCAGTGCAAACTTCACATTGCAGTGAATTTTGGTGTGCCAACTTCACATTGAAGTGAAATTTGCACTGCAAACTTCACATTGCAGTGAATTTTTCAGTGCAAACTTCACATTGCAGTGAATTTTGGTGTGCCAACTTCACATTGCAGTGAATTTTGGAGTGAAATTTGCACTGCAAACTTCCTTTTGGAGTAAAAGATGTTCTGCAAATTTTACATTGCAGTGAAATATGTAATACAATATGCAGCAAAATTCTGGATTGCAAAGTTCATATTGCAGTGAAATACGTACTGCAATATGAACTTTGCAGTGAAATTTGGACTGCAAACTCACATTGTAGTGAAATTTGAACTGTAAACTTCAAATTGCAGTGAAATTTGTTAGAAAACATCAGAGAAATCTATGAAAATCATTGATACATCCTTAAGCATAAAGAACGATACGAGGTGCGATGTGAACTTTGCAGTAGGAAATGAGTGTTTTAAGTGGTGACTAGAAACCCTAGCTATCATAAATAGTCGAAAAATGTGCAAATATTGCAGAATCGGTTACTAGAAAGCCTGATTCTCATCAAAAGCAGATGAACACGCAAATTATAAGCCCTAAAAAACGAGGAAGAGCGATAGGGAGAAACATAAAGCTCACCTGCGATAGTATGATCGTCTTTGATGGTTTAAAAGGAGTCCGACGGTATGAAAATTACGTCGACTAGGGTTTCTTCGGTGTTCTCTGTTCTTCTTCTTCGCTGGTGTCGGTTGGTGTTACGTGGTTTCGAAGATGGTGGAATGCAGAATGAGAGGGAAAATGGGAGGGTAGTATTGTCCTTTCGTGATAAAATGTACATTGGTAATTCTGTAATTGTTAGTTTATTTTAAGGGTTGAGTGGTCTTTTTGGTATGAAAAAAAATGACACATGTCATTTTATTAATAGAATGCAAAATAGGCCCTTCATTTAGAAAAATTTTATTCATTGGCTTTATTGTGAAATTCATTTTTCAATAAGCCCTATATTTTAATTGCCCGTTGTTTTTTTGAATTGTAAAGAGTGAGAGTGAGAGTGGAGTGAAATGGAGTGTTTTTTATATTAGTATTAATTAATTTTAAAATTAACTATGAAGTACTAAGAGTGAAGATATAAAGTGTATTTACATAGTGTTAGAAAATAAAATTATGTGTGTTAATAATAGCCTCCATAATTTAATTCCACCGACATATATTTTACTATTTTGTTGGTAATATTTAAAGGGCATCATTATCTCCTTTAAAAGTTCCAATCATCCTTTTAGATATATGATTCAATACTTAATTTTCCAATACCGTAAACTAGGATAAAAGAATCTTGAAGTTTTTTTACTGTTTACTTTTGGTTATGGTCTTGACTGTTCTCTTTCCTCGTACATAGAGTTGGATCTTGTGTAATAACAATGATTCTACAATCAGAGGTTTTATTCCAATTTTGAATACAAATCACCTCCTTAAATATTCACCCCATATTTAAAACAACACGTCTCAGAATGAGAAGTAATGTTTCCAACATACTTCATGGTAACCATGAATGCATATATTACCACCGGGATTAGTCTAATGTCAGAATACACTCTCGACTAGTGACAAGTTTTGAGTTTTAATCCTACATTGATGTATTAAAAAAAAATTCATCAACAGTTATTCTTAATTTAAAAAATCAATACGTCTTAAAATGTTACGAGCACTAGTTCACCGTTTAGTAAAACAACATTTAACAATTATGACCATCAACTATTACAAATGATTACAAAATTTAACGCGTGACTAGATGACAGTAAATGATCACCAATAATCACCATCTTAAAAGTGACTCAACAAGATCCATAACCAAATTTTTTTTTCTATGCTGCACCTTTTTCCTCAAAAGCCACCACGAAGGTATATTCATTTGAATGGTATTAAAGTCTTTGGCAAGTCAACGGCCAAAAGTAAAACTGTTATGAAATAGAAACGAGAGAGATTGAAGAAGGAGAACGAAAGAATTGTATTACTTTCTTGATAGTTCAATGTACAATAGGGTAAGAATATATATACTAGAAATAAAACCCTAATCTAGGATACAATTAGGAAAGTATAATGGGAACACAATCAATACAATCAATACAATATGGAAAGTATAATAGAAATAGGAAAACGTATATTCTAACACCCCCCCTCAAACTCAAGGTGGTAAGTGAAAGACCAGCTGAAGTTTGGAAATCAATGCTTGAAAACGGCTAAGCTGGTGAGCTTTAGTGAAGAGATCTGCAGGCTGGTCATCTGAAGATACGGGCATAAGACGAATGTACATATTACGAATATGTTGGCGAATAAAGTGACAATCAATCTCAATGTGTTTAGTTCGTTTATGAAAGACGTCATTGTGACTGATTTGAATGGCACTGCGGTTGTCACAATAAAGAGTAGTAGCAGAATCTTGAGGAGCACCTAACTCATCGATGAGGCGTCGAAGCCATATTAGTTCTTGTGAAGTATCAGCAAGAGCGCGGTATTCAGCCTCAGTGCTTGATCGAGAAACAACAGACTATTTCTTACTACGCCAAGTAAGAAGGGAGTCCCCGAGGAAGAAACAGTAACCAGTAATAGACCGACGATCCGTAGGGTCACCGGCCCAGTCTGCATCAGAGTAAGCCCTTAATACAAGAGATGACTTTGAGGAGTAGTGAAGCCCATGAAAAACTGTCCCTTTGAGATAACGAAGAATCCGAATAACTGCATCAAAATGAGTAGAGCGAGGAACAGTCATAAACTGACTAACAACATGGACAGCATAAGCAATATCCGGGCGAGTAACAGTAAGATAAACCAGACTGCCAACTAACTGTCTATATAAAGTTCCATCAGAGAAAGGAGTACCATCAAACGGAGTAAGTCTAACATTGGTGTCCAATGGAGTAGATGCAGTTTTACAGTCAGTGAGACCAGCACGAGCCAGAATGTCAGACGTGTATTTCACCTGAGATAAATAGTAACCTGTTGAATCAGAAAGGACTTCCAGCCCTAAGAAGTAGTTGAGACGACCAAGATCCTTCATCTCAAAAAACTGACTGAGAGATTGTTTGAGATCTGAGATACCAGAAATATCATCCCCAGTAATTATCATATCATCCACATAGAGGAGAAGAAGAATAGTCCCAGAATCTGTCTTTCGAATAAAGAGGCCTGAGTCTGACGAGCTGGATGAATAACAAAGCTTTGTGATGGTAGAGCTAAATTTTGCGAACCAAGCTCGGGGAGCTTGCTTGAGCCCATATAGGGCACGACGAAGTTTGCAGACCTGGGTGGATTGGTGTGAATAACCGGGAGGTGGTTTCATATATACTTCTTCTGTGAGATCCCCATTAAGAAACGCATTTTTAACATCCATCTGAAAAAGGTCCCATTTGCGAACGGCAACAATAGCAATAAGACTGCGAACAGACGTCATTCGAGCCACAGGAGCAAAAGTTTCTTCATAGTCTATACCATACTCCTGATTGAACCCCTTGGCTACGAGATGAGCTTTATATCGGTCAATCGAACCGTCAGATCGTGTCTTGATTTTATACACCTATTTACACCCAACTGCAGATTTTCCAAGAGGAAGAGTCACAAGATCCCAGGTATGCGCTTTATCTAAAGCTTGTAATTCTTCTGTCATAGCTTGCTGCCAAAGTGGATTAGTACTAGCTTCCTTATAGGATGTAGGTTCATAGTGAGATATCATAGTAGAATAACAATGGTAATCACGAAGGTAATGAGGGAGCTCTCTTACCCGAGTGGACTGTCGTTGTGGTGGAGGTATGACAGGATCAGCAGGCGAGACATCATCATTGAGAATTGCCGTATGTTGAAGCTCGTTGGAAGAAATGACGTCAAGTGAGGATGGTTCAGGAGGTATTGGACTGGGAGGTTGAGGTGGTGATGGTGTGGCTTCTGGTTCAGGTTCAATTTCAGGGGTGCAAAGGTCAAGAGATGAATGAGTAAAGAACGACCCAAGCAATATCTCATCTAATCTTGAATCAAATCCAAATCAAAAATCCTAGCATCATCAACCCAAGCAACCAACCAATCAAAAACCCTAGCTTCATCCAATTGTCGATCTACTGTTCGAAGCCTTACAAAACTTCGATTAACCCAAAACATATACCAAAAGCTTCGTCTTTTCAAAACGAACCCAACCCAACCCCGTTGAAAACACCCAATTCGGACACCAAACGCGCTCTCACGCGCCTCTGAAAGATACCCCAGTCGCGCAGCCCAGATCCCACGCGCACCCTTCTTTCTTGATCAATCGCCACCTCTGATACCATGTTATGAAATAGAAACGAGAGAGATTGAAGAAGGATAACGAAAGAATTGTATTACTTTCTTGATAGTTCAATGTACAATAGGGTAAGGATATATATACTAGAAATAAAACCCTAATCTATGATACAATTAGGAAAGTATAATGGGAACACAATCAATACAATCAATACAATATGAAAAGTATAATAGAAATAGGAAAACGTATATTCTAACAAAAACAATGGCAGAAGCAATTTTTCTTTTTCTTTTTCTTTTTTTTGAAAATATAAAATAATAATAGTGATAATTTCTCAAAGAACGAAGTAATTGAAAGTCTAAAATTTGCATTCCAAATTTTTTATCCATTTTCATGAAAAATACAAATCACTCATAATAGTAATCGCAAGGAGAAAATATAATTTTGCTAATGGGACACTTTCAATAAGTAATTGTTTTGAATAATAGATACTTAAATATCAATTTACACATTAACCATGCTTAGTTTCTTTCATGAAAAATACAAATCACTCACAACAATAATCGCGAGGAGAAAATATAATTTTGCTATTGGTACACTTTCAATAAGAGAAGTGTTTTGAATAATAAATACTTAACTCAAGGGATTGCCTCAGCGGTAAGAGTGAACTTGAGAATGTGATAATAGGTGCACGGTCTTAGGTTTGATTACTCGTTGCGTGAAATCTTTCTTGGGTCAGTGAGTCGTCTCCAATCAAATAACCAGGGTCTCATGAGATTAGTGAAAGAGGAGAACCCGATACCCATGATTATCAAAATAAAAAAAAAAATATAATACATACTTAAATATCAATTTAAACATTAACGATGTTTAGTTTCTTCGATTCGAGTTTTTAACATTTTAGTCTCTTGATGTTTACTCTGATTGTCACTTTGGTCCCTAATATTTAAATTTTTACTTTTCACTCCCTAATATATATGCCGCGTGTCACTTTTGTCTTAAACCAATTTTCGTTAATTTTGTGGATGGAAAAATTTGATGTGCCACTTCGCTGGAGGGGCATAAGAAAAAATTTCAGTCATTTGTTTGACAAAACTATTAATAAGAAGAAAGATGGGAAGAACAAAGAAAAAACAGAGAAGTCATTGTGCCACCACCTTCTTATTCTTCCTCTCATTAAAATTTAAACCCTAAAGCTAACCTTAACCCCAGTCCTCGCCGGCAAAACACCACTCTGCACCACCACTGACGCCACTCTTCTCTATAGCCACTGCTGACAACCACTTTCCCTTCCCCCTACACTGTCCTCAGCCTTGCATCCCCACACTTCTGGCACCAGACAGCCACCATCACCCTCCTCCTACAGCCGCACAACCGCTACCTCCAGCCTCTATACCCTCTTTCGCTTCACATTGAGCTCACCACAGAGGCAAATCCATTCTGGATCAAAATAAAAATGCAGCTGGATCTGCAGAAAAATGGCAGACCCATTTCGAAGAATTTTATCTAAATAAAATATAATCCTTTCCTCCTCCCTCCCCTGTTTTCTCTCAATCTCCAAAAACTGCATGATTTTATCCATTTTGAAGGTGTCTTCTGCAAAGTGGAATAAATTAATCATGTTGATGAACAACTTACCTTCAGCGATTCTTATGAAAGGCAAAAGGACATTTGATCTTGTAAGTCCAAAGAATAAAGCAAACAAAAATCACATCAAGTTGTACTCATTTCGGACTAAAGAAAAGGAGAACAATAGATTTATCATCTTGTTTCCTCTCTTCAAAGAAAATAAAACCAGAAGGAATAAAAGACCGCATAAAGCAAACCATAAAGTTAAAAGAACTTCCATTCTAGTCCATCGTCGTTTCTCTAAGTCCCAATTTGCATTTTTTCCTTTTCTCGGTTTCATCATTCCCCTCTTTTTTTTCTTATCGGTGGCATATACATTAGGCAATGAAAAGTCAAAATTTAAATATCAGGGATCAAAATGACAATCCGAATAAACATTAAGGGACTAAAATGTTAAAAACTCCTTCAATCCAAATCAATACTTCTTCTAATATAATATAATCTTGTAAAATATGAGATTAGTCCTATTGGTTTCATATTTCTAAGAAATATATAAATTTACATAATTTCTTCACAAATGCTAATAAAACGTCAAGTTCATTACAAAATTTACATATAGGTATATTTATATGATATCCCACTTAATGTTTCCAACTCCCCAATTGCTTTCTTATCCTGTAGTTTGGTGACGGAAAAAAATCAGCATATGCTCAACAAACTTATGACAGAAGTGTCTTTTTTTTGAAATGAAACGGAAGTATCTCAAAAGTCCACTAATTAGATATGTATGTGAAACACATTGAAGTTAAATTAGAGTAAGCCAAGTATTAGGTGCGTCGGAAGGGGGAAAAACTCAAACATTTGTAGCAGCAAAAGAAGTTTAACATAGAGATGCTATCACATGAAGCCTAAAGTGGAAGTATATACTGCAACACAAATAAGTTTAGGTTCACATGCATAAAATGAATGAAGATACCTCATTAACTTTTCAATGAGTGTTCAAAGAATTTTTCTTTCAATCTTTATATTAAAACCAACAGTATATTTGTCCTGAATCAAATAGGCCAAAACACCAAATACTAAGGAAAATATGTTAGAGGAGAAAACAATCATCAAATTGAAACACTCTAATAACCCCTGCAAACAACCATAATGGATATTGGGTATTGGATAATATGAAATCTATGGAATGTATACAACCCTCATATTGTCTAAACATTCTGGCATAACAGGAAGCATTATAAAATGTGACCGTTCTATTTGAAATTTCAACGAAAACATCTCTATATAAAATATTTTCTTACAACAATTTTTTCCAAAATTTCTTCAATATAAAATTATAATATAGCTAAGCAATTCTATCTTATAAAAAAATCATATGGGTTATATGTAGAATAATAATATAGTAAAAAAGTATAAAAAGCTAGTATAGCCTATATTAGGGACCCATCATTTTCTCCATATAAAAGCATAGAATATGCAATAATAAAACTGCCAATGCATAATAATTTTATGTTACAATGCGAACTCTTCATGTAGCATGGGTATGTAGAAGCCATGTTTCCCACTAATGATAACAGAAAAATTTAAGTATATTTGCAAAGTGCTATACATGTAATGGTGTGAAACCAATTTATAAAATCCATTTCCAAACAAACACCTTACTTGCAAAACATTTTTGTTTCATAAATGGTCTAAAAATAATATAAGTGGTCTGACAATGAATTAAAAACAAAGACAAAAAAATAGCTGATCAAGTATAAGGGAAAACACAATTACCTTATGGGAATGATGATTAGGTTATAATTTCTTTTGAAAGATATGTTCTGTCCCGTCTCTTTCCATCTCTTAGTCCTATTGAGGGAAAGAGAAATTTAGATCGTAAAGAAAAATAATAGACGAAAATTGATCGTTCTCCAGAATCCGGACCTCCCTTCAACTTTTAATCATGTACTCTGCGTCTCTGCTTGTGAACCAAAATAGAAAAGGCACAACAAAATACTACAATCAGTATATAAAATATTTGTACTTAAAGCATATAAATAAAACATTAAATTGATTTGAGCAAACTAAATATAAACAATTTATCTAGATGCTAATTTAATACATACATCTTCCCAACTAAATTAAAGTTTAAATGTATCACCAACCCTAAAGTTTCTCTTTTCTTCTTTTACTACTTTGTCAACTTTCATCATATATAAAAATGGGAGGATATCTAAAACAACTATTACATTAATAGAAATATAATGAAAAAAAATACAGAAAAAAAAACCAAAAATGAAGAAACCAATTGTCTCTTATAGATGACCTATAATCTTTTAATAGTTCACTATTATCTCCTATTCTCTTTCGCTATTCTCAGTGTATTCCTCGATCTATTCTTTCTCATCTTTCAATACTTAATTTGTCTGCTATCTTATCCCTGTCGTCTTTATTATTAAGTCATATATCTTCTCCTTCCTTACTTTCTCTCTCTTGTGTATCTAACTCTTCCTCTCGTATCATTTCCATTCTCGCCCCATAAGTTTACTTGCACCTTTTGATCTGTCTGCTATGATGGTTATAATGATACTGTAATTTAATTGGTAGAATTGATATTAAAATTTGGTTTGTGAATACTTAAAAATTGATGTGATGATTTGGTTTCTTCTTTGTTAAAAATAAAATAAAAATTAGGCCCCCCAGACTTGAAATCCTATCTATAAGAATTTCCCTACAAATGAAACTGAAAATAGTTTGAGCAGAGACCATACCAACTGGAGCACCCCTATGAGAGATGATGAATAACATCCAATCTTCAACATCCGATCTTCTATTGTAGCCCCTGATTGCTTGCAAATGATCAGGTTAAGGGACACAACTTCCACACATATTCAATCTGCCAGCACATAAGAAGACGTGTTTGATTGAATCACTGGACAAGAGAGAGCAAAGAAAAACATTTCCACAACCAGAGAGCTCTTCTTACTTTAATAGCTTCTGAATCACACTGCCATAAAAATTGAATCACCATAGCCCAACGCCCATCGCCATAACAAAGACCAAAGCTTTGACGGCATAGAGTATAAAGAGCTCGATATTTGAGGGAAACAACTTTATAACCCAATTTGATCAAATATACACCATTGTTATCATGCGGCCAGTAAAGAGAAATCCGCCTAGAAGTACAAGGTGCACACAGTTATGGATATCATTATAGAATGTCATTTATTCATTGAAAGGTATGGCTATTAGCACTCCAAAATTCATCACAAATATAAATAAAAATGTCACTATATGACTCAATTGGCTAATAAACAAAAAGAACTGGGGCTGTAGTAAAATTTTATCATAGTTAAAGTAAGCATTTTGCACAGAGTTGCCTCTAAAAGCTGAATGCTAAATACTAATCCAATTTAGCTATAAGAGGTGAGAAAACAAGCACCGCACCATTCCTATCATCTCCTAATCCTTAATTAATAGACTTCCACCAGTTAAAACCATACACCAGCGATGTTACACATGAAAAATATGAAATAAGAGCTAAGACAACTCAGTCAAGCTTTGGACAAACTCTCTCCTCCTCCTCAAAGTAGGGGTGGGCATCCGATACAATCCGGTGGTTTTTAACCATCCGCATCCAATCCGATGTCAGTTTTAGACTATGGCATCCAATTCGACCAAAATGCCCTACCAATACAATACAGTCCAATCAAATTAAATGTTGGATTGGACCGGTTTCAGTCCGATCCAATTGAATAAGAAAAAAAGGGGAGTCTTGGCAATATACATACCGGAGAATTTCAAAATTTTCCAAATTAACAAATATAGCAAAATGACAAAATTAAACCAAGTAACTTGTAGTCAATTCTCAAACAAAGAGTAGAATTATAAATAGACTACTATAATCACAAATAGCACGAAGACACGTGGCACTTTAAGAGAAAAAACATATATACTAATTGGATCGGTTTATAAAGCCCTCAAAACCAATCCAATATTTTTCGGTTTTCCAAAAGTGAATTCTATCCAATCAATCCATAAGCCTGGTAAAATTGGATTGGATCTTGCCTACCCCTACCTCAAAGAATAAGGAATTCAACACTTCCAAATTTTCCAAATTAATAAATATAGCAAATTGACAAATTAAACCAAATTGACTAAATTGAACCAAATAGTTTGTAGTCAATTCTCAAACAAAGAGTAGCATTATAAATAGAATACTATAATCACAAATATAAGACAAAAAAATAAACTAATTGGATCAGTTTGGATTGGTTTATACAGCCCTCAAAACCGATCCAATATTTTTTGGTTTTCCAAAAGTGGATCCGATCCAATCAATCCATAAATCCGGAAAAATTGTACTGAATTGGGTCTTGCCCACCCCTACCTCAAAGTATAAGGAATTCAACACTTGGAGATAGCTTAGTCGACAGCTGCCTAGCACGTTCTTCTGCAGCCATGTTCTCTTTTTGGAGTACCTCCAATAAGGTTCCCGTGAAGTGAAGAGGAAATCGAGTATCAATAGTAATCTTCTCAAGATATGGGGCATTTGTAACCAGAAACGTAGCCAGCTCCACATCAGATACTCCCCCACGAAAGCCAGCGATTTCAACAAAATTGAGACTGTTGAGCCTGCATTCCTTCTCTTGCATCACTATTTTGTTAGGAAACCTTAACCATTTAAACTGCATGCCAAACACAGAAACATGTGCAATCAGTTTCATTGAATAATAATATAATATAATCTTGAATTGTACATATATATATATACCTTAAAGCAAGAAATCCACTTATTTAAATTTCACTGCATCAAAAATAGCTTCGCATAATACAAATTAAATGCAATCTCTTTGGCGTGTCCTGTATAACTAATAGAACTTCTGCTAAAAAAATTGTATTGCATCAACATCTCACACATGCATTGAAGAAAGGTTTTGGGTGGTTCATTAAACAAGTACATTAACATTATTATATTCCCTTACGTATAATGGACTTAAATTGTAACATCACTAACTTTTGATGATCCGTAACTTTTGGGGTGGTACTCTATAGATATATGATATATGCGCAAGTGAACCCATGGACTATAAATGAATAGTATAAAACTATTTTGAGTGATGCAAAGGCAGGCATTAATGCATTATTAAACAAACTCTTCACTTTGTTAAGCTTTAAGAATCTAGTGGGGTTTTAATTGTGCAGTATGTAGGCCTCGGCAGTCACATAGGAATGTTTCCAAACAAAATATTAAACATTCCACGTAGTTTCAGTACAGTATGGACTAATCAGCAGCAAACAAAATAGCACGTGTAATAACAGAGGTACCTTCACGCAAAGTCTATACAACATTGGGCATTTCTCTAGCAGTGTTGTGTAGCAATGGATACCGCTTTGTTCCCCTCCCGTCACTACCAATTCCAATTGCTTGAGATTCTCTAAGTTAGGGAATCCGTCAAGGCTCTCCAAAGGCTGCACAAAACCACAAAACCAGGATTAAAAACATTGATTGTCTGTTCTAATTTGGTTGGATTGCTGCAGAAAGGTGAAAAATAAACAACACAAACACATAAATTGTTCACTTACATAAAAACTCAAGTCCAACTTAAGTTTCTCTATCTGAGAGGGAGGGATGGAATGCTCATGGAATTTCTTAACAATGTCTCCAGCATATTGTGATCCGAATGATACATCTGTGAGATTTGGAGCATTCTTGAAACAAAGTCTTGCTATTGGTCCCGCATATTTCAACGTCCTAAGATTTATTGCAGAAGAAATCTCTAGAAACTTCACTCTTTGGCAGTAGGATATCTCCATGTACTCAAGCTTTGGAGGTGCAGCAACAACTTGTGCACCAACCAGGATTTGTGAGCTGCAAACGCATAGAAATTTAAGAAAGGGGCAGTTGGATAAAACATACTCAAGTAGTTCCTGAGTCACGCCTACATAATTCAACTTGAGAGAGGTTAGGGAATTGATGGTTGGATGACCCATAGCAGATTCTGTTGGGAATGGGTACATTCGCTTCCAATGTACAGCCACACGCTCCGGCTCCAAGTCTAGCTCAAGTCTCTGCGCTCTCTTTTTCAATGCAAAGTTAATCCAGCTATCAATATATGATGTAGAACTTGAATCCAAATCAAAATGGACTCTGAATTCGTCGATGGTGGCACCCTTATGTGACTGCAGGATTCGACATACCCATCTAATAAATGCTGGCCTCTCTCGTACAGGTTCCGGATCCGTTAAACACTTCTCTACTTTAAGCTTACATGTCCATAAAATGTTTGAACCATCAAAGTCCAAGCTACCAGTGGTATGCGTCCATAAATTTTTCCACCTATGAGAGAGAACGGTGGTACATGCTGCTCCTTTCATCGTTAGGCGGGACAAAATGGCTATGAGAATTTCATCTGGCAACTCACATATCTGAACTCCTGAAATAATATTTTGGTTCACCCTGTACTGGTGATTGCAAAAAAAATAAAAAAAAATTCAAACTCAGAAACAAAATTGCTAGGCACATATGTATACAGTGGTGGACCCAGAGTTTTGAATTTGAGGGGGCCAAAACATTGGCAATTTATATTATTTTTTTGACATAAATGTAATTAACGTAAGAGAAGCTCAAAATAAGTTAACTAAGGAAGACCCACAATTTGTCTGTGTTATTTTTTTCCGTAGTAAAATTCATTGTTTGCAAGACTAAGGTTTGTATTCATATGTTTTTCTCTTTTTCTTTTTAAGTGATAAAAAAAAATTCTATAAAAAATAAACTCAAGGGTCCAATAAAGTGTATTACCACTCAAATTTTCAAAAATCCGGCACTCCATCCGTCACTGTGTATACAATCAAGAAAATAAATTGATAAAGCAACAGAATTTAAGGCATAGCATAATATGGGTAGATTATATAATTAAATTTGCTTGAGAGTAGATCAATCACCTTCTGTAACTTAGTAGGCAGCTGCATGCTTTTCTCCATGTTAAATTGTCTGAGACTGCCCGCCAAAAAGGAACGAAGGAGAATAATTGGCGCCACAAATTAGGTTTTAACTATATATATATTGTGTAGCTCGGTTGTCGTGTTTCGAACTCTTTGCCATGTTTCGAACCCTCGGTACGAATAGCTCGTACAACGGATTAGCAATCCGCCGCTTTAGTCCACTCAGCCATCTCTCCCAATTGAAAAAGGTAATAATTACTATGTTAATGGGCCGGGCTGGGCCTATTCAGCCGGACTTTTAAGGCCCACGGTTTTTTTTGGACCAGACTTTGGGGGGTTTTGACTGGTCAATGGGTTGGGCCGGACTGAACCGAACCGAACCGAACCGAAACGGACCTCAAAGTAGAAAGTATACTCATAGTTTGCCCATAAACTTACTCAAACGGGCTATTTTTGGGCCAGGCTAAGCTTAATAGACAGGGATAAATGGGCTTTTTTTTAATAAAACAAAAGAAATGTTAAAAAATATTTAAAAAGTCATTTTTACGCATATTAAAGAAAATAAATAATATTTGTTAGTGATGTAATGAATATCATGAATTGATGTATTATTTAAATATGGATTAATATTCTATCAATACAAATGTGTACATTTTAACTTTGATATGATTCAATATATTTTATTCATTTATTTTAACATTCTAAAATTGTATTTAGCTTTTGTTTATAAAGAATGTGTAAAATACATTCCAAGTTTTATGTATACCAAAATTAAAGAAAAAATAATAAAAAATTGCATAAAATAATATCTAATATGTATAATTATCTTATTGGTTCATTCAAAATTTACACAAAAGTTTAAAAATGTACCATTAGAGCATTTTTTTTTTCACTTCAAGTTGTATGTAAAAGTGTCTTGACACATAGGATTTACATAAAAATATTTACACAACGGTTGGAGATGTTCTAAAACATAAATTTGTTTATATATATATAGAGAAATGATTTCATGAGGACCAATTTTTTGATCTTTAAATGCAGACTAATTATTTTAAGAAGGTAAATAGATAACTTTTTTAATAAAACTTGGTAAAGATGATCTCCATAATTAGTAGATCATCTTCATCAGAATTCATTACAGAATTCAACCAAAAAGTGAGTTAATTAAAAATTGATATATACAAAGCGCATTTATGACCGTTAAAATTTTAGATGTCTAGCTAGCCTACTTACCAAAAAAAAATTCGATGAAATTTTTTGGAGCGATCTACTAATCATTTTCACCAGGTTTCATCAAAAAATTCATTTATTTACCTTCTCAAAATAATTGGATCATATTTAAAGACCAAACATTTGATCTTGTGTTTTTATATATGCTTTAAATTTATTAGCTAGCTTCTTTATATTAATTTCTTTTTCTAATCCTTACATTCATGTTCATTCATTGTTCGTTTACTACTGTTCTTCTATGAAGCACGAATATGGATACATGTATCGAATACGATACTGCACTGATACGATGATACGGCAAAATTAAAAAAATATAAGATATAATACGTCTTGAATACATATAATAAAAAATAATTATAATATATATATTTAATTATTTAGCTATAAGAATTTTATAAATTTATGAACAATATCATTAATATTCATAAAACTAAAGCAAACAACTGAGCAATTTAATTGCATAATAACTTAAAAGTAGATATAATATTATGAGGGTTGGCAAAAAAACTCAATTCGCCGAGTTCCCGAGTCGGGTGGGGAGGTTTTTTTTTTTTAGGACGAGGCGGGTTTGGGTTTTGGGAAAAAAACTTGGACCGGGTTCGGGGCAAGTTTGGATTTTGCCATTAAAAACCCAACCTGACCCGCCCTGTCACACCCCAATTTTTGGACCCTAAATACCCAATTAATCCATACGTACTTGTCCGTCTAACTACTGGAGGTGAAAATTAAAAACAACAATTAACTTTAAAACTCATTCTCAAAAACTAAAATTTAATCTTAAATCAAAATCCATTATAAAAGTTTGCGGAATAAACAAAACTTTAATATCCAAAACCTTATTTAAAAAGTTCGATTATATAATAGAACAAAATATAATTAGTTTATTAAAGTAATTGGCCAGAGTAACTAAACTGGACCCGTTCCCAAAGTCCAACAAACTATATACAATTTACAAAATAAAAAATAATCTTCAAGTAAAACTTCTAGCACGATCAACAAAGCATTTTAATACTTGCAAAACTGGGCTATGCTCATAAAGAGAACGTACCCAAGAAGTATGGAGACAACTTGGGTCAGTATATAAATACTGGTATGAATTGATTCTGTATCACCCAATATGTCTATGATGCAAACACATAATTCATATATATATATATCTTATACAATTAACCCAAATCTCACTACGTGGCAAGACGAATAGTTTCACACTTCTCAAGATAAAAGAGTAGTTTCTCGACAAAGTAGTGGTAAGTAGCTTTTTACCCCGTACACTTAACGAAACTATTAATAAATATACAATTATGATACAGTAGTCCAAGACTTGCAAAAATATTAATTCGGCCTACCATCCTATGTTAGCAATATTAAAGCTAAAATACTCGAACATGAATAAGAAAACACAGCAGCATAAATATCCATTTTTTTTGTGTTTAAATCATTTAGAATCTCGAGAAACTCAAAGAACGAAAAATATCCAGAATGTCATTTCCAATACAATTTTGAGAAAATTCGTTAAATTCTACCATTCAATATCTCATAACAGTGTCCAAGATTGCAAGTTAACATGACAATAGAAACTGCATATCGTCCAAGCAAATCATCATATAATTTAAAGTATGTTATCTTGACAACACTAGACTTAAAATCATTAAATATTTAAATTAGTGTGTGCACCTTAATTACATACCACCCCGCCATACTCTCCCATGGCATACACATATCATCTTACCCTGTGTTTTCCCGTATAACCAGCAGCTACTTTGAATCGGAACCCGCACGAGCATATTGTCTAAGGTTTGGACCTTTTTCGGAAGGCTAGCTATACGTATGTGTGCCAAAACACTCGCCCTTTTGCGAGTAAAACCATGTATAATTTACTCGCCTATTCCGAAATAGAACGAGTACAATAAACATCACAAGCCACCATCTGGCTTACGGTCGAAATCATAAAATTTCATTGGTTTCCACCAAAAATTTATTTTCACAAAAATCATGGGAAATCCACCCAAGTTTTGAATCAAACCCAATATCAAATCATAACAAGAGAGTAGTGGCGTAATTAAGGAATTTTCCTATGATGTCTCTAGTCAATTTTAATAAAACTGACCCATAATCGATACAACTCTAATACTTAAATAAATAAAAAAATTTATCATTAATCTTAACAAGAATATAGGCTTCTAAGTTCTCCACAATTATCCCAAAAACAAAATCATATTCGCACATTTACCAAACACCAAGTCTAAAAGTTTAATACAAATACTTCTACCAATTATTTCATGTTCATAGTATTCCAAACATCAATTAAGTAAACAATTTCATAAGCTAAATACAATCATACCAAAAACAATTTCACAACCTAAATACAATCATACCAAAAATCCTTTTAGAACCTTATAATCCCAATTTTAAAGGCTCTTAATCAAATTATTTTAAAACATAAGTTACATTGCACAAAAAGTAAAGTAAGAACACAAAAACACCTTAAATCGGCACAACCATCAACTTCATAAAAATTCTGAGAATAAAAAAACATTATAAAAATTCCATAAAAATTACACAATATATCTGGACATGTCTAGTTTCACATGCACTTGGATTCAACTAAAAATCATTAATATTCTAGGAGTTATGAACGTTTTGGTAACATGTATATAATCTGTCCAGCATTAGATTTTGCAGCGCACTGTTTTTGTAACTTCAATAACTCTAAACGTAAAAATCCTATCCGACCAATTCCAAAGCCCATATTCTCCTAACACACGATATTAACCTCTCAAATTTTTCCAGATTTTTACCCAAAGGTTTAGTATCCTAAAAAAATTCGTATATTCACATGCAAGACAGCATTCTGATTGGCATTAGGTATCTTAATACTCTTGTTTTGTAAAATTGATATCTCCCAAATTAAAAAAAAAACATATAACCCCAATGTCAAAGCCACAATACTTGTAACTTATAATATTAGTCTATGTATTTTTTTGAGATTTTAATAAGAGCATATAACTGAGATTCTTTATTAAGAAACTTACAAGCAATTGAATAAAGATACAATAAACTTCTTTCACATAAATTAAGTCAAAAGAAAATCAAAGCAATATGCATGAATAGAAACTACAACAAGAGGGTGAGAATCACTCACTAGAAATAATAAAGGTTTAATAGATCAAACAAAAGAAATCTAAAAGAATTGCCTTGATTCCAAAAAAAATAAATTGTACATACACATGTATCGGAATCCACAGAATAAGGGTGAGAAACACTCACTGGATAATTGAAATGGAATAACCAAATAGTATTTTGGGTTTACTCGGGCATTCTCTCTGGTATCTTCTTCTCTATAAACGTCCGTATGATAATACGTTGTTTTCTCCTCTCCCAAAACCCTATATGTGTTGATAACCTAACTTATTCATGCTAGGGTTTTCTCATCTAAATTAGGGCATCCAAAATAAGTCTTATAATAAATAAAAGAATACACATAAATTAACCCAATGGCTAATCTAATTATAATTACTCAAGGCCTCAAGCTAATTTTCTTTTTCTCTAATTCTCGCAGTACGTCAAACTCATGGCATAGTAGGTCAAATTTCAAAAATCATAACTAATTCATTAGGAGTCAAAATATAGTGAAATTTATGCTCAAACTAAAAGCTTGTTAAGTCTATTTTAACATAAAATTAGTTTCACATAAAAATTCTAAACATAATAGAAGATATTAATTTTCAAAGGAGAACATGTCAATAAAAATAAAATAAAATTTAAGTTTCAAAACTATTCACATATACTTTAAATCAATTTTTTTAACATATTGTAATAAATTTGCCACATAATAAATTCACCACAAGACAAATAAGTGAATACATATTAATTTACAATATATGGATATATTAGTTTGGAGTAAATAAGCATTTTAGGAAATTCTGGACATTACACGCCCCATATATGTATATATAAATACATTTTAAATGTGATATATATATATATATATATATATGTCTTTAAGTTAAAATCTAGGTCAATTTCCCTCAATTCGGGGTGGGGCGGGGTGGGTTCGGGTTTTGGGAAATTAATGTGGAATGGGTTTGGGTATCATAAAAAGACCCGTTTCGGGTTTAAGGCGGGGTTATTTATGGGAGGGTCGGGTTTGACCAAACCCGACCCGTTGCCCTTCCTAATTTTGACTTGAATACCAGAGGAAGGATAGAGACTGAACAAGGATGATTGTACACGAATGACGGAGTGTTTTGATCAATCGTTTGATCTTCTGATGGTTGACTTATTCATTGCACTGTAAATGAAAAGTTTAAGTCTCTTTTAGAGGTTTCTATATTAAAAGGAATTATTTGTTATTTTTAAAGCGACTCCAATAAAAAAATTTACAAAGCTTACCCTGTCATATCCCGCAGGTATCCCTCCCGTATCATGCAGGTATATCTCCTATATCCCGCAAATATCCCTCCCGTATCCGAAATTTAAAAAATAATTTGAAAATGATGGATACTCTGATATGTATCCTATACATATCTCATCGGATCGATGGCGTATCCATGCAAAATACGTATCCGATATCAATACTCTGACCCTAACTGAAGTATTCGTGCTTTACAATTGTTCTTTCATTCCCATATTAAGCATCTAGTTTAGCTTTAACAACTTTTTAAAAATATATTACTTTCAATTTATCGAGGGAAAAACTTATTTGGGACCATGAGATTTCATACATTAATTATGCACGATTTTAGGACGTCCAAAAAAAATTAGTAACTCTTAATTAGCAACCAAAAGAGTAGAAGGATTCATAATACATGCTTATATGCTTCCCTGGGCGGAGGGAGTAAGAGCTAATAGGAGGCAATTTCTTTAGAAAACTGAAAAATATAGATACATCTGCTAATTAATTTTACCCCTATTAATTAGTTTTGAAAAAGAAATACTTGTGTACACCAAAAAACAAATACTTGTAATATTGATTTTGACCTCCTTTAAATAGAATTTTTTAGTCAATCGCAAATTCAAGATTTTTTTGAGGGTTTGGACTAATGTAGATACTTAATTAAATTGGACTGGACTAGAATTTAAAATACTAGATACATATATATAATATCACTGAAAAAAGAAATTTGAGTTGGGGTACAGCCCTGATGAATTCGCCTTTGTTTTTAGTGTTGGCTGTAGTTGCCCCCTAGTTAAACCCTTTCCCCAGTTTTGCACGCTTCAAATTGATTCTAGATATATATTTGATAACTTTGATTGATTGGCATAATTTATTCAAACATAAATAAATCCAATATATACATAATACCATTTTACATTAGCATGTCATCAAATATTATTGTAATGCATCAAAACTATGAATCTTCATCAAGCAGCACTGAATCTTCACCAACAAGTGTAGACTTGAATTTGTACGTAACATAAGCACCAAGGGCAGAAACCAAAGCCACTGCAACTGCAACCCTCATTGCCACCTTTACAAACCTTCTCACTTTTGAAGTGGAATTTGCAGTTGAGGACTCCAAGTTGGTCATATTTTGAGTTTGCTCCACTTTCCCGTTACCGCGATTTTCTTGAGCTGTAGGTGTCTTTGTGACTCGATCCTCTTGATGAGTAGTTGCATTAGCGGTCAGGTTTTTTTCATCTTCAAATTGTTGAGATAAGGTGCGTTTTCTTTGTGGGTCAAGGGCACTTTTCTTGGGCATTATGACATTAAGAATTCCGCTAGCAAATTTGGCTTGAATTGCATCCGTGTTACAGTCCTTTGGAACTTTATATTCTTTATAAAAACGCAGTTGCGTTTTCTCATTTACGGGGCGTTCTCCAGATACTTTCAACACTCCTGAATTGTTAATTTGGACCCGAAGTTGTTGCTTTTTGAATTCTTTAGGAAAAGACCGAGGGAAAGAAAAAAATTAGTAATTACAAGCTATGTTATTGTTTAATAACAAAAAACCCAGATATATATATATATATATAATTCATGTCTACCTCACTACCAAATTTTGAATTTAGTTAAGAACTTAAGATACAATATAAATAGAAGTATTTCAAAAGAATAGCATTAATTTGTTGGGGAAAAAAAAAGAATAGTTTACCCTCACACCCAAATTAAGATTGATAAGTAGGAACAATAAGTTACAAAATCAAGTTAAAAATTAGAATAAATTAAATCAAAGGTTATCTTCTAACAAAAATATTTTATTTATTTTTAAAATTAGGTTTTTGCCAACTTATTGGATTTAATTAAGAGATATTTAACTACTTTTCTGACAATAAGAACACAGAAAATGATAAAATTAATGACAAATAACAAACACTGTATAATGTACATTTTGTTTGAATTTTGTATATTAGTAATTAACTAAGGTCCGCTAAACAAATTAATAGAGTAGTTCTAGGGCTAATAGGCATCAAGATTAGCAGGAGAGGGATTAGGGATTCAATTTCTATTATTGAAATTAAAAGAAAAAACTGAATATTGGCTTTGGTTGAAAAATTGAAACTACAAGCGAAACAGCTTAAAAATTATACTTATTTTTTCGTGAAAATGGTCAAAATTTCATGTTTGACTACGTAATTTCTTATGGGGTGATTTTAAATGCACCCACTTAATTAATCTCTTCACCCCACTTCTAAATTTTAAATTTAATTATTTTAACCTAAAATGCCCTATTTGCAATTTGTAAACTCACCCCACTGGTTTCATCCTTTTATTTTTTTTTCATTCTCTTTCTTTCAACATTCCTTCAAGAGATTGTTCCGTCTTTCTTTCTTTTAATTTTTTCGACTTTTCCTTCTCGACTACTTACTAAATCTCAGAGGCCGGTCAATTTAGTAGATCATGGTTCTTTTTTTAACAAGAAAAACTCATTTTAAATTGGATCCAGTGAGACTAAAAAAAATATTCCCAAAAAAAATGGAACAGATCCGGGAATTAATGGGCACACTAAAATCGAGTTCAAACTTCATTTTTTTCCATTGAATTGAAACATTATATTGCTAGTTTGTGTAGGAATATTGGAGAGAAATTGAGAATCAATTAAACTCTGTAATTTCCACATGTATAAATATGCATGTTCTTAGCATAATTGATCGAATCAAGAGAAAGATGGAGAAATTCCAACCGTTGATTTATGTATACATCGAAATTCTACACATATCCGTATATGCATACACATGTCCCTTTGATTTTGTTCATTTGGATGAATGTCTTTCATTTAATTTTTTTTTTTCACATAATAATGAAATTATTCGTCACCAAATGTTCCTCATCTATAGATATAGGTTTTAATAAACTCACCCCACTTGAGGGGTGAGTTGAATGTTTTTTATCAAAACTAGTGGGGTGAGAATCAAGTTTTCTCAAATTGGGGTGAAAAGAATAACTTTGTAGGTGCATTTAAAATCAACCTTTCTTATGGAATAAATTTTCGTGGTACTACTTGATAGAACCTAGCTAATTTTCTTATTTTCCATGGAGTTCAAAAAACACCTCCAATTTCTTATGTTCCTTTTTCAACTTATGGTATGAATTTAATTGTTTTCTAATTATTAGTTCGTTAACTTTACAATTAAGTACACCTTTCTTTTTTTTCGGTTCACCGATAAAGGTGTCTGCGACAGCTTGCCTGCACATCGACTAAGGTTCACCGATAAAGGTGTCCGCGATAGCTTGCTTGCACATCGACTAATCTCCTCCGATGCAGTCAAAGACATATGCATGCATGCCATACATTGACACGACGATAGGGGATAAATTCACAAGACATTGCTTGCAGTTTAACTCTCGAATTTTGCATTTCGTGGGACTCAAATTCAAGATATTTAATTAGCGATGGACTAACGAATGAAAATTCAAGAAAATTAAAGAAACATAAAAAGATGTAATCATATATACATATATACCAGGGAGATGGATCTCAAGTGTGTCACGTCCCTGTTCATGGCGCCAGCTGGAGTAAGGCTCAAATTCTTCATAAGAGGCTTCCATTTTTAGAATAATAATGGTTAATATTACTTAATTTTCCTCTTATTTAAGGATATTTGTAATATAGAGTATGTACAAATGGTAATATATATATATATATAGAGAGAGAGAGGGGATGAAAATTAAAGGAGCTATTCTTCTTCATAAGAGGTTTCTTTTGGTTTTCCTCTTGAGAAGGAATAATTCCTTTTGTGGTTTCACAAGGTTTTGATCGAGTTTGCTTTGTCTCTTTAATTTGCATGACTTGTCTTCTTTTTGTGTTAAGCGATCTCTTCATGAATGGGCAAAGCGCAGAATATTCCTTGTCTAATTAATGAAATATGCTTTCTATCAGTAATTAATTTTGAAAGTTTTATTCACATATTTATTGGTCTTGTTTTAATTTTTAGTCCTAGAAACTCTATCTCCCTGTCCTATATAATGCTTTTATGTACTTTCAATTACATCATTTACAACTATCTTCTCAGTGGCGGAGGCTAGACTAGATATTAAGGTGGACAAAAATATTTTTTGACGTACAGTTACATAAACTCTCTTTTAATATTTTAGTATAAATAAAGTAAAAATATATTTATTTAAATAACAAGATGCATCAAATTTTAAAGTACTAAAATTTTAAAAAATAGTGTATTTTGCGTTACACGTAACAAGAAGTTGGTAATAATGCAAATTAAGGCCGATGCGCAAAAATCTAAATTAGTACTTACTATATATATATATTTTTTTCTAAACACAAAAGTAAATATAAATATATTTGAAAAATTAAGGTGGGCAAATATCTACTTAATTTATATTATGGGTGACTCCGCCATTATTAATCTTCTGTTGCTTTAATATATTGTCTTAGAAAATATTAAAATATCATCTATATAAACAAAAAAAAAGAGTAGTAATTGTACTTTGGAAAATATTGTCAAGTTGTTCTTTTAATTTTCAAAATGTCCGAGAGGCATTTTAAAACCAAAAGGTATAATTGGTCATTCGTACAGCCAACGTGAAGCACTGAACAATATAATCATTAAGTTTCTTATAGTTAAGCGTCCACCATCGATCTTAGCCCATTCTCCCTTCTGAGTAATTAGTGATCATGAATGTTGGACTTGCAGCTTGTACTCATTAATGCACTCATAAGAGCATCCACAGGCCACGGTGGAAATGGTAAACTTAATCGATAAATTTGTAAATTTAACTTTAACATAGTCAAAATGGTAAACTTAATGAATAAATTTGTAAATTTAGCTTTAATTTTGGAGTGAATTTACATTACATATGATAAAAAAACTAATCATACTAATAAAGGTCACTCGTTTAATTCATATGAGCCGGGTGAAAGTTGCACTTTTAAAAAATTTAAAATATCAAATAAGTGAGCCACATTCGTCTGGGCCTATCAATTTAATTTATGGGATTGTGGAGTTTCCTACAATAACTACATTCAAGCAATGTTTTATGATGTTCGATATTGCAATGCAAGTGGTGTTTTTGCAATCACGGACGAGCAATTAATGTAAGAGAGGCAGCAATTAATTCAAACATTTGTTCCTATTAAATTGCAGTAATTAAGTCTCGTTTGGTTCATAAAAAGAAAATCAATCCCATAAGTTTTGAGAAGAATGATTTTACCCCCTACTTTCCCTCTATCAAAAAAGTGTTTCCGGAATTTGTATTTTCCAGAATTCTCAAATCCGCAAACCAAACGAGGCCTAACTCTCTTTCACATATTATATTAAATATTCCTTGCAATGCTTGTGTTTAAAATCACTTTTAATTATTTTGCATTTTAATTATTTTATACAATATAATTATCCTCTTTTTTCTTAAAACATCCCGACATCATGAAAGTTGCATACTTGTGTACGAAGTGAAATACAAATTCAATTATGTTCAAACTCAACTACTTGTTTATATCTAATTTACAACTATTATCTTTTATGCTACTGCAAAAACTACCTCTCGAAAGTTTCATAAAATATATTGGAAATAATTGCCAGATACGATCAACTTCATGGCTGGCATAAGAGTTATAAGTGAAAAGTTCTTGCGAACATTAGTGGAAATTAAATCAGGTTGTGCTTAAATATTTGTCGAACATTTGTAGAAATTAGGTCTTGTGCTTGTTGAGTGCAAATTTGTTTAGTACGTGAATTTGTCTCATTTAATTAATTGCGAATAATCGTATATTGTTGGATTCGTCAAAAATATAAGATTCCTTATTGCCAAAGTAGATTTATATGCAGCTTAGTCTTATGATTAGTTTTTAAAAAGAAGTCATCTTACTTTATTTTTCATGATGCCCTCAAATTAACGCACTGTTATATCGATTGTTAAATTTAAGTCAATTTTAATAAAAATGTCATAAAAGGTTTCTGGTGTTTTGAAAGTTTCTAGTTAACTTTATTTTGACAAAATGGTTTTTAAGGGGAAATTTTTTGATTGTATCATTTTTGCTTTCAAAGAATCAACGTGACCATATTTTAATTTTTGTGTCGCTCTTGGATTAACCGTCAACTTTAACAAAATAGCTGTGGAAAAACTATAAATTTCTTATTTTTCTTGAAATAACGAAAGGGTTAATAAACAGAAATTTTAACAATCTAATATAATATTTTTTTTAACAAAAATGAGAAAAAATACATGTAATTTATATTTTTCTCAATAAAGGAGGGGCATCAAAGCCCCTGTTGGAGTGTGGAGTTGTTACAGTCTCTCTCTCTTTATATATATACATATACAAAAAAATTTAAGTGTGGACCGGTTTGTATTAGAAACGAACTCTATACATATATATATATATATCTCTATATATATATATATGTGTGTAATAAATTCCTACTTTATTTGCATCTCCAAAGATATATTTTATCAGATCTTTTGAATTTAAAAACGAGTAAAATAATCTTGTAAAATTTCAATGGACAAAAATGACATATATATTAGACTTTAGTTTATTATACCCATTTTCAATTTAAATTTCTTGTTGAAATTTTGTAAAAATTATTTACTTTTTGTGAAAATGATTTACTTATTATAAAAATAATGTCAACCAAAATTTATGAAAAATCTTTATATAAACCTTAGAAAATAGACCTTGTTGAAAAAATAGAATAAAAAAGATATCGGAAAGTGAACCAAAGTCCCTATATTTACTGCAATATATGTAAGGTGACTTTAAATTAATCCACAAAGAAGAGGAGATAAAGGTAGCCATTTTCTCTATGTATCCTGATAAAGCGCCAGGGCTCGATGGGTTTAATTCGGGTTTTTACCAAAGGTTTTTGGATATCACTGGCCTTGATTTAATAGAGGCTTGTTTAGGTTACTTGGCTAACTGCAGGTTCCCCGCTGGTTTTAATAAGACAAATATAGTGCTGATCCCGAAAGTTAAAAGGACTGAATCGATAACAGATTTACGTCCAATAGCCCTTTGTAATGTGGTGTACAAGGTTATAGCGAAGGCGATTGCTAATCGAAATAAGGATGTTCTAAAGGGGGTGATCTTGGAGACTCAGAGCGTTTTTGTCCCTGATCGGCTTATATCTGATAATATTATGGTGGCTTACGAGGTGGGTCACTACTTGAAGCATATAAGGAATGGGAAGAAAGGGTATGCAGCTTTAAAGCTTGACATGTCAAAGGCATATGATCTAATCGAATGGAAGTCTATGATGTTGAAGCTCGGGTTTGATGAAAAATGGGTGGAGCTGATAATGTTGTGTGTTACTACGGTGGAGTATACAGTGGTCCAAAATGAGCTAGATATAGTCCCATAATTCCAGAACGTGGGTTACGACAGGAGAACCTTCTAAGTCCTTATCTATTCATTATTAGTGCGGAAGGATTAGCGAGGTTGCTTCAGAGTTACCTGGTAGATTAGCTTATTCATGGTTGTAAGGTGGCACGAGACATGCTAGTAATTTCTCATTTATTTTTTACAGATGACATCTTTATTTTCTTTAGGGCTAATTTGCAAGAAAGTGCTATGATTAAGCAGGGCCTAAAGATTTATGAAAGAGCTTCTGGTCAAATGATTAATTTTCAAAAATCATATGTTTCTTTTAGCCCTAACATAGACGAAGCCAGCATAAATTCCATATGTTATTTTCTTAATGTGCAGCTAACCGAAAATCATGGCAAATACTTGGGTTTTCCGTCTATTATAGGATGAAATAAAAATAAGGTGTTAGGGTATGTTTGTCAAAGATAAAGTTTTGGCTAAGATTCAAGGGTGGAACTGGAAATGTCTCTCTTGAACAGGTAAATAGATTCTTACTAAAACCGTGGCTCAAGCGTTGCCTTCTTACGTTATGAGTGTGTTCTTGCTTCCAAATATGCTTTGTGCCGATTTAGAAATAATGATGAATTCGTTCTAGTAGGGTAACAATGGTAAAGATTCGAAAGGAATTCATTGAAAATCATGGAAAAAATTATGTCTTCCCAAATCGAGTGGTGGAATGGGCTTTAGAAGACTCTTTGAGTTTAATAAGGTTATAGTGGCAAAACAAGGTTGGTGCATGCTCTCTTTTTCGGAAACTCTCATGGCTAAAATCTACAAAGCTAGGTATTTCCCTAGAGGTAATTTTCTATCAGCCAAGCTCGGTTTTAATCTGAGTTTTATTTGGTTAAGTATTTTTTAGACTCAGGATCTGATTTGGAAAAAATTAAGAAGACGTACATGATATAGTGCGCAAACTTTGGTGTATTCAAATCCATGGCTTACTGATGAACAGAACCCCTACATAGCTACTGAACCAGTTCCGAAGCTTCAAAACATCACAGTAGCTAGTTTGAAGGCCCCAAACCCATTTCAGTGGGACACATATTTGCTTACAAACTTATTTTTTACTGTAGACAAAGATATTCTAAAAATCCCTCTAAACGAATCTATTTTAGAAGATAAGTGGTTTTGGGCTGGGGAGAAAAGTGGACTCTACACGGTTAAAAGTGGTTACAAAGCAATCCAAAAAATCCCAAACCAATCTCAGTCAAATATCTCAATAAATTGGAGAAAGTTATGGAATGTTTCAGTATCGCCGAAGATCCATAACTTCCTTTGGAGTATTTTCTTAGGTTGCATCCCGACGATGGTAGAGCTAGCCGTTAAACTGGTCGACGTTGGCTTGCAATGTTCGGTGTGCCGAAATGTCTGTCCAGCAGCAAAGCACGTGTGGTCTAGCTCGTCGGTGGGGGACCATGCGTTCGGCTTCTCATCAGTGACTCAGTGGTTAGTTGATTTTCAATCATCGAGCTCAACTGATGAATTCTCCATAGCACCGATGATCTTGTGGTCTCTGTGGAATTGTAGACACCCCGATCTGTGACCCCCGCAAGAACCCTAACAACCTCCGAGAACTACTGTTTTTGGGCCCGGGAACCTACCCGAGCACCCGAAACTACCCCGAGAGGGTTTGTTGGCCAACAAACCTGTTTTTAAGAGAGATTGTCGCACGACATATCACATTGTCGCGCGACAATCACTGATATGTCGCGCGACAATCCCACTATGTCGCGCGACAATCCCTCTCTACACCAGACCATCCACTCTCTGACACATCAGTCTGTCAGAAACATCACTTCAGCCGTTTGTCGCGCGACATTGGACACATTGTTGTGCGACATATGCCCTTTTTGGGGAAGTGTCGCGCGACAATCTTCCCCGAGCACTATAAATAGGCCAACACCCCCAATGGTTCAAGGCAGAACAGGGGGATTGAAGAATTCTAAGTTAAAAATCTAATTTTCTAAAATCTCGTCAAGTATTCTATATTATCGTCTTATTTCTGAAGAATTATCGGATCTATTCCTGACACTCGACGTGTCCCGTCTCTGGAATCGAATTCTCGGAAATATCTGAAGAAGAAAAAGATTATTATCGCCGGAAATCTCTCCGTCGGATTATATTTTCTTTCTTATTATTATTCTCGTCGGAAAGGTAAAGAAAGTCTCTCCTAGTATATAACATTAAAATATCTGTGTACTTGTTTCATTTCCGTTGTTTTGTCCACGTTTTATTTGAATAAACTTATTGTCAAGTTACGAATAGTCTATCGTTTTCAAAACAAAAGACCCTGATAAAATCATTTGCAAAATCAGAAAAGTAAGTATGTTACCATCCGGATAAAATCCTGTTTTCAAACCCGGACCGGTAAAACTTACTTAGGAATTAAAAGCCCGGTATATCCTATCTGTTTCATAGACTGTGATACGTCCGGTAGAACTCCCCTCAAGAGTTCCAATTTCATATTAAATTAGTTCCATCATAAGATTCGAACTTTTACGAAAAGTAGTCAAAACCCGAGAAAAACCGTCATTATCCGAGGAATAATACGGGAAACTCCATCTCTAAAGAAAATCACTTTTGTCACTTGTATTTGCATTTCCCAAAACAAAACATCGGATCTCGGAAGACAAAGGTTTTCTATCCCTTTCCCTTTTTCTCCCAGAAATTAGGGTTATTTTTGGAAAAGTAGTAGACTATCAGTAAAAGCATCCAAGTTTTTCGACATAGAATAAACATATAAGACCACTAGAGACCAAAAGGGCGAAATGGGTGCTTAACACCTTCCCAAACCGTAATATAGTTTCCGAACCCTATAGAATCCTGGTTTCGTAGACAAACGTGTAAAGAAAGGCTTAACTGTACCCCTTTCTCTTATACAACCATTTTGTCCGTTTTCTCGTAAAACGTACTGGCGACTCTGAATAAACTCCTTTGCATATAGAAATAGAACATAGGGACATTTTGATATGAATCATAATAGACACTCCAGCAAATGGAACGACGGAATCCGTTCCGACGTTTCAGACGCCCAACCGAACGGGGACGAGACCCGGGGGGTCGCATTTGCGGATTCTCATAGGAATATAAAAGATGAAGTGGTTTGGAATGCTAAAAATTGGTCCGATTTCACTGTGCTGAGGAGAGCTCTTGATTCTCTATCTCAGTGGTCGGCGGTTAGCTCTAGGAAGGAGATGATGGATGAGAATATTGAGGCAGGTGATGGGGTTTTCATGTGGTCAAAATCGAAAACAAGGTCAATTAAGTGTAATGTTGATGCAGCATTCTTTCCAAATATTGGTAAAGTTGGTTTTGGTTTCATTTTTCGAGACAGTGGGGGATTCTTTATCTCAGCCATTCATGGTTTGATTTCAGTAGACCCGGACCCATTGCTAGCAGAGACGATCAGTTTACGCGAGGCGCTGAGCTGGATTAAGAATAGAAATTTGCAAAATGTGTACGTGGATTTCGACTCTCAATTGTTAATCTCCGCTATTCATAGCGATTTTGAAGATTCTTCATATTTTAGTCTAGTTATTAGTGATTGCAAAAGCCTTGCTAGTGGCTTAGTTGGCTGTCATTTTAATTTTATTAGGAGGTTAGGTAACCAAGTGGCCCATGCTTTAGCTAGGGCCGCTAGTTCTTGTTCTGGCTTAGAGGTTTGGTAGTTTGTCCCCCCATCTTTTATTTCGAATGTTCTTGCAGTTGATTTTGGTATTTAATCTATTATCCTCTTTTTTTTAAAAAAAATTAATCCACGAGATTTGGAAGATTATTCACATTTTTTGTTTAGTTTATATACTTGGTGGGATAAATTTTACAAAAAACAAGGACTTAGTTTTGTAACTTTTATTTTAATTTATTTTTTTATTAATAATGATAAGAGTTTTTTGTCTGGGCACCTCAACTAATCCCTATTAAATGTTTTTGAAGCTGTTGGAATTCGACCTGGGGAGCTCTCAGTCGAACTTAGAGCTAATCCGAGTACACTACTACTGAACCACTTTCTGGTGGTTATATAATGATAAGAGTTAATGCTTAAAACAATAATGCGCCCCTATATAATGTTTAAAAATCATAAATAATAATAAATAATAATAATAATATTGGGACTGCCCAAGTTGGTATAAGACGTTGTATATGGAGTTAAAGCTATGTTGACCGAAAAGTAAAAAAAATAAATAAAAGATTATGGAGTCATAACACAAAAATTTGAACAACGTACCTTTCTATATTCACAATTATATACATAATAAAATAGATTTTTTAAATTGTCACATAGCTTGTTCATGTAACGATTTTAATTACATTTTTTTAGTCTTATTAAAGATTTTTTTTTCTCACATTGTATTAATGTAAGATTAATCTATGCTTAGGAAATTGATACCGACTTTAGTCTAGTTGTTTATGAGAATCTAATTTGACCAACTTTCAAATAATTTTTTCTATAATTCAATGCAACTTACTTATAACTATTTCGCATTATGCATTTTTAGAAATGGTCTTAGAACACTTGTAATTTACATGCCTAAACAGCCTTGGATCCTTCCAAAAAAGAAAAAAAAATCTCTGAAAAGTGAAAGAGAAAGAAAATCATATGGAAACGCAACCCAACGGCTTTGACACAACCCACTACCAAAACAAAAGCTGTTGGACCAAATGACACTATCCACTTTCACTTTTTACATTAATTCCACCTAAAAAAAAAAAGCACACAATCAATAAATCTCTCTCTCTGCTTCCTCTTATTTGATTACCGTTGTGTATTTTCTATGTACCAAAACTCATCACTTTCCTCCTCCATAATTTTCTTTCCTCTGCTTCTACATTTTCCCGAGAAAATAATGTATGAATCAAATGTTATATAGCAGCATAGTGAAATAATGTTGAAGAGACAAGATTCTGCGCTTTCATCCTCCTCTCGCCGCGAAACCCCGTTGCCTGAAAATCGCAAGCCAAAAGCCATTGGTTGCGTGTCTGGTATTTTTCAGCTTTTCTCGAAATACCAAAATCGCCGCAAATTCATTACATTTGGTTAGCTCTCTTACACCATTCCTTAAAGTATCTTGTTATCTTAACTGCATATTTTAAGAATCCATTTATAGAAGAAATAACTCGATCATATGAATGATTGCGTGCTGTATATTTAATGCTTGTCTAGTGCTTGTTTTATCCATATTGGGTTATTAATGTGTGCTCTAAAAAACACATGTTAACATAACACTCTTTAAATTAAGTATGCTTTGCGCGGCAAACCCCATTTTTAGCTTTAAGTGGTTTTGCTTAATTGGAAAGCTAGAAAATGACTGCAAAATTCAACTAACTTATATGAAAGTAGGTAAATAAAAAGAATGATTTAGTGAAATTTTCTGTTATACTATAAAATGAAGTTGTTTTCTCAATCATTTTCAATTTTGTAACTAAAAGGACCTTTAAAATTGGAAATTGACCAAAAATTAGTCTTAACAATTATGAAGTTCATGTATTTTACACTAAAAATGGGTGCACATGCAATATATACACTAGCGTTATTTTTATACACGTATAGATTTACGTAATTTAAAATGGAAAAAAATATAATATGTTGTTGGTTAATGGTTAAAGGTCTTACTTTTGACGATGAGTTTAATATAATAGAGATGAATTAATTAGAGTGTGTTTAGGAACTTCGATCACTTTCAAGCTTTATATAATGAAATTGGAGCAAAAATTATTTGATATAATTCGTGCATGTTTGGAATTTTTTAAGATAATTTTCCCCCAAACCGTAATTTTTCAAAGTTTAGTAACACAAAAATGTCTGAGTAATATATAATTAGATTTTGTTATTGGCTCATCGCTACTATATATCGCACAATTAATAGACGCATGAAACTATTTTGATTTTCGCCAATAATTTGAATAAAAATGATTTATATTGTCGCTAAATGGAATTGCAACATTAATTATACATATTTTAAGAATAAGTAGAGTGACAAAATGCTAGTGGCAACTCACACAAATTGATAATTTCAGGTAAAAAGCATGAAAAGAAATCAGCAGAAGGATCCCCTATTAAACCCCAAAAACCCTTGGTGGAGAAGCAAACTTCACACAAGGTGGCAGATAATGAGAAAAGAGGAGAGATAAATTGTGATATAATTAACCGGAAATTATCATGCGAGGTGCCGCGGAGTCCGACACTTCCACCGGAAATTCGGCAATCAAATTCCGTTAACTCGCCGGAAAGTTTCAAAACACAACCTTCGGCACTGGTGGCACGGCTCATGGGGTTGGAGGAGATGCAGTCGCAAACTCAGAAATTTGAGTAAGAAGCTTGAATTTTGTTCTTATTTTTCCTTTTTCCCAATGTAACACAGTCACATCCCTCAAAAATTCATAATTGTATTAACACGGCTCGAAACAGTGACTATAGGAATTTTTATATTCATGAATTACCATAGTATCGAACCGTGACAATACAAATTTGATGCTGGTATAATAGAGCAAAAAAATTTAAGCTCCTTATATATAATTAAACACTTTAATTGAATTTTTGATTATCACAATTTTGTGTCGTTACAAAAAAGTGCAAATTTATTATGCTATTGACTGATTAACTATGTATTTACTATATCTAATTTATTTTTTCTTGTAATTAATTTAAGTAAGGGTTTGAACTCCGGTAGGACCTCATGTGGGTCCGTTCATAAGGAGACGAGTAGTAGTCCGGCCGGATTGGCATCGGCATCGGCATCGGAAAAGAGGAGGAAATTGTTGGGAGCTTTAGAGAAATGCGATGAAGATTTGAAAGTGCTAAAGAAGGTAATTGAGACGGCAAGATCAGTTGAACATATCCGGTCACCCGCAATAGTCAACGAAGAAGGCTGTGGCGACTTTAACAGTGAACGATGGAGATCCGTCTTATTGTTGGACGAGTTGACTCGTTTGCCTTTGGGTAGCTATCCAAAAAAACGCGCAAATGGTTAGTGTCCTCCATCTCTACTATATTGTTAGTTTATTACATTAATACCATAATTCTTTTGTAGTTATGTTTACACTATAGTTTTAAATAGCGGTGTTGAGATATCTATGTAACAATAATGATATCAACGTACTATCAATTAAATGTTATGCCGTCATGGGTTATTGCATGAAACGTAATAAATATCGGTGTTAACAATATTGGAGGAGGCAAAAACTTACAACTACCGATATCGGTGTTGTTTTTAAAAAACTTGATTTGCTCCTAAACGAAGACAAAATATATATCTAGTTATTTTGTAACATAAGTTCCAATTTTGCTTAAGAGTAAAGTTCCTATTATAGTAAAGAATTTTCAAGGGAAAAGAAGCCGTCCATGGTCCATATATCGTTGATGGGGGACAAACAAAATTAATAAAGCATGTCGGTTAGCAACCTCATAATTAATATTAATAAACAATCAAATACGAAAAGCTATGATTAATAATTGCTTCATACAGTCCCACCAACAAAAATGAGTGCTATACTACTATTTAGATGATTAATAATAATTAATAATGTTAGTATTTATAAAAGTGAAAAATTAATTTTCAGAATTTTTAAATATTTTATAAATATAATTTATTTGTAATGAGAATGAAGAAAAAAATGACTAAAAAAAGAGCGACCATAAAAATTCATGGTAAGGACTGCAGGACAAAAGTGAATTAATGGTTACCTTTAATTGAGATATCGTCCCAATAAGACCGAGGCTTCAACCCATTCTAAATTTTTTGGTTAGTGGTCATAATATGTTAAGGTTTTGGTTCTCACTCACTGCAACTTAATTAATTGTTAACATTATAGCCCCACCCCATAATTTTTTTTTATAGATTCGCCCTCGTCTCCGGCCTTTTCTCCTTTTTTCTCTTCTGTCTGACACAAAAATAAAACGAGTAAAGAAAAAGGGACAGAACAAACTCATGGTCATTTTGTGCTTTATAGTCCTTTTCTTTTTTTGTCTAAGTCACATAACGTCTTGGTGGAATTCGACCCACGAAACTTCTAGCCAAACCCTTATTGCTGATTTCAGTATCGCTACCATTGGGCTAGGGCCGGCAATATTTGACACGACACGCTAACTCGACACGAACTCGACACGGAGTTAGCGGGTTTGGGTTAAGCATAAACGGGTTCGGGTCAATTTCGGGTCAGACACGCTTAACCCGTAAACTAAACGGGTCGTGTTCGGGTTAACCCGCTAACTCGAAATTGACCCGCAATTAACACGATTAATTTTTTTCTTTTTTTTCAGCTATATATATATATATTTTATTTTGTCATCTTGCTTGAACAATTATATTCTTATTTTGAGTATTGGTAGTAGATGATAGTTATTATGTTGTTTCTGATGGATAAATTACTAATTTTTCATGTTTATACTTCGTTGATGGAATGTTATATATTTTGACTCTAGATTGTTAATATTGAATTTTGGTATTGGGTGGTATAAAACAAGTTAATTTTTTTCACATGAGACTTAGTTGTAATTATAATCTTAAAAGATTAATCATGTTATGTCGAGTTGCAAGTTTAACACGACCTATTTATTAAACGGGTTAGTCGGGTTATGTCGTGTAACCTGTAAAATAAACAGGTCGTGTTCGAGTTAATATAAATGACACGATTAGTTAAACGGGTCGTGTTCGGGTTGACACTAATTTTGTAATACTTGTGTGTTGACACGACCCGAATACGACACACGAACCCGAATTGCCAGCCCTACATTGGGCCAAACTTAGTGGTCATGCTTTATAGTACTTGATGATGGTCGTGATACTTCACCAAACATGAAAAACTTGTACAAAGACTCCCCTGCTAATATAAATAATTTACATAATATATATTCGATCAAATATTTATACGGGAAATTAAAAAACAGGGCCTATAAATGAAAAAGGTTTTTGCGAAAGAATCAGAGAATAATATTTTTTTAAATTAAGGGCCTATATTTGACCAACTTCCAAAAGAATTACAAAGTTAACTTTGCAGTAAATTTTTAAATTTTATTTTTTTATGGAATCATGCAAAATTAAATTTGCACTATATGTTTTTTAGCATATTATTATAAATAAGTGTTTAATTACAGTACTTTAGAATAATTTTAACAAATTACATATTCAAAACCTATTTATTAATAAAATGTATATAATAATTTTTTCGGAGTTATGCAAAGTTAAGTTTGCATTATTTATTTTCTAAAATATTACTATGTATTTGTGTTTATTTGATGTTGTTTTAAAGTTTTATGAATGAAACATAAGAATATACTTGTTAAAAAATATAAGCACATCATGCAAAACAAATTTGCAATAAATTTGTTTGATTGCAAAGTTAAGTTTGCATAAAATACAATTTTGTTCAAAGTTAAGTTTGCACTTAACACAATTTAATGCAAAGTAAAGTTTGCACTCGGTCAAAGCCCTTATTTAAAACACAATTGATAAATGAGTCCTTCTTTCATAATAATAATGATATCTAGTCCCCCTTATTTAAAACTCAAATGATAAACAAGTCCTTACTTTAGAATGATAATAATATGTATGCCCTTTTTTTTAAAAAATATTATTCGCTAATTTTATTACTAAAAATATTATCACGCAAGCCCTTTAACCTTATTTTCATACATTTATATTAATATTAACATTAAATATTAATAATATATTACTATTAAAGAAATATCTTTACATAAATATAGCCTTTTATCTTTATATTGCTCCATTGTGAATAGTCTTATATAGACATTTCCTAGAAAGGGTTACGGTTAAACGCATATTTGGTTTGTATATAGGCAATCATACTTTGATGCCTGCTACTAAATGAAAGACGATTCATATTAAAAGGTGAGTTATTTACACGAAAATTTGACCAAATTTTCCCTTTGATCTATGAAATTTATCATTTTCACCTATTTTTTTAATTAATTTTGATTCTGTTGTTATTTATTCTAAGATCTAACATGTTGTTTGTTTCTTGGATTAAAAAATGTCAAGTGTATTAATGTGTCATGAAAATTAAATTGATACAAGTTATTTTATGTCCAAGAAACAAACGGCGAGTTGCATTTTAGATCAAAGTAATAATAGGATTAAACTTTACGGACAAGATTGAGAAAAAAAACAAAAAACAACGGAACTCTGTGGATGAAAGTAAAAATTGGCCAAATTTCATGATGGAAAAATATAAAAAACTATTAAAAAGCAGTAAAAAGAAGGTGGGGGGTCCAAATTGCATAATGTGGTCTTTTATCGGATGTCCCTGGAGGGACCATTATGTGGTTCATAGCACGCGCATTTCGGCCAGGACCAGCAAAAGTAGCTGGTCAAGCCCATTTCATTCAAACTAATGATACCTTGTTTTTGGCTTTCTCTATTTTTTTTTTCTTCTATATCTCTTACCTTCCAACCTCAAATAAATAAGACACTCTCTTTCTAATTGAGTACTTTTTAGTAAGAGACCTCTCTCTCCTCTTTTTATTATCTCTATCTTCCTTTACTCTTTCTGTTTTTTTCACTGAAAATACAATACAATAATTTTCGTTGACTGAATATGAGGAAAAAATTTCAATGGTAACTAAAAAGTACTGGTAAAGAAGTGATCCGCACTAGATACTAGCTATATTTATATTAATTTTAATTCATTGATTTCTTAACCTAGCACCCACTCACTCACCAAAATTTCAAGGGACATCCCTGCTTGTTACATAGTTATACCACAACATTTGCATATATACATACACTCTTTTAATCCCTATTAATTATCGTTTTGATAATCTGAGTGAGTTTCAACATCATCACCACCTACGTTACATTTACATTTTACTAATATTCTATTATTTCTTTTTACGCACATGAGTTTTTAGGTTAATATATGACAAGTACACTCTTATTAAAGCTCATAAGCAAAAGGGTTGCGGGTTCGAAATTGAGGAGGTGTGTTTTATTGCAATTTAATTTAATTTTTGTATTGGCATGGATAATTCCCAAGTAATGAACATTTAATCTTAAGGTTCGCTTGCTTAATTGAAAATGTGAAAAAAAGTTACCGGTGAATGTAATGCAAATTAGTATTGTGCCTAATAAAACTTGATCTACCTATATATAGAGAGATTTTTTACCGTAGGAGTCTAGACTGGAGTTACCCGATGAGATCATTGAGAAAACATTCAAGAAAAATAAAGTTACATAACGGAAATAATTAGAAAGGGAACGGAACAAAGAATTAAGATGGTTGAATGCAAATTAACCAATGATCTCAGTCACAATACTTCCAATCATTTCATAAGTTTTCTAAATATTCAAAATAAATGTAGTATATATAGTTGTTTACAAAATCTTCATAAGTTAGCTTATATTATATTTGTTTTGAATGCTTTAATTGAAAAACAAACAAAATGTTGTAATGTAGGCAGAATGCCACAACAATGGCACCAGAAGCCGACGCTGACAAAGAAGCCAGGAGAGAACGATGTTATCGATCTTTCATTCCTTGACAAAGTCAGAGCTGAAGCGTCTCATCGCAAGTGCGAGAGTACTGCAGCCTCGCCAACATTATGGAGTAGCAAAGCAATGATCGAGAGCGTAAATGAAGTTTGTAAGGACATTGCTTGGGGAGAAAAGAGAGAGATCGGGAGGATTGGATTGGTTTTGCAGGACAACATATGCAGAGACTTGATTGAAGAGATTGTTATGGAGTTGGGATGTTTCCGCATTTATTCATTACCCTTTGAGGCATGTAAAAGAAAGCTTTGTTTCTGAATGTATCCTTCTTGCAACCTATTTTGTTGGCATTATTTGGGTCTTTATGATTCTTTTTTCTCGCTTCATTCCATCGGAATGATTCAATTTATTACTTGTTTGCAACATAAAATATTTAATTTAATTAGTTGTTCAACAATTTTCGGTTGTAGTTGTTAGCATAACAATGCATACCATTGTAAAAAGTTAGGACATATATATATACTTTATGAGTTTTAATTTGGCTCTTTTTTAAATTTTTTTTACCCGTGTAACACAAGTATCATGTACACACAAAAATTTAGTTTTATATTAATGTTTTCATTGAGCACTCAGTATGAAACGAAAAGAAAATAAAAATTGATATATCTAGTTTATCTTTTGGTCTGAGTATTTAATAAGTGAAATTGTTAATTTGAATATTGGTAAAGTAGTGATTTGAGCAATTATAAGTGCCACACATATAAATTTTGAAAGTAAGCTCATCGTAATCTCCGTCGAGATTACTGCCTTAGCCGTGTCCTATCATCTGTATAATGGACTTCGTCATTTATTGAAGGATTTTTCGGGATTTCTCTTTCTTAGAATTGGAAGAAAAAGATTGAAATGACTATTCAAAATTGACCTGTATTCTAGTTGAGGCTAAAATGCTGACTGGCTACGCTAGCTCTTTTGCCGAGTACTTCGCATGGCATGCATGTTATAATTGCTGGAAAAAAAATGGTTTTGAAGTCATTTTCTTAGCTATTTTGAGGGTAATTTTAAATGGGGTTTCACACTCGGTTGTGAAAGTAAATTATAGATTTGTGTTATCCTCCGTGAGTACATCGAGATCGTGTATTTGTTTGCTCAAAACGGATTTGGGATGAATGAGAAATTGTCACCCAAAGTGAACTACTTGAAATGGAAAATAAAATATGAAATGTTAGTCCTACATTGAAAATTTGGGAAAACATTTATAAGTTTATAAATGTTAACCTTTCATTAACTCATAAGTTTCAAAGAAATATAAGGCGCTCTCTCGTGCACCCAAGCGCAAGGGATTGCAAATTACAGAACGATTTTGGGTGCTCGTGTGTACCTGCGGACATGAATGTCGCTCCGAAAATGCCCAGTTACGCTGGCTCATGTTTTAACACTTAGAAAGAGTTTTCCAATTCATTTATTTTCCCTTAATGTCACCCATTTTAAAATTTTGAATTACCCTTAATTAAGAGATTTCAAATTTTAATTTTGATTAAAAAAAAAAACCGTTTGAATTAATTCTTATTAAATTGTAAAAACGGTTTTGTTTAATTGACGCAATTAACACTAAACGTTTTTTTTATGATTAATGGGAAATTAATTCTAGAGCTCCTCCCCCTTGTATAAATTTGAGGCCTTGGAGACCTCAAGACTCGGTTTTGCTTTTTGTTTAAATTGTTAATTTCTACGTTTTTGTTAACAATAATCCTCTTATCTCTTCGTCCGATGCTGTGGTTTGCAAAAAAGACAAAAAAGAATCAATTGTTAAAGACGATTTTCTTGGTCGCTTTCCTCCTTCTGAAATAAGGGGTTGTCTAACAATAGAGACATTGATTGTGAGATAAGACTCTCTTTTCAAAAGGGTCCCATCAGTGGTTAGATAAATAAGGCCTGAACGGTGGCATAAAAGCCTTAGAAGGGCTGCCGTGCCTGATTCGACTCACCATTATGAGGCCTTCTTTGTCTGCGCATTACCCAACTTCCTTCATCCAAATAGCCATAGGAGAAGCTGAGCTAGCTAAACTAAGTCCGTAGCTAAAGTTCTCAAACAGGAGTTCCATTCCCCTTACTCGTATTGTAGGAAAATCTCGTAACTAGTAGTTCTGGTTAGCCCACTTACTCGAGCACACTCTCAACTTGTAGATGCGCCATTCCCGCCTTCCCCCACAAGAACAGAAAAACCAACAGACCACGAACACCAGCACGCATGAAAACAGCCCTTTTAAAAAAAGACCCAAGGAGCAGGCATCCATCCACTTATAAATATCAAATGGCCTTATTTATGTTCATTAACTACTTCTATCGAGCAAGTTAGTAGCCTACCTCGGCTAAATATTGGGACAAAGAGCAATAACCGTGTTTATCCTTCTAATAAAGAAACTAAACCTTACCTAAAGTACCGATTCACCCACTACTGCCAAATACCAAAGCATTAGTTGAGAGGCGCGCAAACTTGTGTCTATACTCATACCCTTGAAAAGCAAATTGGCATATAATATGAAAATAAATAAGTCATAGATAGCAGCACACTCTGGCTGCAGGCGGAGAAAGAAGGGCGATGCAGAAAGATAAAATTGGATTAATTCCGTGAGTGATGTTTTTTCTTGGTGGAAGAGGATCTCAAGCTATTATTATTATTATTATTATTATTATTATTATTATTATTATTATTCAATTTCAATTCTTCTCTCCCTAATGGACATTACTTTTACACAATCTCTCTTTATTTTCTCCATTTTTAATTTAATTTTTTCGTTGTGCTTGCTGAACATGCTTTATAACTCATCTGAATTGATTGCAGAATTGAATATTATGAATAACATGGTCTGTAATTGTTTTAGCAAACATAATCGGGTGTTTCTGTTTTATTAAATCGAGCTTTTTATATGCGGAATAGGTTGGGGCTTGAGATTTTAGTATGAAATATTACCAGCAATATTTTTAAAAGGCTAGAGGAGGTTTGAGGTGTTTTCTCTGGGTGAGGCGAGGCAAGATGTAGGCACATAATTTTCAGGGTATTGTCAAATGCACCCACACAATATTAAACAAAATCAGAATGCCAAGTATACTGATCAAATAATAATAATATTAACATTTTCAGTTGTAAAATCATAACCAATGTTGAAACGTTAAATTATCTACACTCTTCAAATGTTAAATTCTACAAAATCAACATTAATAATGTATTGAGCAGATGATTTTTTTTGGTTGTCATTTTGGAGCTAAAAGTATTAATTTTCTGAGTGTAAGGTCAATGTACTTCAAATATTAACCTCTATATCTTTTTTTCCTAAAATATTTAGTTTAAAGAGAGCACATACATGCTTTTGGGGTGAGTTCAAAGGTTTTTACAAAAGTGGGTGAGAAACAATAATAGGGCTGGGACCAGTTCGGTTCCTAGCCAATTTTTGAAAAACCGTTAACCGAACCATTAAATTATAACGGTTCGATTCTAAGTATAAAAAAGTGAAGAACCGTTTAAGAACTGAATCGGTTCTAACGGTTTGATTCCTCCGGTTTATCGGTTAACCGTTAACAAAAGAAAAACCAAAATATTAACGGTTATTCGGTTCTTCCGATTTATTGGTTAACCGTTAATAAGAGAAAAACCGAAATATTAACGATTATTGGAAAGAAATAACGGCTATTGTAAAGAAATAATGGTTCTAACGGTTTTAATTGTTCTAATGGTTCGGTTATTAAGCATTAGAATATAGCTTAGAAGGAAAAGTTCAATAATGGTTATCGGAAATAAATTATATTAAGAACCGTTAACAGAACTGTTAACAAATGACAAGAACCGAACCGTTAAAAAAAATTAGCAAATTTTGAAGAACCGAACTGAACCGGTTTTTATTGGTTCGGTCCGGACCGGTTCTTCGATTTTCGGTTATATTTTCCCAACCATAAACAATATTGTGCAGGTGCATTTAAGAACTTCCAGAAATGGAATTATTTCTCATTTTGTAAATTTGTGTAAAATTATCAGTTGACTAGAATATATCATTAGTCCATTTTTAACATAGTGTAAACTGCTTATTTTGTGAGAAATGGTGTTGCCAGTTCTTCTGTTTCATTATTTGATGTTATTGAAAAAGTGTTTCCTACTATATATGCTGGGCAGTTTTCTAAAAGCTTTTATGTCAGTCACTCAGTCTCTTTATGTTATTCGTCTGAATGAGTAATTGTAAAAATCCCTGACTGCCTAGTATACAGTTGTCCTGGGAATATTAAGCAGTGCTGAATGTTTCACATGGGCATATTTACAGTTTATGTATTTTGGTGTTGTTAAAATCCCCACCTAGGTCTAGGAACTAACTGCCACCAATCTACTGGCGATTGCTTTTCCAAAATCATGCTAATATATTGTATTTGACCAAGTGTTTAATTTCCTCTATGGTCTTTCAAATTAAGAACATGAAAAAATACGAAGCTCTCTCCACATTTTAATGAATTACGAAAAAAAATACTAATCAGTCGTATATATACACACATCGGAAATGCTCTTGTGATGGAATTCTTTACTTTAAGAACAAAAAGGAATGTCCAATTCAAGGGATAAATGGATGGTTTTTTCCTCCCCCCCCCCCCCCCAAAAAAAAAAGAAAGAAAAATTCATCAAAAAGTTCAAAGTAGAAGTGGGTTTAATGAAAATGTAATATATATGTTTATATTCGTCCATTGAAATTTTATATGATAATATTACCAACATCTAAAAACCTCGAGGGTTGCCTCAGTAGTAAGGGCGTACTTAAGATTGTGTGTTTAGGCGCACAATCTCAAGTTCGATTCCCCGTTGTGTCAAAATTCTTGGGGCTGCTAGGGCATTTTCCGGTCGATAAGCGCCACGGCTTTCTGGGATTAGTTGGGCTGCCCAAATACCCACGAATATTACAAAAAATAAAAAATTACCAACTTTTTGGTGGAAATTATCTACTCATTATAGAGATCGTCTCCATAAAGTTTCACAAAAAAATTCATTCATTTGCCCCTCAAAATGGACGGCCTTTATTGTTCTTAAAGTAAGGGATTCACGTATAAGAGTAGTTATGTAAATATATGTGCATATTTCGATTTCTCATGGAGTACTCAGGCCTCTCAAATATAAAATGTGAGTGGGGCTTTTGTGGAGTTTTAGCATACAAATCATCATCCAAGCCAGAATAAATTTACTTTGGCAATTATTAAGAAATCTTGGGAGTGTTTTTCCTTTCTCTTTTTTAAGAAAGAGAGAGAAAAGGAATCTCTAAGTCTCTTCCCAATTTTCCATTGACATTTGTTGTTTAACTTGAACATCTCTGCTGGCCTCAAGCCCTTTTATGAAAGACATGCTTTTGCTTTGGATCAACCAAATCATTATAATGTTTTCTCAAAGGTATATGAGTATACTCTTTATTTATGGGGGTGATCTAAAAAAAAACTTGGTTGAAGTTTTCAGGAGGCTTTTTTTGTTCCTTTTCAAAATGGCATTCTTTAGTTAGTGAAAGTGAAACTTTTGTAGTATTTTCATCTTAGAAAAGTTTGTGCCATGAAGCTTATGGATTTTGGACCTATATAGGTGGCTTGCTAATTAAGCTCTTATAAGCTATTTTGAGGATGGGAGACCTTGGTGAGATTAGGGCTTTTAGGATGGGAAAAGTTGTTGGTGAGATTAGGGCTTTTAGGATGGGATAATTTATTTCTAGTATAATTGTGGAGGAGTATAGGTCTAAGAAAAGGAAATTGTTCTCTTTAAAATTGATTTGAGAAGGCATATGGTTTTGAACTTCTTGGACTGTGTTGGTAAGATAGGCTTGGAAAAAGATGGAAACCGCCAGGGGGGTTTAAAATCTTATATTTATTTATGAAAAGACCATATGGGAGGTGTTTGTTCAAGATTTTGAGATAGAAGGGTAGAGTGGTAATTTAACAATTTAATTTGTTGACAACACCATTTTCTCTGTGTCGGGTGATAAGGTTGAGTTTAGTGCTCTTCTTTAACTGAGAGAACTGAGAAGTCTCCGGAGGTGCATCAAAATCAATGTCCTAAAAGTTGTAGGCATAGGTTGAGGTGTTTTGTTGTGACAAGTCTAGCAGTTTGTTTGGATGGAAGGAATGGGAAGGAAATGAAAGGAAAATAAGAGGAAGGATTGCATTTCTTTTGTTTGGATATAATATTTAAAAAGAATGGAATGAAAATGGAAGGAGTGGGAGGGAGTGTCATTCTTTTTTGTTCCCTTACTTTCTTTCCTTTCAATATTGGGAGGATTGGGAAGGAAATGAAATATTTTTAATAAATAATTTACTTTTTTAATAAATTACATTCTTTTCTTTCCTTTTCTTCTTTCTATCCAAACAGAGTTATTTTCATTCCCTTCCTTTCCCTCCGTGTCTATCCAAACAATAATAAAATTAAAGTCATTCAATTCAATTCCATTCCATTCATTTCCTTTCATTCATGATTAATCATTTATTTTTTGCTCCCACCTTTCAATCCGAACGGACTGTAGTGTTCTAAAAATCACCGCCTACGGATATTTATTGACCAAACTCTTAATTTCATTTTAGAAGTAAAGCTGGATTTTATTTGTATTATGTTATTTTAAATAATCAATATATACAAATCGCTTCTTTTGATTAAGACTAATCCCCGATTAATCCCCTAAGCGCTTGTACCTCGTACCCCCTAGTTGCCCTGGGAACTCCTACTGACTTTTAAAACATTGCAAAAGTTGAGAAGTAAGCTTCAAGAAGTTACAATGTAAACCTTTCGTGCATGATAGTTTTAAAATGAACAAATTCGAATTATTTAAAAAACTAGTATAACTTAAAAAAAATGCCAAAAAAAATAAAAAGGAATAACAATTGCCTAACCATTTTTCAAAATAGCAAATAACATAAAAAGACTGAATAAATATAAACATATAAAATGATCAATGATATGAGTTCTTCTTCTTCATGTAGAAAACATTAAGTGTTTTAAAAGGCGGCTTGCGGTCATGTAGGCCGTGTATGGGCACCCCGATTAGTATCTAGGTGTGTGATTAATCGTTTGATGAATTAAGTGGCCACCTAATTGGGTTGGGTGGGGCTAGATGGGTTGAGTAAGGGTTAGGCTGGTAGGCAGAGTTTCTTTTTTCTTTTATTCTTTGTTCAAACAGCTGCCTTTTTTTCTTTTGAAAACAAATTACTATTTAAGAATCATTATACTAAATATCATATTGTAAAATAATTATTAAATATAAAAATAATACCGTGGAAACTGGAAAATAAACGGAGGGCCCACAATTGAGGCTCGAATTGAAAAAAGTACTATTGGAACTATGAAGCGGCCGCCGAGTCCGGTGGAAGAATTGGAATTAATTATTTAATTTTAATTTTTGATTCAGCAAAGATTCTTTAGGGATTCGTTTGGAACTCGGGAGGATTCAAAAATTGTCTAATTTCCCTCTTCTTTTATTTATTTATTTAAGTTGACATTGCTTTTCTTCTGTTAAAAATTACTTTTAACTTATATATATACTATGATAATAGGCCACAAAATTCTTCACGTCACTTCAAAATTCCAAAGCTTCTCACATATGACTCTAACTTCCAAACCAAACACCAAACATGATCCTTTCAAAGTCTAAACTCAGAAATGACAAAGAGAAGCTTTCTAAACACGATTGATTCTTACTTCAAGTTTCATCTTTATAAAATTTCTTCTTACTACTATGAACCATAGTTTTCTAGTCACCATTTCTTCTTATTTTGATAAAAAAAAAAAAAAAAAACAATAACTATATTTTTACTCATACTTATTTTGGACAGAAAAAATATAAACTCTTAGATTTGTAATATAATTCCACAATATTCATGATAGTTTTGAGAGTCAAATTTTTAATAGAGTTTGTAAATTTTAAGAATGCAAAATTTTAGATAATAAAATAATATCATTTTAAAATAATATATGTTTAATAAGCTGGTTTGATTTGGGTCCGTTCAGTTTTATATTAACATACCCCAAGCTCAAACAAAACATATTCGATTTTAATTTATTTGTTTTAATTCAATTTTTTTGCCGATTCGGTTTTTAACAAATAGGTTACAATTAGAACAGTTGGTTATTTTCGTGTTCGCCACAGTTGTACAAGCTGGACGGTAAAAAAAAAAAATTGTTAACTTGAGGGGAAGTGGTGGCAAAATTAGTCATCGCCACAGTTTTAATTTTTTTTTTTTTGACGAGAAACCCCAGAAAGATAAAACTGGATTGATTCCGTGAGTGATGATTTTTCTCGTTCGGAGAAGATCTCAAGCTATTACTATTATTCAGTTTCAATTCCTCTCTCCTTAATGGAAGGTACTTTTACACAATCTCTCTCTCACTCTAAACCCTAAATATCTATCTTATTTTCTCCATTTTTAATTCAGTGGCTGCTATGTGCTTGCTGAACATGCTTTAGAACTCCATAATTGAATTGAATGAATAATATGGTCTGTAATTGTTTTTATCAAATTTAATTGGGTATCTCTGTGTGCTGATCTTTGTGTTTGCGATCTTGGGTGTGCGAAAGTTGTGTCAAATCCAGGTTTTTGTATGCGAAATAGTTTAGGGCTAGAGTTTTAGTTGGAAATCTATTACCAGTACAAAGGGGGAACCCATAGTTTGCTGACTTGGGCTGCTTCAGGAAAGCTGTAGGGAAAGTTTTGTTGTGCTAATTTAAAGAATGCAAGGAAGTCTGGCAAGAAACTTGGAATAGTTTTGAGTAAATAATTGTTGGTTCTGGGGCTTTAGATTTCTTGGCTATCGGTTCAATACAAGGTTTTTGCTGGGTCTGGTTGTGAAGAGAAAAAATACGATGGCGCTTGGGATAAAATACTAGATTAGGCCAAATCCAAAGGAATTATGGCTAAATTACCAAACCTCACGAAGACTTTGTTTTGAGGAAATGGGTTTTGGTGACACAGAATATCCTTGTTCTTCCTCTCCTCTACAATCACTTCGAGTTGTGGTTAGGACTAGGATTTCACATTCCCTTGCGATAAACCTGGCAATTGGCGGGCTGGACGGCCTTAAGCGGTTCCCGGTGGGTTTGTTGCAGGCCAGTAATTCAACGGGCAGTTGTGCCGGGCCAACCTCGATTTTTTCCAACAACCTTTGGTGCAAATTCTGGGCGTATCTAATTTAGCTTCAAAGAAATTTAAAGATGGATTTATGGGCCTTTAAGAGTTACCAAAATGAGAAATTTAAAAGAAAATATTTTCTTGATTTTGAAATGATAAAATTATATTTCTTTTGTTAGACTATCTTCACCTAACTTTGGTGGTTCTTGAACGGGTGAAACATAAGTTCACCTGGTTAGCCCGCTGAAACCCCCACATTTTAAATTTCTAGCCCTTTTCAGCCCCCAGGTTTCATTAGTATTGGCCCCAATGAGCAATTCTCCCATAACAAATAATTTTCAAAACAAAAAGGAGTATGAAACCCCATCCATCATGGCTGGACAAAAATTCTACAGTTGTGATGGTTTTTAGTAGTTTCTAGGTTTTCTGATTATGAGAGAAGGTTGTTAGATATCACGGCGTTATGATATGGTGATGAATCATGCTGATGAATAATTAACTAAGGGCTGATGCTTGTGTGATGATCATAGGTGGAAATTGTGGGATAGGTGGTTGCTTTGATAGCAAAATGATGCAGCACAACTATTCAGATTTCTTACCTAACACCGACTTGATTCAGAGATACATTATGTGAAAAAAGTGCTCCAAAAGAATAGATCAACTTAAAGTAAAACAGGATTTATGAAGGGAAAAACTTAAGTAAAAGAGCAATTCCAAACTTTTTGGAACAATATTCAATAATCAATTTGACGTTACGTGTGGCGAAAATACCAAATTGCTCTTATTGCGTGCTTAAGCTCTCTTTTTGTGCACTTTTATCTTTCTCTTTTGCTATTCTGTTTTATTTCAAGGTTTATTGTAAATGCTTTCCTAAAAAAGAAAGGTTTATTGTAAATGTTTTTATTTGCATTTTTTGTTTGCATATTCTTGTAACTGCGGCGTTTGTGTTTACACATTTTTGTAATTGCAGTATTGGACTGTACCCTTGCCCCCCTCTGTCGAGCGGTATACTAGTATAGACATATGTATACAGCATGATTGTTGTGGCAAGTCCCAATTTAGGCTCATTTCCTGCACACCCAACTCAAAATCATGCAAGAAGAGCGTACTGCTCTCGCTTTTACGTTGTATTATCAAGTCGAGTCTCACATGTCAACTCATCAGAGAAGGAGGCCTCCTTAATCCACGAAGGCAAAAGAAGGTAAAGTTTTGCCTTATATTTGGACAATTTGTTCATTGTCAATGATTTAATTTTTAACTGAGGGACTAGTCTATTGCAGATGTGATTGTTTTGATATGTATAAAGATCTAGTTCCGTATGCTGAGGCATTGTCTTGGCAGAAATCCCTTGTTAAAGATAGGAAGGCCTTAATCGAACGGAATGAGGACACTTCCGACATGCTGATAGCTCTTCAACATCACCCTGTTTATACATTGGGAACCGGTAGTTCCGAAGAGTACTTGAATTTTAACATCAACAAAGCCCCTCATGACATCTATCGGACTGACCGCGGTGGTGAAGTTACGTATCACGGGCCTGGACAGGTACTGGCTATATCTCTTCAGAATAGTCAAATTCAAAGAAACTTGATGGCACTATGGCAGTTAGACAGTTAACAATAATGAAAAACATGTTATATTTGTCATCAATAGAAGACAAAAGTATATGTATATATATATGTTAAAAAAGGAACACTTATAGATCTCCTTTGGTGTCTAAGCAGGACAACTTTTGAAGCTTGTTGGTTAATTAAGTGGATAATTGATTGAAGAACTTTCTTATCTATTGTATTTTGTCCCTAACTTGTTATACATTTTTTGATCTATAGCTAGTTATGTACCCTATCATCAATCTTCGTTATCACAAGATGGATCTTCACTGGTACCTCCGTGCACTTGAGGAGGTGATCATTCGTGCTCTTTACTCAACATTTTCTATCAAAGCTTCCCGGCTTGAGGGTTTAACCGGTGTTTGGGTTGGTAGGTTTTCCCAATCCTCTTCCTAATATTAAGATATTTTATTAGTTTATGCTTGCTTAGTGCAGTTGTCCAGACGATTATCTGAGGATTGGGATTGAATTCCTTTTATTGTGTGCACACAAATAAAAATTACTTAACTCCTTATCAATATGACTATATGATTGTATTATTTGTATGGCAAATAATCTAATAGATTTGGTTCCTTTATCAGGAGATCAGAAACTAGCAGCCATTGGGATAAAGGTGTCGCAGTGGATAACTCATCATGGTTTAGCACTGAATGTTACCACGGATCTTGCGCCCTTTCAAAGGATAGTTCCATGTGGGATAAGGGACCGTCGAGTTGGAAGCATAAAGGGTTTGCTGGGGGAACTTTTGTCCATCGATGATTGCCAACTGATTGATATCACCCACAAATCGCTGCTCAAAGAGTTTTGCGAAGTTTTCCAATTTGAACTCTGCTGCGTACCTATGCCTATATTGAATTTATCAGAGGGGAATCCGTCAATCATTGTTAATGAGGAATTAAATTAGCTGATATATTAAACATAACTTGTATTTTTTCTTTTTTCCCAGAGTGTATATATTGATGGGTGTACTGTATCTCCAATAAAGTGTTCTGCATATATATATATATATATATATTTATTTATCATCATTACTGTATATGCATTTGCATTTTCTACTCGCCAACAGACCTGAACCTATACAGACAACATTCTCTCATCTAAACCCACATTTTACAAGTAATGAAATTATTATGTCATAATTGACCATGTACAAGCTTTAGCTATAACAAAATTCTCAATCTCCTTACAATTACACTGTCAATCATATTTTTACAAGCAAAAATTAATTGGTTTCTTTCCATCCAAATAAGATACACGGTAATCACAATTGCGAGTCTTCCAATTCTTGAATGCAAGTCAGAACCATTGAATCTTTTAATTGCCAAATCAACTTCTTCATCCCAGCTAGCACGATGAGAGGGCAGATCCAGTTTTGCAGGTACTGCATTACATACATTTCTAGCAAAAGTACATTGAAAAAAGAGACGACCTCTATTTTCATCATTTAGTCCACAAAGCACACACCTACTATCATCCATAACACCCCAACGCATAGCACCAACTCGGCAATCTTGATTTAGTTCTCAACTTATCCCTACAAGCAAGCCAACAAATGAAGCTGCATTCAAGTATAATGTCTTTACACTAAACTTAACTTGTGCCAATGAACAACATAACACCTTCTTCTCAGCTTCTCCCATACTGATTTTATAGTAAATTTCCATTACTAGTTAGTATCCAGTTAACTTCATCCTCCCCATACACATCAGGCCTATAAATAGGCAACTGATTGATAATCTAGATCAGATCAAAAAATAGTGCTCTAGGCAGCACCCGCCCATCCTCAACATACTATCCGTTTTAGCAGAACTATTACTAATTGCATCATAAACAATACGACTCTCAAACTTTGTGTAAGGAGAGGCCCCATTGGATGTTAATTGTCATGCCAACATCATCATATAGATTGGCCATTGTACTTCACATATTCACTAGCCACTGTTCTCAATTTCATAAGCTTCTTCCAGGTCCAAGAAGTTTCAATTGTCCACTGCCCATATAACGCCTCGGTCTGACAAACACAATTTATTAACCAATTCCAAATTTAAAAAAAAAATTAGAAGAAAAGAAAATCACGATATATCAATATCTTTCAATGAGATCAACCATTTTGAGAACAAGGAATCCCAGATTTCCAAATCAACAATGGAAAGAGCAAACTTAGCTATTTCATGGGCTACTGAATTTCCGGAACGGGGAGAAAAAATGAACACAAAATTCTTTCCCCTGCTCTCAAGTCTAATAGATTCAACAATAGAACCTAACTCATTTAACAAAATCTCCTCCGAACTAATTAAATTAACCACCATTTGAGCATCGCTTTATTAATTATTGCATGACAAGCTAAAATCCAAAAGACCAAGGGTCAAAGAACGTTTACCAAATAATGACTTATCAAATTTTCTTCCTTTAAAATAATACTCCACCTGCCAAATCACACAATAATATTGACCTACTTTCAAAAGATACACAAATTCTTATAATAACTAAAACCATAAAACTATTAATTCAAATTTATCTTCTAATATAACCATAAACAAATCTCTAAGTCCACAAATAATACACATTGTCCCGAATTTATACTATCTAACTAAAAGATAATCACCTATAAACCACACCAACATCCTCAAGTGGCAACTTAAAATAATGCCTCCAAAGTACTTATTGCCTCCCGGTCCTAAAGTACGTGAACTTGAAATTGTTAATTACAATGGGGTGAGCACAAAGGGCCCAGTAGGGGTGGGAAAAGAGATAATACTTTGTAGAAAGCTTTGTTGTTGTCAAGATGTCAGGGCTTTGTTTTACTTTACAATATCAACTGGCCCAACCCTAGTAAGATATTATTTGCTTTGGCACAATGTCGCATGGTTTTATTTTTGGCAAGTGCTACCATAGCAACCCCCAAAAAGCCTTTTACTAGTGGGAACCAAGGGTTTATATGTAAAGCACTTCAAGTTTCCTCCGCTTCTCTGATGTGGGATTTTACAACACTCATCAATACATGCTCAATTATAAATCAGCACACTATTTGCATTCTATGAGTTCTAAAAGTGTTGTCAAAAAACTGGGCCACTAGTTGGACTGCTAATAAGTTAAGCTATAGTTGTAAGGTCCAGCTTGTTATTTCTATTTTGCATAGCATACAAGCTTATTGGAGTGGTATCTTCGTTCTGCCAAAGGATGAACATAGTGGATGAAATTCTTAGAAGGTTCCTGTGGTCTGGGAATGAGTTAAACAAACATGGTACTAAGGTAGCTTGGGAGGATGCGTGGTGTCCTATTAAGGATCGAGGCTTAGGGGTGAAAGACATTGTTGTATAGAATAAGGCTAGCATGGTTATGGACTTAGGATTTAGCCAGAAAGAAAGATGACCTACGGCCAAAGTGGTGTCATCAACATAGGTCAAGGAATAAAAGTCTGGAGGGGGCGAGGGGGGGGGGGGGGGGGGGGGGGGAGCGCAATGGTCAACTGAAACTTCTCGGACTTGGAAGAAGCTTATGAAATTGAGAACAATGGCTTGTGAATGTGTGAAGTGTACTGTGGGTAATGACCAATCTACATGGTGTTGGCATTACAATTGGCATCCAATGGGGCCTCTCCTTGCAAAGTTTGGGAGTTGTATTATTTATGACGCAACTAGTAATTGTTATGCTAAAATGGATGAGTATGTTAATGAGGATGGGTGGGTGGGTGGGTGCTGCCTAGAGCTCTCTATCTTATGATTTGATCCAGATTATCAACTAATAGCTTAGTTATAGGCCTAATGTGAATATACGGAGGATGAAATTAACTGGGTGCTAACTAGCAGTGGAAAGTTTATTATAAAATCAGTTTGGGAGAAACTGAGTTTGGAAGAAAGTATTCTACTGTTCATTGGTATAAGTTAAGTTTGGAATAAAGACAATGTCCTTAGATGCAGCTTCACCTAAATATAGATTGCTAAGTTAGGAAGGGTGTTACTGGTGATATAGTGCGCGTGCTTTGTGGCCTAAATGACAAGAATAACAGTCATCTTAAATAAATAAGAATTTTTTTAGAGTTGGTCAAGTAGCAAGATTGAGCCATGACTTCAAACTCGACACGACGACATATACAAAATTTGTAGGCTAAATGTGAACGTTTAATTCTAGCGTAGATGGTTTGCTTACGATCAAATCAGGAAAAACAAATTGACACAGGTAGGCACTTAGAGGGTTTTCTATTTTGAATGGAGTGAAAATTATGGGACCTAAACTCAAACTGAACTTAAAAGTTCGATCTCAGTTCAATTCAATTTTGGTTACTAAATATTCCAAATTCCAACCCAAATCAAACTTTTCAATTTGATTTTACTAAGTTTTCATATATATATATATATATTAAATAAATAAATTGTAAGCAATACTTATTTTGATCAAAAAAATAATAAAATATATTTTTGCTCATACTTATTTTGGATAGAAAAAATATCAACTCTTAGATTTATAATATAATTCCACAATATTCAACATAGTTGATAAAGTCAAATTTTCACTAGATTTTAAGAATGCAAAATTTTAAATAGTAAAATAATATTATTTTAAAGTAACATATATTCAATGAGCCGGTTTGATTTGAGTCCGTTCAGTTTTACATCAACACATCTCAAACTCAAACAAAACATATTCGGTTTTGATTTCCTTGCTTTAATTCAGTTTTCTTTCCGATTCGGTTTATAACAAATAGATTACAATTAGAACAGTTGGTTATTTTCGTGTTCGCCAAAGTTGTACAAACTAGACGGTAAAAAAAAAAAAATTGTTGACTTGAGGGTAAGTGGGGGGCAAAATTAGTCATCGCGTACAGCAGCATCAGAGAAAGTGGCAGTATGGAAATACGAGTATCGAGCCAGACAGCAGCACACTCTGGCTGCAGGCGGAGAAAGAGGGGCGACGACAGTTTTTCCTTTTCTTTTTATTTTTGACGAGAAACCCCAGAAAGATAAAACTGGATTGATTCCGTGAGTGATGATTTTTCTTGGTCGGAGAGGATCTCAAGCTATTATTATTATTATTCAATTTCAATTCCTCTCTCCCTAATGGAAGGTACTTTTACACAATCTCTCTCTCACTCTAAACCCTAAATATCTATCTTATTTTCTCCATTTTTAATGCAGTTGTTGCTATGTGCTTGCTGAACATGCTTTAGAACTCCATAATTGAATTGAATGAATAATATGGTCTGTAATTGTTTTTATCAAATTTAATTGGATATCTCTGTGTGCTGATCTTTGTGTTTGCGATCTTGGGTGTGCGAAAGTTGTGTCAAATCCAGGTTTTTGTATGCGAAATAGTTTAGGGCTAGAGTTTTAGTTGGAAATCTATTACCAGTACAAAGGGGGAACCCATAGTTTGCTGACTTGGGCTGCTTCAGGAAAGCTGTAGGGAAAGTTTTGTTGTGCTAATTTAAAGAATGTAAGGAAGTCTGTCAAGAAACTTGGAATAGTTTTGAGTAAATAATTGTTGGTTCTGAGGCATTAGATTTCTTGGCTATGGGTTCAATACAAGGTTTTTGCTGGGTCTGGTCGTGAAGAGAAAAAATACAATGGCGCTTGGGATAAAATACTAGATTAGGCCAAATCCAAAGGAATTATGGCTAAAGTACCAAACCTCACTAAGACTTTGTTTTGAAGAAATGGGTTTTGGTGACACAGAATATCCTCGTTCTTCCTCTCCTCTACAAGCACTTCGAGTTGTGGTTAGGACTAGGTTTTCACATCCCCTTGCGATAAACCTGGCAATTGGCGGGCTGGATGGCCTTAAGCGGTTCCGGGTGGGTTTGTTGCAGGCCAGTAATTCAACGGGCCAGTTGTGCCTGGCCAACCTGGATTTTTTCCAACAACCTTTGGTGCAAATTCTGCGTGTATCTAATTTAGCTTCAAAGAAATTTAAAGATGGATTTATGGGCCTTTAAGAGTTACCAAAATGAGAAATTTAAAAGAAAATATTTTCTTGATTTTGAAAAGATAAAATTATATTTCTTTTGTTAGACTATCTTCACCTAACTTTGGTGGTTCTTGAATGGGTGAAACATAAGTTCATCTGGTTAGCCCGCTGAAACCCCCACATTTTAAATTGCTAGCCCTTTTCAGCCCCCAGATTTCATTAGTATTGGCCCCAATGAGCAATTCTCCCGTAACAACTAATTTTCAAAACAAAAACGAGTGAGAAATCCCATCCATCATGGCTGGACAAAAATTCTACAGTTGTGATGGTTTTTAGTAGTTTCTAGGTTTTCTGATTATGGGATAAGGCTGTTAGATATCACGGCGTTATGATATGGTGATGAATCGTGCTGATGAATAATTAACTAAGGGCTGATGCTTGTGTGATGCAACGATCATAGGTGGACATTGTGGGATAGATGGTTGCTTTGATAGCAAAATGATGCAGCGCAGCTATTCAGAGTTCTGACCTAACACCGACTTGATTCAGAGATACATTATGTGAAAAAAGTGCTCCAAAAGAATAGATCAACTTAAAGTAAAACAGGATTTATGAAGGGAAGAACTTAAGTAAAAGAAAAATTCCAAACTTTTTGGAACAATATTCAATAATCAATTCGTAGACCTAATGAGGCTTTATTTATTGGGCCTGTTCCTAGTTTGAAGTGAATATGATCCTCTCAGCGCCTACTAATTTAAATTCAAAAGGGAGTAGTAGAACTGATTAGATATGATGAATCGAAATAATCCTCAATTTCCTAAGTTATGTACTACCCAATTAATACAAAATACAACAAATTTAAATGTTAAATACCTCTAGAAAGATACAATCCTAAATTCTAAATTTTCTTGTTAACAAATCCTGCATCACCATGCTGTAATCCTGTGTCTACCTGTGTGCAACAGCATTGTCCTACCTTAATAGTGTTGGCAAATAGATTATGGATCTGAATGCGCTAAACTGGTTAGATCACGCGTCTTTTGGTACTTCGGGCTGATGATGATGCCATTCCACTCTTTCTACACTAGGTATGAAGGATCTTTGGCAATTCAATACCATGGAGTGCCTATTTATAGGGTTTCCCTATAAGGGCTTACTTCCAAGCCATTGTTGATCAAATAAATTAAATCCATATTCCCATGATGCAGGCATAGTTGAGTTTGTGAGATCAGTGATTTCCCTTCCTATTATATTCCTTTGACGTGTAGAAATGTCCTAAATCTCTCGGGATCCACTATTTTCATTGGACCGGAGACATTCATGTGGCTGCGGTGGATTGAAAAGACAATTATGGTTAAAAAGTTAAAGCGATTAGGTCTTCTTAGTTTGGTCTCTACTGCACCTAACTCAGCCAAGTGTGGTCATGCTTTCTTGGAAGTTCTGTTCTTTGCAGGTCAATTGGCTGTATTGCTAGAGCTCTATTTTTGAAGAGTGGTATTTCGTAAAATATATTGACAGCTATGTGATTACAATGACTCACAAAGTGGGTATAAATAAGATACAAAGCAAGCTCTAATTCAAACTCACTATGATTAATTACTCATTAAACAATAAGATAGCAATATAGGAAAGGAAATAAATACAATCCAACTTTTTAAGGAATGACTCAATTACCCGCTTGGAAGACTTAATGAGAAATTATGAATATTAGGATAAAAACATGTTCTAAATTCCTCCATGCTATTACATATTTTGTCTAGAGGCATCAACGTCTGTTGTAGACGCTAGATCTCCTTGAAGTATAGAGTTGTAGTCAATTTGGTAGTTCTAGAAGTAGAATTAGGCAATTTCAAATTTTACTTGAAATGACATAATTTGAATTTTCATGAATTGCCGTAAATTATCATATCGGATTGTTCGTTTTTCACAACCAAACACAATTAAACGCAAAAGTTGCAAATTGTAAATTGTCTAATTCGCAATTTGAGTACAACCAGACGGGCCCTTAATCAATTTTCTTATCAATTGTTTATTTGACTAAAGACAATGAAATAATTTCATAGCTACAAATATCTTCTAATGAATCAACCTAATCCCATAAATGAGATTCTTGATTTCCAACATGAAGGACAAAAGGGATCCAACGCCCTTCACCAAGAACTTGAGCAAATGGCTGGTATTTGGTCTCATCTTGGCGTGGTTTGTTTAATTTAGGGAGCATAATTGGTTTGGTGATCTTTTTGTCCATACTTTCTCACCAATATGGACAAGTATGGTGGCTGATTGATGGAATGATCATCGGTTCATAACATTAAGTGATCGCTTGGTTCGAGTATTTGTTTGTTATTGGAATCCAAAATGGTAAAGTTCATATGGAAAGTTTGAGACTCATCAACTTATAATTCAACCTCTTGACATGAATTGTAAGCAGTGGTGGAGACCGTGGAGCCATTAAGGGAGAAAGGGGTTCAATTGACCCGCCCCTCTTTATTTTTAAAAAAGTTACTAATATATATTTGCCTTGCCTTAATTTGATAAATTTAGTTTGATGAATTGATGCCCTATTTACCTTGTTGGTTGTTTAATTTAGCCTTTTAATGCTATATTTTGCTTCTAGTTGTTGGTTGTTTGATAAATTTAGCCTTAATTTTAGTTAGCCCTAGTTTATTAGTAGTTTTATTTGTTCTTGTAAGTTTTTGTTTATTTTGCACACTATTTCTTGTTTGATGCTTTATATTGTTATTTGTTTGATCTTTATGGTTATATTTTATTGCTTGTTTGGTCTTTATTTAATACCCTAAGAACTTTAGCCCTAATCTTAGTTAGCCCCAATGATTGTTTGGTAACGTCTATGATGCACGGACACTCTCTCGGAGGCCACGTGTCCTGTCCGACACATGTTTGAAAGTCTGACACGCGTGTTGGAGAGTGTCCCATAGTTTGTTATTTTTTTTAGGCGGACACGTAGAAAGGGATCAAATTATAAATAACTAAAAATATATAGGTTCAAATAATAATAAAACAAACATAACAATCTTTCTCTTTCCTGTAAAACCACCCCAGTCACCATCGAAACTTGAACCAAACGAGCGCTAAACATAAATGTACTACATGTTGTCTCTGCTTGTTTTTAGTAGTTACTTGCAGCAGGGAATTTTAATACTAACTCATGTTTTGCTACGTTCCTTGGATGTTCTAGAAAAACATTTGCCTCTGTGGTACTTGTTGTATACATTATTAGCTAGGTGAATGTCAATAATGCGGCTGTTTCTGGATGTTTCCCCAATGTAATATTTAGCATGTGTATAACAACTGTGCATGTACACGTAATTTGCTGATTGAATTTGTTGTGTTATAATGTTGGCATTCATGTACTCTACCTCTTTGAATTGTCCCTACATGCTTTCATTGGTTACTTGCGGTAGGGTATTTTAGAGTAAACTATCCATATGCCTCCTAAACTATGGCTGTAGTTTCAAAATGCTCTCTGAACTAAATATCGCACTTATTAAACCCTAAAATTATATCCCTTGTTTTATTAGCCCCTTCCATCCATTTTGGATGTTAAAGTTGACGGAGAATGGTCATTTGCTCCACACATGACCATTTTTAAGGGTATTTTGTTCTCTTTGTACTTTTACTTTTCTTTTTTGCTCTCTCATGTGCCTTCCCTTATTTTATTGATTCTGCTCTCTCATGGAGGGAAATGTTAGTTTTCAGTAGATAGACCAAAATACCCTTAAAAAATGGTCATGTCATAGTGCACCTGACCATTCTCCATCAACTTTAACGTCCAAAATGAACAGAAGGGACAAAATGAAACGCAGGAGATGGTTTAGGGGCTTAATAGGTGCAACTTTTAGATCTGGTCCATTTTGGAACTCTAAACCACAGTTTTGGTGGCATGTGGGTTCAAACTTATAAAAAGCCGAAGTCATCAATTTGGCTGATTAATCCCTGCTTTTTTAGCCAGGCAATTTTACCAAACCACTAGGTCACAATAGCGGCATTTAGATGGTGACTAGTTCCTCGGCACCGATGATTAATCCCAATTTTTAGAACACTGGGTGGTTAATTTCCTCGGGAATATTAATAATAAATCATGTTTCCCTATGTTTCTTAATTATCCTAGAAAAACATTTCATGATAGAATTTTGGGAATCCAAGCTAACCATCCGTCTTGTATACAGGTGGGTCCCCAGACCTGGAATCAGTGGGGTCTGGGACGAAAAAGTCCAGTGTTTCATCAGGTGGTAGGTCTCAGGAATGCAAAGAGTTCCTCCGAAGATTTGTAGATAGTGAAATCCTGACAGCAAACCTCGAGGATTGGTTCGAAGAACTCGCAGAAAAGTCGGAACTTAAAACCCCTAGCTTTGACGTTCCTTTCGAGCTGATAGATCTTCAGAAGTTCGATTATGCATTGGAAGGCGTTTCCTTTCAGCAGATGATTCGGATGCCCAGTCCCGTTTACGCTTCACCATCTGGGGTTACTGAAGCCACTGCCTATCTCGCTATCGAAGATTTTCTACATGCGAGTGTAAAGGGCTTGTGGGAGGCATTTTGGAGTGAAGACGACCCTATGCCCTTCTATGTTGCCTCTCTTTATGATCAAAACTTGAAATTCTACCAGGCCGAAAGAGCTATTGCAAATGGAAAACTCGGGGGTTTATGTGCTACAGCTATAATGCTAAAAAACCCTAGACACCCACACGGGAAATGGGACGATATTCTCGAATTGGCACTTGTTAAGCCCAGTATTGGAAGTGGGGCCGATGATGAGATAGACCACAGCCCTTCTCTTCCCCTTATTGGCGAAGCCCTCTTTTTTGCTCTCCGTATATTACTATCAAGAGGACTCAGTAGATCAAATATCCCTCTAAGTTTGAGTTCTGTTTATGTCCTTCTTGTTGATTCTCAATACGGTGGGGTCGTGAGAGTCGAGGGAGATTTGAGTAAACTGGAGTTTGATGTGAATAATGTGTATGAATGTGCTGCAGAATGGGTAAAAAATTATTCCCGAATTGCAGTTTCCCCTATTGGTAGAATCTGGAATAAGCTAGGGAATGCCAACTGGGGAGATATCGGGGCTTTACAGGTACTTTTTGCGATCTTCCATTCAATATCACAATATGCTGGAATGCCTAAGATCTCGGTAGAAGATTTGGCCGCTGATCATAGTTCTCGTCTTCAAATAAGAAGAAATGAAAGGCAATTGGGGAACACTAGAATGAATGGAAACGGTCTGTTCCGATTCGAGCAAAAGAGTTTTTCCCCCGAAATTGTTGAAGTACAAGAAGAATCATTTAATACAGAAGAGTTGGTAAGATCGATGAAACTTGAAGTTGGATCAGTTCTATGGTTGGAGGATTCGAACTGGCAAAAGGGTTATCAGATAAACGAAACTCTTGATGATGGTGAAATCCCTTACTATGTTGCGTCTTATGTTGAAGACCCTGGAAAGGCCTTGTTCTTATACATAGGTTCGCATCCTTCCCAGCTAGAGCCAGCTTGGGAAGATATGAAGTTGTGGTATCAAGTTCAAAGGCAAACTAAAGTGTTGACCATTATGAAACAAAAGGGCATATCTAGCAAGTATTTGCCGCAGCTGAGTGCTTCTGGGCGGATAATTCACCCCGGCCAGTGCAGGAGACCGAGCTCTGGTGGAAACTGTGATCACCCATGGTGTGGTACACCGATCCTCGTGACCAGCCCGGTTGGGAAAACAGTTGCTGATCTGGTTCGACACGGTCAATTCAGTTCAGACAAGGCGATCAAGTGTTGCCACGATTGCTTATCGGCTCTTTCAGCTGCAAATTCTGCCGGAATCCGGCACGGAGACATTCGGCCCGAGAATGTTATTTACGTGAATTCTGGTTTGAGGCAGCCTTATTTTGTCCTCATTGGGTGGGGCCACGCTATTTTAGAAGAGAGGGACCGACCAGCAATGAATCTTCATTTCTCATCAACTTATGCTCTTCAAGAAGGAAAGTTGTGCTCGGCTTCAGATGCGGAAAGCCTCGTGTATTTGCTTTATTTTTGTTCCAGCGGGGTTTCAGCTCCGGATTTGGATTCTGTCGAGGGGGCGTTGCGGTGGAGAGAAACCTGTTGGTCTACGAGATTGATTCAACAAAAGCTTGGGGATATCTCTGCAGTTCTAAAAGCCTTTGCTGATTATGTCGATAGTCTTTGTGGCACTCCGTATCCTATGGACTACGAAATTTGGCTAAGGCGGTTGAGGAGACATATTCGCGAAGAAGATCACGGAAAGGAAATTGAAGATGCATCTTCGAGTTAGCATGGAAGCTAGATGATACTTTTGCAAATTTATTTTGGTTGCTGTGCTGACAGAGCAAATATGGCTTCTGCCAGAGTTATGTACACCCATGGAAACATATGGTACAATTATTTACAACAGTACTTTGCTCCTGTAAAGACATAATTTTCTCTGGCAATAGTTGCAGCCCATCCTTCACGGACGTGTGCTACATGGTCCAGTCGAGGCTTTTGGCGACTTTTTGGATGAAACAGGCGAACCAGACCACGTACTACTACTAATTTATATATATCTGTTTGTGTAATTGCGATGAGTTAGTTTGTTCACGAGATTGTAGAAGCTGTCATTTATTTTTGTAAAGATGAAGCGTGGCTGTTCTAGTTATTATTGAAAATTTGTGTGAGAATTATTGCGTTTTCAGATGTTTTTTAATGTACTTTTGTGTGGATAGGCCACAATTTCGGGGTTATAAATGTTATTTATGTAAATGGCTTATCACTTTTGGTGCGTCAATGCTAATATATTTTAGGATAAATTGCACTTTGCCCACTTGAACTATTATCCAAATAACATTTTGCCTACTAAATTATTAATTTTAGCAATTTTCATTATAAACTATTAATTTTGTTGCATTTTACCTCAAGTTGTTAACAGTGTTAAAAAACAAACATAATTTGAGGGAAGGGCAAATATGAAAATTTACATTTAATAAACTTTCACCTTTCTATGGGGATTCTTCTTTCTAAACACCACCTTTTCAACGATTCTCTCTCTACAATTCACTGTCTCCACCTATCTGACCGGCAACTCTCTCCCATCCATTAATGGCAACCACAATGTTGAATTAAATATGAACCCATTTTCTCAAATTTTCTTTAATTTCTTGCAACAAATCTAAACCATTTTTTCTTAAAAAATGTCTAAAACTGTAGAGTAAAAACTCTATAAATTAATAAATTTTGAACCGGCCAACTTTATTAATTAAACAAGGTTTTAATTTATCAATAAATTAATAAATTATTAATTTATTGATAAGTTAATAATATATTAATTTACCAAAATATTTTTGTTTCCATTATTATTCTCTTAATGTTCTTTAGATTTTATTTTCTATAAACTTAATTAAGTAAAGTATATGTTTTTAACCCTGCTAGCATTTAAGATAAGTTGTAGCAAATTTAGTTTTTTGTAATAAAAATTGCTAAAATGAGTAGTTTTGTATGCAAAATGTTACTTGGACAATAATTCAAAGGGCAATTTAGCCTTTGTAAATTTCCAAATTTACTTCAAATTCCATCTATTTTTTAACTCCGATAGCAATTTGAGGTAAATTACAACAAAATTGGCAGTTTATAGTAAAAATTGTAAAAATCAATAGTTTGATAGGTAAAGTGCTACTTGAATAATAGTTCAAGTGAGCAAAGTGAAATTTACCCTATATTTCATTGGCAAGGGTGGAGACATTAGTTGGGCACACTCATTTTCTGGGTAAAATATGGAATTCATTTGTTTTTTCAATGTGATATTTCATTGGTTATTTCTTTATTTGTGTCTCAGCTGCTGCTTGTCTTTGTATTTGTTTTTAATTATCAACTTTCATCTCAGTGTACCCAATATATACAAGTGACAATTTGTGTTTTTTTTAATCATGTTATTGCCTAACACGATTAAACACGATTCAACAGACATGATTATATCCTAATACGTCTTAATACAAGTCAAAATAAAAAAAAATTATCATTTATACACGATAAGATATGATTAACGCAATATTAGTTTTATGAGAACGAAACGTACAAATTCTTGTGTCAGTTTTAGTTCATAATAGATATGAGAACGAGACGACAAATTCTTGTGTCAGTTTTATGTCAATATTCTATTTATATTATGATTCTTAAAAAAAGTTTCCATTTTAGTTTTTTGTGAATCCACTATAATTCTTCTACCAACAATTTATTAAATTTGGACCATGAAGTACTAAATTTAATCCTCTGATATTTAATGTAGTTATAGCTATATTATCTTTCCAATTGTACACCACCCGCAAAACGTTGTCTCACATGTACTATCTAATGCTTTTATGCTATATTTTATTATTATATATGTAAGCTTAAAAATAATAAAAATTAATGAACTACAAAGACCAAAAAAATAAAAAAATTAGGTTCAAATAAATTACAAACATAAATCTACTATTAACCATATTTAACTTACAAGATAGTCCAATAGAATAATCTATAGAGATTTTTATATTCCTTTGACGAACAAGCAAATTTTCATGGAATTTCAACTTTTCGTGTATGTAACCAATTTTAACAATATAGGGTAATTCTATTGTTGCACTACACCAAGCTATTAGCATTGTCACGGTTGAAATTTCTCTTTGTCACGGTTAAAATATAGGGTAACAATATATGTCAAATTTAACGACCTGATGTTTGTTGTCACGGTTCACCACCGAGACAACATGAGTTTGTCACGGTTTCTTAAGAGGACGTGCGGCTTTCTAAATCGCTAGAGAAAATGAAATTTCCAAAAATTTATTTAATACATACCTTCAACAAGCCCAAAAATTGAAGATTTAGACACCAAAAATTAAATTGGTAAAGATATATAATTCAATTTCAACATCACTAATTAAACAAACTTTCAAGCAAATCAAACTATATAATCCATGAAATGAAGTCTCAATAAAAAGAGGCATACAAACTAGCTAATATAAGTGCTTAAATATGAAGTCTCACTTTTAATTAATATGAAATCTCATAAACTTAAATTCGCATTCTAATAAGTTGAATATAAATTTCATCATCTCAGAGTTGGGTGCTCAATTGGCCAAAACTCAAATTCTCATTCAACCTCCATCCATGGCACTCCTTTGTGCAAATGGAATGGCCTCCTCTGGACCTATCATATATATGCTCCTCCTTTTTCTTTACATCTCATATGTTTATTTATGTATATCCAAATAAATATGTTACATGTAAAGCACCAAGCATATATTACAATTATCCAATGCATAATGTACTTTGGCAGAGGTATATAGTGGTTTAGCACCATTTTTTTAAACTAAATTTAAATGCTAATTAATAAATACTTAGGCGGAAAAGAAAGAAAGAAAGAATACAAGGAGTGTTAACTCCTAAGGAAAAAAATATTTATTATCTTGTTTCTTCAAAACATGATATTCATATAAAATTATTTTCCATTATAAGTCAATACTTTTTTAAAAAAGATAATTTAATTTCCATTTGCATTTGCATTTAAAATTATAATTGTAAATTTTATTTATTTATTTATATGTCTTTGAATGTCTTTGGACTGGCTTTTAGATTTGTGGGTTTCTGTATCTCCTTTATGAGGGTCTTTATCCTTCTTTTTTTTTTGGATATAGAGGCCTTTCTCAAGTAGCATGGATTGGAGTGAAGCAGAACTACACTTTCGGGCGGTCTAACTCAACGTTACCAAGATCTTTAGTACTTGCTTGTTAGGTTATATATATTTATTTTTTTAGTTTGTTTTTGTTTTTAGTTTTTGCATGGTGAAGATGGCTTTTGGAAGGGCTTTTTTTTTCTTCCTTTAATATTGTATGTTTTAGAGTATGCATGCATTAGTTTTGACTTCACCCGCTTTTCTATGGGTTTTTTACCTTGTGTTGTAAGATCCTTGATGCGATCAATATCATTACAATCTCTATAAGCTACATAAGGCTATCATTCATTCTCGTTGTAATGCTATGGTTCCATAATTAATAATATCGCATTTGTTTAGAAAACAAAAAGGTTGTGTGCATGCCTTCATAATAGAGTATTAGAGTGCCTCTTGAAAACTAATAACTAAACATGAGTGTAAAGATCCATCGAGTTGTTGAAATTAGTTATGAGTGTACAAGCCATGACATGATGATATCTTTTTTCCATGTTGCTTCATTGGCACGAGGCATATAGGCCACAACATGATCTTAGCCCCCAAAAACTTCTAACCTCGGTATAGCCCCTTCATGATCGATCTACTTGTATAAGTAGAAATTAACCTAAGCCCAAACAAGAGGCATCACAATAAACCACATGCCCCTAGCTTCCATGCTCGGCCAAAACAAGGATAGGAGTGAATGTCTACCTATTCTCCAATTCCCCAAAAGCTGTCTCACAAGCATCATCTCAAACAAAACGAACGCCTTTATGGGTTAGGCATGTCAAAGGTAAGGGGATACAACAAAAGTCTATAACAAAACGGCAATAGTATCCCTCTAGCCCCAAAACATTTCTAATTTCGAACATTTCGACAACTCTCCCAATTTCAAATAGCCTTTACTTTCGTCGGGTCCACCCAAATACCTCGTGCTAAGACTATGCCCAAGAATATCACCTCGTGCATCCTAAATTCACATTTGCTTAGCTTCAGACAGAGTTGATGGTCCCTTTGTATTTGGAATGTGAGTCAAAAATGTTCGTCAGTAATTTTCCTAAACATTGAGTTTGGTGAGAAAGGAAAACATAAGGGAAAATACTATTGGCAATGTGAGGAAAAATAAATGAAACAAAAAATAAGAAGAGGCAATTTTTTGCATAATTTTCCTTGGATATTACAGTATTTTATAACATGGTAAACAAAATATTATTATTTAAGTATTACATGAAGTGCTAAAATACACATGTAGAGTACACACTTCACTATAAATTTATTATAACGTAATTTAAGGAGGACAAATATAAACTTTTTGTTAAAATAAAATGGACAAAGTATAAATTATTACCTACTAAATTTATTTTGGCGTAATTCGAATGATATATAAAAATCTAAGGAGAGTCTAGTTGTATCTGAAGTGTTGAAATAGAGAGCATTCGCAAACTCAAGTAATTAACCTTCGTTCAACCTGCAAGCTACTACCGAAGCTTGAGGCAAGGTTAATCATTTGGTGTGTTAACCTAACAATTATGTGGTTGGAAGCCATAAAACATTTCAAAATAATAATGCTTTGGTGCAAATGGCTGCCATGGACATGACCAAATTATGAGCAATCATGTGTGTTTGCTTTATTGCTCAAATCCGTTGCATGCGAAGCACGAAAGATTGAGTAACCGGACTTGAAAGCAGTTAGAGCTAGGGTTTCACCAATAACTTAGGCATTCTCCATAATTGTTGGTAAAAATTTGTTAGAAAGTTCATCTAGGTGTGAGTTAGTTATAAGAAAGGACAAGATGTCTATAAGTCTATATCTCTAATCCTTGATGTCTATAACTATTCTTATTTGAGGCTAGGATGTGTGACACCATGTGTCTTATTTAGTAAGTAGTTAATTGCATATTAGCGAGTGTCTTGATTAGGTGTTAGCTATTGACCGTCACAGAGTCACCTACCAGTTGGAGGGGCTCCAAGTATTTAACATTCATTACTTAGCTTGGGATGGCAAAAATATCCATAGATAACCGATTCAATGAGAATGGTTATGGAAGGGAAAAGTTGGGGTGGAGTGGTTTCAGTTCCGGGTTTGGGTCGGGGAGTTTGAAAAGTCAACAGAGTAGGGTCGGGGAAGGAGGTTAGGGTCCCAACCCCGAACCCACACCCGATATCCTATCTTTATGTATATATATACATTATATTAATATATTAGTTTATATGTATATCAATATATATTTATAACACCTTGAGCTTCATGTCTTATGCACAACTCAGGATACCGGGTGTTTTTATATATATCCACAAAATTAATCATTTCACCTCACCCAAAATGTTCAATTTTAATAACTTTAACCTAATAACAATCGATCAGTAAACTTATCCCACTTTTTTTTGCTACTTGTTATGGTGGGTTCCACTCTAATCGTAAGTTCTTACTCATTTTCTTCTATTCTTTCTCTTGTTAAGATCTCTTAACAACTTGTTCCTCCCTAATCTTTCCATTAGTTCTCTCCACTCCCCTTCCTCGCTTCTTCTCCATTGCCAAAATTTTCGTAGTCTTAAGTTACTAGTAACATGGTTAATCGTCGGAAGACCAAAAAACATGATTTTTTGTCTTAATCTAAATGTGGCGGTATTTTTCCGTTAATTTACTTGTTTTGGAATATCCTTCAAAATCAAGGATGGCGATCCGCATCTATTGTGTTTTGCTTTTTCCTAGTTCAGTAATCTCTCTCAAATTTGTAGGTTTATGTATTCTAAAAGACTTGGCTCCCAATAAAACCTCAGGGTTTTTTTTTTTTTTTTTTAATTCCCGAAGGATATCTTAGCCTCAAACCTAAACGAAATCTGCAACTCATTAAATGAAAAAAAGGCAGCTCTATTCGATAGAAAGAGGAACATCAAGAAGATAAAAATCATTTAAATACATAGGATAATTTGATACAAAGAAAAAAGTTTACCCAATCACAGAAAATAAAAATTGCATAATTATGCCTAGTTCTGGTTGAATACCTGGCAGGCACGTGTACCACACATTCTAGGGGTAAACACGAGAAAAATATTATAATATATATCCTCAAATACCAGATCAATTAAAATTACACCAATAAACTCAGGCTTAAGCCAAAAAAAGAGAGCAAGTGAAATTACCTAGTGCGTTTGGCAACTCAATTCCAAGCTTTGGTTTCAGAATTGGAGCAAAAATTAACCTGCACAATTCCGGCATTCGAAATTGTGTGATCTAATTTTTGCTCCAATTCTAAAACCAAAATTCAGAACTGGATTGCCAAACACACCCGACGAAATTGTGTAGTCTAATTTTTGCTCTAATTCTAAAACCAAAATTCAGAACTGGATTGCCAAACACACCCGATGCATCATGTATGTTCTGGCCCGGAATTGTGCAGGCTAATTTTTGCTCCAATTCTAAAACCAAAATTCAGAACTGGATTGCCAAACACACCCTTGATGCATCATGTATGTTCTGAAGGCAGCATGCCTAAGCAACAAGAAGTACCACAGAAGCACTGCAAACCTTTGGGCCTAACCCTAATTTCCCCATAGCTAAAAGTAAGCTCTTCATCTTCTTGTATATCTCTGGAAGCAAAGAAGCAAAGCCGAGGTATCAAAGTCCCCGAGCTTCGCACTAATACGCTCGAAAGGTTCCCTCCATCGCAAGAATGGTTAATGAAGCGACCAACATTTCCAACTCTCGTGGCATCAATGTTAATCCTCATGCACGCTTTCCCTGATGGAAGATGTTCTCTTACCACGAGAAGTGCAGAAGAAAATCGGCCACTAGATGAAAGTTGGTCGTATAATTGTTGCCGAAGTCTTGCTTCTTTAGTTGTCAACAATTCACCTGTTATTAGAGTAATTTATAAATGACCCACATTAACTATGACATCCGATGAAACAGGCTTAAATTTTATACCATACTATATAAAGAAAAATACACGGCAGCCTCAAAAAGTATCCAAAAATTCTAGCAAAAGTCTCTAGAATAGATAGCATTTGTCCTACACATAAATTTAAAGTTTAATACAATTCAGAATATGTGGCTAAAGTATAGTTCTTTCCATAATATAAGGTGGGCAAAGGTCTGTTTTAATGGAAAATAACAAGTAGGCTAAAGCAAGTTGTTGTACCATGGAGACTGGCTCCTAGGCATTTTCAGTAGGAAAGAAGTGCAACCAAACACACCTTTAATATATTTCATCAATTCTTATAATTCCAAAAAAGAATTTATGAATTCGTGAAGAATTTTAAAACTAATAAAGTTGACACCAGCCCAAGGAGATTTCACTCGTTCTAGAGTTCAAATTCTTGAACAGTATTGTCGAGATCAAAACCATAAAGTATCCACCACACCAATCATGAAAGCAATTGTAGACTAGTGGTAACGGAAACATCAACATTCAATGGCAGCGGTGATGATGGCCAGACCTCGGCAGTGATGATCAACTACAAAACGTTTTGAAATCAACTTAAGAGTTCTAAATCTTCATAGACCATTCCAAATTAAGAGCTCATGTTTGACTTTCCCATCTTTTTAAGGATAAACTAATGTCAATATAATAAGTGGTTAAGAAAAAAACTTATTTACTATCGTTAGATTGGTACACTGATTATGTTCCTAAAAGGACTGAACCTTACTGGGACTCCCAAAAAGAAAATGTGGACTCTGAAATAGGGAAGGAGGGAGTCTTTTCCTATCAATTGAAACCTTCTTTTGATTATTCTACTCCATATGCAAAAGTATTACAAGATTACGGTACTATTTCTTCCCATTAAAATTCACATATGCTCATGGATTTTGTCAAAACTTTGAGCTTGAGTGGTCCAACGTCCAAGCTTAATCTTCATCAAATGCATCAAGTTTAGTCTTCTATAGCATCACAAACCTAAGAGAGAGTTGAAAATATTATTGGGAAGAAATGCAACAAAAGCCATAGCCAAAAATTCTGCTACGGAAACCTCAAAACTTGCATCCCAAATAATCAGATCCCGCTTCCCCACCTCCCAATTCTACTTGGCGATAAGCATATAGAGTTCATATCCCCACACTCCCAACTGACCTTTCTACAGACTCCTCTGGTTCATGCAACCCAATATGCAATTTTTTTCCTTACATGTATATCATCAACGACACTCTTTTCTCTAATATAGACCCAACCAAATAGTTCAAGGAATCCAATTCCACCCCATAACAGAATTGCATGGGTGGTTTCTTACTTGTTATTTTAACCATTCACAAGGATGGATATGGCCAATATTTGTTGTAGGCACACACGGCCATAGGAGTTAGTACTTGGTAGATCACTTGTGAATGGTTAAAATAATAGAAAACAAGCAATAGTGGCCTACAACATAAGAGTTAGTGGATCACTACCCCACTGTGTTGAAGTGGGAAGTTTTGATCTAGAGACGCATGAGAAGCCTATTCAGTGGATGTCAGCTTTCTGCATAATTTTTGTGGCTGGCAATGTTGAGGTTATTACATTTTTTACTAAAGGAATATTATTCGAATTCGGTTATGGATAAGGTGGACTTGTGGGGAGCTTTGGTCTTTCAAACCCTCTGGTTTTGGGGCCGTTTCCCTTGTTTCCTAGCTTGGGCATTTTCATTGGCTAGTACGCCCTCTAGTGTATGCACATGGTTTTCACCCCTTCATCAAAAAGGAATATATATATATATATGCGCCCCCCCCCCCCCCCCCCCTTTTTTTCTATGGTGCAAGATATGATCCTACATCAATTAAACCCTCTAAAGCATGGATACTTCATATGGGGTCGACGTATCCGTATCCTGCACTGATACTTGCCGATACGCCCAAATACATATCAGAATTTCCCGCATTTATTATTTTCCGAATACTTCTTGGATACCACTACGATACACCATGGATACATCAAGGATAGAACATGCGAACATGATAATTCTTTTGACGAGGTGTGTGAAATATTTGGAACTAATTGAAGCTAAATTAATATCTCATATTTTACGCAATTGATTCTCAGATTCTTGTCTTCATGAATATCAACATTAGTATTCATAAAATTTGTCAAACTACTAACTTTTAAGAATATATTGCATATTAGTTTTTTTTTGCATATCCTAGCCGTATCGCATCCTAGTTTTTTCTAGATTTTCCGTATCTGTGTTGTGACGTTATCGGATGCCCGTGTCCATATCCATGCTTCCTAGATTAAACCTAGATGGGAAACTAATTTAACAACTTAAGAAGACCTTTACTCTATGCGTTCGTTTCCAGTCAAAAAATTAGTGAAAACCATTTTCGCACGTTTGAGCAAAGTCATTACGCAGTTCCCCAGAGCTACCCAAAATGCAAATGTAAGTTAGGATCATTTTTCTAAAACGTGCACCTAGCAGGCTTGCACAACTACGCGCACACATCTTTTAATTTCTTGATTCTTTTAATCATATCGCAGAAGGAACCAAACTATACTTCAACCAAAATTTTCAAAAATAAACATAAACAAAAAAAGGAAAATTAGCAAAAATAAAATCCAAGAGCAAGTCATGTGCTGCTTAAGTTAAATTCCATGAAAATTTAATCCAATGTTAGTCCTTTAATTTTATTCATTAGCTATGACATATCTCAGAATAATAAGAATAAAACTGCAAAATGCCATCTTTTAGTATTCAGATTTTAGAGTAAATTAAAACCAAACACATTTTTCCAATGTACTGTTCAACATTAAGCATTCAAAGCTTGGCATTCAACACGGTATATAAGAAAGGAGAGAACACCACTGTTAGTTGACCAATTACAAACATACAAAAGCTCAGAAAACTGTGTGTTTATTTTCATCTAAATGCTGAATAGATGACATTTTACAATTTTACCCTTATTATTATGATGCGTATCAATAGCTAATGAATTTAAAAGAATATGGACACCTGCACAATAAAATTTCATTAAAATTATATTAAACATTCAGCACAGGACTTGCCTCACTTAACTCTAAATGCTGAATTTTAATCCAATCGACATTAAGAGTTAACAAAACATACATTAAGGCCATCTTCACTCCATAGGTATTTTTTTGGACTCTTGCCACAGAGGTATCCCCACGCCACATTGGGATGGGACTAATCATCTGCTTGCTGTGGCCGGCCATCGAGTGCCACGGCAGCAGAAACCCTGCCGGCGGGTGCTAAGTCCCAAAGGCACAACATGTGATGGCTGGCCCCAAGGGATTTTGCTATCGCGGGGAATCAAACCTGGGATGTGCACCTAACCACACACCCCAAGCTCGCCCTAACCGCTAGGCCAACCCTTTTAGGTTCTCCACCCCATAGGTTGAATAGCTAAATTTTGCACAATGATACATGCTCCGCTTGGTAATTTAGAGTAAAATGGCATGTAAAAGGGTAACAAAGTGTATATGTAGCAGCCGACAACATTTTTAGGCGAAGGCTGTATGCCATCCTAGTGTGAGATGTAAGACTGTACACCATCCGAGAATCGGATGTCAAGTCTTACATATGAAGAATCCATTGTCCATTCAACGTAATTTTAACATTAATAGTTAATTGGGACGTAAAAATCTATTCCATCTTAGAATATTTTATCAACTCGGATGGAAAAATATCATACATCTCACCCAAATTTAACCCTTTTGCGGTGCAGAAATAACGTAAATTTTATGCTAAATATACCCATTTAAACTACGCTTTCATCCTACGCAGGGAAGATGCCCTAACGGGTTGATTGTTTTACACCTCTAAAGTCTGAATGTAGCCCATTCAGATTTAAGAGGTGACCAAATGTGTTTGTTTAGTTAAATTTTCTGAACTTTTTTTAAAATTTTTGCTATGAATCATTTAGAGGTAAAGTTAGCACCGTATCTGAACGCTAAACACACAATCACAGTTTATTACCATTTGCCCCCAACCTAACTCTCTTGGTAATATCTTCAAAGTTAGAAGGGCAAAATGGTCAAAAACAACATGTTTAGGGCCCATTTGGTTGCTCAAATTGCCTAATTCTAAAATGAGTTCACTTTCAATTAACGAATTGTAGATTTGCGAATGTATAAGTTATTCAATTCTAATTAATGAAGTGTTTGGAAGACTTCAATGAAAAATTCCGAATGTTTGAACAAAAACATGTTTGAAATTCCTCTATGTTATTTAAAATGGTCTAGTGGCATCTACATCAAGTCTAGGCACTAGATTTTGTAAAAGAATAGAGTCAAAGTAAATTCCCTAATTCAAAAATTATGCAATTTCAAGTGTTACTTGAAATGACTTAATTTGAGTTTTCATGAATTAATATGAATTATAAGTATAGAATAATAAAAATAAAATTGCAAAATGCCATTTATTCAATAATCAAAACCAAATAACAATCCCATTTTTCAAAGGTATCGTTCAGTATTAAGCATTCAGAGTTCAGCATTCAACCCAATATATAAAAACTAAAAAGTTGAGAACACTAGTGTTAGTTGACCAATAACATACATAGTAAGCTTACCTCTGATTCTCTAAGTGCTTAATGCTGAACGAAAGCTCCGAAAATTTTGTTTTATTTTATTTGACTCTAAATGTTGAATAGATGGCATTTTATAATTTTACCCTTATCATCATGATACATATCAATAGCTAGTGAATTAAAAGAATATGGGCAACTGTGGAATAAAATTTCATTAAATTTAATTTAAGAACTTAGCACAGGACTTGACTCTCTTCACAGTGAACGTCGTATTTTAATCCAATTCAGCATTAAGAGTTAACAAAACGAACACTGTTGTTATCTTTTAATGGTGAACGGTCTTTCATTAATAGGTTGTTTGTTTTACACCTCTAAAGTCTGAATGGAGCATTCAGATTTAAGAGTTGGTAATGTGTTTGTCTAGTTAAATTTTCACAATTTATTTTTAAATTGTGCCTCTGAATAAATTCAGAGGTAAAGTTAGTTCCAAATCGGACAAACATTGTTTATTACCATTTCGCCCCCAACCTAACTCTTTTGATAATATCTTAAGAGGTTAGGTTAAGAGGTTATTTAAAGTGGTCTAGTGGCATCAACATCAAGTCTAGATAAGGGTGTGCAAAGACTGAACCGGACAAACCAAATTGGATCGAAATATAGGATTTTTTTTCTGTTTTCATAAATGCAACGGTCCAGTGCGATCTAGGATTTAGTCGATTGAATTTGATCGGTCCAGTTTTCGGTCCTGAGAATAAATATTGCCAAAAAAGGGGACCGGATAGGTCATATATATATAATTATTATTTTTTAAATATATATACACCTTTTCTTTGCCACTGTTTTAATATGTATGTACCATTAGTGTGAAAATTAGATTTTTTGAAAAATGGGCCATTGGAAAATGGATTTAACACATATAAATAGGCAAGTGAAAAATGGGCCACCAAGCCCAAACAAAGTAGGCACAATGAAAAAAGTCCCGAAAGTCTTGATTGGACTGACCGAAACCGGACCGTTTAAATTAGTCCAGTCTAGGCTAGTGTTTTGGTCCAGTCCGGTCCCCAATATTAACGGACCGATTCCACCGGGCCAGTCTGGTCCAAAGGTCAACTATTTGGTATACCAGACTGTGCATACCCCTAAGTCTAGACACTATTTCCTAGAATAATAGAGTTGGAGTGAATTATGTAGGTCTAGAATTATGCAATTTAAAGTGTTACTTGAAAATTGAAATGAATTAATTTGAATTTTCACGAACATATTTTATTGTTTTACAATTTTCATAACTAAATACAAATAAATTTAAATATCATAAATTGCCTAATTGTAGGGTGATATTATCGAAAAAGCAATTATAGTTATTGTCATAACAATATATATACGGTACAACTTTTCAATGCAATACCATACTTTGGGAAAGGCATAATCCCTTTGGCAAAATAAGTACCCAATTACCCTTCGTAAATTGTTTAATTCAAAATAAGAGGAACAGCCAAGTGGGCTCTACTCACATACTGCATTTAGAAACACAAACAAATATTTCAGATTCAATTTTTAGACTTTAGATTCAAAATTCTGATTCCAAAAACAAACAAACGCCGCTTAAACTTACCTGCATACTCGCATATAAATTGTCCGCACCTAATAAACTGATCAGCAAACAAACCCCAACCTTTCCCTTTACATCTCACAATCTTCAACCCAATCGATATCCCTCTTTGACTCACCCGATTTCCACACTCCAACTCGCACCTACAAATCGGCCCGCACTCGCGAGTCAACTCGGCCGAGTCAACTCTCTTACACAAACACCCAAAATCTCCATCACACCTCTGGCAGTCACACCCACAAGCATCCGCCAGAAGAGGAGGGAGTGATCTGAATCGTCCGATCTGAGTGGTTGGCGTGTAGATGAAGAAAGCGTAGGGGTGTGAATCTAGGGTGTTGATGAAACGGATCGGACGGTTCTCGAGGGAGCGGGAGGCGTCGGAGGATCGGAGGGAGGTGATGGAGTTGGCGATTTGGTTTAGGGTTTTGCAGGTTGAGGAGATGGTGGAGAGATCGGTCGGGTGAAGATATGGAAGGAACAACTCGGCACACTGGAACAAAATGAGCTCGTTGTGGTGTTCCTTTTCTTCTTTGTTTTTACAACGCTTCTGTCTCTCCATTGTTCGCCCAATCGACCGATTCCAGTCGGTAGGGGTAACTTTCGAGGATTTGACCCGACTATACCTGTCATGGGTCGGTTTCGGGTCATTTTTAATTCGAGTCTTATCGTGTTTATGTTAAAAATTATTAAACACACACATAATCCATCAATAAGATGAGTAAAATATTTTACAAGAGCATAATATATTAATTTATTCGGTTACGCAACGCGTGTTTATAATACCAACAAATTAGACCAATTGGATTGAATTGGTTTGAACCGGTCTAAACCACTCGATTATTCTTTTAACCCTGGTTTGGTTACTTTGATTTAGGGTTCGAAATGAATTGGACTAATCTTAATCTAGGTTTTACTTTGATTTTCTCTTAGAATCGATAGTTGCAATAATTTACATAGAGTAAAACTTTCAATTAGGGATGTAAAAGACTAGAGGTGATGTGGTCAATTAAAAATTCAAACGACCGAACTAACAGTCCTTTTGGATTGAGAAAATGGGAAGAAAAGGAAAAGAGGAAGAGTGATTGCATTTCACTCGTTTGGATAGATTTATAAGAGGGAGTGGAGAGGAAACGGAGGGATTGGGAGGGAATGTCAATCCCCTCTATTCCTTTATTTTGTTTCCTTCCAATATTTGGAGGATTGGAAGGAAAAAGAAAAGATTTTAATGATTTTTTCAAGTTATTCCAAATTTAACCCTAATTTGTTAATAATATATTAAATCACATTTCTTTCCTTTCTTTTCTTCTTTCTATCCAAACAAGATTTATTTTCATTTCATTTTTTTCTATCTTTAGCTATCCAAACAATAATGAAATTAAACTCATTCTTTTTTATTCTATTTTATTCCTTCCCCTCCTAATTAACTATTTCCTTTTCATGCATCATTCCCCTTCAAACCAAACGGACTGTAAACTGATCCGATCCGAACCAAATTGTTGAAAAGAGAACCAAAAAAATACATAATCCGAAACGAAGAATGCGAACTGAAACCAAGTTAGGTTTGAGTGTGGAGTGTGCAAGTGCAAAATCCAGCCGAATAGAACCATATTATTGCTATACTATGTCGTTTTGCTTTTTGGTTTTTACTATATGGTATAGCTTTTGTATCATATTAGTTTAATTTTTCTTTTTTTGCATTAATCTGGTTTAGTTGATAATGCAATTGCATATATCTTTTGGGCACGTTATTTTATATATTATTATTTTTTTCTAACATGTTGATTCGTATAAAATTAGTTGATTTTCATTTTGTAACGTGGAATAAATTCTACGGCTCCGTTTGATTGCAAAGATGGAAAAAAAATTAGGTAGTTTGTGAGAAAAGATAGAAAATAATGTGAGAGATGCTACTCGTTTTATGAGTATATATCCCTCATCCTTCAATATTTTTGGTGAAAAATTTTTACTCACCACCAAACAAATAAAATTTCTTCATGGAAAAACTTAAAAATGAAGAGGATATCATCTTTATTACTCAACTTATTTTCCATCTTTTCACCAAAATTAACTCAATTTATTTTCCTTTTCCGCCTTACAATCAAACGGATCCTACATGTTTCGATTAGATATTTTGATCACTTTCCTTCTCCTAGAAATTCCAGCTTGGGCAAGATCTCTTCCACTTGAAAGTAAGATCCATATCTTGTATGTTCAGCAGCTTCCTCATTTATGTCTATAGGCTTAAATATGTTGGAATCTTCTTACAAGATAGCCTCTCGTTTAATAAGTATATTTTTACGTTAAACGAGAGGTTATTAGATATTTTTTTAAGGAAAATTAATTTAAAGTGGGTATATTTAAAATAGAGATTATATATATATATATATATTTGGTCATTTAATTTCACATGTTCTCCTGTTTCTTGTTTCTTTAATTTTTCTTTCTTTGTTGGATTTGTCTTTCTGTTTTTCTTTCTTTTGAAAAAGCCTAGCAAGAAAATATGGAGCCTATATATACATATATTTTAAACAAAAGTGGAATTTTTAGTTAGTTTTCAAATTTACTCCACAAAGTTTAAAGACTAGTTGGAAAATTCTCCAAAGATTCCCAAATTTCCAATATCGTTTTTTTTTTTTTCCAATCTCAAAAAAGTTTGGAATTTCGAAGTGGAAAAGTAATTTGGATTGCAAGATTTTGAAATTTTTTCTATGATGACATATATTCCGATCCATTATCTTCAACTTACACTTCAAGTGTGAGTTAATAAAGTTAATAAACTCAGAGAGATTATTTATGCTAAATTTCACGAAAACATTCATCCATTAAATCATCTCTAAATGGACACCAATAAAATAAAATTAGAAAAAAATAATAATGGAGAGAGGAGCCAAATCCTAAACTCGTCAACTAGCTAGGTAGAGATCGACCACCTTGCTTAATTATTTAATATTCAAATTATTATTTAGACGCATTTTCTGCAGATATAACTTTTATATTCATTTTACCTAGATGATTAGAATTATAAATTAAATTTATAAGTTTTCATGGAAGAGTTGTCGATCACTGAAAATTTTAACACCTATTTGTTTTATAAATTCGAGTTTTGTCTCCTCCTTTTCGCTCATTCTATCTGTTTTATTCAAGTGTGCAAAAGCTTGTCTCCCAAAAATATACTTTGTATTACTACAAACTTCAAAAATAAATACAGATATAAAAGTAAGTTTTTGTAACAAGGGACGTAGCACAAATGCCCTATGTTGCTATAATTGTCCCCTAATTAACAAAAATATATTAATTCAAATACAACAATGAGAAGTTTTGAGTCTACAACTACTTCAATTCCACATGTTTCAACTCGGAAAGAATTACAATTTTTCACTTAAAGTTATCATACATACAACAATGAAAAACTCATTCACTCATGCAAATGAAACAACTACGCAACTGCCAATGGTGCCGATCGATCAAAGCTAGACCGAAGCGCTCTCGGTCGAACTGGCTTCTTCTTCTTCGTTACCCTAACATCCTTCTCCCTCCCCACTCCATTCGCCACCTTAAATGACACTGAAGTTGGAGCTGAGATTATACCGCTACCACCACCACCATCTTTACTCGCACCTCCATGCACAAGTATCCTCGTAATCCCTGAATAGTTCAACGACTCCGCAATTTGCAAAGCCGAAACTCCCTTATTCGTCCTCGCCTCAACATCAGCCCCTTTCTTTATCAACAACTCCATCACGTCCGCGTGCCCAGACTCCGCTGCACAATGCAAAGCCGTGTACCCGTCCTCGTCTTTACCATCCACATCAATTCCCTTCTCGATTAACGCTCTAACTGCATCGACCCGGCCCTTGAATGAGGCACGGTGGAGCGCAGTCCACCCATGCTGGTCCCGACCGTTGATCACAGCCCCATTTTCCAATAATCGTTGGATCGTCCTCACCTCCCCCTTGCGTGCCGCCATGCATAGCGCATCTCCGAGCCGGAGCACATTGAAGAGACGCACGTGGCCGTGCTCAGCTGCCAAGTCGTACGCGGTTTTCCCCACCTTGTTCCGTACGTCTTTATTCGCTCCCTTTTGTAGTAAGAGCTTGACCATTTGCTCATCGCCAATTGCTGCCGCTATATGGAGCGGCGTCTCGCTCCGCGCATTAAGAATATCAGTTTTCGCATTGCTGGCAAGGAGGAGCCTGGCGCAATCCCGCCGCCTCTCCTCCACGGCCAGGTGGAGGGCGGTGTTACCGTCCTTTGTCAACGCGTTGACTTTTGCGCCTTTGAGTAGAAGTATCCTTAGGACATCCATGTGGCCGCCTCCGGCGGCTAAGTGGATTGGGCCCCATGCGGAGGCCTCAGATCTTTCTGTACTGGCTAGGTGAGCCAGCAAGAGCTCGACGATCAGTGATTCGCCGGAGGAAGCTGCTGCTTCAAGTGGGGTCAAGCCTTGCCGGCTCTGGGCCTCCACGTCGGGCTCGAACTCAAGGAGTAACTGGACCAGATCGGGGCGGCATTGAGCGATGGCTAAGTGCAGCAGTGTCTGACCATTGGGGTCTACCGAGTCCGCCGGCTTCCATGTTGGATCGCTTTTATCTAGTACCTGGTGATTGGTAAATATGAACTTAATTTATTCAGTAATTTTTGTAGACTACATAATTTGAGAGATCTATATTAATATTACAAATTATTAAGAAGAATATATTTAATTGAGTAATACTACAAAAAGTATACCACAAATACATACAAAAAGTATATATATAACAAATAATGTGTGGATTCGGTTAAAACAGGAACCTACTTGCAAGTTATGGGACGTACTAATGAGCAGTCCATCGAATCGGTCACATCTAGCTTATTTCATCTACAAACTTTTCTTTGTATCAATTTGTTTATTTATAAGATTATGAATATGAATATATGATAAAACTGTAGAATTAATTCTAGCTATATAGGAAAAAGTTTATAATTTAGAATTTTGTTGTCAACCAAATTACACTAATAAATGGAATTCATCAAATTGAGGTTTTTATGGTATTTTTCAAAAGGGATATATTTGTGTTGTTTCTAGCGTACATGCAAGGATCTAAAATCATGGAAAGATCTTAAATGTATGCTTAACTTAATTAGGCCATGACTGAAAAATATGAAGATTAATTACTGCGTACCTCTCTAATATCATCCATAGATCCATTGGCGACGAGTTGAGCTAACACCGGGGATCCGACAAACATGATCTTAATCCCGCTATCAATGAAAACTTGCTTCTTTTTAGTCGTAAACCAATCATTAGGCACAGTATCATAAGTGGATGAAGAGTTCTTAAGAGCTGCACCCGGGACAACCACGCTATGTAACAGAAAAGAATCATCGCAATAAGGCAAAGAATCGGGAAGAGCAGAAGACATCAGCGGGAACTCATAAGTGATCTCGACGGTCAGTGTGGCAAGTGGCGATATAATCCCTGACTGCGGCCGAACCGTGTAACGAGTCTTGTTCACTGGCTGGAGCCTGAATGCCACTGGCATTGTGTACATAACGTTGCGGAGTGTGAGTTCACCGTGACATTTGTGACCTTGTTCTACCCTTATTGCCACAAGGTTTGATGGCTCTAAACCTATTAGCCTGTCCATCTAATTACTCTTTTCCTTCTTCAATCTCCCTTTAATTATTGGGTTGGGTTTTTGAATAATTTGAAGCTAATGAAAACCCATAAAATACAGCAGGAAATGAGGAAAAATTAAGGTGCAATGAATTAGTGTAGATATAAGAAGGGGGAGAAACATAGAGCATATGGCCGGCCAAAGTAAAAGCACAGGTGCCACTTGGTGGTGTTAAAAACAATGCTGACCATGTTCTATTAGGCGTCCGACTTTGCTTGATTTCTAGTTAAGGCCAAAGTTGTATTAAAAATATAATACCATCTATATAATAAAAGGGATGGTTTTAAATTTTAAAAATAGGTAAGTAATAACGAATTGTGTTATTGAGATTTAAATTTTAAAAATAGGTATGTAATAACGAATTGTGTTATAGATTATGACCTAGTATAATAAATTAATGGTTCTTAATTAAGAATCAGTCTAGGTTGAGTCATGGGTAATAATATGCCTACTAAATTAGTTATTAGACTAAATGATGTGTTAAAATATGCATTATTCACTATATGAAGCAAACCCAAATACTGATCAACACTTTCTCACTTGTTTGGCACTTGGTTTAATAATTAATTTGGTACACATATCATTCCTTTTCTATGTTTGATTTTTATGTTTTGAAAAGATACTTTAATTTCATCACAATCAACAATTTAGAATAATACTTATTTCTTATTGTAAATTTTAATACGTCGGTTGTGGTTTAAAAATATTTATAGAGTAATTAATGATATTAGCACTTCAAAAAAAGAATTATGACACTCTAAAATTATTTTTAGTGACAAAAAAGTGTCCCAAAAGTTTTATAGAAAATATCACTAAATATAATTTTAAAGCATTAAAATACTTTTGTAAAATTCTAATATTATTAACCTGTTTTATATTTTAAAAAGAAATTAAACCATCTATCTATCTATATATATATATTTTTTAAAAAGTGGTACTATGAACTTAAAGACAAAATCGATAATTTTAAAAGATTTGGACAGTTTTTTCTTCACTTCCTTTATTTTATCCATTTTGCTTATTATTAATATTTTTATCTCTTGTGCAAGTCGCTTTCATTTTGGTACACAAGGTTGTCAACAAGGCTTTATTTCTATTGGTGCAGTTGAGCAGACAGTAATGAGCCAGGTTACACAACGGGACATCGTAAATAAAACTAAGAATCAGCCAGCTTACAAAATCAGTGGGACAATCTAAATAATATTAATTAAGAATAAAAGTAGACAGACAAAATGTACAAAAGGTCGACAAGAAAAGATGTCTTAAGATCTCGTTTAATTTGGGTATTAAAAAATAAAATATAATTATTAATATTATTTGTTTTATAATATTTTGTTTGGTTCGTACAAATAGGTTAGGATTACTAATATCGGGACTAACTTAATACCACTCTTTGTAGTATAATTTAATTCCAGGGAGAGGGTGCTATTGTTTATCCGAGATTAAAAAAAATGAACCATATATTTTCAAAAATACCACTACTACTATTACTACTACTACATTATTATTATCATCATCATCATAATAATTATTATTATTATTATTATTATTATTTATTTATTCTACTACTACTACTACAATTTATTTATTTATTCTATTATTATTATTATTATTTATTTAATTTTTTTTTGTTAATCTCGTATACAAGTTACAAAACCAAACATGGTATTAACATCAGCGTGGGATATCCCAGTATTAATACTGCATGAATCAAACATGGTCTTGGTATTAAATTAATACCAGGATTAATAATCCAGCATTATTAATATTGGTATTATTAATCCTACTTACTCTAATACCTTAATCAAACGAGACCTAAGAGTAATGAAAACGGGGAAATATATAGTAGTTAAAATCATTTTCATTTAATAATAATAATATTAATTTCGTATGATTCATTCTTTTACAGGTGCGAATCATCTATATGCAAATCACATCTTTAGCGATAAATTTTTATTATTGAAAAAATCTCTTAATGTTTTGACAATGAAAATTTGTCACGGTCAATACCAGAACTAGACTGTCAATTTGCACATCAAATATAGGGGGTATACTCTTTGTGCTGTGGAATATCACTGTAACAATATGAAATGTAGATAATTAAGTAAAACTAGTATTTTCATAATTATAAAGCGCAATGTACAATTATTTCGATGCATTGTTAAAAATAATAATTTCCTAAATAAGTATATAAAATCAAACTCAACTTTCAAATGTGAAAGAGTATAATGCTTCTCTCTTTTTTCATTCTTACTAATTTGTTTTTAGTTTTGTTAGCTAGGTGATCGAAGATGCTTTTCTCTCTTTCTAGCTTACTACAAATTAAGTACAATAAAATATTAATTATGACTTTGATGGGGATTTTGGAAAGTGTGTGAACACTAAGTTTGAAGCCATAAAATCTCACCTAATGTATTTGGCTTAATTAATTGCTCAAATATTAAAAGCATGGTTTACTTGGCCAACTATAGGGACACTTAGAAAATCATGCACTCAGTCAGATTATATATAGCTTATGTCATATGGTACTTGGACAATTGTATATCACTCGAAATACTAATTAATGGGCCAAGGTTATTTGATCGCCCCTTCCTTTGTTGTAAATGATGTTAGGGTGAAAAGAAGTTTTTATCGTAATATTTGATACATTAAATAAAAGTATATTTTTGGTACGAATCAAAATTTTTGTAACATTTTTTTGTCACCAAATTATTAAAAAGATATTTTTAGTAACGAAAAAACGTATTATTTCTTTTTAGAGATATAATAATGTACCAAATTTAACAATAAAAAATAATTTATGTTCTTAACTTTTTATTAGGTCGAAATTAGTGTTTACTTAACATATACCAAAATAGATTGAGCGAGTACAAATTTGTACATCAATATAACCTAGTCCGCATAAATATTATAATGGTATGTTACGAAATTTAAGTGCTTTCGTAAATCTTTTATTCTAACTTAAAAGCTATAACATGTTGTTGCAACCAAATACTGATAACAAGATATGATGCGGTGCAAGATTAAGGCCGATCAGCCTAAGCCTTTTCCGGCAAGGAATTAGCATGTTGAAGTTGTCGTGTTAATTGTACAAGGCACAATATCACTAGCAATACACATTGTCTTATAGTTACATTCGCTTGATTGGTCCAATCTAATCTAGCGGTTAAGAGGAAATGTTATGTCTTTATGGATCATGGTTTATTTTTCTTTCCTCCTGACAGCCCCCATCGAACACAGATGTACCTCAAAAAAAAGAACAATAAAAAATAAACATTATATTATAGTGCTAACAAGTTCATTTTTACCCATTTATATTTTATATATATATATATATATATACATATAGCGATACACGGGTGGATTTGAGAAAGGGGGAAAGGGAAGGGGAGGGGTACGTATCTAAGGGCTCGAACTTGTGATGTCTTGGTTAGAAACCAGAAACTATAACAACTCAATTACTCGTCAAGATCTCAATCATTTTTACGTATTAAACATGGGTAAAGATATAGAACTATAGATACACACATCCAAAACACTGAAGTCACAGTAAAAAGAGTGAAACCATGCATCAAATTATGTGGACGTATGTAGGTTTTTCATTAACAGAGCCGAATCATCTTCTACTCGTACTCGATCCAATTTTAATCGTCCATCATCATATAATTTTAAATGATTCAATAGGTAAATATGTGACAAAAAAAAAATTCTGGACTGGCATTAAAATTGAACGAGGCATCGTTTGACCTACGCAATATGCAAGTACAAGCCTTTTTAATTAATTATTGGTAAAACTATTTATTTATTATGCGTTTCTATGTCTAATTCTAACGTCACTTTGCCAATAATAATGACACCAAGGAAAGTACAGAATAATGGCAACATGACCTTGATGATTTGGTAAACAATTAAACCCTATAATTAGGAAACTATTTTAGTCTCTGAATGTTGCATCCAATTGGCAAACTAGAATATAAATACATATATATATATATATATATATAGAGAGAGAGAGAGAGAGAAAGTCTACATACAACAATAATATTTTAGTTCAGATTTGGTCATGCTGATTCTTTTTAGGATTCCATGTGTGGGCTGCTAAGATCTTTAGGATTCCATGTGTGGGCTGCTAACTTTTAAATTTTAGTTTTCTTGATATAATAATTTTAACATAATTAATAATTAAAAAATAAATTAAGTATCTTGTGATATGAACCCCTAATCTGATACGTCAAAACAAAAATAATGAATTCTTAATTTTAAGATTATTAATGGTTAGAATTGTTAGAAATGATGATATTGAATGATGATATTCTCCAACATAAATTAGCATTATTATTTGTAATTATTAAAGCTTAGAATTATTCTTCTTTTCCTTTATTCCCTCCTCCATGTTTCCCTCCTTGTCTCCTCCTTTCTTCCTCATTTTAGGCTTCTTGTTTCCTTCTTTACTTGTATATATATTCATGTCAATTCCATTGTAAATAGATGTGAGATTGTAACAATGTAACCCCTTGTGGATTTCTTGCTCATTAATATAATTTCTCTATTTCTTGTGTTGTATAATTTAACATGGTATCAGAGCACAACCTCGCCACTAGCCACCACGACCTCGCCACTAGCCACCACGACCTCGCCACCAACCACCAGCCACCACACAACCTCGCCACCAAGCCACCACACCTATAACCATTATCAAACAAATCAAATACGCCTCCAAACACTACTCGAATCAGACTTTACGCAGCAAACCTGTTCAAATAAAACCACGTCCAAATAATTATTATTGAAGCATTCAGCCTGGCTGGCAAGACCGTCAGATAACATCCAGTCAGTACCACGTGGCATCCAGTCAGCGCCACGTGTCCACCACGTGACATCCAGTCAACGCCACGTGGCATCCAGTCAGTGCCACGTGGCATCCAGTCAGCGCCACGTGTTCGCCACGTGACATCCAGTCAGCGCCACGTGTCCACCACGTGACATCCAGTCAGCGCCACGTGGCATCCAGGCAGCGCCACGTGGCATCCAGGCAGCGCCACGTGGCATCCATGCCAGCGCCACGTGGCATCCAGGCAGCGCCACGTGGCATCCAGTCAGCGCCACGTGTTCGCCACGTGACATCCAGCCAGCGCCACGTGGCATCCAGTCAGCGCCACGTGTCAGTCACGTGTCAGCCACGTCAGCGATTAACGCCGTTTGCTTGCCGTCAGAATTGACGGAATATTCCAGACACCGTCAGATATATTTACAATTTCACCCCTGTACTTTCTGATATTTCTATTCTAGCCCCTAAACCTTCTTATTTTCCTATTCTAACATCAAGAGCCGTTGATCTCATTGCACCACTCATCCACTCGTTCAACTTCCCGATTCTCTCCTCCGTCAATCCCAAGCAACACCGTCCATTTCCTCAGTCATACCATAACCGACAACCCCTAATCCATACCATAACCGACAACCCGCAAATTCCGTAAACTCCAAACCCTCGCCATCATCAAATGCCGACATCTTTTTGCTCTGACCTCGAAATTCAAAATTCAAATTTCGAGATCGGCGCCTTTAACCCTTTCACCAGCTTCCTGCCATTAAAATCAAAACACACCATCCTCACTGCAAATCACCCAATAGCACCATCCTCACTGCAAATCTCCCATTCAAATCCAATACAAACAGCCATGTCGATCAGCATCCGCCAGCGAGGTACTCCATGTCCTGCCTGCTCTTTTCGCCGCAGAGCTTGTCCTCCTTCTTGTGAATCAGTTAAAATCTTTCCAAATGCGTATCATCGTCGAGATTATCACACAATCTTTTCCGTCTTCGGGGTAAAAAGTGTTGAATTTTTTTTACAACACGTACCGGATCACAAACATCGTGAAACTCTCGATTCGTTTCTCTTTGAAGCTAAGGCAAGAATCCTAAATCCTGCTGGTGGATGCGCTGCCCTCCTTACCTCTCTTGATCAAAAGCTTGAGGCTCTGCAGTCACGAATGACGGCGTTGGAGGCTCGACTGGACAGCGAGTCTCCCAGGGTTAATCCGTCATTTTCCTTTGTCCCTCCTGCAAGTTCCTCAAGGGCCAATCCATCCGACTCCCTTGCTCACCCACCAGGCTCCTTCGCTTCTCCATCCGGCTCTGGTCGACGCCGCCACCGTTCGACCGGAAAACTGCCGGAGAAATCTCCAGCCTCCAGGTCATTTGCCTACCCATCAGGCTCCTTTACTCACCCATCCGGCTCCTTTGCCTCTCCACCTGGCCCCTTTAACCCTCCTGCAAGTTCCTCAAGGGCCAATCCATCCGACTCCCTTGCTCACCCACCAGGCTCCTTCGCTTCTCCATCCGGCTTCTTTACTCACCCATCCGGCTCCTTTGCCTCTCCACCTGGCTCCTTTAACCCTCCTGCAAGTTCCTCAAGGGCCAATCCATCTGACTCCCTTGCTCACCCACCAGGCTCCTTCGCTTCTCCATCCGGCTCCTTTACTCACCCATCCGGCTCCTTTGCCTCTCCACCTGGCTCCTTTAACCCTCCTGCAAGTTCCTCAAGGGCCAATCCATCCGACTCCCTTGCTCACCCACCAGGCTCCTTCGCTTCTCCATCTGGCCCCTCAGAGAATCCTCTAGAACCTGGGGTTCTTCCGACCCAGGAAGATTTGTTGGAGCATCCTCACTACAAAAGTTTTTTAAAGCTCCTTTCATCAACCCCTGATATCCATCTACCGACCGTGAATCTTTCAGAACACGGGGATCCTCTGACAGCAGTGGATATGCCGGCATATCCGACTCTGTCAGATTACCAAGTTGCTTTGGATGGTTTCTCAAAGGGGTCTCCTCAAATTAGTTCTGTTGCGGAGGTTGCCGGATTAATGACTCCGGATTGGACTACCTTAGGAGATATAGGATACAATTCGCTCTCTGCTTCTAACTTCACTGATATCTTAAATTTTGGTGATGATGATTCTCAGAATCCATCGCCTTTCTCTTTTTTATCTCAATAATGTGTGTTCCCTTCCTTCCGCACCACCAACACCCTCGGAAACCTCTCGCCTCTCATATCGAAACTTCAGTTTATCTCTCTAAAACCAAAACCAAAGAAAGGGCCATCATTGACTACTAGCACCAATGCTACTCTTCCACCTCTCTAAAAAAAAAAAAAAAAAAAAAAAAAAAAAAAACATATCAATATATATTCAATCTCTTCAATTTAATATTTCCGGCGGGTCGCCTTTCGCTGTACCTCCAAGTATTCTGATTCAATTTCTTGTTACTGTTATACGTACTGCTCGCGTATTCAGATCAAGTTTTTTCCTCCGAAAATTCTACACCGGACCTCGCCGTTCCGTCGGCTCCCGTCATCGCCGTTACCGCCGTTCCGTCTGTCGGTCAATCATCGAACATGTCAAAAAAAAAAAAAAAAAAAAAAAAAACCAAAACCAAATTCCATTTTCTCGTATCCAAGCTTCGGATCCCTAAGAGCCTCCTTCAGCTTGAGGGGGGGTGTTAAAGTAGATCTAAGCACATGCCTCCATGCTCCTGCACACATGCCTCCATGTTCCTGCTTCCATGCTCCACTGCTTCCATATTCATTATGTTTTGTTCTTTAATTTCTTTAATTATGTAATTATAATCATTATGTTCTAGATCTAGTTTTCCAATTTGTTGGAGATCATCTCATGTAGTAAAAGGACGCTTTCAGGATTTGCTTTCCAAACTCAAGCTGACCGCCCATTTGCCACCTTGAGTTTGAAGGGGGGTGTTAGAAATGATGATATTGAATGATGATATTCTCCAACATAAATTAGCATTATTATTTGTAATTATTAAAGCTTAGAATTATTCTTCTTTTCCTTTATTCCCTCCTCCATGTTTCCCTCCTTGTCTCCTCCTTTCTTCCTCATTTTAGGCTTCTTGTTTCCTTCTTTACTTGTATATATATTCATGTCAATTCCATTGTAAATAGATGTGAGATTGTAACAATGTAACCCCTTGTGGATTTCTTGCTCATTAATATAATTTCTCTATTTCTTGTGTTGTATAATTTAACAAGAATCTCTATCATATTCATATCTGACCTACTCTTTGATTGTAATAAATATCCCACACATGATAACCGGTAGGGGCATGGAAAGAGTAAGTTCATCTTTTTTAAACCCAAAATCCCAACCCCCTAACCAACCCAAAAAGACAAAAAACTGATTAATCACATCCTATTGATCCTTTGAATGCTTTAATATATATAAGTGCTCATTTGGTTCGAGTATTTATTCGTTCCCAGAATTTTAAATTGGTAAATTCATTCTAAGAGTTTCTTATAATTTATATCAACTAGTTAAATCATAATTAAGTTGATCAGGTTCAAACTTTTTGTGTCAGATTTCAAAAATGAACAAAAACTCGAACCAAACGAGGAATCCAACTTGCTTTCTAAAATATAACTAATGTGACAAAACTTACAATGCAAATCAATTATTTTTCTTGTGATACATGCAATGAATAGATCTAAGTGGTTCGATGAAAAGGATGGAGGGATCAAACTTAAGTGTCTTGTGAATACTTGCTCACATTTTAACAACTTGAGCTTAAGCCTAGATTTAAATAATTAAATGTTATTATGACCCGTTGATTAATATATTAATTATAGTAAAAATAAGCCGATCATAAAAATGTTTACAAACTTAGAAATCTTAATCTGAGACGAATGACGTGCTTGATTTACTAGAGTTATCTTATTACTAGTGTTTGGATGAAAAAATGCCACATGAAAAGCTAAAAAATTAAGTTAATTCTTGTAGAATTACATATAACGACGCCATTTAGTGTTATTACGTAAAACTCATCGGGTTGAAATACAATCATATAATGGTTCAAAAAAAAATTGCCATTTATTTATTTTAAAAAATAAATAAATATAGATTAAATAATTCATGCAACCAAATGGGAAAGTGATGTTTAATTAATTAATTAGTTCCACTCCATCTTTAACTTGCTCTTTTTGTTTTAATCTGCTTGCGGACCCTTGCCCGTTAGACCATTTCAGCAATGTCAACATATGGAAAAAAATTGGTGCAGAGTGTCAATACATGAACCATATCTTTAACGACAATAATGTTTTAGCAATTAAAATGTGTTGTGTTGTTAAAAGTGTAATCCGTAAATGCATGTTTTTTAGTGCATTTAGTCAATTGCTTTACTAAATGTTGTTTATGTATATCACATTCCATCCTAACCAATGAATGATTGACATATTTTTATATCCATATAGAATTACTCATAAACCAATACATGATGGACACGTTGCTATGTCAAAATGGAAGGTGATTTGGCAGTTACTTACTCTACAATTATTGATATTACTGAAAAATACTAATTATATATCTACATTTAAGTAAATTATATAAGTGCTCATTTTAGTACATTAACATTAGAAATGTGACTCATACATTTGCTTAATTACACTTGTTTCCACGAAAAGGAACCAAATTCTCAAAAATTCATTTAAATGTTTGATTGGTTACTATTCAATTGTGCAATTTAATTTAGCCTAATTTTCTTAAAACTAGCTACCAAATTACATGACATCCATGTTGTTGTGCTAATAGTAGACTCATAAGTTGTATACAAAAAATCATATTGTAAAATTATTGCATATGTTGAAAATAAATAAAAATGTATCGTGGTGTAGAGGTAGTAAATTACCCCTTACTAACCTAAGGTTTCGGTTTAAAAGTTGCTGACTCGCTAGCTTACATAAATTACTTTTGGTTTGAGAACAATACAATAACATACAATCGCTTGTTTCAAAAAAAAAATGATAGTTAGAATGCGAAAGACCACATTTGGCATGAAAATATTCTTCAAAATTACGGCAGCTACTTGCCTTTATATAGTCTATAAATTCTCAGGATATTTTTAAATGTATTCACAAAATCAGTCTTTTCGTCCCACTAAAAATTAAAATTAATTCAAACAAAACCTAAAAAATAGTGTAAAATTCAATAAAAAAAAATATGGCTATTCACTTGTTCTTGCGCGAGGATTTCTTGTTTTATTAGGATTTTTTTCTATCCTAATAAAATAGCGACTTTTTTTATTTATTTTTACAATAAAACCAACACAACTACAAAGAAGTCATCTTATAAAGTAAACCGTCTTAAATAAGAGAAAGCTACCCAATTACAAGGCAAGAAACCCTTGCAAGCAGATCTGAAATAAAATTGAAGGCAAAGTTCCATTGTATCGTTGGCTTCTTCTTTCTCCATGTTTAACTGAAGTTTGCATTCTTGCTGTATCTAGGGTTTTTAGTTTAGAATCCAACATCGGTAAAGGCCACCATTGTTGATGAGTGTTGCATTGATTTTTTATTGCTTTTGGTGTAGGAAATTTAAGACTTATATTTACTTATTTGATAAAAATAAAATATGTGGCCAAATTTGAAATACTAATAATAACCATTTGGGAGTAATGAATAGTAAAAGATTATGTAGAAAAAAATTATAATTGCTAAAACTGTATTTATCACAATTAATATTTTGTATTTTCATAGTTGTTGTTAATTAGACTAAATTTTTAATGAAATTTATTAAGAATGATGTAATTTTTGTTTATTATGTCTTAATTTAATACAAAAGTTAATATTATTTAATGTTTTTTATTTTAGCAACAAAATTTTATCGTCTTTACATTATTTCATTAAATTCACTCCATCGCTAAGGTAAAGATTTTTTAGAGAATTGATAGGGTGAAAAGAAAGTTTCTCATATTAGATGAGAAGATTGATTTTGTAAGTACATTTAAAAACACCCGTTCTTTAACATCTTAAATTTCTATCCACCACCTCATCCGTGAGTACCTCTCTACCATGATATGTAGAACGATCGGTGAGAGTCCAATTAATTGCAAAGTTGATCAATGATGCAAAAATAATCAATCTTTTTAAAAAGTTAAAAGAAAGAAAAAAAAAAAAAAAAAAAAGGCGAGCAATGTAACCTGAATAAAATTTTCTACATATTTTCATTATTTTAAACGGAAAATTTCCTTACCAGGCTGTCAAAAAAATTGGATTCCATGGAAACTAAAAAGGAAATGAAACACCTCACGAAACTACTCAACTATTTTTTTGATTAATAATAAAAATAACTTGTTTTTAAATAATTTTTCAACTCGGAAGCACTCTGAAATTTAGTTTCTTTTCCATATAAGCCAAACAAATGCAGGGATTCTCCAAAAGAAAAATGTGACCCTTAATTTGGAATTCAAGTAGGAAAAAAAATATTATTTATGTGTGAAAAAAAAGAAGAGAAAAAAACGGATATGCATTGGCACAACCAAGAGTGATCTCAATTAAATAATTCTGCACATTATTTTTCAAAAGTAATAGATAATTTCACCAGATAAAGGAATTAAGATAAACAGGGTATAAACTTGAAATTAAGTTACACACAGATGATGATTATGATGACGACGAGCATAAACAACTAATCTACACCTTTTTCTTCATCTTTGCCAATAATAATTCATTAATAATGATTGTCATCTTATTGCTCCAAGCAAATTGGCACCATCCAGTTTTGCGCCTTCCAAATCCTGCCACCACCAACAAACAAAAAGAAAAGAAAAAAAACTATATTACTTGGCTGCTGGACTACATCCCAATCATAATTATTCCCATGTAGGGTAGGTAATCTTAAACACGGACGATAACACAAACACGGAACGAAACAATATTGGCACAAATTTAACCCATGTTATGTTAGTGTTTCGAACTTTGACACGATACACAAAATTGGATCTCTATTGCGTTTTGCCAAAAAGGGTTGCCAAATTATTATGTAGGTTCAATTCGATCACTTAAAGTCTAGGACCCTCCCCGTGAAACTAGTAATGCGGGATGTGGTTTCATTACATTATCGGCTAAAAGAGTAATGCAACCTAGTGTGGTTGACCTTCAACATAATAGAATATCATCCTAAAACGTATCCAGAATGAAATTGTGAGTGATACTATTTGAAGCCACTACAACCAATTGCCAGAGATGAACAGTTAATGGTCGGCCTCTATGAATGGTAAAAGGCTCGGCAGTGAATTACCACATTTATTCAGCTTCCTTTGAGTTAACACGCTCTACAGTAGTCTCCCTTTCTTGAAAATTATATTTGAGGTGAAGTGTTGACTCCTGATGTGTAATACAACTTGAAATTGTGAGAACCCGAGAATTAGATGAGGCGTGTTTCATAATTGGAGGAGACGAATTGGTGGTGTTGAAATACTCATAGAGGTCAAGTGATGCATGGTGGTCATAATGACATTAACTGTTAAAGATACATAATATCTCAGAAAACATTAACAGACAGGCAATGGTCTCCCAAAGATAAACAAACCCTGATCTGCGACTTTAGAAATTGAACTATAACTTGACTGTTGAAAATATAATGGAGTAAAAGCTCTTCTATTTAGCTTTTATTAACAATTTGAATTTGAATGTTCATTATATTGTGTCTCTCCTATCGATATTATAATTACCCCAATCCCAGCTCAAACAAAACTCTAATAGAACAAATAGGCAAGTGAAAACTAACCTAGACAAAACGAAAGCTCTTCATAAACAGATTAGAGTTCAAACAATTACGAAGTACGACACTAAATACGGAAAGCAAAACAAAGAAGAGAAAACCAAAGTTTTTGCAAATAGTGATTAATGTTGACTCACTAAAGGCTTGGTGGAAACCTATAGACAGCTCAGTAGAAATAACAAGTTGGAGATTAGTATGGGGTGCTCACTAATGCCTCAGTATAGGCTACAGATGCTCAGGCATGTCAATTGAGCCTAAGAAGCATTGATAAATCTGAACAATTCCAAGAATTATCAAGAACACCTCCATAAAGGCTATTAATTGTGTAGCAGAATGCTCTAAAAATCCTGCCTAGCTGGCAGCCATGTATAATAGGTTGATTTCGTTTCTTCTTTTCATTTCAAAAATTATGTGGCTAAATTTGTGTCAAGAACCATCTCACCCAAAGGTTTAAGATGTAAGGTAGTGGACCAACAATGTATATCATATGAAACATTAATGTCCTCTTTCTTCTTCTTTCTTCCTTTCTTTTTTTTAATTATTTTTTTAGTAAGAAACAAATGTGAAACATTAGCTTTTGATACCACCTTAGAAACCACCTCACTTGAAAGCTTAAACTTTTAGGTCGTGGGGCAACAGCGTATATCATGTATATCATGCTGACCAACAATTTGAATAATGGGAAATGCATTCTTAGTGAACTCTTATGCCTTTTCGGGAAGTAAATTTATTTTCTTTGTCTCTTCGAGTATTAAATTTTAGTAATTAAAAAGGCCACATGGTGTCTGCTTTCTAGGCCTCTCAAAGGAACTAGGAGCATATTTAAAGATTGTTGCGGAGACGATATCAAACCTGTGAAAGTAGTTAGGAGAAGCAAGTGAACAGAACAGAATATACAATCTGAACATTGGCCTTGCTTTGATTCATTAGCTGGCCGACATCATAAATGCATATGAAATGTGGCAAAAGTTCAAGGAAGCAAGAAGGCGTTTTCATGATTTTCTATATCCAGGCACTTATTATTCACAACCGCAAAACAAATGAGTAAAAGAAACTAAGACTTTTAAAGTTCAGTGCTATTAATTTTGCTTACTGTATCACGAAGATTCACGTATCTTAGATAAGCTCGTTGAAGGTTTGCACCCTTCAAATTGGCATTCTTCAGTTTTGCACCCTAGACAAAGAAAATGAAAACATCAGCCAGAGGTAAAATAAATATCTTCTAAAATCAATGAAACACACTTTCATCTCAAAAAGCCCTCCCAAATTCCACACACACGCAGAGAACGAGAGAGTCAATGCATTCCAGATTTGACATTTTAATCAGATAAATATACTTAAATACCAGGGATGAAAATCACACATTTTTAAGGTATGTAAGAAACTTCAAAATATACATGTAATACTACTTGAACCTTTCGTGCGCATGCTTAATTGAGATGTGCATAATTGCAATCATTAAATTAAGCAAAAGATCCACAATAAACCAATTTTTCCCCTTTCCTTCTTGAATAATTGCGAAATCAATAAACCATGTCTGTTTACCCATATAGTGAACTTTTGTAACATCAATGTTCATAAAAATATGCATATAGGCAGAACGGAGACTACGAAAGGAGGTGACATTTTTAACTACTTTTTGTTCTAATTATTCTTGCTTATTTTTGAATTATGGAGAATGTTTGGTGAATAAACTGTTATGACTTTGCGCGAAGTAAAGTTCAATTGTTTCTAGCAACATTAAAGGTTTCTAGTGCTGATATCCATGTAAATGAGTAAATCGCACTTGCTTACCTTGATGTAGGGCATAATTACACAGAAGCTTCTGCTTACAAAATTACACTAATATCCCTTCATATAGCACATTAACAGAAGTTATTGACCACAATTGGGTGGCAATTTTGTCATGTTATGCAGATTGACACTGTTAAATGAATCAATCCGAAGACACATGATTACCTAATCATGTCAACATCTTCAACCCTAAGACGACCTATTTATTAGTCGTGTTATGTGAGTTCTCGCACCAGATTAATACACGTAGCAATTATGTCGTGTTATGCAGGTTGACTGACAAAATTGCATCCTTGGTCTTAGATTGTAAGCGGAACACATTTCAAAGAGGCTAACAAGGTCAGTCTGACACTGAGGCGTTCATAATGATGTGAGCCAGCTTGGTGGGGATTCCATTTAGAGCTATCATCAAGGAGTTGAAGATCACAGTGGTAGCAAGGCTTCAGGGTGTTGAGTCATGTAAGTCCACTAGTCCTTTTAATTCTCTTGGATAAAGTCATCTGACAATTGTCAGTTTGTCGCGCTATTTTTCTGACAATTGTCAGTTTGCTGCCTTTCAAGGGGAGGGAGATTGGTTCTGCTTCAATCGGTGTTAGGGAGGATCCCGATTACTTCCTCTCAATATTTAAAATTCCTAACAAACTGGCTTTAATGTTAGAGAAAATAATGAGAGACTTCTTTTGGGAAGGGAAAAAGGATCACTTAGTTAGATGGGAGGTGGTATCTAAATCTAAACGAAATGGGGAACTTGGGGTGGGTAACCTAATCAATAGGAATAACTGAATAAGGCTTTGCTCGGTAAATGGTTATGGAGATTCCCGTTGGAAAAAGACTCACTTTGGCACGAGATTATAGTAAGTATGGTTCTCATCCAAATGGGTGGGACGCCAACAATGATTGCACTAGCTCTCTCTCCATGCTCCTTGGAAATCAATTTCTAAAGCGTGGAGTGAATTTGTGCAAAACATAAAATTGGTAGTGGGAAATAGAGAGAAAATTCGTTTTTTGGGAGGATAAGTGGATAGGGAATTGTCCATTGAAAGAGTCTTTTCCGAGAGTCTATCGCCTTTCTAATAATCACAATATGTCGATCCATTCGGTTATCTCTTGGTCCTCAAGTTCCAATTATTCCTGGGATGTAAATTTCCTAAGAAACTTCAATGATAGGGAATATGAGGAATTCACATCTTTGATGGAACGGGTTCAATCCGTGTGTATTAATCAAAATTCTTTAGATAAGCAGGTTTGGGTGGCTCACCATTCGGGGGAATTTTCTTGTAAATCCTTCTTTGATGCTCTATCTGAACCATCATCCATTTCCTTATTCACACAATCTAATTTTATTTGGAAACACGAGATCCCTTCCAAAGTTAAGGTGTTTGCTTGGCTAGTTCTGAGAGGTAAAGTGAATACTTGTGACGTAATTCAAGAGAAGAGGCCTTATATGTGCTTGTCACCATTTTGGTGTGTGTTTTGCAAACGGGATGGAGAAGATATTGAGCATATTCTTCTACATTATGCCTTTGTTCAGAAAGTGTGGAGTATGATCTTTGAGCTGTTTGGACTAGTAGAAGCCTTCCCAAAAAAATGGGCTGACTTCGTAGCTCAAAAATGGCAATTTAAACAAAGTATCTGTAAAATGAAAAGTCTATGGAGACTCTCAGTTTTGGCTGTGGCATGGGTAACTTGGTTGGAAAGAAATAAAAGGATCTAGAAGCGGCACAGTAGCAGAAACATGGAACCAAATTAAATTTTCTATCGGATTATGGGCTAAAGCATCCAATATTTTTTATTGTGCGGAGCGATTTTTGTTTGGTTTGGATTGTTTTAGCTTTCTGGGCTGATTCCTTGTTTGAATTTTAGTTGATGTGTTCTTTTTGTACTTTTGGGTTCATCTCTCAGTGGATTTCTCATTCGCTGTGAATGACCCTTGCTTCTCCTTTGTTGTAATATTCTTTTGAGTTGCAATAAAGTTTTGTTTCTTATCAAAAAGATCTTCCATATAAGCATAAACACGCCTTTGTTAAAATCCGACAAGCGTAGGAGTATTCAAGGACTGGCAAAAAACCTAAAATATAAAATAGTGGGGCTGGTTTGGCTAGCACACTTGCTTTAGCCATATTGAGGTATGGGCAGGTGCCTAACTTTAGGCACGAACTTCTGTAGTGTCAGTATTCAGACTTCGATGATGGCATAAACAGCGTATTTTATTGTAAAGACAAAACATAGTACCTTGGGATTGGTATTTTTGCAAGAATCTCCAAGGACTAGATTGTTAGTAGGGTTCAATCTAATTTTGCATTCAGCATTTAAATTAATAACATAATATTACATATTTTGTTTATAAATGATTGCAGTTCAACTTTTGGCTAGTGCATCAACTTCTCTTGAGCCGACCAAAAACTTTTGGGCTGAGACCTGGGGTCCATAAGGAGAAGCACTCCTCACCCTCGGTGGTCTTAAACCACCAGGTCATTAAGTCCTATTCCAGATTAAGCATTCACACATTGTATACTTTGGAAGGATACTGAAAGACCAGAAAAAGGATGCTTAATCTACTGCCCTCTTACACAAAAAGCACTAATTAGGACACAAACAGCATTCGCAAAACCAAATCAACATCTACCAGGGGCATGTCCATTTTCCAAGCAACCTTGTAAGATTGTAAGAACAATGGGAACTCTGCAACGCTAGAAAATTCTCAGAGAACTGGACCTTTAGGAAAAAGGCACTGAGATTCAACTCCCCGACCCTTTCCCTACTAGATATCATGCCAACACAACCCTGTGGTACAAGGCTTTTGGCCTCAAGAGGCCTTACACCTCGTTGTCCACTCCAGGGATCTTTTTCTAAAAGAACAATGCACAAAAGGCTTGCGCCTTTTAGCATTTTTTACACCTTTTCTTATGCCTCTTAATCTTTTTACGCCTTTTAGATGCTTTTTGATGCTATTTATATGAATCCTCAATTTAAATATTGGTGTGGTTTCATCTTTGTCGCTGCCAAATATTCTCTTATTGCTATAAGAAAACATAAGCAAGTAGGATTAGACATATTGCTGATAAATAAATATATATATATATATATATATGTTTATATGAATATATGAATATTATTTGCTACTTTTTTTTATCAAAAACAAAGCTTATATTGATTGGCAAAAGCAGATACAAGCAAAGGGGCTGGAAGTTATTTGCTATTTTAAAAATTGATTATGTGATTGTGATTTATTCATTATTACTTCAGACATGGCTTTCTTATTTCATAATTTAAAAATTGATAGGAACATAAAGCTTATGCCTCCCCGTTTGACAAGAAAATAAGTTGACCAGCACCTACGCCTTTTAAAAGATTGCTTGCTGGAACCCTAACAAGAAAATTATGCTCAACAACTTCAAAAGGTGAATGCTTTGTTGGCACATAAAAGTGGGCAGCATGAACCACAATAGGCATAGTGTGAACCACGTCAAAGTGTAAAAAGTACAGTAAAGAACTTGATGAAATTTATGCAGCGTGAACCACAATTAGATTTTTCAGATTTTTTTAGTATAGTGGAAGTTTGATGGGTGAGATACAAATGTAACTCCATACTGAATATAATTGTTTTTTGCAGACAGAAGTCCAGACTCCAGATGGAGCTTTTACCTTTAAATTGGCTCCTTCCAGATTTGCTCCCTCCAAGTTCGCATCAGTAAGATCAGCAGTCTGAGAGTTTGAGTACAAAGACTTATGAATCCGAGTGAACTCCAAGCAAACAAGATATTTAATACAACAACAGCTACTTATTGACAATACCATTAATCAAGGTAAAAGATTTTTCAAGCAATATAACCAAGGATTTAAAGATAATAAACCTGCAGGTGAGCAGAACGAAGGTCCGCCCCGCAAAAACTACAACCTATCAAGCAAGCATCTGAAAAGTGACAAGGTAAATTGCAGTCTATTACATTTTTGCCATGAAAACCGTCAGCTCTAAGAAATATATACAAGAACCAGGTCACTACACGAAATGATAGTCTAATCAGTGATATGGAAACTAAACCAGGATCGGGGTTTAAAGTTCAAGAGATTGTCCACTAAACAATCTTGGCCGAAAATATTAGAAAACAATTGAGTAATATTTTAAAGTCCATTTTGAATGGAGCCAATTAGAAGCTTAAGGGGGGTCCTATACTTTTCCATGTTACTCTGCTCGCAATATCTTTCTATTATTTCTTCTGACATTCATGTTGTTGGGTCGTTTTCATAAATCTAGAACAATATGAACAAAAATTATGAAATAAGTTGTTTCAGTACATTTTTCCAGACCAGGATTTCTCTCCATATTACATCATATTCACCTTCAAAGAACTAGTTACTAATCACGCATCATGCTAACTCCAAATATATCTATATAGAGCTAAGTGTCAATCCCCAAGGCCCATAATTCCTATACATCAAATGGCTGGCAGTCACTCTCTTAACATATAAAGTGATGGGACTTTAGAAATGTGGTTTATACTCCACATATCAGAAGGCTGGCAGTCCCTCCCTCCCTTTATCACACACAGACATTTTGATGGGTTCTGTAACAACATTTAAGGGTCAATCTACACATTAGAAAAAGAATATAACTTGTGATGCGTATATATATAATTATATATATATACATGTCAAGTAAGGGGGAAGATCTTAAGAGGACCAACTCTTTGGTCTTTTTTTTTTTTTAATAAGAAACGAAAGATTTTATTGCTATTCAAAGAAAGTTACATCAAAGAAAAAGCAATAAAGATAGCAGTGGATGAGAAAACCACTACAAAGATGCGACAACTCAACCCGAAACAGCAAAAACAAAACCAATCAGACCAAAAAATTACAACAATCCAACTCAAATAAAAGCCTATTAGTACTATCAAATAAATTAGCTGCCCTAGCCCAAAGACCAATCAGAAATCTCAAGTGATCCCATAAGCTAGATACTGATCTGTAACAATCTTCAAAAACTCTCTTGTTTCTCTCTAGCCATATTGCCCAAGCTGCAGCCATCACTGACACCTTCCACAGATTGCCAGCTTTTGCGCTAGCTAAACAATTTTTTAGCTGACCCACTTCCTGGTTGAATTTTTTGAGGAAATTTGGTGGCGATGATCTAATAATCATGGAGATCATCTTCATCAAATTTCATCAAAAAATTCATCCGTTTACTCCCTCAAAATGGTTGGTCAAGGACCAAATATTTGGTCCTCTTAAGATCCTTCCCATATATACAGGGTTTATACCATAAATCTGCTCAAGTAATCACTTATGTAAGCTCATCCATGTCACCATCCATGTAAGCTCATCTAGTAATCACTGTTTTCCATGCTTCGCTAATTGTAGTTTTTTTTATTATTTATAGTTAAGTTTATTTGAGCCTATCAAGCACCAAATGAATCCCCAAAGATGCATTTACACCCTCCAATCCGCATGCACCAAGGCAGACACCCAATGAAAGGTGGACCCATATGGACGAACCCTTGGGGTTATCCATCCTTTTACCTAGTTTTTCTTAGACATTTACACTTCAGAGGAAAAAGAAATGATATTTTGATTCTTGATCTGAGTTGATTTGAACTTGATCTACCAAGGAGTTCGTCATGTGATCCATTTCTATTTCTATAATGACTATTTTGGCTTAATTCCAATGACAAAAACTATCTTTTATACCACAATGTAAGAAGGGCTCAATTCTGCAAGACAGATGTATCACGAAGTAGCAAACTTGCAGCAGCTGAGAGGCAAGCAAGTGATTGGAAGACAAAAAAAGAAAAGTATCAAGGGACGAAAGATGTGAAAGTCTGGATCGAATAAGTTTCTTTACGAAACAATTCAGTGAACTCATAGTGATAAAAGACTGTAGCCAGGAAGGGAGGGGGAGAGAGAGAGAGAGAGAGAGTGAGTTAAAAACTGTTGAAAGTCAAGATTTTGTTATTTATGGCCGTAGATTGATTAATATAATTTATTTATGGTATTTTTTTTTGCTGTCTTTGGTAAAAATATATCATAGATAAGGATTTTTATTAATTGAGTCATTCCTTAAATGTTGGATTTGTGTTTATTTCTCTTAATTTGTTACCTTATTTATCAATGCTCAAGTTAATTAACCATAGCTAGTATGAGTTTCGGGTTTATTTTGCATCCTATTTATACCCACTTTTTAGTCTTTATAATCATACAATTATCACGACTATTAACATAATTTCATATTAAAAAATCCACTAAAACATACTTCAGTAATATATTTTGGGCCATAACAATATCAGAGGCAGGGTATTTCCAAAATGCTTCAACGCCAAGTTCCTATCCTGGTCATTTTGAGGGATCGTTGCTTAAATATTTGTGTATGGAAATATATCGAAAGGCTTCATTAATAACGATACCCATGCGACTCGGCACTAAATTATAACAATACAAATGGTTAACAAAAACGTAATAACTAATAAACATAAATAATTATCAACTAAGAGAGAAAAAAAATTTGCCTTGTAAGTTTGCACTTTGAAGATTGGCACCAGCTAATACTGCTCCACGAAGATTTGCCCCTGTGAATTCACATCTTCCCTAGGCAAGACAAAATCATATGAGGTGGCAACTCAAATATAATTATATATCTATCTGACTAGAAACAATGGAGAAGATGGTCACATTCGTAAAATGGGTACACAATCAAAACAGCCAGTAAAATTTCTGAAACTTTTTGAGATAACTGCCAACTTGGAACAAAATTTACATGCGAAATGATTTTCAGCAGCTAAATCATACTCGCGCAATGTTGCATTATGGAAAATGGAACCCTCAGCATCCACGTCCTGTAACAAAAAATTTAAGGATTAGCTATAGATTAATTTTTTTTTTTGATACGATAAAAAGGATTAGCTATAGATTAAACACTCAAATACTGATGGAGTGATGGGTATTCAAGCAAAAAATTGATCAACCCCCACCCCCAAGCAATGTAACTCTTGAAGAACTAAACTACTATGTTGCAAGTTGTTGACATGCAATAATAATAACAAGATTAACAGCTATTTAACTTGAACAAGCAGCAACAATCCATACAAACAACCGATTACATTACAAAAAGAACCTACCTTGAACTTTGCACACTGAAGGTTAGTACGTGAGAAGAATACATTTTTGAGACATGCGTAGCTAAAATCCACAAGAGACAGGTCCTGCATACAATGAAACATAACATGTCAGACGGGACAGTTTCTTTAGTTCACTTTTATCTTAATCCTCCACTATTATACAAAAGTTTCCTATTGCAAACTTCACATATTCAATATTGTTATAGAAAGAAAAACTATAAAAATTAGTTGATAAGGAATGTGAAAAGAGAAGATATCGTATTTTGGAGAGAGAGATAAGAGAATTTTTGAAGAAACTGAAGAAGAACTAGAAAAGACTTGGGACAGAATTAAGAATCTGGCTTCACTCTGGGCATTTTCTTCGAAGATTTTTGGAATCTTGACTTTATCAGAGATTGCTAGGGATTGGGGTTTAGCTATGCAGTAGCCCTATTCAGGGTTTAGAGGTTTGCCTAGTGCCTAGGAGTATGATTGTTGTGGTTAGGGGACAGTTATTGTTTTTTGGGTAAAGGGTCAGTTTCAATTTGTAGTTGGGCTTTTTGTCTGTTTTGTGATTGCGTTGACGGGGCTATTTCTTTTTTGTTTTTGTTTTCTGGTGTGTTTGGTGGTGGATTTCTCATCCACTTCCGGCCCCTTTGCTTGTATATGATTTTGCCAATCAATATAAGCTTTGTTTCTGATCAAAAAAAAAATTAGGAAATCTGGGATTGCTTTTATTGGTAGTGTTAATTTAGTCAATCAAAAGCATCGTTCATCCATTCAAGACATCAAAACAAATCCAACATCATACCATACTCATCTACATAACAATACGATCCAAACCGCGTTCGAATTACCTGATTTGAACAATTCACACGCCCACACGCGCCACTTTAAGAAAGCAGCATCAGGCGCGTGAGTCTAATGTGCCACCCAGTGAAGAAGACGACCACATGTCGTCCACGTCAGCCCTATTTGCCACGTCATCGACACGTGTCTACCACGTCAACACCACGTGTCTGCCACGTCAACGCCACGTCAGCGTAACGGTTGTTGCTTTCTGCCGTTACATTTAACGGTATATTCCTAACGCCGTTACAGTTAATGGTATATTCCTAACGCCGTTTGTACTTAACGGAATATTCTTAATCCGTCAGGTTTATTTGCAAATTGACCCCCGAAATTTCTAATACTCAAAAAAAAAAAAGTGAGTAGAGAGAAAAATTAGAAGTGAAGTGTCTAGGTGAGAGCTTTGCAGTTTCTAATTTTTCAGAGTGTTGAGTGAGAAAAATAGAAGCAATTTTCTAAGCGAGAAAAATTGCAGTGTCTATTTTGAGTGTTGAGAGAAACACAGTGTGTGTATAAGTCTGCTGACCAGTCTTGTAAACCACTCTTTCTTTTGATATAGTAAATTTGGTGCGCTCTGTGGACTAGTGGCAATTTGCCGATACCACGTAATTCTTGTGTTGTGAGATTGATATATTGTTGTGCCAAATAATTTTTATTGTGCAATCTTTTTTTGTCATTTATATCCCAAGATCCTACTTGGAAACTAGTATCATCTAGTTTGTTCCAAACAACTGGTATCAGAGGGTCAGGTTCTAGTAGGAGTTATGGCAGAAGAAGGAAAAGGAATTGAAAAATTCGACGGCCAAAATTTCGGTTTCTGGCGAATGCAAATTGAAGATTATTTGTACGGGAAGAAGCTGCATCTTCCTCTACTTGGCACCAAACCGGAAGATATGAAAGATGACGAATTGGCACTACTTGACAGGCAAGTGTTAGGAGTCATTCGTCTGTCATTATCAAGAACAGTGGCGTTCAACGTCGCAAATGCGAAGACTACCGCTGACATGATGTCAGTGTTATCTGGCATGTATCAAAAGCCATCAGCGAACAACAAAGTGCATTTGATGAAGAAATTATTTAATTTGAAGATGGCGGAAAATTTTTCATCGGCAGAACACTTGAATAATTTCAACACCATCATCAGCCAGTTGTCTACCGTTGAAATTAAGTTCGATGATGAAGTTCAAGCCTTGATAGTTTTAGCCTCGCTACCGAATAGCTGGGAGGCCATGAGAACTTCTGTGAGCAATTTTACCGGGAAAGAAAAGCTCAAATACACCGACATCAGAGATTTGATTCTGAACGAGGAGAGTCGCCGAAGAGATTCCGATGAACCGTCCACTTCCGGCTCAGCCTTGAATGTTGAATCAAGAGGCAGAAATTCAACAAGAGGAAATGGTGGCTACAGAAATAGATCAAGGAATGGCAGGTCAAAGTCAAGGGCTCCAAACAAATCCAACAAATCTCAAAACCAAAATAATCAAAAGGTTATTGAGTGTTGGAATTGTGGCAAAACCGGACACTACAGAAATCAGTGTCGAGCACCAGAAAAGGCTACAGAAAAGAGGACTGAAGCAAATGTTGTTGCAGAACAGTCAGAAGATGCATTGATATGCTCTATGGAGAGCAAGACAGAGTCATGGGTGTTAGATTCCGGAGCATCTTTTCACGCCACCTCGAGTAGAGAATTATTCTCAAGTTTCGAACCAGGAAATTATGGAAAGGTTTATCTTGGTAATGATCAGCCATGCGACGTGGTCGGCAAGGGCGAAGTAAATATCAAGTTAAATGGGTTCGTGTGGAAGCTGAATGATGTCCGCCACATCCCTGACTTAAGGAAGAATTTAATCTCGGTGAGCCAGCTAGCAAATGAAGGTTATGTCACAACCTTCAGCCGGGATACATGGAAGGTTTTCAAAGGTGCAATGGTAATTGCACGTGGCAGTATGTTAGGCACTCTTTATATGACGGAAGGTGCTCTTGGGTCAATTGCAGTTGCCGCAAGCAAAGACGATCCCAATATATGGCACCAGAGACTTGGTCATATGAGTGAAAAGGGACTGAAGGTCATGCACGCAAAAGGGAAGCTAGCAGGGCTTCAGTCAACTAATATTGACCTATGTGAAAGTTGCATCTACGGGAAGCAAAAACGAGTTAGCTTTAGTATAAGTGGCAGAACTCCAAAGCAAGAAAAGCTTGAGTTAGTACACACAGATGTATGGGGACCAGCTCCAGTTTCATCCATTGGCGGGAAGTCATACTTTGTGACTTTTATTGATGACCATTCCAGGAAGGTGCGGGTTTATTTCTTGAGACACAAATCTGAGGTGTTTTAAGTGTTCAAGAAATGGAAAGCCATGGTGGAGAATGAAACAGGCCAGAGGATCAAGAAACTGAGATCCGACAATGGTGGAGAATAAGAAGACGGAGAGTTCAAAAGATTCTGTTGTATAAATGGAATCAAGTTGGAGAGGACAGTTCCAGGAACCCCACAACAGAACGGCGTGGCAGAAAGAATGAATAGAACACTGACTGAGAGAGCCAGAAGTATGCGTTTACAAGCAGGCTTACCTAAGGAATTCTGGGCAGAGGCAGTCAGTACTGCAGCTTACCTAATCAACAGAAGACCGTCAGTACCGTTGGAGGACAGAATACCAGAAGAGGTCTGGAGTGGCAAAGAGATAAAACTTTCTCATCTTAAAATTTTCGGTTGTGTAGCATATGTACATATTAGTGATCAAGCTAAAAGCAAGCTGAATCCTAAATCACATAAGTGTACTTTTGTTGGATACGGCGGAGATGATTTCGGTTATAGATTGTGGGATGACAAGAACCGAAAAATTATCAGAAGCAGAGATGTCATATTCAATGAGAATGTGATGTACAAGGACAGAGACGCAGCAGATTCAAGTAATTCAGTGAAGCATAATCCTGTGTATGCCGATATTGGTGATATTCCAGAAAGTAGTCAGACAGAATAAAGTTCTCAGACAGAGGAAGCAATACAACAGGACAATACGCAACAGACGGAGGCAGAAGAACCTTCAGCTCAAACTCCTGTACTTAGGCGGTCTTCCCGGCCTCATGTACCAAATAGGAGATACTTAAATTATTTGATGCTGACTGATGGAGGTGAACCTGAATGCTATGATGAAGCATGCCAGGTACAAGATGCGAGCAAGTGGGAGCTTGCAATGAAAGATGAGATGAAGTCTCTTATCTCGAATAAGACGTGGGAGCTAGCCGAGCTATCAGAAGGGAAAAAGGCTCTACATAACAAATGGGTGTATCGAGTCAAAGAGGAGCATGATGGCTCCAAGAGGTACAAGGCAAGATTGGTGGTGAAAGGCTTTCAGCAAAAAGAAGGAATTGACTACACTGATATCTTCTCGCCAGTTGTAAACCTAACTACTATTCGGTCAGTTTTGAGTATTGTTGCAGCAGAAGATTTACACCTTGAGCAGTTAGATGTGAAAACTGCCTTTCTCCATGGTGATCTAGAGGAGGAAATATATATGCAGCAGCCTGAAGGTTTCTCAGTAAAAGGAAAGGAGAAACTTGTCTGCAAATTGCAAAAGAGCTTGTATGGCTTAAAACAAGCCCCAACAAGTGCAACGCTGACCACTGTTGTTACTTCAAAAGGTTTCAATCCAGTTACATCATTTTTTTACTTTATGTTAATGACATGTTAGTAGCAAGCTCAAATATGGATAAAATCAGAAGGTTAAAGAAACAGTTGTCGAATGAGTTCGACATGAAAGATTTGGGTGCAGCGAAGCAGATTCTTGGGATGAGAATCAATAGAGACAAGCAAAGGGGTGTCTTGCAATTGTCTCAGGCTGAGTATATTAGCCGTGTTCTAAAGAGGTTCAGCATGAGTGATGCTAAGCCAGTTAGCACACCCTTGGCTAATCATTTTCGATTATCCAAAGATCAGTCTTCCAAGAATAATTAAGAAGAAAACTTCATGGCTAAAGTACCATATGCCTCAGCCATTGGAAGTTTGATGTATGCTATGGTTTGCACGAGACCAGATATTGCTCATGCAGTAGGAGCTGTGAGCAGGTTCATGACAAATCCTGGCAAGATGCACTGGGATGATGTTAAGTGGATATTATATCTACGAGGTACTACCAACAAATGCTTATGTTTCAGCAGAGGCGAGCTGAGACTCCAAGGATTTGTAGATTCAGATTTTGCTGTTGAAATAGATCACAGAAGAAGCACTACTGGTTATGTCTTTACAGTAGGTGCTACTGCAGTCAGTTGGCTCTCACAACTACAGAAGATAGTCGCCTTATCCACTACAGAAGCAGAGTATGTAGCCATGACCGAGGCAAGCAAATAAATGATTTGGTTAAAGGGTTTGTTAGCAGAATTAGGTTTCAGACAGACGAATAATGCCTTGCATTGTGATAGTCAAAGTGCTATACATCTAGCAAAGAATTCGGCATTTCATTCGAGGACTAAGCATATAGGACTTCGGTATCACTTCGTCAGATCACTCCTAGATGATGGGGTATTGACACTTCAAAAGATTCAAGGAAGTAAAAATCCAGCCGACATGTTAACCAAGGCAGTGACCAAAGATAAACTGGAGTTGTGCACAGCTTCAGTAAGTCTTCAAAACTAAAGACAAAGATGAGCGCACCACTACACACTAATCATTGATAGAGTTGGTTCTATTATTTTTTCTCCAAGTGGGAGATTGTTAGAAAATGAAGAAAAAATTAAAATCAAATATTCAATGGTCAATATTTTTCTAGAATGGGAGAAAAATTCAATGGCCAATTTTCTACACATTTTAGAAAATGTTGATTTTTTGAATGGTTTGGTGAAATTTTTTCAAATATGCCAACTAAGGATGTAAAAATTTCAAAGTTGGTGGATGCTTGTTGGTGTATAAATAGGGGTGTCTTGTATGTATTTAGGTATCAACAACAAGAGCTCTAAATCAAGAAGAAAGCAAAAAAAAAAGTGAGTAGAGAGAAAAATTAGAAGTGAAGTGTCTAGGTGAGAGCTTTGCAATTTCTAATTTTTCAGAGTGTTGATCACTCAGTGAGGTTGGGATACTAGGAATAAAGTAGATGATACTAGTTTTCAAGTAGGATCTTGGGATATAAATGACAAAAAAAGATTGCACAACAAAAATTATTTGGCACAACAATATATCAATCTCACAACACAAGAATTACGTGGTATCGGCAAATTGCCACTAGTCCACAGAGCGCAACAAATTTACTATATCAAAAGAAAGAGTGGTTTACAAGACTGGTCAGTAGACCTATACACACACTGTGTTTCTCTCAACACTCAAAATAGACACTGCAATTTTTCTCGCTTAGAAAATTGCTTCTATTTTTCTCACTCAACACTCTGAAAAATTAGAAACTGCAAAGCTCTCACCTAGACACTTCACTTCTAATTTTTCTCTCTACTCACTTTTTTTTTTGCTCTCTTCTTGATTTAGAGCTCTTGTTGTTGATACCTAAATGCATACAAGACACCCCTATTTATACACCAACAAGCATCCACCAACTTTGAAATTTTTACATCCTTAGTTAGCATATTTGAAAAAATTTCACCAAACCATCAAAAAATCAACATTTTCTAGAATGTGTAGAAAATTGGCCATTGAATTTTTCTCCCATTCTAGAAAAATATTGACCATTGAATATTTGATTTTGATTTTTTCTTCATTTTCTAACAATATATGAGAGATGTGAGAATGAATTCATATTTCTATTGAAGAGAGAACCTCTCTATATATACAAGAGAAAAGCAAGTAATGTGACCTAAGCAGTGAGATCATATACAATACATAGATATAAATATTAACACTCCCCCTCAAGCTGGAACATACAAGTCATATGTTCCAAGCTTATTACAAATGTAATTGACTCGAGGTCCACTGAGAGACATAGTGAAGATATCAGCCAGTTGATCATTTGATTTCACATAGCTAGTAGTGATATTTCCTAAAAGGATTTTTTTCTCTAATAAAGTGACAGTCAATCTCGATGTGCTTGGTCCTTTCGTGAAAGACAGGATTGGATGCAATGTGGAGAGCCGCTTGATTATCGCATATCAACCGCATTTGTTGAATCTTTGTGAACTTTAATTCCTGGAGTAACTGTTTCATCCAAACAAGCTCACACGTTGCTTTTGCCATGGCCCGATATTCTGCCTCAGCAGTGGATAATGAAACAACTGATTGTTTCTTGCTCTTCCATGAGACCAAATTTCCTCCAATGAAGATACAATACCCACTTGTTGAATGTCTATCATAGGGGCACCCTGCCCAATCAGCATCAGAATAGCCAACAATTTCAGTGTGGCCTCTACTTTCATACAGCAGGCCTTTGTCCGGCGCCTTCTTTATGTATTTCAGAACACAAATAGCTGCCTCCCAATGACTATCATACGGAGCACTTAAGAATTGGCTAAGTACACTCATCGTGAACGCAATGTCAGGCCGTGTTACAGTGAGGTAGTTGAGTCTCCCAACAAGTCTCCAATACTTACTAGGGTCTAACAATGGCTCCCCCTAATTAGGTAGGAGTTTGACGTTTGGATCCATCGGAGTTTCTACGGGTATTCAATTTATCATGCCCGTTTCTTCTAAGATATCTAGGGCATATTTCCGCTGCGAGATACTGATACCCTGTTGAGATTGAGCAACTTCTATTCCTAGAAAGTATTTAAGTTTCCCTAAGCCTTTCGTCTGAAAGTGGTGAAATAGATGTTGCTTAAGTCTCTGTATGCCCTTCTGGTCATTTCCCGTAATCACAATATCGTCCACATAAACGACCAAGTAGATGCATTGGTTAGGAGACGAATGGGAATAAAATACTGAGTGATCAACCTCACTACGAGTCATATCGTTACACACCAGTACCTCTGAAAAGAAGATTGCAAATTAACTTTGGTTGTGTCACCGTCGGTTAGGACACGCATCGTTTGGTTACTTAAAGAAACTATTTTCCCGTTTAGCTAATACAGTTGATTTATCTGTTTTTCATTGTGAGATTTGTGAATTGGCTAAAAGCCATCGTACTTCCTTTAAACCATCATTGAGTAAAAGTTCAGTTCCATTTATGATTATTCATTCTGATGTATGGGGTCCATCTCACATTTCTTCTTTAAGTGGAAAACGATGGTTTGTCACGTTTATTGATGATTGTACTCGGATAATGTGGGTTTGTCCCATGAAATCCAAAAGTGAAGTTAGTCGTTTGTTTCAGGAATTCCATAAACAGATCAGTACACAATATAACGCTACTATTCAAGTTCTCCGAAGTGATAATGGTGGTGAATATATGAGTACCGAGTTACAGGCATATTTCAAACTCCACGGGATTATTCATCAGACAACATGTGCTTACACTCCTCAACAGAATGGGGTTGCCGAACGCAAAAACCGTTATTTATTGGAAATGGTTCGGGCATCATTGATTGGCGCCAAAACACCAATCTCCTACTGGGGTGAAACACTCTCCTCGGCTGTCTATTTAGTAAACCGCATCCCTTCAGCTGTCCTTGATTTTCATACACCCTTTGAAGTCTTATCTAAGTTTGTCTCAGCTCCCACCACACTCTCCTCGGCTGATTTTCATACACCCTTCAGCTGTCTATTTAGTAAACCGCTCCCAACTTGAAGGGGAGTATTAGAAAGTTTACATCATCATATACATCACTCCATCTAGATGGTCAAGCACATCTAGATGGTCAAGATAATCCAACACAAATTTTCAATTGTTCACATGTATTTTGTTGACAATGTATTATCCTTTCATCCCTATATAAAGGGATTGTACAAATGAACATAAACAACAACCCATTATCTCATCTCTCTTAATCTAGATGTGCTTGACCATCTAGATGGAGTGATGTATGTGATGATGTAAACTTTCTAATACTCCCCCTCAAGTTGGCACACATATATCAAACATGCCCAACTTGCTAATCAGCTTGGCGAATACTTTTTGTGTCACGGCTTTTGTGAGTATGTCAGCTAACTGATCTTCAGAGCATACATGAGGAACAGTAATCACTTTATGTTCTAACTTCTCTTTAATGAAGAACATATCCACTTCAACATGCTTTGTTCTATCATGTTGAACTGGATTGTGTGCGATATCACATGCTGCCTTGTTGTCACAATATAGTACCATAGGTTCTTTCGGAGGAAAACCGAGATCTGTCAATAGCAGTTTCAACCACAATAATTCTTAAATACCGGCTGCCATTCCTCGATATTCTACTTCCGCACTTGATCGGGATACTACATTTTGCTTCTTACTCCTCCAAGTGACCAAGTTTCCTCCTACAAATGTAAAATACCCTGATGTAGACCTTATATCACATATATTTTCTGCCCAATCAGTATCAATGTATCCTTCAACCTTCAGGAAATCCTTATTTTTTTGGAACAGGATTCCCTTTCCAGGAGCTGTTTTGAGATAATTAATAATTCTCATAACTGCCTGCATATGTTTTTCCCCTGAATTATGTAGGAATTGACTGACAATGCTTAATGCATATGATATATCAGGCCTTGTATGTGCTAGATACATCAATCTTCCCACCAATCGCTGATAGCGTCCTTTATCGACAGGCACTTGATCTGGTTCGACCTCTAACTTCAATCCTTCCTCCATTGGAGTCTCTGACGGTTGGCACGCGGACATTCCGGTTTCACTTAGTAAGTCTAGGGCGTATTTTCTCTGAGAAAGGAAAATGCCCTTTGATGATCTAGACACCTCGATTCCCAGAAAATATTTCAAGTTTCCAAGATCTTTCATCTCAAACTCCTGAGATAAGAGCTTTTTCAAAGCCTGCTGTTCTTGAGGGTCGTTTCCTGTGAGCACCATATCGTCTACATAGACGATAAGTGCCGTAATCTTCTCATGACTTTTCTTCAAAAACAAGGTATGATCAGAATTACTCTGACTGTACCCAAATTTTCGCATCGATCTCGCGAATCTCCCAAACCAGGCTATGGGGGATTGTTTTAATCCGTACAAAGATTTCTTCAACTTGCATACTTTATTCGTATACTCAACTGGAATCTTATATCCAGGTGAAAACTCCATATCTACCTCATCCTCTAACTCCCCATATAAGAAGGCATTTTTTACATCGAACTGTTGTAGAGACCAGCCCAAGTTTGCAGCTAATGAGATTAACACCCGCACAGTATTGATTTTTGCTATAGGCGCAAATGTCTCTAAATAATCAATTCCATGTGTCTGTGTGTAGCCTTTTGCAACCAGCCTCGCTTTAAATCTTTCAATTGTTCCATCTGATTTAAATTTCACAGTGTAGACCCACTTGCAACCCACCTTTCTTTTTCCTGCTGGTAATTCGGTCAATTCCCATGTGTCGTTTTTCAACAAGGACTTCATCTCCTCATCCATTGCTGACTTCCACTTAGGATTACACAAAGCTTCCTGCACACTGTTAGGAATAGATACAGAGGATAATTGATTCACAAAAGATTTGTTCGATGCAGTTAACCGATCATACGACACATAATTACTCATAGGATACTTGACTTTATTGGTAAAGTCTGGGTCATATGTGGGTTTTGGTACACCTCTATTTACTCGGTTAGAAAGCTGCTTTATAGGAATAGAAGAAGATCCCTGGGATGTCTCAGTTTCAGGGATATTTGAAGTGGACGATTGGTTGTTTGCATTAGGGGAAGACGGAGACGGAGATGGCACATCTTCACTTGAAAAAATTTCTGTTGTTTCTGTTGCTGGTGGTGAACTTAACGTTGGAGTTACCTCTATTGAGCTTATCTCCTCTTCCTCATTGATTTTTTCAAATAACTGAACTTCCATATAATGCTACCCCTGAAGTTCAGTTTGATAAAAGTACATAGTTTCTTCATAAAACGTCACATCCATGGTGACATACAGTTTTTGTGTGGGAGGATGATAACACCGATACCCCTTCTGAGAAGATGCATATCCTACAACGACGCATTTGAGAGCCCGAGGTTCAAGCTTATTCCGCTGTTCCTTTGGTAAGTAGACAAATGCAACACACCCAAATACCCGTGGAGGAAGATTTGATATGGTGGGAGCCGAGACAAACTTAGATAAAACTTCAAAGGGTGTATGAAAATCAAGGACAGCTGAAGGGATGCGATTTACTAAATAAACAGCCAAGGAGAGTACTTCACCCCAGTAGGAGATTGGTGTTTTGGCGCCAATCAATGATGCCCGAACTATTTCCAATAAATGACGGTTTTTGCGTTCGGAAACCTCATTCTGTTGAGGAGTGTAACCACATGTTGTCTGATGAATAATCCCGTGGAGTTTGAAATATGCCTGTAACTCGGTACTCATATATTCACCACCATTATCACTTCAGAGAACTTGAATAGTAGCGTTATATTATGTACTGATCTGTTTATGAAATTCCTGAAACAAACGACTAACTTCACTTTTGGATTTCATGGGACAAACCCACGTCATCCGAGTACAATCATCAATAAACGTGACAAACCATCGTTTTCCACTTAAAGAAGAAATGTGAGATGGACCCCATACATCAGAATGAATAATCATAAATGGAACTGAACTTTTACTCAATGATGGTTTAAAGGAAGTACGATGGCTTTTAGCCAATTCACAAATCTCACAATGAAAAACAGATAAATCAACTATATTAGCTAAACGGGGAAATAGTTTCTTTAAGTAACCAAACGATGCGTGTCCTAACCAATGGTGCCACAACCAAAGTTCATTTGCAATCTTCTTTTCAGAGGTACTGGTGTGTAAGGCCAAGCGATCTGTGGTTTTCTCCTCCAGGTCTAGGTAGTACAATTGCCCTTTCCTAACGCCACAACCAATCGTCTTCCTTGTCTGAATATCCTTAAAAACACAATGGGAAGGCCAAAATGTGACAACACAATGTAAGGCATTAGTTATTTGGGCAACTGATAGTAGATTATAATCTAAGGATAGTACTACTAAGACAGAGTTTAGGTTCAGGGTGTTTGATAGGTTAACTGACCCTTTGCCTACTACATGAACTGGAGCACCATTAGCTGTGGAAACAAATGTCTGAGATGATGGGTTTAACATAGTAACCATATTTGAATTAGATGTCATATGATCAGTGGCACCCGAATCAATTACACATGTATTATTCAAAACAGAGACAGAATATAAAGCCGTACCTGATGTACCTGTGGTGGTAAGTAAGCCCGAGGCCTGTTTGTTTTCTCCTTCTATGTTTTGACCTAGTCGGCGATTGCGAGAGTCCTTCCACCAATCCGGGTAACCAATGATTTCAGAGCAACCCTTTTTCGAGTGTCCCATAAGTCCACAGACAGAGCACGAAGGGTATTTAGAGGTAAATCCCCGATAGTCATTTGGTCGGTTACCAGAACTGAGTCGTTTCTCTGAATTGAGCCAATTTGAATTGGACGGGGCTTGATTACGGACTGCCAGAGCTGCAGTATCGGTCTCGGTGTTCATTGTTTGTCGTCGAAAATCTTCTCGACGAACCATGGCATATACTGCTTCTAGTTCTGGAACCCGATCTTTTCGTAAAATCTCACCCCGAATCTGTTCAAGTTCATTATCCAGCCCGGTAAGAAAAATGTGAACTCGCAAGCGTTGAATTGATTTCCTGTACGACTCCTCATCATTAGAGCATTCCATAGCTACCTTATCACGGTGGTCCAATTCGCTGAATATCTCCGTCAGCTCCCCATAGAACTCAGATATTAATCTTCCACCCTGTTTGGTAGTGAATGCCCGTTGGTTTAAAGAAAACACTTGTAATTCATCTGCTCCGTCATGAAACGCTGTAGAACATGATTTCCCAGATCTCACGTCATCACTGACCAGCCATGTCAGCGTTGACTTTGACTTGTCTGCCACATCAGCATCTACTCCACTTCATCTGCTCTATCATCACCTGTCAGCCACGTCAGACTTAGCCCAACTTACCTGTTATTTCTATTTTAACCCCATATATTTCTATAAAATTTATTTTCACCCCAGAATCTTTTGAGACTTTGAGTTTGACTCCACAACCTCCAATTATCCTCATATTAACCCACAATCCCTCCTCTTATTTCCATATTCACCCCTAAACTCTCCAATTCATTATATATTTACCCAAACTCTCCAATTCTTTCTATATTTACCCCAAACCCTTCCGGTACTACCGAATTCATCCCAAAAAATCCTCAAAACCCCATGGATCTTACACAAATCCCTTCACCTATTTCTATCACTGCCGCTGCCATCCACCAATCACATAATTCAACTCCATCAGTTCCTAATAATGCTGTCACAGAATTACTCAAACAGGTTTTATCTACCCCTTCTTATGCAATGTCTGTTACTCCAAGTAACTCTTGGTATTTTGATTCTGGCTGCTGCAATCACATGACCTCCGATCCTACAAACTTTCTTTCTAATCATTCTACCTCTCACGTTTCTCCCATTAAAACTGCTGATGGGTCCAAGTTACATGTCACCCACACTGGATCAGTCTCTACAGATAATCTATCTCTTTCATCTACTTTCCACATTCCTTAGTTGACTATTAATCTCATATATGTTGGTCAACTTTGTGATCTTGGCTTAACTGTTGTATTTTCTTCTTCTGGTTGTCATGTACAAGATCCAATGACGAAACAAATTATCGGGATATGCCGTAAAGTCGGTCTTATGTTTGAGCTTGTCCATCTTCGAACACCACCAGATATCACCACCTCTACCCTTTCCGCTGCTCCTGCTCTTTCCACTTCGTCTCTGGAACTTTGGCACTCTCACGCGCGGATCTCACGCGCGGAACAGTGGTGGCGCGTGGGAGCGCGTGGCTAGAAATTTCGGGCTGAGTTTTCCGGCAAGGTGTCTTCTAGGGATTTCGAGCCCCGTCGTATGGTAGGTGTGATGGAACGAAGGATGATTAGATGTGTTATAGAAGAAAAGATGGGTGGCGGCTAGTGTTTAAGGGTGGCGGCTAGGGTTTTAAGGGTGGCTAGGATTATGCACTGCTGGAATTGATACACAGCAGGGATTTCTCACAAAGATAGCTCTGATACCATGTGAGAGATGTGAGAATGAATTCATATTTCTATTGAAGAGAGAACCTCTCTATATATACAAGAGAAAAGCAAGTAATGTGACCTAAGCAGTGAGATCATATACAATGTGACCTAAGCAGTGAGATCATAGACAATACATAGATATAAATATTAACAAATATAATTAGGGTTCTGATTAGTAGGCATTGAGTTATGATAGTTGTTTTACTTGTGTAATTAGGGTTTTATTTGTCTTATAAATATGATGTAATCTCTGGTAGAAGGACAGACTTGAATGAATGAATAATTGAGCATTCGTTATAGAATTAGTTTCATTTATGGCAGATCTCTTTATGTCCTGTATCAGAAGTATCACTCAGCATCATTTTCTAATAGGTGAATTTACAAAAAGAAAGCAACCACTTGGCAGTGGATATTAGTAATGAAAGCCCCTTCAAGCAACAGATAACCATTTAACTAGAACTATGGGTGTGTTTGATTAAAAAAAGAAAAAAGAAAAAGAAGTTGAAAATGCGACTAAATTTATGAGAAGTTGAAAAAAGAGATGAGTGATTCGGTGAAATGTTCTATCACATTTTGGGTTTTCCGTGGAATAGGTAAGAAAAAAATTCCATGGAAAAAGGGGAAAAGATGAAGAACATCATACCAGAATACCAGATCTCCCATCCCTTTTCCAACTTCGCATACATTTATAGTGTTTTCAATATTTTTCCAACTTTTCTATCAAATGGACCCTACATTACTACACATTTACAAGCAGGTTGTCTGTAGTAAATTGGTAATATAATTGTAACCACTTTATGCAAGAAGAAAAATTAGCTTAAAGAGATGTGGAACTCATGCATAGAAAGATATTGGAATAAGATGTAATACCAGCTTAGAAAGATCAAGGCCAGAAAGATTCACTCCTCTAAATCTGACTTTTTCTGATTGTATGCATTTGATTATGTCAGTACGTGTCAACTCAGTCTTGAGCTCCTCATCCTCCTTTCTCTTATCCAAAACAGCAGTAATCCCATCTATTAGTCCCTGAGATTTAACATGTAAGATTTGCTGACAACCGATGAAAATACAGACAAAATATTCTGTTTCAGAGTCGAGAACTTAAATTAAAAAGGAAAATAAAATATACAGAATAAAGTAGAGCAGTTTTTGTATTGTCTTGAATCAAGGATGTAGATTTGTGACCTCAGCAATGAAGAATTATGGTCTGAATTTTGTGAAAACGTCCCTACCAATCAAAGCGATTGAGATTTATGGACCTAATCATCAATCTCTCCGATGCAAAAATAGCTTTACAATGCCTCAAACAATTCATAGTTGAGATTGATTTTCTTAATTTGATGCTAAATATATGGCTAGGATACAATTACTTTCGCCTTTCTCACCCATACACTCTCTCCAAAGTACACACTCCCCAACACGCACATATACACTCTCCATTCAACTTGTAGAATTTTCTCTATTGCAACTTCCCACATGGCCACACCTCACAATCATAACAAAGTTCACAAGAAAATTTCTTCAAAACAACCACTTAGCATAAGCAAACTTAGGACAATTAGAAGATTAACATGAAAATGAGAGAAAAATATGACATAATTGTTACTCCCATTGCGACAAAGGATCAAATACAATATGAGAGAGAAGAAGATATATCGCCATCCACAAGGCAAAATGAACACCAAACAATGCTGCAAATATGAAACCAAACTTCAAACTTGAGTAAAGAATGACATACAAGAAGCTGATAATACTCTGCCTCCCGCAAAAGCTCTGAATATTCAGTTTCTTTCAGTGTGGGAACTTCACCATCCCTCAACCAATTCAAAATATGCCGAAAATGTTTCCCATCCCTGTCAACAAAGATATACCCCTGCAAGAAGTCAATATGATCAAAGAAACGTGTATAATCATATATTGACAAAATTGTATCCAGTACCGAACTCAAATATGAGATATATCAAATAATTGCACAAACTGATTCACCAGACAACGAATTATCAATGAGAACTTAAAAACACGCAAGTGAAGGTGGGCCCCTAAATGGTTATTTAATAAAAATCACAGCCTATGCACAAAGTTGAATACGGCGACAGGAGCGGCAAGAGAAATATGAAATTAAAAATTAACTAAGAGCTATGAAGCACAGACACGGGTATGGGTGTCTTACCCGGTACAGGTACAACAAAGGGTACGGTAAATTTTAAAAAACCAAGACACGGGTACGGCGAGGGACACATTTATATATATATATACATTATATAATAATATTCATTATGCAAAGTCATATATCCAAAGAACACTATTACCAAGAAACCCAACTTATTTCTTTCAAAAGCAAAAACATGGGCTGATTTGTTGTTGCTTCAGTTCACAAATATATAGCAGAAGAAGGGAGGATGACATACTTGTGACTGTTAGAAGACCGGAGAAGAGAGAAGGTCAGGAAAGATGAGATGGTCAATGACGATGAGAGGATTGTGTTTGAGCGGCATTGAGCACGTTAACCCTAGTTTTTTATTTTGATCAATGATTTACGTTGGGATGTGAATATATCTTATGTATAAATATATTTTTAATTTAATAAAAGACACCCAAGTATTGTTAAAAATTACAAATTGACCCCCTTTTTCTAAAAGAATTGTTACCCGGCTGTGTCCAAGGAGTACCCATACCCGTGTCCTAGCCGTGTGCAATGTTTTTTAAATACCTATTATATCCGTCAAGCCACGCGGCATGTCCATGCCGTGTCCTTAGGCCACCAAATGGGTACTCTGCCCAAATTGAAGTACCCGTGCTTCCTAGACTAAGAGCAATTGTTAAAGAAATATAAGTAGTTATTCACATCATACTTCAGATAGATCCATGGACCAGAATATATGGTAACCAGCAATGCATGTCATCACATCTAAAGCATGTTTGTTATTGGACCCAGTAAAGACCGGCATTAATTATATCATTAATCACTTCCTTAGTAGACCTGCCCTAATAGATCGATGAACCTTCAGGCTTCAGTATAAAGAGAACGAGGAACCTTCAGTATACAGTTCTTCTCCAAAGCAAGAGTTCTAAAACCTCTCAACCATCCCTAATTCCCCACAACAAAATAACCGTGAACAAGAGTTACAAATGAACTTCCAAACTTGAGTTGAAACCTCACAACCCTAGATTGCCATTCAAAAGAGGCTGGTTCAAATCCTCCATCAATGAATCTTTTTGTAGCTCCACCTCTTCCCAAGGATATCTCCAAAGCCACTTCCCCAAGAAAACCAAAGCCTGCATCATTGAATCTTTTCAGTAGCTCTACCTCTTCCCTAGGATATCTCCACAGGCAATTCCCAAAAAAAACTTCTTCTTCCTTTTTCCCTTTTTTGTGGTGGGGCTTCTGGAATAGGGGTGAAATATGGAAAGGCCACTCTCGTGTTATACCTTGTTATAAAAATAAGTCAATAGACATAGGAAGTGAAGATTTTGAATCCAAAAAACATGGAAGAACTTCTGGCCACTTGCCCCTCCTTGGCACCCCTTTCAAACCCCATACAAAGAGATGGACGCGGTAAAAAGTCACAACCATTTATACCCTAACCAATTATCCCCACCACTTTATCTAGACAGTAGACACCCAAACCCTCTTGAGTAATCATTCTCACTTCTGGTAAGATTAAAAGTAAAATAGAGGAAAAATACAAAATTATTTAAGTACAAGTCTTTTTTTTTTTTTTTAAGTCCTCTGTGCCCAATCATGGGCACTGGAGTAATAGCATAAAAAACCAAAAAAGAATTACAAGAGAGGGGGATACAATAAGGCCATCCCCAAGACCCAAAAAACACAAAAAAAAATATGCCTAAATTTCATAATGGACTAGGGGAAAAAACCAAAAAGCCCACAAGGCAATTCAAAAAATGAAGGCATTTAGGTGTCTTAGAACATCTGACCAATCCGAATAGACGCATTTAGACCCTCCAATCTGCATCCACTAGGGCACACTACGGGAGGTGGCCCCAAGAGGATTTAAAATCTTGACCTACAAGTTCTAAGGTAAGATCCCATGCTACTAGACTAGCCTAGAAAAAGTACTAGTATGATTACTAAGTTCCAATATTGATCAAGAATCCAAACTCTTACAAACTACAAAGAGATGAACCAATTGAAACTCAGCTCCAAACACTTGAGGTTCACAGGTTATAGAATGACATACTAAATAAAAGAAATAAAAGATTTTTTTTTTTGATCAGAAACTAAGATTATATAGATATAAAAACAGGATTACAAGCAAAAGTGGAACAACTGCATGGCTACCACGACTTGAGAATTGCTAAAAGGTTTTTCCTTCTTTTCTTTTCTTTTTTTTGGTTTTTGGAGGGTGGGGGGTGTTGGTATATGTCTCGGCTTCAGTTTGGAAGGTGATGCTGGACTGAAATAGGATCCTTTAACAGAAGATTGAAGATAAGGGCACCATGTGGGAAAAGAGGCAACACTACCTCCTTTTTGGCAGCTTCTTTAAAGCACTTCAACAACTTGGAGTCTTGGACTGATTCTTTCTATTGTTTGTCAGTTTGTGATTGCGCATGTACTTTGGTGTGATTGAGTGATGTGGGCTTTCTTATGTATTGATCCCTCTCATGTATTCTACAGAGAATTCTTGTCCTCCTCTTTGACTAAGCTTTTTATTATCTTAAATAACCAATGGAAACTTGATAACCTTATCGAAAAAAATGATGAGGTTGAACAATTGAGTCACTTATGTTTGCAAACTAACCTACAGTCCAAGGGATACAAACAAATGTAATACCCCATATGTGGTGTGCCACAGTCCATAAGTAATGACCTTAGTGCCCTAATCCTTTTATCTAGAGTAGACACGTGCATCACACTTGTAACCGTACTGGAATGCTCTCAATCACACCATGGTTGTAACTTTTAACCTTCAATATTTTCAATGTAGCTCTGTCTCATTCGCACCCACTTGACTCACTCACTTAAGCGATGATACATAAAGAAAATAGTAGGCAAGAATGAAGTTCGAAAATTATTAATTATCTCACTAACCAATCCAATAGTGAAATTTATATTGTATATACTTCTGTGCATAGACATATACCTTCTCGGAGTCCTTGAAAACAGTGTGGCGCCCACTGAACATCGCAGCAAGCATTGAATCAGGCTCTCTCTGAGTTAGAGTATCAACCGTTGTACAAAATTTCTTTCCTCCTATAAAGTACATATAATGGACACAGATTCAGTAGTAAATAAGGTTAGATAACCCAAAAGGTTACACTTGGCTTACCATCTTATTGTATTATAGCGTCTCATCGTATTATGTGGTGTGAGGCAAAAACAACCACGTGGTTCTCATGGTTTCGCATCAATACCAATATATTTATTGACCGAGGATAAAATAACGGTTTCTTTGAGTGTTAGATGAACTTGCTTAGATATGAATAAACTATTTTCGTGGTATTGGGAAATTGAAGAACATAGGAATATGCGTAAAGGAGTAAGATAGAGAGAGAAGTCCTCATAGGGATAGTTTAAATTTAGAGTGATATATATCACCCAATTACTTAATAACTTCAAAACAATAGTGTCTTTTAGGAAAATGAAAATACAACAAGACTTTGTTATGCTACTTCATAGTGTCAAAATCTTTAAAGGGATTTCAGATAATGTCCAAAAAGAAGCCAAAAATTTAACCCTCACTAACCTCCTTGTCATTCTTTTTCTTCTCAAAAACACTTACATCACTCTCAAACCAAATTATTTGAAGCTAACGCCATGACAATGCACCTCAATAAAAAAAAAATTGGTTTTCTTCATCTCACACAAATATGTAATCCATTGCAAGAAATTCAAACCAACTTCTTAAGAAAGCCCACTTGTAATTGATTCTCTGGACACTTCCTTCCAACAAAAATCAAACGAACATACAATGTCACAAGTATAGGGTAGAGGATGGATACATCAATGGAAGAGAATGGATACAAGGTTGTCACACGCCTAAGAGTTAAGAGTTTATATAGTTTAGGGTAGAGAACAAAAGGAGCTTCTCCAACCCAATGAGTCTCCCATAAACAACCCACAACCACCACCACCCCGAAATGAAAAAAAGAAGAAATGAAAATTTAAAGAAACCCAATTATTTTTAAGGAAGTGGTACAGTGTGAGAATTTCAATGGAGAACGATAAGCACGAATTTCCATGGATGGCAATAAGAACCTCACTAGACCACCTTTCAATCATATCATTGGCATGGGAAGCATACTTGCTCTTGACAAGTGAACACCAAAGGCAATCTTTCTCGATGGGGAACCTCCATTACTATTTCCCATATGAATTCTTCTGAAATAAATTACCGACTCCTAACCATCCCCCACACCCTGGTCCCCCCTTTTCCAGATTTTCTAACAATTTCCCAACTTACCAAGTGGTCGTGTTTCACTTCCCCACTAAAGAACATCTCGCATTTATGTTCCAATAACTTATTTCAAATCTCTTGAGCCCTCTACGATTTTAAAGAAAGGCAAATAATATATTGGAATTCTTTCTACAACCTATTGGACCAAAACAACCCCCCCCCCCTCTTTTCTCTTCTCCGATCACCATCAGATTCCAAAATACCTAACAATAGGAATTCCCTCCGCCGCCAAATGCATATAAAAATAATTTAACGGAGGAGAACCAAACTCACAAGCCAGCTCACATGCTATTCCCCCTAGTGTCCCTCTCCACATGAATACCCAAAACCAAACTTTTGGATAAATTATCCCTTAATCCAGAAATCTTAATCAAAGAACATCACAAGCCCTATCCGTCAATCTATTCCTACATTTTTCTTCTCCATCTTTGATAAAGAGCACTAACAGTGAGCTAAGAGCAAGAAATTAAGCATTGTACTCTTTACTCCCCTTCTTACAAAAAGAAATTCTCTTATCTACATCCATATGCAGTCAAACCAAATTCATTTCCCTGCTTTCTTCTGTTATGTTGTTTCACCTGCATAAATCCTTTGTCTTGTTTTGCCTACAAAAATTGTGTCTCAACTCCATTTTCCCATAATCTGTGGTACCAGATTGTTACAGCATACACTAATTCACATGTATCTTCATTAAACAAAAGGCTTGTATACATCTATACAATAAGGGGCATTTGAATCTTAAAAGGGGATGAAGAATTGTGTGGCTGAGATTTAAGATGCCTTATGAATGGTTGATATATATTTACAGGAAGTGGATTATCCATTGAAATAACAGAGAATTCCACAATTTAAACTAGTGAATTCACCAAATTGTAAGGCTGAGGTTTTAAGATTGAAAAATCCTTCTAATTCTTCATTAAAAGATTCTGATTAGGGATTCAACCACCTAAATCGATTGATCCAAACGCAATTAGATACATCCACACGAAGAAATGAACACGTAATTGTGAAGAGTTCAATCAAATTAAAAGCAAAGTAAAGATGAATTAATTAAATAAATATATGCTCACCGACGTTAAGACGGACTAACGGAGAAGAGACGTCGGAGAACATAGTCATTACTCCGTGCTGTGCTTTGCTTTGCTCAGGGGTAGAAGGGAACACAAGTGTTATTTGACTACCACTGATCAACCAACCCACAAACACATACCCCCACGCCACCACCCCTAAAATTATGGGTTGTGATGTCGGCACTCTCAATATCTATCGGTAACACTTTCACTCAAAAAAAAAAAGTAAATTGTTATTTCCAACCCACTTCATTTAATCTAGTAAAAAAATTAATTAATCCTAAACTAATTTTTCACCCACTTGTTTTAATTTAAAACAAAAGTTAATGAATCTCCCTCCAAAGTTAATCAAATATTTATCCCCAAATTAATTTCCCTCCAAAATCTCCCTCCAAAGTTAATCAAACATTTATCCCCAAATTAATTTCCTTCCAAAATTTCTCTCTTCTACCAAAATAGGCAACAAAGCTTTGATCTCCACCATTGATGCAAAAAGGTAAGCTTGAGAAGAATGGAAGGAAAAAAGAAAACTTTGGAACAAGATAAGAAAACCAACAAACAAAACCTCCATTAATGCAAAACTCTAAATTTGAGGAAAATGGTATAAACAAAACATCTATTGATGCAAAATTCAAAAGTTCAGAATAATGGTGGAAAAAAAAGATAAACTTTAAAATAAGGAAAGAAAAACAAATAAAAAAAAGTTAATGAAAGGAAACATGAAGAAGGTTTACTCGGTTCTCCGTAACTGAGTTGCAGTCTTGTACACTCGGTTGCTCTCAACCGAGTATGAAATTCCATAAAATGTAATGCTCTCGAGACCTTCATTCGGTTGAGAGTAACCGAGTGTGTTTAATGTCACTCGGCTGCTCACAGCCGAGCATAATATAACAACACTCGGCTGCACTCGACCGAATGAAGGTCCTGAGAGCATGACATTTTATAAGATTTCATACTCGGTTGAGAGAAGCCGAGTGTACAAGCCTGCAACTCGGTTACGGAGAACCGAATAAGCCTTCTTCGTGTTTTAAATAGAAAATTTTATTTTTTTTTATATATTTGATGTGTATGCTATAAAAATCATATAAACAATAAAACAAAATAAAAACATGTATGTCTCTCTATCATTAATTCTTTCTTGCTTGTTTTACTTCCTTTATTACAAAGTTTCTTTTTTTTCTACTATTATTTTCAAATTTTAAGTTTTGCATCAATGGATGTCTTGTTTTATTTTGTTTATACCATTCTTCCCAAACTTAGAGTTTTGCATTAATTGAGGTTTTATTTGTTGTTTTGGTGCTACCAAAATTTGTTGCTAGATAGAGAAAATGGTAGAGATGGTAATTTTGCTTGTTTGAGAAGATGGTAGAGATGGTGGAGAAATTTTGAGATTAGTTTGGGATAATTTGTTTTATGTTATTATGTAGTTAATTACTTAATCATGTTATTAATAAATTAAGTATGAGATTAGTTCCTAAAAATAAATGGGAGTTGTATGAGTGATAGGTATAACATGGGAGTATTCTTAAGATAAAAGTGTAAAAGTTGTAGTGTTAGTAAGAGTGGTGTTGACCTTAAAGTCAATTAATCTTATTTTGATAATTACAATAAGTTAATGAAGTGTTATTTAACTCGGTTGTTCCAATGATAATAGCCATTTTAACCGACATATCTTCCGACCAAGTGTAACTTCAAACCGAAGCAATCAAAATCTCACACAAGCTTTACAAACGCTTCTACTCACAAGAAATGAACTCAAGTGATATACATGTGCTATACAAAGCCAAGAAAAGATCTAGATAATCAAGCAAGTGAAGATATGCACAAGAATGATCTCCACATGTTCTACAAGTTATCAAAACCAAGAAAGGATCAAGAACATCAAACAAGTAAAGATACGCACAAGAAAATCAAGCATCACGAATACTAGAATTATCATTGAATGGAGTGAATGCTTAGATTTTATGTAAAGATACTTTATTGATCAAATTCCTATAGCTCAAACATATTCTTGCATCTTTTAAAGATTGATTCAAACTAGCTTGAAATTGATTTTATTTGAAAAACATCATTTTACAAAAATCGAGTTTCAAAATAAATTCATATTAATTTTAAATGATCATATTTTAAGCTATAATAAAAATGGGTATCTTAGAAACATATATTTGAGGTTCAAAAATCATTATAATTTTATTTGGAACTAAATTATTAAATTGGAAAAATATTTTTATTTTTCGTTTAAAATTCGCTCAATTTTTGCCCAGTTTTGATCTAACGGTAAAATGGAGGCCTTCCCGAACTCCGGCCATTTTGAAATTTTTACAGTAGTTAGACAACATCTCCTGTCAATTTTGACTAAAATTTGAGCATGATCCAACGGTCTAATTGGGAGAAATTAACAAAATAATTTTGAATTTTTTTGTCAAAACTAGCTGTTGGAAAGTTTGAAAATGTATACCTTGGAGCCAAAACCTCTCTTAATCATCCCCAACGGCCATATGGTTTTGCAAGCTATATATATGATGTCTTAGACATGTTTTAATACACTTGAATCATTCTACAAACTTATTTTACATATATACAAAATTGTTCAAGTATTCAATTCATTTTATTGATCAAATTCTTCATTTTTGAGCTATATACTTTGATCAATTTTGATATCTCTTAGTGTGAGCTTCATTTGTATTTTGTTATACACAAGAAAGATATTGTACATTGGTGTTAGCCACCAAAACTTATTCAAATCATATTTGTGAGAGGTGTATCTCATAGAATAGCAAGAGAGATTTCTTGTGAGAGTATTGAGGGTGTTTCAATACTTGTAAGAGTGTGTGAGAAAAAATACACTTGTAGAGGTTTGATCTTCACCCGGAAGGAGATCGGTTATAGTGGAAATTCTCGGGGAACTAACCGAGCGCGGAGTAGGGGAAACAAGCCGAACCGTGTGGACAAAAAATCTTCGACTTCAAATTAGTTCAATCTTTCTTACTCAATCTCTTTATTTATTTGTTATATTAATTGATTGAAGTTGCTTATATTATTGCTTATTCTTGAGATTGATTATTTAATTGATTGTTTTCCTTGATAAACTTATTTAACTAAGTTGCTTTGCTTAAATATTTTAAAAACGTTTTAATTCCGCTTTAAATTTTTAAAACCCTATTCACCCCCCCCTCTAGGGTATTTTCTGACCTACAAGTGGGAGTGTTAACAAGAGATTTGTGGGGTGCCAACATCACCACCCAAAATTATACCATAATTACTGTACCAAATTGTATCGATGCATACTGTACCGTATTAGAACATTATGGCACTGGTACTAAATTTGAAAATTATTATTAATGGTATAACAACTCTTAGATTTCTTGTAATAAAATGGAGGGTACAAATTAAATGCGTTCATTATGTTAAACAGTTTAATGTTTCACTTTTCACACGATTAAAGTATTAGACAATTAGTCTTTTTCCTTTCACAAGTTTAATGCCTCTGTTGAGTTCTTTTTTTATTTAGAAGTTGATTAGTTTAGGAATTGAGTATTATGTTTGGTTTGTAATTTTAAGTTTTAACCTTTATTTTATTTGGTTTTTGAATTTTAATTCAACTTGTAACTTTAACTGTTATTTTATACTTTTTACTAGTATGTTTTTTATCCCTTTATTTGATAGATTGTAATTGCACGGTTTGTGACTTTTGATTTTAGTATTAGTTTGGTACTTTGGTTTTAATTGTATGTTTTTGTTCTTAGAAATTGTGATATGCCCACTGTTGTAAGAGTGTGTTTTTGTTTCTAGAAAATATAAATTGTGTTATGCACAATGTTGTAATTGTATTTTAATTGTGCTATGCCCATTATTGAATTTTAGCATTAGTTTAATTGTAATAGTAATCGTACCCTTGCACTATATTCAGCTCATCACCTTACTTAATCATTCTCATTATCCTAACCAAGTAAGGTTTTTATTTATTTTATCTTTAGCATCGCAATACATATTACATTTTGTAACGAAATATTGATAAAGCACCTCTAATACTTGGCCATACATTGCCAATTTAACACTATAAATTCAGTAGCTTATTACCAAATTGAGTTACTAAACTTGGCAGAAGGTCATCAAGTATGCTACAAATTAGTTGGTTTTCATATTCGGCAAGAGGTCAATGAATATTAGTTTACATATTCAATGATGTTTTGTCGAGTTATATGACACAGTGTGGTGACAAGTTATCGAGTTTA